>JALXJV020000020.1:16051063-16722065 GCA_024633595.2 Lepomis macrochirus | reverse complement strand
AGTATCTTAGCTGTTCCTAGGACTGCACTCTTCTGGACAGAGACCTCTGATGTTTTACCTGGAATCTGCTGTAGCCACTCTCCCAGTTTGGGGGTCACAGCCCCCAGTGCTCCGATTACCACTGGCACCACTGTCGCTCTTACTTTCCACATCTTTTCTAGCTCCTCTTTCAGCCCTTGGTATTTCTCAAGCTTCTCGTGTTCCTTCTTCCTGATGTTGCTGTCGCTTGGTATTGCCACATCTATCACTACCGCCTTCTTCTGCTGTTTGTCGATCAACACGATGTCTGGTTGGTTAGCCATCACCAGTTTGTCAGTCTGGATCTTGAAGTCCCACAGGATCTTAGCTTGGTCATTCTCAACTACCTTAGGAGGTGTCTTCCATTTTGACCTTGGGACTTCCAGCCCGTACTCGTGGCAGATGTTCCTGTACACTATGACAGCTACCTGGTTATGGCGTTCCATGTACGCACTTCCTGCCTGCATCTTACACCCTGCTGTTATGTGCTGTACTGTCTCAGGGGCATCCTTGCACAGTCTGCACCTGGGGTCCTGCCTGGTGTGGTAGACCCCAGCCTCTATTGATCTTGTACTGAGTGCCTGTTCTTGTGCCGCCATGATTAGTGCTTCGGTGCTGTCCTTCAGTCCAGCCTTTTCCAGCCACTGGTAGGATTTCTTGATATCAGCCACTTCTTCTATTTGTCTGTGGTACACGCCGTGCAGCGGCTTGTCCCTCCATGATGGTTCTGCATCTTCCCTGTCCTCAACTTCGGGTTTCTGCTGCCTGAGGTATTCACTAAGCCCTTCATCTTTGGGGGCCATCTTCCTGATGTACTCCTGGATCTTCGTTGTTTCATCCTGGACAGTGGTCTTGACACTCACTAGCCCTCGGCCTCCCTCGCTACGCTTGGTGTACAGTCTCAGGGTGCTGGATTTGGGGTGAAACCCTCCATGCATTGTGAGGAGCTTCCTTGTCTTGATGTCAGTAGCCTCTATCTCCTCCTTTGGCCAGTTTATCATACCAGCGGGGTATCTGATGACTGGCAGGGCGTATGTGTTGATGGCTCGGATCTTGTTTTTCCCATTCAGCTGGCTTTTCAGGACCTGCCTCACTCTTTGTAGGTATTTGGCTGTGGCGGTCTTCCTTGCTGCCTCCTCATGGTTACCATTAGCCTGTGGCACCCCAAGGTATTTGTAGCTGTCCTGAACATCTGCAATGTGGCCTTCTGGTAGTTCAACCCCCTCGGTTCTGATCATCTTCCCTCTTTTTGACACCATGCGACCACACTTGTCCAGTCCGAACAACATTCCAATGTCGTTGCTGTAGATCCTGGTAGTGTGGATCAGTGAGTCGATATCTCGCTCATTTCTGGCATACAGCTTGATGTCATCCATGTAGAGGAGGTGACTGATGATTGTTCCGCTTCGGAATCGGTATCCGTAGCCAGTCTTTGTGATGATCTGGCTGAGGGGGTTCAGGCCTATGCAGAACAGCAGCGGGGATAGTGCATCGCCTTGGTATATGCCGCACTTGATGGTGACTTGTGCAATTGGCTTTGAGTTGGCTTCCAGACTTGTTTTCCACAGCTTCATTGAGTTCTTGATGAAGGCTGTTAGTGTCCTGTTGATCTTGTACATCTCCAAGCATTCCAGTATCCATGTATGTGGCATTGAGTCGTAGGCTTTCTTGTAGTCAATCCAGGCAGTGCACAGATTGGTCTGTCTGGTCTTGCAGTCTCGAGTGACTGCTCTATCCACCAGTAGCTGGTGCTTGGCTCCTCTGGTGTTACTGCCTATTCCCTTCTGGGCCCTGTGCATGTATTGAGCCATGTGCCTACTCATCTTAGCCGCTATGATGCCTGACAGGAGCTTCCATGTTGTGCAGAGGCAGGTTATTGGCCGGTAGTTGGATGGGATTGTTCCCTTCTGGGGATCCTTCATGATCAGGATTGTCCGTCCTTGTGTTAACCATTCTGGGTGGGTCCCATCCATCAGCAGTTGGTTCATTTGTACTGCCAGGCGTTCATGGAGTGCAGTTAGTTTCTTCAGCCAGAAGGTGTGGATCATGTCAGGGCCTGGTGCTGTCCAGCTCTTCATACCTGCCACTCTTTCTTGGATGTCTGCCGTTGTAATGGTCACTGGTTCTTGTTCTGGGAGATTGCTGTTGTTCTTAGATCCACTAGCCACTGAGCTGTTGTGTTGGTGTTGTGGGATGCCTCTTTCTCCCATATGTTCTTCCAGTACTGTTCAGTCTCAGCCCTGGGTGGATCTGATCTTGTGTTATTACCCTGCCACTGAGAGTACACTTTGGATGGTTCGGTGGAGAACATCCTTGGTTTATTCTCCTTGCTTCTACTTCTCCCTTGTATCTCTTTAGGCAGGTGGCCAGGGCGGTGAGTCTTTGTTTGGCAGTCTCTAGAGCCTCAGGTATCGACAGCTTGTTGTATTTCTTAGGTAACCCCTTCCTTACACCTTTCTGTAGCTCTGAGAGCTGACTAACCTCTCTTCGTGTTGCCTTGATCTTGGCCTCTAACCTTCTCCTCCATGGGGGGTAATGCTCTTTGTGGCTTGTGGTGTTCTTATAGCCAAGCATCTCTAGGATCACTGTTGCTGTGGCGTACATCAGCTCATTGGTCTCGGTTATGGCTTTAGTAGGGATAGTATGTAGGGCTGCATTCACATCTTCTAGCAGACTTTCAGAGGGTACTTTGTCACTTAGCCTTGGCAGTCTTGGTCGTTGTACTAGGGGTCCAGCTTGGCTATGATCTTCATTCCGTAGGTCAGCCGCCCTTATGTTGAGTTCTGTGCCGTAAGGGCTTATTGGGGCTTGGGACCCAATCTCTGAGTGTGGGGATGATGATGAAATCTCCCCGCTGACCTGTCGTCCTGTCTCCGCCTTGCCGTAGCATATTTGTTGTACCTCATCAATCTCTAGTTGTGATAGGAGCTGCCGTTTGCGGATGTTAGAACACTGAGCTAGGAGTTGTTTCTTTGTCAGTGTTGATGATGGGTTTCGAAGCATCCATATATCCCATAATCTCTGCATATAACCCCTCTCACTGGGGTTGCTTGTATAGTAGCATTGCATCAGATCCAAGTTTTCTGCTGTAGTCCATGTATGTCTTGTTCCAGTAGTCCATTTCTCATCAGGTTGCCCTGGTTCCCTAGCAACTGACTCCCCCTGTTAACCCGGGCGACGTCCGAGCCGGTATGACTCTTGTATTTGCGGTTTCACTCATGCCTGAGGTAGGCCAGTAGCATTAAGGACCTTGCCTAAGGGTCCACCTGGATACCCACGCCCTGACCGGGGAATCGAACCGACAATCACTAATCTAGATTAATCTAGATTAATCTAGATGTGATGTGATTTACGTTTAGGTGGTAGGCTACTTGAGACTGGAAGAACTCCTACAACTAATTCCGAATTGCACAAGGTGCAAACCTGTTGTGCCGAGTTTTGCCTGCCTGCCGAGAATTGCATGCACCTCCAAATAATACTTTTAAATGCTGTAAAATTCTTTGTGGACTTCATCAATGGTGATAAATTGATTTGAAGTATATATTTTATGAACGTTTAGAGTCTTTAATATTTTAATACACTTAGTAGGCTAGGACCATTCCTTGACATTCAGTACATATATGTGGCGATAAAGCTGTTTGATCAATGAGCACAGCAAAGTGTCTGAGAAGGACCTAAAGAGGTGGATGCATAATTCGGCAGATCAGATTTTGTAGGCTCCCTGCCGAGATTTGCATCCACCTCTTTTCTCAGCATGACCGTTAGCACCCGCGAGGTGCATGCGATTCTCGGCAGGCAGGCAGAATTCGGCACAACACCGGCGGCTTCAGAAATGTTCGTACACAAAGTGCTGTCCAACAGCTGTCTGTGGGCGATGTTGCTACAGTTAGTGTGAGTAAATACCGCTGAATCGCGTTTTTAATCAACCGGCGTATCAATAACTAACCTGGCTAGTTGTAAACAAACAGCTGGCCGAGCGAGGTTGTAACTGGAACGCCGTCAAGTCGGGTGTGACGTCATTCCCAGCTCCGACCTCCGAGGTAAATGAAACGCAGCAACAGCTGCATCCATGTTAGCACGTCACGTTTGATGTGGTAATTTCACAGTAGGCAAACACACAGGTTCGAAGACTTGTTCTCGCCCCCTACAGTGCAATTCGGCAAGGTATACATCTGCGCTAAAATATCAAGGTGAAAGTCATCATAGCTTGCGTAGTATAGACCCAGCTCCCAACCGAACTTTGAGAATAGATTATATATATATATATATATATATATATATATATATATATATATATATATATATATATATATGTATGTATGTATGTATGTATGTATGTATGTATATATATATATATATATATATATATATACATACATACCGACTCGGACGTCGCCCGGGTTAACAAGGTCCGCGTCAGTTGCTAGGGAACCAGGGCAACCTGATGAGAAGTGGGCTACTGGAATATCTTATCCAAGCGATTATAAGTAAGATTGTAATTACATTTATTCATTATTTTCTGTTGCAGACAGCTGTTGCTACATGAAAGAGGAAAGAAAATTGTTGCTCCAACTAGTATGTCTAATAACTTACACAGTCTTAACATATTGATTTGGATGAGGCATTGATCTGAATTTGTCAGTAAATTTGTCAGTAGGCTATAACCAACATTCACTAAATGCAAGTGTGTGCATGTGTATAAACTAAAGAAAAGGGAAAAGGTGGATTTCGCAGATAATGAGAATAATGAGATTTCAATTTGAATAATTTTCTGATCTTTGATTGCCTTGATTGCCAGACCTTTAGGAGGGCAAACTGGCCTGTCATTTATCTGAACTTGTTTCTTCTTTGGAACTCCTGCTGGGCCTCAGAAGGGATCCTCCTTCCCTTCTTTCTACTCGTCTCACGTCTCCCTCTGCTTTTGCTGCAGGTGTGTGAAAGCCCCCCCCACCCCTTGTCTCCCCCTGTCTTCATCTTAAATAGAAAAGGTTGCTTGAATGTAATGTTGAACCCACAGAGTGAGCACCCTTCTCTGCAGCTGTACAAAGATTTAAGCCATTTTAGTTTTCCAGAAGACACTATATGGTTGGATCTTGCCACTCTCACTCTTCTGTTGGGATGTCAGTGCTCTGCCTGAATGTATCTCAACACCTAATACAATGCCCTATACTCTACAGGTCACGGAAACTCTACTGAAGGAATGAACACCAGTTGTCCAAAAACATATTCCTTCACTTGGTGTTTTGATGATGGTAGTGGAGAGCACATACCCGACAGGTTTTCTAAATCTCCCACAGGTGTTTAAAACCCTCCCGCTGCCTCAAGCGGGTCATAATGACCTTGGCTCCCGTCTTTCCCTTCCCTTTGAACAAACCGGGTCAAAAGGGACACCCCTTTCTTCCCCATCTGTCCAACAACTCACGGGATATTCCTGTGCGCTGTTCAGACTGGGTGAAAGAGATCATTTGAAACAAAACCTTATGACTTTGGCTGCCCGAGTGCTGTCCCTCAGGGTCAAACGGATCCACTTATTCCCTTGGAAGAACTCAAGGGTTAATTAGGTTGCGATGAGGACTGCGAAGACCACAGCAAAGGATCACATCACTTTAATATTAATCAAACCGTTCAGTGACCTCAGACCTCTATTTCCAACACATGAATTCCCAATGAAACTTTTGTGGATTGTTGGGCTTGTAAATAGGATTCAGTGTTTGAATCACAGCTCAGCTTTGAATCTTGATTCTTTGTTTCATGAAAGTCAAGGTAGTTTTGTTATGCATAACAGTGTGTAATATAGTCTTCACAAAGCATATAATAACGTGTAATCACGTTAGCCACGATATGGAGACCTATTCTGTGAAATTTAATGAAAACCATTGGAACATTTATTATATATATTAGATTTCTTTTTGCATGTATATGACCATTTATGTCACTGAATAAATCATGAAGTTTCCTGAATATATTGTATAATATTAAAACACACAAATGAGAACTTATGTTGTCTTAGTTGGGGAGTCAGACATCAGAACCTCACAAGTTAAAACAAAGAAAGAAGATGGTCCAATCTTGCAGACATAGTCTTTACCTATTAAACAGTTAATGTGAGATGTTAGTCTGAGGATTTTTGAAGTACTCCACATGGAAAGAACCTGAAATGCTATCTAACAGCAGGGTACGGATTCAGTCTTTAACTCATGTTATTTGAGAGCAGACTTGTGTAAAAAGACTCCTCTTGTAGACACGCCAGTCGAAGGTGAGGTAAATTGTGTTCCATGCTGATAAACTTGAAAATGCTGTTTCCATGCCAAACAGGGCTCTATCCAGATCAGACTTTTCAGCCATTTTTCTATTTTACACTGAACAATAGAAAAGTGCCTACTTCCTCCCATTTAAGATGACAGCTGGGGAAAACACCCTCAAAACTGTGCTGTATCACTAGCTTCCAATAAAACCTGTGGCTTAATGGACAAACTGTTTTGAAAAACAAGACTGGTAACTGTTTCGTCTCAGCAGGGTCAAACTCTATTCTGTTGTTATCAACTGTGTAATCACTTCCTTGATGTTTCCAAAGTGTTGATAACACAGTATAAGTGTTGTCCTTGACACATCTTTCTGTTTCTGTTGGCAAACAATTACGTGGATATAATACAGCGACAATGATTATTGATAGTTACACATTGGTAAATGCTACAAGTTAAGCATGGCTCAGAATAAGTCATTGCTTCAGTGCCATCACTATTTAAAATTTGTGCAGTTGACTGACAGCGGAAACATAAACACAACTATGTTGTGTGATGATCAGCTACATTAAAATTCAAAATGCTGGAGGCAACACAAAGTTAGCTCGTAAAGGTAGGCGATTCTAATCCAATACACGTCTTATTGTCAAATTAAGCGAATATGTTCTGCTAGCTGTCTGTTCTGAGTATGCAGAGAAACAATATCTGGTGTTTGTGCACAGCCAGCAGTTATAGACGCAATCAACTTCCTCTGTATAGGTGGACTATGTAACTTTTTTTGTTTTGTTTTTTTTGATGATCCATATTTACATCTACACTTATGGCAACAGTTTACATCAAAACTGCTTTGACAGACAAGATAAGAATACATTTTCATTTACTAGTGGTTTAGTCTTAGGTTGATAGTTGATCAGTTATGGATTAGACCCTTAAATAGTTAATTTATACAGTATGTGCTGTAATTTCATTAATTTTAACATGTTATTGTTTCATACATAGTTACAACTTAACAACTATTATGATTGTGCTTTATTGAATGGCTGCAGTTTCCATCTTTCATATATCATTCATAGACACATGAATGATTTTGTTTTTCATCGCGGAGGACATGTGTACACGAAGCTCTGAGGCTATTCGTGAGTGACTGTCCACAGGGTACTGACACCTGCTTCTCATCATGTTTTGCAAGCATAGTGCCAATAAACCATTGGCAGCATGATCCCACTTTGCTATGACTAACAGAAGAGTCTTAGGTTGATATATAGTGCCCTCCTGTGTTTAAGTAGTAAAACACAATCAGGCAGCCACAGTGATGTATGTTTTTTGAATGGCAATGGCAAAAATTTAAAAAAAATAATTATTTGATCTTTAAAATCGAAATGTCACATTGATTGACTCATCTTATTAGGTCTTCATAGAAATAATGATCAGCTTATTATGCGTACCCTTCTAAACATTTGAACATTTATGAGGAATCTACACAAAGCAGCCAAGTTAGCCATGCATGTACACACCAATGCAATCATTATAGTTTCCATCTACTAAACATTAGTAATGTTATTTAAAGAGAGGTTTGCATCATTTTCTATGTATCAAGGTCTACCTGCCTCTGCCCCGGCTCACAATAGATGGATCGTGTTATACCTGGATATTACTGCAGAGATGGCAGAGAGAAAATAAAACAGCTCTGTGAGCAAGCAAGTAGGAGATTTGTGTCTATGAGTATCACCACAGGAATAAAACAATGTTGCCAAAGTGATTCAGTATGCCTTGCTGGAGGAAATTTAAAGAATTATTCTAGTCTTTTACAACTTGGGTTTTGTGTTCATGTTCATCAAATGATTCCTTTCAGTAATGATAGCACTGTAATCACCAAAGTAATTGCCATGCCAAGTTCAATGGCGCAAGAATGTGTAGTCTGACAAAAAGGTTGTGAACAATCCAGCAGTTAGATTATCTAAACCATTTTATTTACACGTACTGAAAATGAGTGCACCTGAATTGTTGCCAGTGGGTGCTGCAGCTGCCGTGCCTGCTCCGTTCAGACTTTGTGGTTATGTATTTTTATGCACTGTATTTAATTCTTTTGCACCCATTATCTTAACTATCACCACAAACAACATGCAGACACTTTTGACAATAAAAGATCTGAAGAGAAAACAGAGATAAACAATCAGGCATCAGGAGCAGGCAGAGGACCTAAGCACTGTACACCCTTACACACTAGCCAACGTCTAGTTTCTACAGAACAAATTGGATAAAGTACCAGAGAGACATACAGGGCTGTAACATCCTGCGGTAAGAAAATATGGCTGCCCCCTTCTTGCCCCACTGGACCAAACCATTCAGCCAGTGGAGTCTCTCTTGGTTCATCGCATGGACAGTGCAGCAGACTCTCTCACAAGCTGTTCACCCAACCTGGAGCTGCTGACCAGCGGGAGTTTACCTCAGTCATCTTTAGTACGTTCTAGAATTCACCACAAACAGACACAGACACTGTTCTGTCTGAGCTGCCTGCATGATGCCCTTGTTAGCTGTTAGGCAGCCCACATTGTGGCTGTAACCTCAGATGGGTGTGCAACTTGCAGTCTCTCCTGAGCAAATCAGACCATGCCGTTATCTTTTATTTGCCAAAAGTATAAACAAAGGCTGAATTAGGATGTTCCAATTTAGCAGGAGGTCAAATGCTGGACCGGATCTTTTAGAAAATTTCAACAAATATAAGAAAAAATGCTTCTGAAATAAATGTCAGACTCAAGCTTTAACAGAAGTATTATAATGCAATCACACTCTAGCTCAAGGCAGACACTTCTGTCACTGATAAATTCTCTCACAGATGCAGCAGGCCTGTAAGCCATAGAGTGACACTGAAGTGTGAAGGCGAGATATGATTCAGACTTAGTTCACACTCAGGAACTGAGTGTGCTTGTATGATAGCTCAAACTATCGCAAACTTTTGAAAGACAAGTGAAGAAAGAGGAAATCAGAAAAAACACATTTGATAGATTAATATACCTTTTTCCTTGTAACCACTATTTACGGCCTTACTACAATTTATTATATACCTTAGGGTTATACAATGCAGTGTGTTTTATGACACCAGAACGAGAGAAAAGATAAGACCATGAATTACTACAATTACAATATTACCAAACTATGACCATGTTATTAACTGTGTAATTACTGTCATGCATTATTACCTGTTGTTCCAAGACATAACTTATTACCTTGGAATGACTGAGCTGGAATGTAAAGTGCTACCGATTTAACAATATATTGCCACACATCATGATATTGTGATATCATTTGTATACTACAATATAATTAGGCATTGGTGAAAACTTTATAAATTTAGACTTTACCTTTATTTCTCTTGAATTAGTTATTACACAAACATCATAACGTTAGTTTGATAGTGTATAGTGGAGTAAAACTAGCTTGTTACTCTAGAATGATTTAGCACAGCACTATGATAATAATACAATTGTACTTAGCCGGCACACTGTTAAATGTAATTATAGATGTTTCAAATGTGCTTTTCTACGATCAAGAGGTTCCACAATGACTGGCACATATTTCAAAGCTGCACTCCTCGTGTTATTTTCCACTTTTTGACACAGTCTGCACTGCTTTGATCCACTCCTTTCTTTCTTCGCCCGTAGCAGCTTGGAGGAAGTAGTGAGTCTCATCTGCGGTGATGATCTCAAAGAGGTTGCCATCAACGTCATATTTTTTGGCTGAAAAGGAGGGAAAAGAGTTAAAAGGGATGAGCTGAAGAGAAACGACTGACAGCAAACAGCTATTACATTTCGTGGTCACAGTCTGTCACAGTTGTGAAGCAACAGGGTGTGTATCCTGTGACAACGGTCTCACTCACCATCAGGCACATGCTCCACAGCTGTCACCACAGACCCACGGAGATGGATGGAGCCCAGAGGGTCATCACCCTGACACAACGAAAGAAAGGAGACAAAAGAAGGCAGAAATTTAAAGCCAGGAAGATTTTGTGAGTACAAGAAACTTCTTCTTTCAACTTGTAAAAGTCAGTATATTTACCTTTGTAGGATCATAATAATGCATATAAGCAGGGTCATCCCGCAGTATGAACTTTCGCACCTTCCAGTTTTTTCTTCTATGTCCCTGTAATAAAATAACACACAGGGCTTTATCTGATTTGCTGAAAATCACTAAAATTGTCAAGCAGGTGTCATTTAGAGTTCCTCTTTCAGTGCATGTGACAAAGTGCTTGCAAAATTATAATAATAGAAAAGTTTTCACTTTCCACCACAGGAAGTGTGTGTACTTTCATCTGCATGTTTGTGAATGTGGGAGGTACTTTGAAAAGTGCGATGTTCTGCAGCTGGACAATATAAAACCTGGCTTCTTGTCAAGATATTATTATTGTTATGGACACAGTGTACAAAAAACATGGTGACGCTTTTGCTTGCGTTCTGATTCACCTGTTTAAGTAAACAGCCCTGTTTTATGATGTTTCCTCTGAATTCTTCCTTTAAAAGCACATCTTCATCGCTGGAGTAACCTTCACAGAAGAACCCACTGTCTGCCTGCCACAAAGCACAGCCACAGACACACACACAGCATATATAGATACATATTAATAATCTTAGAAAATCTTATTGAAACATTCCTGTGCCAACATTTGTCTTGCTGGAAAAAGACCTAAATTCCGTTTAACATAAACATACCATTCTTTGTTAAACACGGTAGTAACTTTTTGACACTCAGTTGAACTTACAAAGTAATAAAGAGCATTTGTCTCATCTAAGAAGGCTGTTTGCTCTCCACTTTCTGCTCCTGCTTTTGACAGGTCACCCGCAGGCTGGAGAAAACCCTCATTCAGGAGCCCTGTTGCTAACATGAGGGCCTCGGGCCTATTTCTCACTTTCTCCTTTGAAATCAGCCATTCTACCACTGTCGCACCTGTGCAAAAATAGGCAAGGAGCAAAAAATGATGAGAGTGTTAGAAGATTTAAAAAGAAAAGTTCTTTCACACCTGTAACATCAATAAAACCAAGTCAACGGTACCAGTGAAGCAGTGGTTGAAGACTCGATTCTCCTGCTCAAGTTTTAACTCTTTCACTCCATCATCCTGGTCTTTCATCAGGGTGTACAGCTCACTAAGAAAACACAATGTGGACACTGTCAACATATCATGACATCTGTTATTCTCTATTCACTAAACATAAGCAATTGGCCATTCACTAAACCCCAGTGATCGTCCAATCATAGATTAGCAACCATAATGTATACCTACATACCATATATACATGTAGTAGTCAGGCTATCATAGTGCATCATTAGTTCAGGGCCAATAAGCTTTTATTTAGCTTTATGTAAGGTCCAGGATAGATACATCAACTGTGTGCACTGGTCTTGAATGCTACATAATCAGAGTTTAGGCTATCGTAAGTGGCTCTGTCTTGCTGTCAATACATTTGGGGAAATCTGCACTCCAGCAACCCCAACCAAACTCATGACTTGCCAGTCACATCAGTGAGTCGTCATCCTCAAAGCCTTTTCTCTTGCAACTAAAAAGCATAACATAAAGTTTGAAAAATAATAACAGTAACAATAAAGCATAAATCTCACCTCTGTGCTTCTTGTATGTATGATTTCCTATAATGAGCTAATCCAAACTAGGTTGTGTTGGACTGAAATAACAGTCTGACAGTCAAGGTGCTGACTTTTCATCTGGAAGCTGGAAGCTTTAGCCTTAGTTCTTCAGCATTATATCATCTTGTAGCCATCAAATGTATATTTACGGGCATGTTAAAGGTTTCCAGTTTGCCAAACTCAGTATTACCTTAATTAGTAAGTAAAATCTACCAGTGACCATTATATAATTGTTAATATTATACAATTAATTGTAATTGTTATCATTTCAGCCTGCAAATTGAAACTCACCTGCTGTGAGCCTGCTTTTGTTTGCCTGTCTGAAATGAATGACCCATTATTTTTAAAAATTACAAAAAGCTATAACTCATTGTGTAAGGTGCAACTACAGGGAGCGAGACTTAGGGACAGTTTTTAGAATGAAATTAATCATGGTCATTTGAAATTATTGTTTCCACCACTAAGAAGATCAGAACATACGCCAGGTTGACCGTTTCAGGCAGGCGAATGGAGCGTCTTGTGGACTTCCTGGCAAACTTTTTCCCTCCCTGTAGGCAGGTAATGGCTCTCTTCATGTCCTTCACCCAAAGCTCTCTCTCCTCCACATGAGAGGCTTGGAAGAAGTGATCCTGCTTCTTCTCTGTGGTGATCTTGAAAACCAGCTAAATGGAGCATTATTAGTCAGTCACACTGTTATATGTTCTGTTTATTTTTTAGATTTACCCAGAAACCACAGCTGCTATTTGGAAGATTTGTCACTATTTGTCTCAAACTATTGATATTAAATAGAGTGTTTTAATGTTTAAATGTTAATAGTAGTCTTGAACTCTGTGTCTAAGCCTATATACTCTCCCATTACTATCATTTCCAATCTAATCCTTTAGTTGTTTGTTTGATTCTGGGTCTGTGTTCTCTAGGTTGTTCTCTGTCTGTCTCCCCTGATTCTGTAGTAGTCAGTTCAATTCAATCTAGCTTTATTGGCATGAATGTAAAACAATATTGCCAAAGCTATAAATAAATTACAAAAGGACAATTCATACCTTAAAGTTCATTAAATAAAGCAAATAAAAAAGTAAAAGTGCTGTTCTTACCGTCCTCTTGCCCAAAATCCTGGCAAGGATTGATGAGTGTGGCTCCCTTTAGTGGGATCATTCCTTTTGGAGAACTGTCTGTTTTCTTTTTATAGAATTCCACCCCATCGTCAGACAGCACCACCCACACCACCTTCCAGGAGTTTAGCACTGTACCCTGAGGATCAATAAGACAGGTGACAAGAGACAGCCTTGAGCAAAAGTGCAAAAGTATAGGTCGAGGATGTAGTTATTACAGAGGGCATGTTGTACATGAAATGAATATAATATGATTTATACCTATATTAACATTTCTTTGTCATTAAAGATACTTCTTTCTGTTAGATTGATAACCTCCTTATCTTCTATAAAATTCTCCCACTGTCCAAAAATACACCAGGAATAGCACTGTACATCACGCTTCTTACTTTAAGCGGTGGCCTTAAAATCCAAGGCGGAGTGCATGGCTGTGAAGGTCAGTAGTCACGCAAAAGTAAGAAAGTTTCACATAAAACAAGATTGTTCACTCTTTGTTCAGATGACGTAACATGAAAAATGTCATTATTTTTTTGTTATGACACAGATTCCCCCTGTTCCCCCTTGTGTTTAATTTCATATGCTGAGTTTCATATGCTGAAGTGAAAGAATAACAAAACAGAAGCAGACAGCTCTAATTGGATCAGGCACCATTTACCATACATTTGAATGCAGAAATGAATCTATAGTTACACATATGGGGGGAAGAATCGCTAGCTTTGCACTGGCTTCCTGTTAAATACCATATTGATTTTAAAGTTCTTCTTCTCACCTTCAAAGAACTCCATAATCTTGCTCCTCCTCATCACTCTGAATTCCTTCAGCCCTACACCCCATCCCAAACTCTTCGATCCTCTTCTTCCTCACTACTTTCCATTCCTTCTGCCCGCATGTCCATTATGGGGTTCAGAGCCTTCAGCTATTGCGCACCTCACCTGTGGAACTTCCTCCCTCTATTCATCCATGCGACAGAATCCCTATCCTCTTTTAAAACTTTGCTCAAAACCCATTTATTTCCAAAGGCCTACCCCACATAATTCCACTTTGCTTCTTGATGAAGCGTTTTTTAAATTGTTTTTCTATATTCTATTTTATCTCAATCTTTAAATTGTGTCTTGATTTTATTTGTTTTATTGTATTTGCCCCCTTCAAATGTATTTTAACTGTTTTAATCTGTAAGGTGTCCTTGAGTGCTATGAATGAAGTGCCACAAATAAAATGTATTACAGCTTTAGCAACCCTTTTCTGGAATGGTTTGAGTTTGTGTTCATGCTGTATGTGTTGCTTTTCACTTTGTTTGTTATTGGGCAAACTATCATGCCCTGTTGAGCTTGCAGTGACTTCTGTATCTGTCACGATCTTTGGTCCATTGTCTCTCTGGTCTGTTGTGTTTCTTCTTTGGTGTGTTGGAAATTCTTCTCTGCTTGTTTTGTTGTTTGTTTGATTTTGGGTCTGTGTTCTGTGGGTTGTTCTAGTTCTGTCTGTCTCCTGTGTTATTCTGCAGCAGTCAATTCATTTCAATTCAATCTAACTTTATTTGCATGAATGTAAAACAACAATAGTGCCAAAGGTAGAAATAAAATAAATAAATAAATATAAATTTAAAAACATAATAAAGCAGTAAATGTGTGTGTGAGTGTGTGTGTATTAATATACAAAAAAATCAGTATCAAATGTGAAATTTAAAATAACAAATAATGGAAATAATAATAATTTGAATTTTTTTCAGAACAATTATTTTATATATTTATTGGTCTAATCTGAGTTTCCACTGGTTGTCCTCAGTTTGTGGCATGAGGAGATAAATTTTGCTGCAATGATTTGGCATTCTGGCATTTTTCCCTGTAAATATGGGTGTTTCTATGTGTCTGAGATAAATTCAGATTGAGGTATATTTGTGAAATGTTTGAAAAGTGTTTTTCTCTTAATGTTTTATATTTAGCACATGAGGTTAGAAAGTGCAGCTCTGTCTCTACCTGTCCTGTGTCACACTGGGAATCTTTCCACTTGTGGTAGCCAGCACTGTCTGTGGCGATCTTTTTCTTTGGCCAGGCTGTGTTCACTCAGTCTGTATGTTGTCAACATTTTTCTTAGTTTAAGACATTTTATTGTACTCAGGTAATTTGCCAGTGTGAATTCTCTTTTTAGGATCAGATAACTTTGTGATTTACTTTGTGTTTTGGTGTTTTGTTTTTTTTTTCATTGATAATTTGGTTTGGTCTGCTTGAGTTGGTGTTGCTGTGCTGAGGCTGTTGGGGGCATTTTACTGCAGAGATCCTCTGGACCAGCTGGCTGAGGGCACTCTTCTCTGGTTTCAGCTCCTGGTATGTCCAATTTTTATTTATTTGTTATTATTGTTTATTATGTTAGGGCTTTGTGATGGTATGTCTGGGGGTTAACTGATTTTAAGTGATTGTAAAATTTAATTGATGCTTTCTATATTTTTTGCAAGAGGGTAATGGTCAAGCTCTGCTCTGCACAGCTTATTTAGTGTTTTTCTCTGCACATGCAGGATGCTCAGTAGTGTGTACATGGTGTTTAGTGTCCCATTTGTCCTGTTTCTATTTCGTAGCTCGCATCTGCCTTTTATTTAAAGTTTTGTGTCCTATCTCCTTGATTTCCCTTGATTTGTACCACCTTTTAATCTCCCTGTCAGTGAGCGTGTGTGCGTGTGTGTGTATGTATATTTTACCTTGATTACCCCTTATGTGTCTCACCTGTTTGTACCCTGCCTTCTTGTTAACCCTGTATCTATTGTCTGCTGTTCAGTTGAGTCTTTGCTGGATTGTTGTATTATCATGTCTTGTACTTGCCGTGTGTCTGCTTACCACTGTGTCTGTGGTCTCCACTTGAAACCCTGCCTGTCTATCTTTGCAATTGCTGTGCTTTCGGACTTGCCTGAAGCTCTGCCTGTTTGGTTTTTGCGTTCACAGTATTTTTAGACTTCTGTGTTTCCTTCTGCCTGCCTCCAGGGATGATTATTATTTGCTCAGTTTATCAGGGATTTTTTTGATCTTACTTTTCCATTTTGATTCACTGCTTGAGTTTGGACTATTCATTGTATTATTGTATTATGTCTTCTGTTTTCTGTTAAGTTAAATAAATCCTGAAGAACTGAACCTGTCCAGCTACACTGTCCTGCGTTTAGGTCCTAAACCTGTTTCACACACAACAAACCCTGACAGTACCATTCACTCCCTCAGGGAACAGTGGTAGCTTATTTAGTGAGTTTTTCTTTCAGCAAGGCATGCTTTTGAAAACGTATATGAAGTTTAATGTTACATAACTTGTGTTAGAAGTCTTCCCAAACTATATCAGTTGTGAAACACATGCCTTCAAGCATCGCAAGAAAGCTGTGTGTAAAATTGTGGCTGTGGTCAATAAATTCAACCATGCTGGGGCTAAATAACACAACAGAAGTAAATAGTGTTGGAATATCAGCCTTTGCCTTCTGAACAGCTTTAATTCTCAATACGTCATGTCCTGCACTGTGTGTAGCAGGATACCGTGACATTCATACTTCATGTGTTGTGTAGGGTTTCAATAATACTCTTTTTATGCAACACAGATTTGTAACAAGTTTACCTTTGAAGGGTGATTATATATCAGTATTGTATTTACAGCTTGTATACGCTGCCCCCAAGTAAGGCCATTTATTGCAGGTTTAACTGTATATTTATTACTGTGTATTGAAGTTCTTTCCATTTCCATTTCATGGTACTTTATGCTTCTAGTCCACTGCAACTCAGAAGCAAATGTTTACATTTACCACTACATTTATTTGCAATTAATAAAGTGCTCCCCCAGGTATCAACACTAATCTGAACTTTGCTTACTATCTGATGATTTAGTCCATCTCGCGATACATTCTGACCTCCATAACCTGTCTTTGGCACACAGCCCCAAGCCGATTTGATCCCGGGGACGATCTGGGGAAAAAAATGTCTGGGTACTGTAGTTTCTAGCAAACAATTCCTAAACAAGAATTGATAATGCATATGTTAGGGACAGCAGCAGGATGTATTTTTGGACAACTTTGGCAGGCTTTGGTACAGAGCACTAAGTTACTGTACACGAGGGTTCGGCTACACAAAGAGTTGCTATTAGTCAGATCTATTAATTGTTGACAATAAGAAAAGTGTAAAATGTTTATCTTTATCCTTTAGTAGTAAACCATCTGTTTTGTAATCTATGAGAATGAAATAAACAACTAAAGAGGATTTGGCAATTGTCCATCCGTAATTGTACAAGAGCCTTTACTGCAGGACATTGATACAGGTTTTATGTTTGAGACACTTTTTGCCTTGAGCACAGTGTTTGACTGTATTTTTATTGACACTCCCACAATAAGTGATGAATGGACATAGGTAGACACACAGTTTGGTAATTCCTGTGCCTGTTTCACCACTCTGTCCATAAAGAAGAAAAGTTCTGTGACTATGCCTCAGCCTTAAGCATAATCATTATGCACAGTTGTACAGCTGTGGCTATTTATGGCAACTATAATGTCATCAGATTACAAGAGAAAGCTAATCAATAATGATTTAGTTACGGCTATGCTCATTTCAACCAAATTTATAAGATCTGACAAAATAAAAAGCATGCTTATTGACAATCACATGACAGCAACTCAATGCATTTAGGCATGGTGACGTGGTCAAGACAACTTGCTCAAGTTCAAACCGAGCATGGGGAAGAAAGGGGATTTAAGTGACTTTGAATGTGGCATGGTTTTTGGTGCCAGAGGGGCCAGAGGAGTATTTCCGAAACTGCTGATCTACTGGGAATTACACCACAACAATCTGTTCACAGGGTTTACAGAGAATGGTCCGAAAAAGAGAAAACATCCAGTGAGCGGCAGTTATGTGGACGAAAATGCTTTGATGTCAGAGGTTAGAAGAGAATTTGGCGTAAACAGCATGAAAGCATGGATCCATCCTGCCTTGTATCAATGGTTCAGGCTACTGGTGGTGGTGCAGTGGTGTGGGGGATATTGTTTGGCAGACTTTGAGCCCCTTAGTACCAACTGAGAATCATTTAAACAGGACAACCTGCCTGAGTATTGTTGCTGAACAATACTTTATGACCGCAGTGTGCCCATTTTCTGATGGCTACTTCCAGCAGGATAATGTACCATGTCACAAAGCTCAAATCATCTCAGATTGGTTTCTTGAACATCTCAATCCAAGAGAGCACCTTTGGGATGTGGTGGAACAGGAGATTCGCTTGATGGATGTGCAGCCGACAAATCTTCAGCAACAGTGTGATGCTATCATGACAACATGTCAATATGAAGTCTCTGAGGAATTTGTTGTACACATTGTTGAAAGTATGCCACAAAGAATTAAGACTGTTCTGAAGGCAAAAGAGGTCCAACCTGGTATAGCAAGGTGTGCCTAATAAAGAGGCCAGTGAATGTTCATAGCTATAGATATGTAAGCTATATCCAAGGAAGGTTAAATCAAAGGCATCTGGACTTGGTTGTAGATATTAGAAGCTATAAGCCATAAAATATTTTATTTTCATTTTGTCAAAGTCAATTAAAGTTTAAAGTCTAACATACAGTATATAAATGTGGCTTTGATTTGCATTTTAGGTGTGGAGATCGCTAAAAGTCACATTTGACTTGATCTAGACACTCGTGTGTGGGTTTCGGGTGTAAAACCAGACACTTACCCACTGCACCTTCTTTGTAAAAAAAAATGTTCAGTTTATGTGTAGGAAGTGGCTTATGTGTCAATTTTTAACATAAACATTGTTTATATGTGTGTCCAGGAAAGCAGTTGTAAGTTGTTTTGTAGTGTGTTTGGGGATTTCACAGTATAATATTGGCATATTGCAAGTGGACAGCATTTATTTCAGGGCAAAGCGTCCTTAGGTAAATCGGTGTCTAAAATGAATTTAAAATAACACTTCTATACTAAAGACATGTTTTATTCGTGGACATAACAGGAACTTGAGTTTTGTCGCAGCTGTAGAACAGAAGTGTATAGCAGTGTGTCGTATGCAGCTATTTTTTCAGCTTGTTGTTGCCTGTTCCTCTAGGTGCTGTTTGACTTGGAACAATATTTCTTTTTACCAGTGTTGTTTATCCAGTCCAGAATTTATCTAGATGTTTATTTAAAATTGTCACAGTTTGGGTGACTGATGAACTTGCATCTCCTCTTGATTCAAAAACTTAAACACCTTACTTGTCAGACCTCTACATTCGGCATTTCTTTGACACACACTTTCATTAAGTTTGTTTTTTATCGGTTAGATTTCAAGTTGCACATTTGTTTTACTGTAATATTTCCCACCAATAGGTATATTGCTGTATATTGTATAGTATAGTGTGAGTGTGTTGCTAGAAAGCCAAACCTCTCAGTATATGCTGTAAGTCAGAATATATCTACTTTTTGTTGCAGAACCAATCATAAAGTTGTCAACTCTGTTATAATATTGTCGGTGTTAGACTTTAATAAACACATTCAAGCTCTACTTAGCAGCACGAGGAAGCGGACAGTGTTTTCTTGAAGTTATTCTTACCTTTTTCACCAAGTATCCCTCTCTGATCTGTTGTGGCTCCATTACCCTGTTCTCTGCTGATGTCAAATGCAACCTTTGTCGCTTTTTTAGTGAATGTCGAAAGCATTTCTTACCCAATCCACGTACTCTCTTTCTCTCTCTCTCTGTCTCTCTCTCTCCTGTCGAAACCACAGTCACACACACACACAGATACAAGCAGGAAGTTGAGCTGTTGGGCGTGTTCCAAAGATGAGTGGTCAACCAGCTTCCTCTTCTATGCGGTATTATTAGTTACAGCTACTGTTCGGCTGATGTCTGACAGTTAAAACAGATAAAAATATGTGAACTTCAACATTTCACTGCAGTTACAGTAAAACACCTCATCTCTTTAAATGTGGCTACCCATTTAAACAGAGGAGGTTGAGCTGGAAAAAGAAAGACAGTGAAGCAAAGATGAAACCAACCATGGATGATTTTACGGTAAATGCACCCCAACTTTGACCACACTCACAGAGGTTTGAGTAATTTCCTTAACTGGACTTTTATTTCCTCTATTACACTTGGGGGATTTTCTTGTAATTTAATCTTATTATACTTTTACTTTGTTTTATATGTTACTTTAATGCATTTATGCCTTAAGAAAGGTCTTTCATTTGCTTCTGTTTAAAAGCTGCTATATCCTTGCTTAACTCTAAAGCCCATATGATCTGTTTGTGTATGTGTGTTTTCTCTGTGTTGTGCTAATGTCTATTTATGTGGAACTTGTGGTAGTGCTGGTGGTACTGCTGTCAAAATAACTGTTTTACTCTTTTCATTGTTCTGTAAGATGGCAAAATTAAATCTTTGCAAGGCATCAGAAATAAACTGTATTGTTGTCATCATTGGTATTGCTGTTTGCAATCACAAAAATCCATATTGAACATCCTAACTCTATATTTAGCAAGAATATGACTAACTGTGAGTATATGATTTAACTACAGCTGGGTACATCTCAACAGCTGACCTGAGTCAGACTTCAGTTCACCCAGTTCTGGTAAAACAAAGCTTCCTCTTTTCCTAATTGCTCACTGTGACTAATGTGTGTTACAGTGAAGTTGGCAGGTTGAATAACCACAGAGGAAAAACAACTTTTAAAAAAATTGCAGGACAGTCTTATTCATTTGTTAAACTTTATTACAATTTTTTTAATATGTATGTAAAAAGAGAGCACCAGAGAGCAGGCAGTGCAGCACTGGAAGCACAAGAATAAAAACACACATACTACATAATACAGAATCTATTTATTAATCATTATAATGGAGATCCTTTTTGAATTGCAGATGTAGTCTTAGCTCTTAAAAATACATCAGACTTGCTGGACTAAACTTGAGTTGCAGCTGAATTCACTCACTCCTTATCAGTACGTGCGGCGCAGCATGCAGTTTCAGTGTCATTTCATGACATGAAAGGAAGTCATCATATCTGAGGTGTCAGCTCTCATCAACATGGTGACCCAGCTGTTTGAAATGACTGGCAGTGATGAAACACTGCTATGTGACAGAATGAAAGGGTGCAGTTATTTTGGAAGATTGTGACTAAATCAATATCTTTAGATATGTTTTACTTGATTTCCTATACTACACGTTATTTAATACAGCATACTACACAGTATAATAAAACACTTTTTACACATAAGGTTTCAGATTGTTTTGATGGTCCTTACTCACCTGTATGAAGCAACTTGCAGGTGGTGCTGTTTCCTTTTTGTTTTGTTTGCATCAGACCCCCTGATTCATGTCAATTGGGGACTGTGAAAGATACAGCTTGTGGTGATGTAGTTTTGGGATGACGTGGCTTCAAAACCTAAATAAAATCACCACCTCTCCAATTCATTACGCAATCCAAAGGGATGATGTATAAATAATAAGAACATTACTTTCAACTTTTTATTCTTGTGATGTTGTTAATGTTCCTCTAGAGGGTATCATAAACACATACAAGCTGAATAACTTTGGGAGGCGCGCTGTACTGCTTTCAGGGGTTACGCTAGCATTGAATACAGGATGAGAAAGAAAACAAATGGCTACAGCTGGGAATGATTGGTCAGAAACAAACCAAAGTGATTATAAAAATAGGTGAATGTCTCATAAGAGTTAACACAAAAATAAAATATATGTGTGTATTTGTTGGTGAAACTAATTAATTCAGTCTGTCATTGATTGGCTATACATCATACTATATACGCAACTGGAGCAGAAAAACAAGCTGATAGAATTATTTATAAGCTATCTTATGTGTTCAATAATCCTCCTAATGGAAAGAAGAACTAGCTGCCTCAATTTAATCAACCATTTTTCCCCCCATATTATAAAAAGTCACCTTCTGATGATGATCTCATTCCTATAAACTCAAATCACAGGGACGTTTCCCATGACCGTGACATTTATCAGAAGAGACACTGGCCATACTGTTGGTCTTTCTGCCTTGAATCATGGTTTTGTCTTGCCAATGACATGAATAAACATTAAAGAGGCTGGTACTCATGGGTTTATTGATGAATCGTGGGGCAGTGAGTTTCATTAACTGTCAACATAAGAGTCATCTCTATGTGGTGGTGATTGAAAAGGGGCACGAGGCACGGAATGTTAATATCACTGAGAAAACAAAGATGCAAGCAAAGAGGACACTACAGAACATTTGTAATCTCTTGTTCTAATCAAGACAAGTTGTCAAGGACGTTCACAGAAAAAAAACCCAATACAATTAACCCTGGTGTTCTTTGTATGAGACACATAAAGGCGCAATGACAAAAGCTCCCAATGAAAAACATTATTTTGTATTCTACTACTGAAATCATGTCTCTCCGTCCTCTCCTTTTTACTTACATGTAGCGCATAGGTCAGTATTATGATGTACTGTACTTCCTGGAAATAGAGAGAAGAGACAGATCTGTTTGCTCCAAAGCCTGAAGAAGCGAGAAGAGAGTGAGGTACTGTAAGTATGATGAAACTGAAGAAACAGGACAGCTACACACAAAGATCCCACCTGCTCTCTTCCAATCTCATAGACCCTTTTCACACCTGAAATGACCCATGAACATCCATCGTCAAACACCAACCAGGAGTACTTATGTACATAATATACCATGACTATTATTATAAAAAGTCTATATATAATACATGAAATGCTCTGTCCAGCCTCCTGGTGAGTCAGTAGGTGTATAGGTGAATATTCTGTGGTAAAAACTCACCAAGACCTTATGTTGCATTTCACCCCCACATTCCTCCCACTCTTTTCTGTGGAAATGTAACACTTTGAAGCAAGAGGTGAAGCTTCTATTCAGATCTGAAAACCACAGAGCTTGAGTTAATTTTCCATTTGCAAAAAATAGTCACACTTGACTTTGACTGACACTTTCGCAAACAATTTGAAATTGTTAAATTTTTTTCATCCCTGTGTCTCTGTGTGTTGTTTCTGTTTTCTTCTTAAATGTGCTATTACCACGACACAGGGTTGATAGTAAGGGAATTTTCTTGAGTACTGTACATGAAGCTGTCTTTAACAATATTTCTATATCAACCATGGATAACAAAGCTGCTTGCATGTTAAAGGGGTTACTCTTAGGCCCACAGAGAGTTATCATCCAGCACTGTATTCTGCTCATCTCTACTGAGTATTTTTGGAATCTTACAGTGCATTGTATTGTTTTTATTACTTGATTTATTTGACAGCTGATTTTACATACAAAAATACATGATCAGATGATAAAATATAATGTGTACATATAATATTGATCAGTAGTTATTTAAGAGCTCTATCTTAACAAGCTAAAACCTTACAATGCTGCTAACAATGCATTAGTGTGCACACTGCAATGCACTAACTTCAGAGTATGGTCTAGACCTGCTCTTTATGAAAAGCGCTGTGAGATAACTGTTGTTGTGATTTGGCGCTATATAAAAAAAATTCAATTTGTGATAACAATCCAATCATATAATATGTATTTAATAATAAAGGAGCCTGCCTAAGGACCCTTCTGCCTAATGAGCATTTTCACTTTTGATATGTAAACTGTTAATACGTCTCTAATTTTACTTAATTAGAGACGTATGAATATGTCTCTAATTTTACTTAAGTTAAATGCAACAAATTTAAGAAGCTTCTTTCACCACAGTCAAGACAGTAACAGCAGAATAGGATGAGTTCTAAGTTACTCCACCTTGGAGATCACTTCCATTTTTCTTCTTCTCTTGAACACAGCAATAAATACTGCATGTGTTGTTCCTGCTGCTGACCCACCCTTTGCCATATCTCTGGTTTTGCTGCACAGGGACTGAAACATCTTCATTCCAGCCTTCTGTCTCCCACAAGCACCATCAATAATTCTGCTAAAGAGTGCACGGTGTTGAAAATGGGAGGGGAGGTTGGGGGGGGGCAGGCAGTTGATGGCCTTACCATGGCACACTCAATCTCTTTACCTCCATCCTTTCCCGTTGTGCTAGCACACTTCCTAACATGACCTTCTGCAATGTTGTTAATCATTTGGAGCTGTATGGATAACAGGCACACACAGCAGTCATACAGCTTTTAGCACTGATATAAAGCAGGCACTTCTCAAGTAGATCCTCAAGAGGGCTTTTATTTGCCTATATTATATTGACTTAGAGCCACAAGCAGGAGCCATTACCTGGGAAAAGGCTACGTTACCATAGTCACCATAAGCAAAAGATTGCATATATTTTAGCACAATGAAGTGCTTAAAAATAATTATTATTTTTATTTATATAATTATTACAATATTAAATAATAATTTTAAGACATTTATAACAAAACCCCGCTATATTCTCCCAATAATATATCAATAGTTACTGTAAATGAGTTACGGACACAAGATAAGACACCTTCTGAAGATTTAATAGATTTTGTCACATTTTACTGTATTTGTGTTCACACAGAGCTGGCAACGCAGCACTGTATTGATAAGATGCAATCTGACACTTTCTTCATTTCTAAAATTAACAAAAGAATACCTCATACATACTTTCATGAATCACAAAGAAATGTAAATCAACATTTCAGACTGAGGCTGGTAGAAGAGATGGCACTGGCCTTCCCTCAGGGCATTTGTCTGTTTCAACACATCCCGCAGAGCCAATCCCTTATTTGAAACTCAGATAGAATGAAAGATAGACTCTCTACTCTCTAGCTGGAAAATGTAATAAGACCTCCCTGACTGTTCTTTTTATTTTTTCACCCTGCCAAATGAGCGTGATTTTTTATTTTTTTTTTAAAAAGCTGATTATTTGCATATGGGAAGTCTGTCATCTTGACACATTTTGTGTGATAATATTGAATACATTTTATGAACTGCCTGCGGACATCTAACACAATTCAGTTACTTGGAATGTTTTGAGAAAACAAGTAAACAGTTTAAAATGAAATGCCAATTCAGAATAATTTAACGAGTTTGGCCATGCTAACTGCTGCTCTTGAGATGGAAATGTCAGTCAATCAGTCCACCATTTTGGTCCAGACTGAAATATATCAACAATGTTAAGAAAATTGGACAGATTGCCCTGGAATTTGTTATCCATGGTATTCATGGTTCCAAGATGATGCATCCCAATGACTTTTGTGATCCCCTGACTTTTCCTCTAGCACCACCATGAAGTTGACATTTGTGGCTTTCAGTGAAATGCCTTAACAATTGTTGGCATATTGTAATGAAATCTGCTTCGGACATGTACCTCTCATATGTACATGTACCTCTGTTATACCTTTGGTGATCCCTTAACTTTTCATCTAGTGCTATCATCAGGTCAAAATTCCACTACATCCAGTACATTGGTTTACTACATACTTCTTATTAAAAAAAATGACATTTTAGTACAAACATTCTGCATATGTTATTATTGTCATTGTGAGTATGTTAGCATGCCAAAGTTAGAGATTAGCACAAAGCCTAGAGTACAGCCTCACAGAGCCAATCACATGGCTGTAGACTCCTGTTTATACTTATTGTTGCCAACGATAAACAAGAGGAAGACACTAACTTGGAGGTGAGGATAATGAGGGACAGCCTGTTGCCCTGCGAAACCTCATGCTGTGTAGGTCTTGCTCTCCATGCCAATAGTCCAACCAAGTCCCCAGTCCCTCTCACTTCGACTCGTCTTCTCAAAGACACCCCTACAATGCGCTGCTGCACAGGGCTCAGTGCCCCAGGCCTCAAAGGCATCTGCGACTAGGGCTGCAACGATTATTCAACGTAATCGACATTAATTATAAAAATTCGTAAAATTTGTAAAATTTCATTGTTGATGCGTCATGAGATGCCGTTTAAGGGAGAGATAGCACTCTTCTTATTAATTACATTCCTGGTTGGTCATTTCTAACTGCAATGTACAAGATGGAATGCTGGGGACAGTGGTTCCACTGTTTGTCATGAGTGCTTGACTGTAAGACTACTCGCGAAGAAGAAGCTTTCATGGAGAAGCGGAAAGCAACGGAGAAATAGCAGAATGTTTTTTTGTTTTTACATCAATTTTAACCATTCTGTTTTAGTTGTGTTAGCAAACACGTTAACTGCAATAGTAAATCAGTGAATTATAGGAGTATCCTATTCGCTGTCTTGTCTTCTTTCCTGGTTTCCCCCTGTCATTGATACTCGTTTTCATTCTGAATAGTAAACATTTTTTACTTAATGGTAACATTAACTCGTTAGACTATGTGTTTGAGATCAGTAATTCACTTGAAAGATATTTAATTAGTTAAAAGGTTTTATTAGGATTACGGTTAGGGGGTGAAAAAAATAATCGTGACTAGTCGACTAATCAAATAAATAATTAAAAGATTGGTCTACTACAAAAATAATCATTAGTTGCAGCCCTATCTGCAACAACGTCTTACAGCGTGATGAGAGGCTTGTACACCACTGTCCCACCTCAGAAGATATTCCCCACTATTTGGCCTCTTTGCCACTCGTTGATCGTATGAAACGTAATGAAACTGAACATGTGTACACACCTGTTTTGTACTACTTGCTGTTGTTGGCAAAGGATAGATGGGCAGTTCTTTCATTGCTGGGGGTTGTTTCTAAGTCACTGTTTTGGCAAAACATCTGAAGTTGTGCACTGAAGACATTGAGCTTGACTGAGTTCAGTCAAGCTCAATGTCTTCAGTGCACATGCATGCATGCGCGAGGAGGGGGGTTTGTCAGCGTGTGCACAAGCAGTGAGACTTCTAGAGGAACAAGATTTGTTCACATATTATCTGTCTCATGCACTACTGTCAGGATATAGTGACAGTTTTAGCAAATATGACAAAAAGGTATTTTTAAAAGAATTTCCTACTGCTGTTTCAACAAAATAAAATCACAACACCAAATTCCAAAACCATGAAAGTAATGAGCTCATTTTTATTCTAGATGTACCAGTCTTTTTACAGAAATCATCCCAGATTGTGACCACTTTATCATCTTCATTTTAGTCCCAGTGGAGAATCTCTATGGGTGTTGTTGTGATGATGTCTTGAAATTTCATGTGGCTTCAATTTATTTCACTCTGAAAGGAATTACACTGACAATAGGGGAAAGAAATAACAATAAAATGGGCAGTTCATTCCAACAAAACAATACAATTAAATAACACAACATACATCTTACCCCTGATTCGGTGTAAATTTTAATATCAGACAAATTATAATATTCTTACCATACTGTACTAAAGCATTTTCTCTTTATAGAAAAGTGTCCTTTTTTCTTGCCAAATAGACACATGTTCAGACTGGTCTCTGCAAAGAAGCCCATGTCTCTGTGATATATAACATCACATCCATTCTTCCTTATGGTGAATTTTTCACTAATTATCTCTCGATTCAATCATCAATTAGGGGGTAAAATAAAATGAGAGCTAAAGGGCGAAGACATCAAGTTCACAGCCTGAATTGACAACAAAGTGAAATGAATGAGCTGCTGCAGAAGATGGCCCACTGTGGTGGGACTAATAAACCTGCAGGCTGCTTCAGAAGGAGGAGGAGGCTCCTCCATCTGCCAATTAAATGAAGAGGAAATTAATGGATAAACAGTTTCACTGGGAATCAGAGAAGAGTGATGGTGTTGTGAGCCCTACAGGGAGCTACACCACATCGCAGCCATAACCACCACCACCCTTGTATTGTTAACAGCCTCGAGGAACAAGCAAACATATTTATTCTCATAATTTTTTTCTAATCTCTCCATGCCATTGCCAGCAACTTCCTTCAAGACTTTAGGTCTCAGGCAAAGCCTGTGCTAATGTGATCTTTTTTTACGGTATTTTTGCTCTTATGCAGATAAGCCTTCTTATCCGTCAGGCCACACCTGCTTTGCTGCGGGCTATTTCTGCCCACTATTTTGGTTTGGACAATCAGGTGCACATACTAGATTATTATGGCTTCAAAAACATCACACGCATTTTAGGTGATTACATTGTGTCTGTAACTTGTGAAACTGGCACAAAGTAATAGTAACACCAAATGCAGAGGCTTAAAGATTTTTAGTGAGTTTTCATGTGCCTTGTCTAAACCTTTTAAAAGGTATTGATTTCAGGACCAGCCCGGAGACATAGAGGTGATTTCTTCTCATCATCGGACCAAAGCACTGATGAGGCCTATCCATCTGTCTGTCTGTTCAGTCTTAGTGCCCTGGAGATTGTTTTTATTTCTCCGTCTTTTACATAAATTCTATTTGATCTGTAGTGCTTTAGCAACACCTGTGGATAATGTTGCTATGTTATGCCCCTGTAGCTCCTTAAAATGGATACGGACATTCATGCTTGTGCCTCCAGGCTGGGCCATTGTGACCACACCATTAGTGTACAAATGTTAAACTGTTGTTTTTTTTCTTAAAGCTGGGGTGAATGATTTTTCCAGCTGTGCATCCATTTGCCTCAGGCCCTGATCTCACTTTGTTTGAGACATAAAAACAGATCACAGTCAGTCTCTGCACCCAATGAGATATGACTTTAAAAACATACTAGTGTTTTTTTTTCCTTTACACGTTCTATGATAATAATGTCACCCCAAAATAGATGATGATTGTTTATCTGTACAGAGAAGAACTACTCTAAAATGTTATGTGAAAAACATCTGGAATCTGCATAAAAATGATAACAAACATCTAAATTGTTGTTTGTGATCTATTTAAAATAAAGTGGGTATATGTGGTTGCGTGAAAGCACTGGCATGGTAATTATGTGTTTTGATGGGAAGAGCTGGATCGCTCCTGGTCTCGGGGACAGAGGGTAGCAGGGAGTGAGACGATGCCAAACAACAGACTCAGGCAGGATATAAATCAAATCAATCAAATAGGGCTCACGGCGCACACACACATACACAGTTTTTTCTGGGGTCTGCTGTAGCCTTAGTGCCTCAGCCAGCAGGTTATTGAATTCAAAACCCAGTTGCAACAGAAGCATGCAAAAGTGATTACAACAGTAAAATAGTAATTATGATGGAAAGCATTAGAGATTTGTAGGGATAATAAGGTATAATCCAGTGGTAGAATAAGAATTCAAATGAACTTTAGTGGCACCACCACACTGTAAAAAGTAATGTAAAGTTCTTGCATTCCATATTTTGCTTAAGTAAAAGTACAGATTTTTTTGGCGAAGTGTACATAAATTATTAAAGTAAAAATGATGCAGAATGGCGCATGTCAGTGTTATATTATATTATGGGATCAATAATGATTGTTACTTTATTGTTGTAACTTAGTTGGTCGGAATAAAAATAATTTTACCTACCTCGTATACTGTTGGGTAGTAACCTATAATCGATAATAATTCATAATATTATAATAATATTATAGACTGATCATATTATTTTTATTGTAAGGTCTTAATCAGAAAACCCCACATGAATGCGCTGCTCACCCTTCCCAAGAGAGTATGAGAAGCTACAGATGCAAACACGCTCTGTTGGCTTTTGTGCTAAATAATGTCTAAATAATGAATGTCACTTTGTCTGAGTTTCTCTTCTTTTCTTACTTCAAATAAACCAGACGGCTACTACTACTAATACCCAGCTTTACTTGTTCTTCCTCTTCTTCGTACACATTCAACATTTCAACTTTTTGTAGAGCTGTTTGTCCATTTCGGCTATTGTAGAAACAAGGTTGGGAGTACTTTAAATATGTCATCCCGTACAATTACTAATTACTAGGGCTGGGCAAAGTCACGTGTTATTATTGCATTAACACAATTCTAAGGTAATAAAAACATTATGATTCATTATGTAAGGCCTTTAATACACCACTTAGTTATGGATATTATATTGCATTTCTGTCATTAGATCCTCCTAAATATTACACACTGAACCTTGAAATTGGGCCAGTTTGTGACAAATTCACAAGCTTGTCTAGGATGGATGCTGCCACAAAGCATGCGGGTCCTGACATTTCACTTCACTTCACCACATGTTACTCAACTGGCAAATGGTGTACTAGATTAATGTTAAATACATTCAGTATGAGTTTGTTTTTCCTTTAAACTTTACAACTTGCTTTTTATGTAGCTAAATTCATATAATTTACCTGTGATCAGTGTAATTATGGCAGTGAGTGGTATTTGCTAACTTTACAAGTAGAAAATGATCACCGGAATGCCATGGGACAGTTGACCAGTGCAGACAGAATTGTGAGGCCCTTATAATGAGAAAGGCCTTGTAGGCTTGTCCTGATGTATTCACAGCATAAATGTTTTGATATCCATTAATTTATCCATCTTTCACCCTTTATCAAGGTCTGCCTCTCCCCTCAGCCTTGTCCTCCATCTTTTCCTGGCAGACAGCAAGCAGTTCCCAGGCCAGATGGGATATGTCATCTCTCCAGTGTGTTCTGGGTCTGCAGGGTCTCCTACCGGTTAAACGTGCCCTGAAAACCTCCTTTCCTATTAAGTGAAATAATAGCTGTTTAGCTGTCATTCAGTTCTAAAACATGGTCCGGACAAAAGACTACAGGCAAAAGTTTAAAAAAAGAAGCTATGATTTTCCTTCTGTCTGTCTTAGAAAAAAAGAAACAGTTTCATTAAGAGCAATTTCTGCATGTTTACCACAGCCAACATATGAACGATGGCATTCAAAATCCATCGGGATTCCGTGCATACTGAGCTCTGAGCTCATGGAGTTTACTTTATCGTCCATAAGTTGTAAAGACAGGTATTTTCACCCAGGCCTAGAGCACCTTTCAGGTATGCAAACTCCTTACCTCTCAGCAAAATGCGCCGTTTTGACACCAAAATGGGTCACCTACAAGATTTGTTCAGATCCAATGGAAAATATTTTAGGCTGTCGCATTCGGTCGGTTGTGGCCAACTTAATAATATGTACCAAGTTCACTCTAGCATGAGCGTTGCAACTTTATAACTGGCTCTTCCTAACCAATTGTCACCCTTAATGCCTAAACTTAACAGCCAATCCGAGGTAGAGCAGGGCAGGGTTCTTTTCAAGACTGGTACACTGTGTGACAACTGAGCAAGTTAGGAAGTTAGGATTGCCGAAGTACTGCCCGTCAGAAAGAGAGCCTGATCTGAGACATAAGTAACCTAGCTTACAATGTTAATGTCCTGTCAGATACAGTAATGAGGTCAATTTAATAACTTACCCTGCTGTAGCAATATTGTTAGCTAAGCTAATTGTTCCTTATAGGGACCAGAGGCAGGAACCTGGATGTATAGGGCAAACGGGTTGGCATTGGTGTCCCCACCGCTTTTTTAAAGCATTTGTTAAAAATATTCTGAGATATAGCTTGTGACAATAAACATTAAATAACAAAATGCTTTGAGAAAGGTTTATTTGCACAACAAGAAAACACACAGTGTAATTTACATATAGAAAAAAACAAATGTGCACTGTCCAAATAAAGTAATTTAATCTAAAACAAAACAAGCTGCTGATTATAAAATGATTATTTAAAAAAAAAAAAAAAAAATATATATATATATATATATATATATATATATATATATATATATAAATATATATATATATATATATATAGCATTACTGATGCATTACATTCTAGGAGACATTTTAAATTGTCAACTGTCAACTGAGTACTGTTCCTTTTACATAAATAAAGTTAGTGCAGAAAACTTCACAAGAATGCAGGAAATGAAGTGTTTAATGCTCAAAGTTTTTGGGGGGAGGACCCCCAGAACCCCCTCTTCAGTATAGAAGATTTCTGCAAAATACTGTCAAAATAGCATCTCATCTTGAGAACATAGTGTATTGTCTTCCATAAAGTAAATGTGTCGTCACACCCCTAATCTGACCCCTTATGTTGTCAACACTTTTCAACATAAAGTTACACTCCTGTTGCTCAGTATCTTTCTCTTGTTGCAGTAGACATATGCATGTTATCTGTACAACATATAAGATTAAAACATCTCTGTGTGTTTCTCTGCTGGCGTATCCTTCTCACTTTTTTTACCCACAGCCAGTTTGCATTCTAGAGCTTTTACTTCCTCTCAGTGCATTTTAAACTGAGTCAGAGTAAGATGGACGGATTGAAGTGTTCATGAACCCACACTGAGCTTAGTAATGAAAAATAAAAACTTGGAGAAAGTCAGGTCAGCTCATGGACACATTCTTCAGTTGCTTCAATCAAACAACCAACTGAAAGGACATGACTGTTGTTGGATCAAAACTGTGACAGCTGATCTAACAGCAATAGTTTAATGAACAGTTTAGTGAAATGACTACGCCCGTTCAATCAGGATATAACACTGATTAGTGAGATAATAGACGGATATTGTTACCCTTGACTAGAGACTGGCTAGCTGTACCGCTATTTCCATTCTTTGTGCTAAGCTAAGCAAATCAGTGGTGTGTGGTAGCTTCATATTCACTGAGCAGACATGAGTGTATCAATCTTCTCGTTTAACTTTCAAAAAGAAAGTGAATAAATGCATTTCCCAAAATGTCAAACTATTCCTTCCATGTGTACATGCAAGTGTTGTTATTATTTGATCCCATACTTGAAGTCTAGTGTATTGGCTATGTATGCTCATGGGCTTCTTGAGTGCCATAGCTTTGTTCTGGCCGGGTGCAGCACACAAAGTCAGTGTCGTCAGATGTTTTAATGTACCACATTAAGAATCCAAACCTCTTGGCTCCTCCAGCAGCTCCAAAGCCTGCCTTCCCGCTGACTGATGAATCACAAGCCTCTGTATTTTGGGCTCCATAGAGACAGACAGTCGTGTCATTACTGCGAATGAGTAATGCATGGTTGGTGTGATCGGTAAAAGTATTGTGAAAAGGAAAGACATTGCTCTGTAGTTTGTTCATTACTGATTAGTAATGCAGATCCATCCATTTTCAGTGTACTGTTTTAAAAGCATATTTATTTAACATAAACTTTAAGTCTCACATAATGTTGTTTTGCATTGGTATAGTCAGTTTTAAATGCAGAATAATCATGTTGCACAATGTAGTATGTATGTATCTGAGATGTTCTAACCTTCAAATTATTACTCATAATGATTTTTTTAACATATTAGAATTAAATAGCAAATGGCATTCTCAATAACGTGTTAGTAACAATCACACATTTCTTGGATGGCAATAAAATTTGATTTCATTTATTATTGATAATTTTTCAATTATGGATTACATGTATCTGACACATCATGACATGCACTGCATAATTTATAATTGTTACAAGATGAATAACATCAGCCCTGGGATCAAACATGAGCTCACTTTTCATCACAAGACATTGCATTGGATCTTCTCTTAATGATCTCCTTCGCAGGACTTTTGAATCCATGAAGTATTCTGTTGCATGGCATATAATATTGTAGTCACTCTAGTTTGTCCAGTATGAAGGATTTTGTGCATTTTGTGTATCTCCCAATTTACAATTACAATAATCATAGGTAACACTGTATTTTAACCCCCTACTTAGCATGATTAGTAGTATGCTTCAGTGTTTAAGCATGTATTAACTATGCCAACTATTATAATTTCAACAAATTTGAAACAGGTAAGACATGTTTCACAAAACAGTATAACATAGTCATATATAGTATCATTTCACACCTAAAAACATTTTAAATAGATGTATTTGCAGTATAAATACCATTAATATTTTAAAAATATTAATTAATCAAAGAAAGAAATGATATCAAGACATTATAAACAATTTGAAACCAAAATTCATATTTATAAACAGTTCAAACACTAATATGATATAGGCTATGTAGACTGTTAACAATTTTACACAACGTTATAACAACTTTACTAACTGTTTATAAATATGTACAAATCAGGCCACCTGAAGACATACAGATGCACGGGTGACAAATTAAAGGAAGAACCAACATGAAGTGTCTTAGGATGGAGTCAGACCACCACTTGCATCCAAAAGAGCTGCAGTGCTCCTTTCCAAGTCTGTGAAACTCTTCAAATAGATTTTAAGATGAAAGTTTATATAATATAATTTGGTCTTACGGAGGTGGTAGTGGATGAGTCCAAAATCTTTCACAGGTTTGAAACATTAATAAACACACTGTTCTTCTACAAGTGTTACGTAGTAAGACAATTATGGTTCTTCATATCGATGTTTAATGACTGACTGGTTTCAGTTAAAAAAACAACTGTATTATCTTATCCTGTGGTGTTTTATGCAGTGAATACTGTAAATCATATTCAGCCATAAATCGTGTATGTGCTCCACAGTAGAGTCTGTTTATGCAACACTGAAGTCTCTCGTGATTAACAGGATAAGAACAGTTACAGGCACCTAGACCCTTGTCTTCACACTCAAGTAGATGATACACACTGCTCTCACAGAGATGTTGTTGGATTGTTTGAAGTTGGAGGCATGTAAACATATAGCAACAAAGCCCTTGATCTATGCTTGCATATGTGAACCTGCTGCCAGATATTTTCATAAATCTGGAGCCAATGCATCATTGGGGAAAAATGTAATTTCAGCCGTTTTGTTTTTTTATTATATTACTCCAAGGAATTCCAAGGAATATATTACTTAATGTATTGACTGTTTCCAGGATAGCCAGGGATTTTTGAGAATGCCTCATTATTTAAGCAGTTCATAAATCTAAGTGTGTCTCTCTTAGGCATGCTGTCATTTACTTTTTAATTAAATTCTTGTCTCCAGAGACAGTATATAGATTATATTTTGTCATTTTCCTCTAAATCACTGTTACATGCACATTGCTTCTAGTACATATATTTGCTCGTGATTAACTCATTTGCTTTACATTGATGTAATTAGTGCTGGTTATTTGACTTAAATAATGTCAGCGATGGGTGAAAATAGTGGGTGTCTGCACAAGTTCCTCCATGCTGGTGTCTGGTCCTGACAGTCGCCTTGTAAACAATGTGGAATGGGGACCAAAATCAGTTGGTACATTCGCGACTGACTGCCACCTGCCATCGACACACAGTGATTGGCAACCACCTGTCATTGGCCAGGCTCTTGTTTAATTTGATCCTCATTCCAAAATCCATCCAAACACTTGTGCTGCCTCATGCATAGCAAGCAGATGGCTGCCTGGGAGGTTAAATAGTTCATTGTCTCATTATAGAAGACAAGTGGAATCACCAGCACTAATTATTTAAGACAGTTAAGGAAAGCATAAGATTTGTAGAGGCAGAGAATCAGATTTGGCAAAGCACACAGAATATTTTTTATCACAGGCACAACACAGTGAGCACTCACTATGGGCATATTAACTAAATGTGTCATAATTTGTTCTGTGCTGCAATATCTGTGTCATGTTCACACTGTCCAAGATGTTCATTAATTATGAAAAATTATAAGTGGTCCCCTGAATTTCTGACAAGCAAATTGAAGGGATGGTTGTTCTTAAACAGTTGCAAAAACATGTTTGTCTTCCTTCTTTGGATTAAGTAAAGCAGGTTAAAATCATGTAACGTGGATTTGAGAAATATTTAATTACATTTAAATTAACAGCAATGTATGTTGAATCCACATTTTTGTTTCATGACATGTTTTATTTGTCTGAATTAATGAACATGTACTGACATCAATAAGCATGAAAAATTATGTGATGTCATGAAGATCAATTAACTACTTAATTGTGGTGGCATTCATTTTAATTATTTACTTTTTTGACTGCAGGTAACCAGATTTCAAAGTTGGTTAAAAATTAAGAACAAAACAGTAGATGTACACACCACTTTAACAAGGAAAGAACCAACAACGCACTTGTTACAGAAGATGTGGTGTCGAGTATGTGGGAAAAAACAACGAATATGTTTCAAATTGCTAGAAAAATGAGAGTGAAAGTAATATCCTTTATGTAAATCAGAGTAGTGTTAGTTTTGGATTCCAAGTCAGATGGATGTGCAGCTCTGGTGGAGTGTTATGAATCATTTAAGCTGTCAAGAAATGTTACTGCATATTAGAGGAGACCCAGATCTGACATCTTTATCTGCATAACAAGGAAGGACAGTGACTTCTTACAGACAAAAACCTCAACATTTCTTTGATGTAATCAGCATGTTTTATTCATCGAGAGCTTACTGTGAGATTTGTGGTTTAGCCAAGTGCTGTGTGTTGAGTCATTTAGCGCTAATTCCCTCTGAAATATCTGTTATTGTTTGTGCTTTAACAACAATACGATATCCTTTAAATCTGTTGGCTAATGGATCTGTCAGACAACCACAAATGGATTTGAATTAGATTAAACATCTCTCTGCAGTCTTTGGCCAAACTCCTGATTGGACTAGACAGATTGAGTTATTATGATTAAGCTCAGTGTTTAAGGACCAATGATTCCAACCTACCTGAAAATCAATAAAGGACACCTCAAGGACCATTTTCATGAGAAGTAGCCTGTGTTGCATAATAAGGTTTCCCTGGCTTCTACCCTGTGATTAATTACATTCAATACTGGAGTTGAGCTTAGTCATTTAGTTTGTGTAGAGAAGCATAAGCTGTTTTAATGCCTGTTTCAGATTCAAATGTGGCTTTTAATTCCTGATAACATTCTCACCTGAAATTTTCTAATCTTTTAGATGTAGCATTACACAAGCATGTCTTTGTGTGGACATTTTCAATCATACTGTCACACAGTATATGGTGTCCACCACTGAAGGGTTCCTGAGCTTCCCTCTTGTGCTAAATTGAGCGAGAATGACACAGATGGGAAACAACGCAGATAGCACATATAATCACAATAATTCTATTCATTCACTCGAAATTTCGTCATTGTCGTCATTGTAATGGTTATTGATTGATTTATATTTGTTTGTAATTATAGATATGCATACATACATGTTCCATGTGCTCCTTTTCATGTGCATGAATATAAAAAGTCCAAAAACACTGGGAAAAGTTAAAAAAAAAACACTGAGAGAACAACACTAGGAAAAAGGCTGGGATGCTTCATGCATAAGACACAGACAGGCATCGAGACAAGGGAACACACAGATTAAATACAATAGTGAGAGCAGGATAACTAGGCATAAGTGAAACTAATCAGGACAGACAATCAAACAGGTGGGAAAACACACAGAGGCATAATGTAAACATACACAAGCCACATGAGGAAGGACTCTTTCAACATAAAACAGGAAATGCAAAATTAAAAAACACAAAACCATGACTGCATGTGTTGTGTTTTTTGACTGCCTGAATTTAAATTTTGCATTTGAAGAAAATAAAGCCTTTAAGGTTTAATTGATAATTGTATTTTCTAAGAATTAAAAGTGGGTTATGCGATTATGTAGAAATCCAATATTACTCAAACACCATGATTTAGTGATATTCAGTGATATTCACAACTCTGCTGCTACTATAACTAACGTCAAAAAAATAGCAAATCTTGATAAACTATATATTAACCTGAATGGCAGTGGGCAAATGATTTATGGCTGGAATGGTTGGAGTAGTGTTGTGTGGCTCTGAGTCTCTTTGTTTGTTTCTCATTTATAGAGCCAGGGCTGTGGACAAACACCGGATTTTTTCCAACACACACTGAACGGTCAGCTAGCAGACTGTGAGGAACTATTTGCTGAATTTATTGGATTAGAATCGCATACCCCGCTTTTAACAATGGAAGTATTACATGATTTAATTTTTTGCAGGCAGGATACTGTGCAGTAGATTGATTGGTTTGTTTGCATTTTGTGGTTTATTTATTCTGAACTGGAATCTATATTATGGCATTTTCAATTTAAGAGACCCTTTTCAACTAATTTCACACTTAATTTACTCACCAAACTGGTTAAATTGTTTTTCACTTACTATTGTTTTTCTGAATATAAGTAATAACAAATCATTCAAAACCCCGACCTGTGGCATGGTCCACTAATACATAACTATACATACAATACATAACTCATTCAAAGCCCTGTGATAAGGATCAAACAGAAGTCACTCCTTTTGAGTCTCAGTAACAACTTTGGTAAAGAATCTGTGAATTCATCCTCATGACAGCAATGCTCATAAATGTTCCTGATATTTATGATCAAAATTATAATTAAGGATAAATTATAATTAAGGATAAAAAGGTAGTTTAAATGTGCACAGCAATCATGGTAACAAACCAGGTAAAATAGTAACCTGTCATATTGTATTCCAGTGCATAAGCAAAAAGACCAATTGGCACTGTCGAACAAATTGGAAGAACACAGCTTCATTTTGGCTCTCTGAACTTCCAAAAATACATGACCAAACCAAAACAAGTTTACATTGCTTTTTTTCTAAAGGAATAAAAATTCGACAAAATTACCAGGATAAAAATCATTTTCCCAGGTCTAAGCTTCCTCATATAATGTCAAATTTCCTTATACTATTCATTACATACATATTTATAACAAGATAGGTCAAACCAAATGTGGAGAGGCCAGCTGACCCTCTAATGGAATAATTAGTCTTGCATAACATCATGAGTGTAGCATAAAACCATAAATGGAATACATCAAGGTTTTGAATGGGAAGAACACAACCTTAAAATGACATTAAACATAAATTATTTGCTTTTATTTTGAAATGACCAGTGTTTTCCCTTCCCCTGGTGCTTTTGTTTTTGCAGGTGAGTTTTAACCCATGCTGTGATAAATCTTATTTTAAAATGGATTTAGGTCTAATCTTCTCTTTTGCAGTAAGAAACAGAGTTGAGAAAAGACACTGTCAAAAATACTGATGTATTTGCATAAACCAGTTTGGAAGTTTGGAATTTGCAAATCAGAGCTTATAATGGATCAGTGTGGGATAAGATCGGGAAAGACTACATAGGCACTTTATACTATACAATCTCATGTGCGGATTCAGCATTTACATCTTACGCACTTGACACTGACAATCTTTTCACTCTGCTTAGCGAGGTTTACAGTAATGACAGAAACAAATAGACAAATCACAACTGGTCTTTGCAATCCTGCCTGTTGGATGGATATTATGCAGATCGTCAACACTTACTTACACAGTACACTAAAAACATAGTTCTTTTTTTACTCTATCTCAGATGTAATGTCATAATGTTCCTAGGCAGCTATACATTTTCTGTAGCTACATATAGAAACATATATAGTTTGATTCAAGACCACTCTACCTCATTCTCTACACCCCGTCATTAAGATGCAGTAAGATTTAACATTTGTGTCTTGTTGACATTTGTTTCTTCTTGTTAGACCTTTTATGAAGAAACACTTAAAAATAATGAAAATACAGTATGCTTGACAGGGTTTTACAGCTGACATCTATGAGACCCCAACCAATAATAAAGCCAGGATTTGTCAACAGAGTTAACGAAAGGGCAGTGAAATAGTTACAACAGACAGCAAAAAAAAAAACACAACAAGAGGATTTGGCTGGGAAATGGGGGAAAGTGCTTATAGGCTATATGCTGGGTGTTGATTAGGGAATTAAGAACAGGTGCATAGGTGGGAGTGGCAGTCACGTGATGACTAAAGGCGGGGAAAAACTGAGGACAGGACGGGATGTCAGGCTCTGAAAATACAGGAGTAATTGGTAAGTGGCAATAGGGAAACTGGTAACACACATTCTGAGAGTCTGTTTTTTTGGACCTATAAATTCACAACATTATCCAGCTGTATATTGAGGACGTTCAGTGGAACTCCAGAAGGATTTGGATAGGTTCCATGCAACTGATATTTAATTCATTTGATGCTCTGATTAGAATAACAATATGAAAATGAAATAATGAACCAAACAATAAACCAATTGATATATCTCAACAAAATAATCTCTGAAAGTGTGTGTCTAGCTCCAAATTAAATCAATTGTGTATAGGGGAGCTGGACGTGAAGACTTTGGGGAACCCCTGGGTGTGGATAAAACTCCTTAGCACAACTTAGGGTGGCGCCAAAGCGCAAGGTAAGAGGAAGTAGAGGAGGGAGGAAGGGAGGGGGGATCAACACAACTATTGGATTAATCTGCCCGGAGAATCGCTATAAGGCTTCGGCCGTCTCCACATCCCGCTAGATGATGTGTAAATCTTTTCAGCGGGTGGTTGGACTTGCCACCTGTCGGGAATGGTAAACATGCTTCATTGCTGAAGACTGAGCCGACCTCTCTCACGGTTTCGCTGGAAAACGTTTACATTGTTGTGCAGGGTCGCCTGCATTAGTGAAAGGAACGCGGGCAACTTTGTCTGACCGGCTGCGCAAGAGAAAGTGAGCCACACGCATTAACTGACAGTGGTGAGATTATAAACGGAGTCTTTGAGCGCCCCTCTCGTATTGAAGATTAGAGGGTTGACGATGTCTAAAGGACATTAAGAACAGGATTAGGTGTTGTGCAGTCTAACCTACTTCTCATCACTCTCACATCTCGTCCTCTGAATATTTGCGCAATGACCTTTGGTGCACTTGGAATACAGCGGGTGCATCTGTGAGGTAAGGAAATCATTGTCGATTTGTTTTGTTTTTTTTAAGGCTGTTGAGATTTATGGCATTGTGTGAAGTTTAGTCAGACTGCTAAATCAGCTGTAATCACATAGTAGTTAGTATTTGGACAACATCCTTTATTGGAGCCTGTTACGCGCACGTGCCATCGCAATCCTTTTTTTTGTTATAATCGAAAACTACTTATATTTGACAGATAAAGGGTCAGTGGAGGGTTATCCCGCATGATGCACGTTCTATGGCTTTATCCAGGGACCATGCACGGTATTTCACACGCTTGACACGTCAGCCTACCCAAGAAACAACGCTAATGCAATTTGCAAAATGTGCACTAATTCAGAGACGATCGATACTTTAGGTATTCGTGTTTTAGTCTGCGTTACTATATGTTTGATAGCACGGACAAAGCCAATTATAGCATGCCTCGATCTCCTCTCAACAGGGACATCTCAAAATAATTTCTGTGAGCTTTTATTCCCTCAGAGTGCCACTATTTAAGAAACACATGTGATTTGGATGATATAAGACAGTGCCATCATTTTTAGCTTTCCCCACACAACAAGCCAAGGAAACATCTTTTTACACACACACACACACACACACACACACACACCGTATAGTTTCTTTAGATAAGACAGAAAGGGTTTGGGGAATCAACAAAATGACCATTGAGAACATTTGTTCGTTTGTTAATGTTCACTTACGGAGCAGTCTGTCTATGCAACAGCTTCAAAGAATTTATAATTTTTTAGTTCACCAAAAATCCACTAAATCCAGAAAATACTTATGAGTTGATGTAGTCTATAGAGTGCCTATGATCCTGACCAAACAACTGAGGTTACAGACAGCTCGCTTTATTGCACAGCATAGTAATGCGCTGTCTCATGCCTTAGACTGCGGTATATAATATACACAACAGAAAACAACTGGAAGCCAAATGTAAGCACAGAAGCCATAGTCATTGAGTGGTATTAATAAAGACCAGACCCTGATCCCCTGTTCTGATCTGTGACCAATACGGCTCAGTTCAGTGAAGTTTGACTTATACCACTATTACATTTTGTCCAGTTTAGGCTTTTACATCTCCCTGAAGACGATCAAGCACACTTGTTGCCCAAACCTGACACGCATCACACATAATTTAACTGCATTTGTAGGGTTTTAGGTTGCTTAAGACAGTTAATCATTTAGTAGGATTCAACCACTGAGATCACATATTTATATTATAGTATGTGTATAGCACTGCGTACAGTGATCAAGAAAAAAACACAATGATCCCATTATCCTGTTCTCGGCGGTTGAGTTTATAATGCTCTGTTTTCTCCTGTGTAATTTTGTTCTCTCTGTACTACAGTTCCCAACAGCTACAGGTTTGGGTAGTGCCCTAGAAGTGTGCAGGGAATACTTAAAAAGCATTGCTACAGGATGCCTTCATCAGTTTAGGGATGGGCCAGTTCTTTCCAGAGGCTCACATGAGAGATGAAGAGTAGGGTGTCTCAGGCCAGCCGGAATCCATTGATATTCTGCCGGTGTCTTGCTCCATAGGCAGCCCATTGTCATGGCCCGCTCAGTGGGACAGCATCTGATGATTGAGGGGTATGGAAGAGGTTTGAAAGCCAGCTTGGAAAGAAACTAAAGGTTAATTTATTGAAGGTTAAAGATATGTCCTCACAGTATGGCTGATTGTGTGTACGTGTGTGCATACTGTGTGAGAGTTGCATGGAGAGGAAGTACATCTAGCTCCAGTGGCTGTTTCATTTTCTCTAAATGTACCCTAGACGACATAAAAATAAAAAGGTTTTTTTTTTTTTTTAAATCCAAGCAATGCTGGTGCACTTCAAGTTTCTTTGGGTGCAGCATCTCTAACGTCAGGTGCAACAGTGTCACACTGTGTGGCCACTCAGCGCTAGAAGATTCATGGCAAGCCCAGCAGAAAGATTTATCTGTCGCAAGGGTGTGAAATCTCAATGCTCTGCAGTATTCAGTCCATGGCCGGTGAGGGAGAGACAGATGCTCCATTGCTCTGGGAAATAAATAAGTTAAAGAGTTCAAAAATTAGCAAGCATTGATGGCTTCCAGAGCTCTGTCTCAGGTAGAAGTGATCAAGCTGTATTTTTTTGTGTGTGGGCAAAGGGAGAACACAAATAAGCAGAAAAGAGCAGCAAAGAGGCAATAACAAAAAAATCAACTGAGGACTGAAACAAATAAGACAAACTTTTTCAAGACTGCCTAGGAAGTTGACACTTAATTGCAAAAGTGCACATGTGGCTGCAGTGGCAGGATTGTACACTCAGCTCAACACTGATTATTTTTCATGCTTTTTTGGTATTGCACCTTCCAAATTTCCTGCCGTCTGCTTTCAAAGGCACTGTTAATTTAAAGCTTACAAGGCTTATACGCTGTAAACCAGTTCATAGTGCTTAGACATTTGAATTGATTTACTTTTATTTAAAGGATTATACTGGAATGGAAAAGAGAATCAGAAAGGGCTACTGTATACTTTTCAGATCTTGCTATCATCAATAATCAATAGGTTTAAGTGTATAATTATTAAGATGATTTATTGACATAATATGCATGTTGCCTCATTTTTTGATGCTCCATGATTTACAATATGGACAATATGAGATATGTGTTCATTGATAATCATTATATAAAAACAAATTAAAATGAAAATACTGTCAAAATCAACAATAACGATTCAACGTTAGGAGTATTCTTATTCATTATGGAAGGGCATATGGGTTACTGTGACCTACAGATCAAGAATACAACGTTTATATCAGCTCAGTCTTAAGGTGTTGTAAATATAGAGCCAAAAGCTTGTAGCTGCATTAGGTCTTTAGTAGAGCTCGACTAGCAGAAATCTGTATTCAGGCCCCCACTGAAGCATGAAAGGAGAAGATCATTTCATACAAGTTATCTCCGTGTGGTTACACCAATAGACTCAAAATTAATTGAAAGGGAACTTGATATGAATATGAAAAACTATGCATATGGTTGCACTGCAGATATATTCCGTGCTTTCCTTCACTTGTTCTTTCCCTCTGCTTTATCTCTTTTTTTTGTCACTCTCAAACACAATGACTAGATCTGTCCTTTCTTACTTGGTAACATGTTTCTTAAATAATTTTACTACAAATATGTTGGACCATTGTTTATAGATTTGATTAACAGACAGACCTTATTGATGCAGGGACCACAGTCAGATAATCTACAGTAGAATCTGGATGCAACAGAATGCTGAAGGGCAATTTGTCCCTCAGTTCTTGTGCTTTCACCTTGTTAAGTCTCTGAATGTAGACTACAGTAACTACTGCTGACAGGGCAGCAGTTCCTTGTGGAGATAAGGAAGCCTTTAGTGTTAGTTGTGTATGTTTGGGAATGGTGGACTTTTGATTGGATTCACTGATCTTTTTCTGAGAAAATATGAGCCTGAAATAATGCTTCTTCCTTCAAAACTCCTAAGGTTCTTTTGAGAAGGGCAGTGGTCAACATTGGCACAATAGTTGCACTGATTAGCTCCCCTATGTGCACATCTGTAAGCCATATGTAACCTTTCCTCCATATCAAACTCTCATATGGAGAATTCTTGGAGTAAGAAAGAGGCTGCATAATTCTGTTTTCCCTGTATTGTAGTCAAACTACAATGCCAATTTGTCTATTAAACCTACTGCAAAAGCTAAAATTCAGCAGTTATCATACTGAGATATATTCACCTGCCTGTGAATCATTAGAGGCCGGAAGTTGTTTGTTGCTTACTTGCTTGCACTTCAGTTGAAGTCCATCTAATGAGCAGGATCCAGCGGGCATCAGTAAGCGTCATTTCCCTTTAGCAGCAGCCCTTGGAAGGAATTTTAATTTTTGCTCAAGGAACCACCAACTGCTCAAGTTTTGCGGGGAATCTGAGAGAAGCAGATATGCAGATTATTTTCATCTATAATTTGTGAGGAAGTTCGCAAGTGTCCATATGTTTGCTGATTGAAATGCTATTAGCATACATTAATATTTGCCCTAGCTCCAAATAAATAACTGCAGGACGAAAAGCAAATAATGAGAAAGGAGGTGAATTATAATACTATGATAATAGGTTAACTTAACAGCGGCTGCACCATTTGTAAGTGTGGACAGATAACATTGTGGCCATGTTTTAATTTCACACTTTAGCAAGAGAATTTATCTGGGCATGGAACCTCATGACTTCTCATATTGGTTTATTGGATGATGATTGGATTAATATAATATTGCAAATTATATTACTTAACAATTAAACTAGATTAAAAACATAAACACTGTGAAAATGTTGGGTTTAGAGGCAATATTTAGTGCTATAAAAAATCTACATTTTCCTTTATATCTCTGGGTATTGCTTGTTGCAGTAAGATTTTGAAGTTTCAAAATGTAAATCTTGCTCTGATGTTTCAGCAACAGCAAAACATATTTTGTCATGTAGGAAATGTAACTGTAAAAGGCACATCATAAAAGGCAGTGAGCTGTAAACACAAAGTTGGAGTACTGTATTACAGCAAATGTGTTGGCAAATAGTGGCTTAGTTAAAATTCCAGCAGACATGGAGCATTATTATTGTTTTCCGAGGTATATTCCGAGTTCCGAGAACAGAATTGACAAATGGACCCCCCCCCCCAGAAGACCCCCGAGTTCAGAAAGCAACATGGCTGCGAAGAACATCAGTAAAGGCTGTGGTTATAAAGGTTTTTTTTAGCACAAGTCTTATACATAATGTCTTACCGTTGCCTATAGGCATATTGCTACAGTCATGTAGGCTAGGTCGATGTTGCTACAACAACATGTCCATCTTGTTGTCCGACCTGTCGTGTTTTGTGGGAAATGAAACACATCCAACTCTGTTTTTTTTTTTGTTTTTTTTGACAGATATGATATTGACCCAAGTCCTGAGCTCTGAATTTTGAGGTCAGTGTGACGCAGAGTTAAAATTTGTGTGGCCACCCTGTGAATGACGGTCCTATTTGGTGCTGGGCAGGTAATTTACAAGTTAGTTTAAAGCTTTTTTTTGCTGAAAACAGCTGCTGAAAATAAGGCTGATGAGAGGGATGAGCAATTGCAGAATCAGGATATTATTCTCTATGCGTCCGTCGCTACAAGCAACCATTTTTGCATTGCACATAGGTGTTTGAGCAGCTTGAAATTAAAGCCACTATTTGTAGAAGTTTATAAAATTCAACTTTGCCACCTGTCCAGTACTGTATTTAAAAAAACAAACAAGCACACACTACAAGATGCATCAGGCACTTTTATTTTGGACTGGTCATTCAGTATCGATTCTTGTAAACTAGGGGAGTGACGATACACTTACGATACTTACGAGATGAGATGATACCCATATTTGGTTTACAAAAACGCGAAGAAGAGGGTACCCAAAATTAGAGCTGGATGATATGGGTCAAAAAGTCATATCCCAGTACCATTAGGCAGAATTCCGGTATAAAATATATATCGGTATTTTCTCCTTAGTAGGTTGTGGCGAGGGGTGTCTCTTTTTTAGCAGCCATGTTTTTACTATTTGTAGTAATTTAGCTTGTATCTTATTTCACCATTTTAATTATACTTGATTCTCCATCTTAAGTGTCACTCACTGAATCTGTCTCACAGACCCAACATTGTCTGCTGCTGGGTTTTTTTTTGTCTTTTTTCCAATCTCTTCAGCACTGTGTCTCTCTCCATATTGTTGAGTTTGTGAGTAAACTACTGCGTGGAGACGGAGGAGCGGGGCTGTGCAGTGAGGGAAAGAACTCAACATCAACTATATTGGTATAAACGGTATTGTCTAGTTTTATATCTCTTTTGAAATTATATCAGTGTAATGAGTTATGCCCAGCCCTACCCAAAATGCTGCCACACAAAAGTGGCGGAGACATCTTCCATACTAATTTCACCCTTAGACTCCATAATGCAGATATCAAGAGACAGTTTTCTGTCACCACCTCAATGAAAAATATCGTCACATTTTAACATTGCAAGATTTTGAGAGATCTCATCACACCCTTATTGTCATCTCAGTGAACTCAATGAATGCTCCATCTGACAAGCCCAGCACTGTGGAGCTGTACACTCAAACAACCTCACCAGGAGCAGCACCATCAGTATAATTATGCTCGAACTGAAATCTATCAATTTTTTGCCTTCAGAATTTCCAACAATTCCAAACATGTAGGTTACACAGTTGGCAATATCACACAAATTAAAAAAGCATCAAGACTCAAGGCAGCTCACGAAGGCCTTTGGAGGGATTTCAGCCTCAGAGGGACGAATCTTGAAGCATATAAGATCTACCTTCCACCTCACCGATTTTAAAAAAAAAAAAGAAAAAAAAGAAAAAGAAAACAAAAAGTCTCAAAATTCTCATGCTCTCTCCCTTTCATTTTTGAACACACATTCAAAAACGCACACGCACATGTACTCAGCTCTCCTTGAATATCCATTTGAAGCCTAAAAATAGTAAGATGCACACAATGCCATGGAGCTGTGAGGCAATCACAGGTTGTGGGAGCCCCATATGTGATTCCAGGATGACATTTTACTGATTATGCTTTAAGTCCTTGATAACCAAAAGCATCTGGGTAGACACTTGTAGCCTTAAAGCTCCAGGAAGTGCAAAAACCTCTCCACATACAGTCAGCTGCATAATTTAAATGAACAGGCCAGACAGTAAGACAAGTTAAAAATGTAAACAAACTATAAAGATGGTCATTTCTCTAAGATTTGTACTGAGACATGTAGTGATCGACAGCCATTCACGTTTGGTAACATGCCAATATCAAAAATTGTTATTAGTATTTGGTGGTGTTACTGGTATTTTCTTAATGAACCACTCTTAAAAAAACTACAATTATATACAGTACACCAATGGCTGGAACATTTGGTTAGAAGAGTTAGCATTAACAAATTTTAATTAAAGCCATCTGAAAATGCTTAATTGTTATTGATCTTTTTTGTGCTGCTCTCTTTTAATAGTTATTTTATTGCTTTTACATTTGCTTCCTTAATTTTCCTTTTTATTGCAGTATGAAGCACTTTGTAACATTTATTTTGAAAAGTGCTGTCTAAATGAAATGTTTATTATAAATCAAAACAAATATAGCATTGTGTGTGTGTGTGTGTGTGTGTGTAAATAAAGTTGGATCTGTATTTGCATTCAACAACATCTTGCATGATAAATGAGTATTTTCAGTCATGCCGCTGTTTACACTCTACAACAGTTTGGCATAGGAGGGGATCCTCCTTGTGTTTCTTGGTAAACTAAACTTGTTTGTATGTGTTACTGAGATATAAACAGCAATTATATCTGATCATCGTCCTGTCTATAATTTTACTGTTGACAACTCACCCCAGACAGTACGGCGTACAAAGACCTGATATGCATACAAAACATTGATTTAAGGTCAATGAAGAGCATCAGGAAAATTGATCCTAAAAAGGTCTTGAATTGCATAAAACAGAACATATAGTACATACTTAATCCTTCACTCGCAGTAATTAAGGTAACTACAAGTTATTCTAATATATACATTAGATGGGATACAGATTGAAACAACAATGCTAGGAGCTTCTTTAGATTGCTTTATAGTAAATATATTGTTGGTGAATTCTACGATCAGCAGGACACGCTGTTCCATTCTTTAGATGTATAAATACTGAACGCAGTCTCACCGGACTTTGAAAATGCTCGAGGAACATGAGATTGGTGCCTTGTGACTTGGGAGATCTGCTGGATGTATAAACTGAGAGCATGTCTGACATGTACTGTGGATCAATGCCATTAAGAGTTTTTTTTATCCCTAGAGGAGGATCTCAGATTGTATTCTGAAAGACGTGGGTAGCCAATGAAGGTTTCTGAGGACAAAAATGATGTGGTCTGATTTTTTTTTTTTTTTTTTTTTCTGTCATGGTTAGGTGACTTACACCTGACGGATGTCAGAAACACCCAACCAGGTGTTCATTGTATCCTCCAAAATCCCATAATGGCCCTTCTTCAAGTTGAAACTGATCTGCAAACATTAGTTATGTGCACATGTCTCTGCTGTATTTTGCAGCAAATCAACAATGTTTCAATTTGTTGAGTCAGAAGTAGATCACATCGTAAACAAAATGTCATGTTTCCATCATTTGAGGTTTGACTGGCGTTGCTTATGTCTGTTATTGGACCTTATTCTTCTGCAGCGGTTTAATGTTGCCATACTGGAGAATTGGCAGCAACAAACTTTATCTCTTGATGAATATTTGCATAATGGTAATGAATGGAAATGTGCAACAGTTTGTATTTTCTTTGCTGTTTTTCTGGAAATTCGGTTAGCAAGACTAAGCTATAAAAATTCACAATGTTAGTGTGTTTGTGTGATAGTAACATTTAACTTAACAGAGACTAAACTGTATGAATATTCATACAATAGCTGTAGTTCTCTGCCAAAACATTTTCAGACCTTTCTTGGAACAAAGAAAACTTCTTTGCAGCTTTGGCACTGAATGTAAATATTGCTTTAAGCTGTTTGAACAATATATTCCCCATTGCTGTCATTTGTTCTAGAGAGAAAAGAGATAGTCCCAAAACACCATATAGCTGGAGTCTATTTCTGCACATAAAAACAATATCTAACAATTAGATGCATGCAGAGATGAACTTCTCAGCACGGGTTTATCTTCATTAAAGGTTAAGTGTGTAAGTTTTAGTGGCATCTAGTTGTGAGTCTTGCAAAGTGCCCCCCACCCCCTTCCCTATCCAAGCAAGTTGTATAGCTACGGTGCCTGAGACAGGACAAAAGATGTCCTCTGTGAGATAGCACAGAGTTGCCAGTCAAGAAATTAGGTTTCTTTATATTGATATATTAGGAAATTATATTTACTTGATTATTCAGTAAAACCACGTTATTGTGAATATTATTGTTACCTGTTCATTAAACAGCCACATCAAGAAATGAAGTGTTACATGATGTCTCTTACGCCTGTAATACATTATTTTCACATCTAGTGCATCAAGTATGACCACTGACAGAAAACAAGAACATGTAAGCCTCACTGTTTCTGCACCACACACATCTTTTTTTCTACCAGGGCAGTAAAAGTTTAGCAGGCTAATCTGAGCTTTCATGCTGGAAGCTACATTTTATTGCCAATTAGCGATCAGCTGATTGTCTCATGAATGTAACAGACAAAGCCAAAACAGAGTGCTGTAGAGAGAATGTCACAACATGAAATTAATCCAACTGCATATTTTACACCACAAGCCAAAGCACAGCACTGGAGAATAACTCCATGAAATTAATCCAACTACATGTTTTTTCTACCAGAGCAGTGAAAGTTTAGCTGGTTGATTGCTTCCATGCTAAGCTAACGTTTTATTGCCAATTACTGATCAGCTGATTGTCTTGCTAACGTAAGCCAAACCCACAAGCAGAAGAAGGAAGCGGAACAAGAACGCCGTGATGACGAAACGCGGTCTGGAGTGCTGTTTGTCCATTGTCAGCTATTGTAGAAACATGATGACACAATATGATGATACAATACTGCGCCCTCCACAGGAGGAGTGCCCCCGGGTAACTAAAACATAAAGGTTCATTATTTTCAAGGTCTTTATACACCACTGAAAAGATAGTTATAGATATTATTGCCTTTCTGTCAATAAATCCGCAGAAATATTACACACTTGGCAGTGTAGCTGCAGTTGTAGAAGTGAGACTGGTAGAAAAAACGGATTACTCACAGCAGCCAGTTTCTTTTGTGTTGTGTGTTCTCTAATAAGGGCAAATACTTCTTAATGTACGAGATGGTGATTTAATCGAAGAAGTGGATGAAGCATAGGCCTGAAGTCTGTTGTTGCTCTTGGCTGCAAGTGCCTTAAATTTACTTTCAGGTGAGAATAAATAAAACCTCCTCATTCCAGGAGTCCATTTGGAGGCCCATTCACCGTCACCCTGTAGGGTCCTTGGGATATGGACTATTGATTCACGAGCAATTTTGCTATGTGATGTTTGTTTAGGCTCTTATGTGATTTTCTGTCATATTTCTCTATGGAATGTTCTAACTTTAAAGAATATGCCCTTTCCACAACTTTTGTTCTGTGGTATTTTTTTCAACAAGGCCTTCTCACAGCTATGTAGCAAAGTCCTAGTCTTATTAATCAAAGCATACTTGTGACTGACGTGACCTAAAAAAAACCAAACCCTTTCATCATAAGAAAGGGACATTGTGTTGATGTCTGCTGATAATCAGGTCAGATGAAGTAGAGCTTGACTTGATCAAAACCAATGTAGAGTCTCATTTGTAACACACATACTCCATTAGTCGTCCTACAATGAGCAGACCCCTAAGCACAAGCTTACAGCTGTCTATTTAAGGAACATTTTGGTCTTGTAAATGCATGTTTGATACTGTTTTGATACAGTTTCACTTCAGGAAGGCAATTATACAGGTTTCAAGAATAAGCCCTTAACTATTTCATTCATTCAATCTGAAGAAAGTGTATGCGTTCATCAATGTGCATGTGTTAGAGCAAGCGTGTCCGGTTGTGTGACAATCTTGCATAAGTAATGGCTGTTAAGAAAGAGAAGGAAAGAATCTAATTCTATACCCTCACGTGGCCGTATACATCAAAGAAATGACACTTCACCATGTTCTTTAAAATTTGTTCACGCCAGCTGTGAGTCACTATCATTCATTGACATCCACTATGCTCAATGTTTATATCCAGTTATACAGTACATCTCCTGAACTGAGGGAGATACGCCTAGTTTTCTTACCTCACAAAAATTCTTGAACTCCTTTTGCCGTTTCTGTGGACCCACTTGTGGAGTGTTGATTGGGAAGTGAGAGAGTGGTCCAGCCAGTTAATTAGGGACACCTTCACGTAATTTACCCCTTTCTCTCCATATGAGAGACGCTTGTTGAAGACCCAGTACACTTAAATACCATCATGGCACAGAATAAGGAAAGTCCACGACAGGCCTTTCAGCATGAATAAGGCTATCATACATTAGGGTGGCTGCTGAAAGGGGATCATATAAATAGATACTTACCCCCACTCACTGCACCCACTACAGTTTACATACATACCAAACAAATAAACGGACAACGCCATCGCCCTAGCCCCCCACATGGCCCAACGTTTCTAACTATGATACTCTACGTACCCGTTTAGCGTTGCAGGACTCCCTGGTCAAGTTAGCAATAACAAATATGCAATGTCCAGTTTGACTTTCAAAATAAAACATGTGGTCACAGTTTGGTTAGATTTAGGCCCCGAACTACTTGATTAGGTTTAGGAACAGATTGTGGTACTTGTGTAACTTTCTTTTGTACATTTTCTATGAGCATTGTTGGCAAAACAAGATTTTCAACAAGAACCAGAGAACAAGAATTTCATTGTCAACATTTCTGATTTTTATGTTTTGATTAACACAGCGCAATGCAGCATGATGTTCATGAGTTGGCCTTCAAATATCCTACATCTGTGTGGTTTTCTGCAGTAGAGTTATGATTAATATGATATATATAGTATATATGAGTAGAAGGAGTATAAATTAGAATTTCAACGTTTACTATTAAGCTGCATGGTTTCCTCTGCCATAGTAGAGCATAGGCTGCAGTTAAGGAAAAAGAAGGAAAAAAATACTGTATGTTATTTTTCTCTCTCCTAGTGATAATCACTGTGGGCCCTAGTCCACGCTGCTTTTCCCTTATTTTGACATTTTATACCAAATATTTCATTAATCCAGCCTGGCAAGGAGCTGAGAACACTGTTTGAACATGACAGGCTAAAGAGGATGAGGAGAAATAGGCTTTTAATGAAGAGGACAAGGTTTTATCATGGGAAAATGAACACCAGCAAAGAGTGGGAATTACTTCACTGTCGCTTTGAAGTTAATGTGAGAGGCTCAATTAAATTGAAAAAAAGTCCTATTTTTTTCCTGAACTTTGCTTTGCTTAGCAGAAATCCTTAACCTTTTCCGTAAAGAGCCCTCCCACGTGCCCTGGACATCAGTGCTTCTGTATCTTGTTTCACACTCTGCAAGATGAGAAATGTGGTGTTTTTGCTGCATGTGGGATATGACACTCTTGGTTGACAGCAGTGTGTAAATGCACATGGTCAAGGCCCATTACCTCACCAGTGAGTGGTAGTACATTCAATAGAGAAAATGACTTTTTGGTTCAGTGAAATAAGTGATTTTTTTCTCCATATGTGAGGATAAACACTTTTCTTAGTACAGGGATTGGTAATACAGCTTGCCAGAGCAGTCTGTTTAAGTCATTTCACAAATGGCAAAAACATGGGGGAAAAACCTGTTCTTATTTGCATGAGACAGTTACCTCAAAGTAATCAAATGTGCACTTTTGCTTTGAGGACAGTTTATGGTACATGATATGCACAGGGAACACATTATTTGCAGAGAGCTGACATTGTAGATTAAATCCGGAACAATATATACATTTAAAACTGACAATATGTGCTCCCACTAGCAATTCAGCAGATTCCACAGAATATCTGGACAACTATCTCTCATGCCTTGGCATTGAATAAAATGCACAGTACAATAAGAATGGCGTAAACATCCACTCTCTTCCTTCAATTTCTATGAAACAGTTTAACTTTGAATTACTAGTGTTACATTTTGTAGGTCTGCACACTCTAGGTCTCTGTAGATATGAATAATGTTTAGGATGACTGGAGACAAAAAAAAAGAAGAGCAAGTGCAAAAAAGAAATGGGATCATAATCCCAATATTTTATAAAAACAATGATGAAAGGGAATTTAATGGAAGTAGAAACAAATTGTGCAGTAAATATATTATAAACTATGTACCAAGGTGGTTCCACATCAGTCCTCAAGGCAGCATTCTCTCAGGAGAGTTTTAATAGATGCATATCTACAATAAGTTATAGCAGATGATCATGTGTTTTCAGAGGGATTTGTTCTGCTAAAAAAATCAGTATGTGGGTCATACTGTTCTACATTGTAAAATTCATGCTTCTTTGGTCAGTGTCTTTCATTAATGCCACCAGCAATAGCACAAAGAACAAAATGTTTATTATAACAGAAGGCAGTAAGACATCTGTCATCTTTTGTCAAGGCTTTAAATTGTTTTGATTCTTGCAGTTATGCACCAGTGAGTGAGTCATTTTGAACATTAATAACCTCCCAGCAGTGGACTATAATGAACAGGAAAATGTGCATCTACTTGATTAAAGTAATCAATCGATGCTGTCTGAGTGTAGTTTATGTGAAAACTTCTAAAAGTCACATTTCCACTTTCCATTGGCTATTAATGACTTAAATAAAGGAGCATCACAGAGAATCATGTGACTGATTTAGTTGACAATGTTATGTTATAAATTACTAGGTTGATATATAGAATTCTACTCTATTGTGACTACATTACTACCAAATTATAAATACACAACTGCATTAGTAGATAAATCTTCTGATATGATCATGCTTGGCTCTATATGTATTTATTTGTACTTGTCTTCCATCTTGCTCTAGCCTTTTCCTACTTTCTGCTCTGAGGAGGACATCCATTAAAGAGGGCATCAAATGAGAGTGTTTGCTAGAATGTGCTCTCCTCTTGTTCATTTCTTCCTTCCGCGTACCTCCTTTATGAATTCTCTTGACAACTCTGATAACACAGCTGCTTATATGCAAAAACTGCCATTTGCATCCGAAAGCCAGTTGGCGAGCACAATCACTATTCTCACAACACCCAGAACAGGGGCCTCTTACAAATATTTCCTCTTGTTTGACAGTGCATTTGTTCAACGGGCAGGCTCGGGGAGCAAATGGCTAAGTAACCTTGTATTCCATCGTGAAGGTTATCACTTTCCGAGCAGTGTTGGAATGTCTTGCAGGTGCGATGACAATTTCACGACCAATTACACTCCTTCTCACTCATCACCGTTTGACAATGTCGCCCTTCATGAAGTTGAGGATTTTACTCCTGTTAGAGCTGGACTTTGCTGCCCCCACTTTACATTCAGACAATTAGAGGTGTACACACTGTTTAATAAAATGTCTTTTAACTATTTTGCAATGCTTCTGAATATAGGCTTCTGTATATTCAGAATGAAAATGCTGGACAGGGCTCATGCTGATGGATGAGCAACTTGAGGTGAAAAAAGGGATCCTGGTGCCAGTGCAGTGCTCGTGCTCACGGGCTGTCAACCTGCCAGCACTCAGCTGAAACCTCAAGTGATTGCATACAGACTTTAACACAATCATGCAAGGACCACAAAGGCCTCATGATGGTGTACATACAGCATGATGCAGATGGAATCATCAATAATCAAATGATGGTAGAAACTGATTAGACTGGAGTAGGTTGTGTGCAGTGTCAAGCCAGTGTGGTTTATGCATGTTTGTAAGTTTGAAGTGTTTATTAATTAATGCCACAATGTATTTAGTTAAGCAGGGAAACACTCAAACATTTATTCCAGACTACCAGAGCAATCATCTTGCTTCTTGTCTTCAGACGCTTTTACCAGATCAAGGGGTCTTAGAGATGATAGAGCACTATTATGTTCACACTCCTCTGAGGGATGACATTTACCCCCAAACACATACATTGACCATAATCTTTATCAAAGCAACATATCACAGCATAATTTTAAGCAAGTGCCACGTAGTACCTGCATGCACGTGTAAGGGTAAAAATAAAGAGGCTTTCGTCATTAATGTTTTTTCTGAATGTGAAAAAAGGGCCAGCATTTTTATTGGCACTCAGCAGGATTGTGCAACAGCCATGTACTCCTTGTGATCTAAGCAAATTAGCTGTGAAATGTGGAGTTGTGCTGATGTCAGGCTTTAATTGAAGCCCACTCAGTCTCACTTTCAAGATGGGCTACATAAAGGTATGCAACTTTACATAACTAAATAGACCATGACAAACCCCTGAAATTAAAAGGTAACCCATACATCAAACTAGACCATTTTTGTGAAAATGACAACACATTTATTCACTTTGTCTGCTTGTGTCAGCCTTTTCCAGGGAAGGAATTCAGCCTACAGCTGAGGCTGAAATCCTTCACAGAATATATTGCCAGTCTACTCTATTACAAATATACCATATAAATTACTTGTATCTGACAAACAGTACGTTTTGGGTACCTTTTTGTTTCTTACCTTATTGTTCAGTATGATAGGTTATCCAGCAAAATTGGACACTTCACCCCAGCTTATAAATGTTTTCCTGTGTGATCTTAAGTTCATACAGTAGAACTCAGTCAAGTGCAAGAGAAATTGCTGTGGTCTATTTATGTTTATAGTTTTCCAGTAATCGATTTTCATTTGCAGAACCCAGAGAAAAATCTAGGCCACCTTTGGAAAGGCCACCAATACCTCAACGAGCAATCAATGGCCAGCATTCTTTTTCTACTGAAAGTGTTGTAGTGGAAATAGCTCTACCCAAGACATTTTTTACATGGAACTCTTGTATGTTAAATGTAACACAATGCGCTGCTCAAACACATCAAGCACAGGTTTCATTCTGAAGTTTACCAGAATAGGGCACTGCACCACATGAACACCTAACGGCTTTGTCTGGTTTTATTTAGTAGCAGGTCAGACCGAGGTCTCGTTTTGGCACGAACCCACAGGGTGTAGTCAGAAAATGGGAACACCAGCATATGGAGTGCTCACAGTACTGTATGCTTTGTAATGGTGTATTAAGCTTTGTCGGCACAGTCATGGTCTTTCATTTCCTACAAAGTAATGATAACTAATACTAACATAATCGCCATTCAATAAGTGATCATCTCAGTCCTCTGGTTATTGAAAACATTATGCATTATGCATTTAAATGAGCCAACATGCGATTCAAATGACCATTCATCTGTTCATGAAAGGGACATTCACTGTGCTCAAATTATTATACAGTTAAACTATACACAATGTTAAGCAATGCTCATTCTTATTATTGCAGCTGTCATGTTATCATATTCAACAGGTGATCTTATTTGAATTGAGGACATAATGGGAGTAAGCATAACCTGATTAACAGATGTGGGTTATTCTGTTAATTCTGTTCTGTTTTCACTCTTTTCTAAAAGTAAACAAAAAATAATCAAAATGGGCTTAGTTTAATTTAGATTTATTGAGCAAGTAAATGTTTGGTAAAGATGCAAAGCGTTTTCAGCCACACTAGCAGCTCTGTGAGGCTGCGAGGCACAGGTGCTTTTAGCCAGATGCTAATGCTAAGGTCAGGAGATCACCCACTTCATCCTCTGGGGACCATGAATGTCTGTTCAATATTTCATAGTAATCCATGAGATATTTTTATCTGGACTAAAGCAGTGGACCAACTGACATTCCTATCTCTATTGCCATGCCGCTAGCGTGGCTAAAAAAAACTGCAAGCCCCAGGCCAATTATTCACTGGGCTTAAGATATAAAGCCACAAAAAACACAATTACCTTTACCATCTTCTCCCAAAAAAGTAAACAGGGTGTTGCTAGGTCAAGGAGGGAGACAGCAGAGAACCTGTAGTGTCCCTGGCCTCTTTAACAATCAGAACAGACAAGGTACACCAGAGGGGAAAGGACATCAAAATTAAAATAAAACCAACAGAGGGTACACATAACACTCATTAATCTTTCAAATCACTCTTTGTTTACAACTTAGCCTCGTTTCTCTAAGTGTTTTGTTTCTGCACATGCACCACAAAGGTCATCCATGTACTGGATGCAGGAAACCAAAAGAGCAAGAGTTCAAGGAAAAGAAAATCAATGAATACCAATGAAGTCCCTCTAGTTTCCTACTCTTGTTTTTCCTACTAGCCTTTGGATTACTACACATCCCAAAGTGTGTGGTGAGGAAATATGACCCTGAATACAATACATTTGGATTAATAATGGCAGGCAGTGATGCTGAGCCGAGAGCACTGTGTATTGAAAAAGGTGACATCCTGTCAAAGCCCAGTTTATTTTTTCTCCTTTTTTTATTTTTGTCATATGTTATTTTTCTCATTTATTTGGGTTGGGTCTTTGGAAATGGTTTAACAATCAGAAGTGCGTTTTAACTTACAAAAGGTTGAGAACCCCTGATGTCAGTAGTGAATCTAGCAGTGAACCATATAAACACCTAAACTCAACACTTATTCAAATAAATGTTGATGTTTTTGTCCATGTGAACCTAAAAATGTTGTAACAAGCCAGAAAAGCTTGGCTCAGATTTTGAAGGCAATTCAAAGTTAATACATCGAAAGTTCACAGAGTGTAATGCTGTTGCTTCCTTTTACCCTTTGTGGACACTTTGTGAATAGCTTGTTGTAATCTTGAAGGCAGCTAGTGCTTGAGACCTTCAGCTCAAACCAGAGCCCTCCAAAATGTTTTCTCTGTCCATCAATGATGATCACTGTGCTGAGAAAGATAAGATGAAACTCAATAAATTTCATCAGTCTTTTTACTTTGACCATGGATTTTAATGGCATCTGCTGTAATTTCCTGGGCCAAATGGAAAGATCTCGCTATCTGCTTCTATCTCTCTGTCTTGCTGTTTTTCGTTTACTGAGTCTGTCCACACGTCTCTTCCAAAGTGGCTGTTTTCACAGTAGCGAGCGTCTCAATTGCTTTTACTTTCCATTAAAGCACATCAGCCATGACACATGTTAATAATAAGGAATATCTCCGCTTAATGGCTCCCACCACAGGTCCAGGGCCGTTAGACTGTGAGTGTCACATGGTAAATGAATTCATAAGGGGAGCTGCTTTTAGCACCCTGTGCTGACATTGCTGATGAATTATCTCATGAAGTCAAGTGTCACACTACATGCCGGGTGACTTCATTTGTGTACAGGTGTGAGGGGATTAGATGATTCTTCATTCGTTTAGAGCTGCACAGAGAAGCAGGTCACACTTGAAATATTATACTAAAGAAATGGAGAAAGAGCTGTCAAGAAAATCTTTCTGACTAAACTAATAAATAAATAATTTACACCTTGACATTTGTTACACAGTTTTACTATGTCTTACAACAAATACAAAAAACAAGCACTTTCACTATGAATGATAAATTAAAAAAGAATTTGAAACCAGTGGGGAGCTTTTACCCCCAGATACCCCCAGATCTCATCCTCTTCTACAAAGGTGCTCCAACCAACCAGTAGGAGTTGCTAGTGCAGTGTCAAGGACATAACCCCTCACTGGCTTCCCATTCTGGAAAACAGAACCAAGCTGGAGTCACTGCTATTGATAATTGCATTTTTTTTGGTAAGCCTTGAATTGCTTGCTTGTAACATGGAATTATTATAGATGAACAAGAACACACACACACACACACACACACACACACACACACACACACACACACAGTCCAGATGTTGTTCAGTTCCAGTGTGCAGGCTTGTAGCATCAGCTGCTTTTATTTAATTGCCGTTGCTATAGACCTTGGAAATTTCAGTGTGTATTGTCAAGATTAACAGTTGCACACTGCTGAATTGATATGCAAGCTGGCTTGGCTGTCTAAAATATTTCATTATCATAACCCAGACATAATAAATCCCTAAAACAAAAATGTGTTTAAAGCTTAAGAAACATACTGCAAGGTAATAGCGTCTTCTTTCACACAACCTCACAGGCCGTCCAATTGCACCCTGACATTGTTCACCAACCATATGTTGGTCAGTAGGGGTGTGACCATACACTTAGCTCATGAGACAAGATGATACACGATATTGGGAAAGTCACCAAAGGCAAAACAATGTAGGTGCATTTTGAAATGTTGCATACATATCGTTTGTGTCTTGTGTCTGTTACTGTTGCTGTCGGTAGACAAAATTTGAAAGTGGGTGTGCATCAGCTATGCTAATTTTACCCTCACACTCCAGCATGCTGATATTGTGAGACAGCTTTTCACCTCCACGAGAAATAATGTCACGTTTTAATATCAAGAGATCTTGTGTCCCAAGATCTCATCAAACCCTTATTGGTTAGGTTTGGTTGTAGATATGTGATGCTTGGGTTTGGACCAAATTGGAGTTTCATGGTTTCCCAATCTTAGCCTAATGTTAACCTTTCCTGCTCGGCTCCCAGACCGTAGTCGGGAAGCACAGGGGAGACTTTTCCTCCAGGGCCGAAGTTACCGGTAACTCCGGGGCTAACCCCCTTCACTAGCTTAGCAGCAGTTGGTAAGCACCACACAGAAGCTCCGCTGGGATCTTGAGAAGCTGCAGACTTTATTTGTTGACCACCGTAATTTACACTGTACATTTATGGCTACACAGGGCTTATTGCTGACCTGTTTATCTTAGCTCCGCTCCTCACCGCCCACTCGCTTCCACACACTCGCTCTGTCCCTCCGTCAACACACACACACCGGCTACGCTTACACATGCGCACTGAACCCTCCCTTAAAGGGCTACGCTACTCTTATAACACTAAGAACACAAGACAATACGCTGCATGAGAGATTCAGCTCATCCGAAGAAACGTCTATATATATGTAGATGCCAAAGTCAGAGTTTCAGTCTATGTTGGTATTGGCTTTTGACAGGGTTTATGTACAGGGATATGCATTGTTGGATTGAGTAGAATTGTTGACATTAAAAACTTGTTTTTGTAATAAAAACAATGACCAACCAAAATATTTAATTCATGCCTTAACCTATACATTGCAATCACTATCCTATTTCTTGGTACATGGAAGTGCAGCACAGCAGCATCCAGCTTATTGATGCTTATGATTTATGCTTGTGACTTTGAATATTAAGTTTACCTCAAGAGCCAGAGCAGCACAATGCGTACTGTAATTACAATAGACAATATAAAAACATCTCTGTGAAGACATAAGCAAAAATTCACAGCCTAATCTGTAGAGATGCTCTTACTGAGCACCAGCATAATACACAAACACACCTTGTTCTTACAGCAGATTTGACTGTCACTGTTGTTCCATAGTAGAGCTCTTTCACCAAGGACAGGTGTGGAAAGAGTAATGTAACAATTAAAATCCATACTTGGAGTATAGAGAATTTCCCTTAAACTGTTTGAGGCTCAGCAAAGCCCTTATTGAATTGCAACTATAAATGTTGTTCTTTCTTAATGTGACATAGATGAACTAATGTAAAAATTAACTCATTGTCATAAAAGCCAGACTCTGGGACAGGTAATTAAGAGTGTGGTTGAGCGGGTGTGGTGCTTGTGCAGGCACCTCCATAATTCTTCATCACCTCCACAATGTCTTTTCTGTACTCAACCATGGTTGTTTTTAAATCACAAAAATTAATCAAGATCTCATTTTTTTATCCATACAAAAACTGAGTGTGAAAAAGTGCAAAACTGACAAGCTGTGGCATTGCAGGGAGTTGTGCGTGAATTCCTCCTGTAGTTTTGTCATCACTTTGAGACTGAGATTTCTCCCTACTTTTATGATTTATGCTAAGCTAAGTTAGCTGTCTCCAGGCTACAGTTTTAAATTGAATGGACAGATATGAGAGTTGTTTATTAACAATTTATTGGCCATATTCACTCTAACCTTTACCTTAACCATGTAGATTCCAAAAACTAACCTTAGCTTAAAGCTAGCACAGGCAAGTCCTTATTCCAAAGCCATTCCCCCAAAATATATTTTCATACACTATGAGTACAAAAGCAGAGTGCACTCAGGTAGACAGGCAGCCAATAATTTCATTCAGACCAAATGAAATGGTTGGCCATGCTTATCACAGTCCTGCGACATCCAGACACAGGATATTTTTCATTTTTGTGTCCAAGCATTTGATATATTGATTAATTGTAAAGAGAAATTCACCAAATTAACAAAAATGCACTGATACTCCACCAATGTTGTGATTTAGGTATGAGGACTTTTTGGCCCTTGGACAAGATTGCTAAATGTCAAAGGCGGTTACGGTGGTGGATATACCACTGCCACAGGGAGAAGCCCTTTTGAAGGCAGAGAAAAGCAGCAAATGGCCTCAAAAGAAATTCTGTGCTCTTCAGATATTGCCAGTTTAGGTGCAAGACTGCCAAAAAACAAGAACAAATGGGATGTCCATGCCTTTGTTATTTGGCAAAGTGTTAAATATATTATAATACTTAAGGATCCTGAGCAATTGTTTTAATTTGACTTTTTAATACTGTATGTAGCACTTGGCAGTTTAGCTGCTGTGAAAGCAACTACTCTGTCCATCTCTTCACTTCTTACATCTCTTATATTTTCCCTCCCACTGCCCTGCTCTGTTCCTTTGCTGCTTCCCTTCTACCTTTCTTTTTTCATGCTCCCTGTCTTACCCTGTGTCTATCATTTCTTCATCTCTCCCTCTCTCTCTTGCTTCCCTCTCTTTTCCCTTGTTTCCTTTGAAGTGCTAAACAATGAGAGAGCTACACTGTTAAGCTCATTGGGAAATCCAGGCTGAAACTGCATGGCATAGTGCAGCACAGCTGAATCTTGTCCTCAGGACCACAGGAGGATGGGAGGCGAGGAGGCAGCATCAGAAGTATGGTCGGCATGTGGTGACAACAACAATGGCTGCACATAGCCTTGATCCTCCAAGCCGTCAACAGATTACATCTGCACAGTATGGCTGATAAACACTAAGACTCATTTCTAGAGAACGTGCCTCTCTGTGTCTGTTACTGTGACTGTTGAACCTGGACAACTGTATGAGACTTTCAAGGTGTAATTATGGAGACCGCACATTTGCATGTCAAGACTCGAGTTAAAGCATTTCAGTAGTGCAGCATGCCAGCGTAGAGGAGAAAGACAGTCACTCATCTTTACCATTGTCTTTGTCTTTCCTCTCCTGTCTTATTGCCTTGCATGCAGCCACAGACAGATCCATGCCATGATGAATGCTATTCATTACTAAAGGATGGAACGGGAAATGAAGCAAAATGAGTGCTTTGGGAAGCAATCCGTGACTGGGGCATACACTATCGTCTGCTAAAGCATCTGAGACATATGTTTATCCACTCCCACGTTTCCTTGGAGCTGTATCTCACACTTACTCACATTATGCTGTATGCAACGCCCCCTTTGAAATCTGAAACGGCCTCTCTCTCCTCTCCAATTTCCTCTTTTCTATCTGTCTGTCTCTTTCTTTCATATTCTTACACGCTAATGCCAACACTGTATGCTGTTTTTATATGGTCCTTTAAGCTGTTCTTGAGTAAGTCTGTCTCATAGATGATGTGTATGTATAATTCACCCTCCATCAACTACCCTTAATACAGCCAAATCCCTTTCTCCTCTTCATATTGACAAGACTGACTCCACATAAGGATTCGTGATGACAGCTTGACATTTCATATTTATTTTCATGAACTAAGAATTTTATTGAATTAATATCTGTGTGGGGATAGCACATGTATCACTTTTGCTTTCTCTGTGTCTATAAATACCTGCAATGGTGTTTTCAGCACTTTGTGAAGCATGTGGGAAGATTGCTTCATTCTCAGTGGTGCGCTGAACTTTCATCTAATGGTTGTTTAATTTGTTTGATTACTCTGATGAGATGGAAAAAGTCTTATAAGGTCTCCCCACACTGCTAGAAAAACAAGTCTGCTCTCTGCACGTCATTTCCCTCCATTAGAAACACAATTTGATAATTGCCAACCACTGAAAATCATGTGTAGAGGGTTTGTGAGACTGTGACAGTACAGGTCATTGATGATTGCATAAATGCATTAATTTGAGAATCGATTAGATAATATGTTTATGTCAACATACATGTGTTGACATTACACAAGTGACATTGTCAACCTTGTGAAGTATGAGAGACATTTAGATTTAACTAATTAAGTTTCTCCTGCTATAAGATATGATTGCTTGCCTATCTGTGAGGTGAGAAAGTTGATATCATTTTCCTCTCTGTTCAGCAAAGATAATCAAGAAAATGTTTTGTATAGAACTGATCTAAGATCGTATATTAGTCCTGTATGTCATCATGCTGAGACACGCAAACATTCATAAAATTTGATTTGGGAAAAAATAATGCAAATACAAATTCCTTAGACTAAAGGCAGTCTTCTTAATGACTTATTGAGAAAAAATATAACATACTAGAGTCATAGACGTGAGGATGTTCTTAGCTCGTGTTTTAAACTAAATGCTGACGTGTTTACCATGTTCCATATTTTAGCTGTTCCATGTTAGCATGCTAACATACAGTGAGTACAGTGTTATAAAAATTAACATTTTGACCAGGCTACAATAGAGAAATTAAAGATTTGCCTGGAGTTTTGGACCCCTAGCAGCCACTGTGAAGTTTTTTTTCTACAAGTGTGTGTTTGTTTATGTTTAGAACATGCACTAAGAAGCATGCATGCTCGTGCACATGAAGTCGCATTAACCAAATATTCTCCGTCACTGACAGAATTGCCATCACATTGGTAGGCTATATTGCTATATATTAGAAAAGGAAAATTAGTTTCTTGATGGACAGAGTGCTTTACTTGTTGCTAATGTTACAGCTACCTGCTGCTAACTGTAGCTGCAAGCTAACTACCTCAGTTAGCCTTACCGCTAGCAGCTATAGCTGACTCTGCCCAAACTGAGAGCTCTAAGCTAGCAGCAGTTAGCGGTTACATGTGGAAACTCCCTAAATGACAGATAGTTGAGGCAGAGCAGCAGGAGGACATCAGAGCGAACACCACAAAATATTTTCTCTATAATTACTGTTGCTCTCATATGCCGTCAAGCCCACCAGCAAAAGACAGTGTTGGCAGTGCTCATTTCACAAGCACTGGGTGCTCCGGCCATGAATCCAATTTGACATAGTGGCCTAACTTTGGAATTCCAACGTTACTTGATGCACATACCGGTAAAATACTTTTTAGTCATTACCGGTATGAAAGAATCGACTGTAAAACAGTAGATATATTTTTGAGCATCAGGGCCCGTATAAGAAAAATAAGAATTTATATGTAACTATTTTATTTAACTGTGAATCATGTACTCTAGAGTCTAAAGAGCAACATGTTGACAACTAGTATAGTTATCAACATATCGCTATCCTGTTTGAGATCTAGATGAAGTTTATTGTATCCAAAGACAAAACCATCTTGCAGACAATTAACGCTCCAACCTAAACAGCACAAACAACAAAGAAAACAGAGAGACACCTTTCTTTGTGTCTATTCAGAAAAGGTGGTGATATGCATGTTAGACCTTTATGCCCTAAAATACTGATAGAAGCCCTCAGAAGTGTTGCAACAGTTATGAAGGTGTAAATTCAAAAATTTCACATTTACGCAAAAAATTGTTGAGTGTACTTTGTCTAAAAGGGTTCCGGCTTCCAGATTTGAATGAAAGATAAAAGACAAATTAACCAGACTGGTAATCCATCACAATACATAACCTCACATGGTACAAGGCTGCTGTGCATCTTTGCACAAACTCTGGCGTTTGTAGGGCAACTTGAATGCATCACTAAACAGTATAATAGAGACTGGCAGGAAATGTGAGAGAATGAAGAGATACTCTCTGAGAATGAGATAAGGAATTGCACTCTTATTCACAAATAAATTAGTGGATGATTGTGCTGTACTGTAGATGGGACATGGTCTGCTGTGCATTGTGGATCTAACACCTTCCTTCTTTTTGCTTTATAGGTATGTGTGAATTTGACTAAAGGAAGATGTGGTGTGATCACAGGAACTCAAATCAGGTATGTCTTTCTCAGATTTTTCTCTTTTGGTAGTTTGTAACCTGTAAAAGATTCAGTCTGTGTGTTTCTGTTGCGTGCGTGCCTGTGTGCATTAGGGTCCTTTTTATGTTCTACTCACTTACACTATGATTTTGCTCTAGAGTGGGACATCCCAGAGACGTACTGAATCTGACAGGCTGGACTGTGGAGGTTTTTAAGGGATTGCTTTCCTATGTTTTATTGATGTCACTAAGATGATTCACCCTGACATTTGCTGATGCTCTCTGTCTCAAGCAAATCTCTGGCCATCACAAAACTGCTTAGTAAATATTTAAGGGGTCCCCTCCATCAGTGTTGACCATTCCCTAGATAGTGAGTGGCCAACACACACACACACACACACACACACACACACACACACACACAGCTATAATATACAGGTCAGGTATAAAACACTAAACATGCAGACTAAAACTCTACAGATGTAGATGTTGGAATTCAGAAGTTTCAACTGTCCCAGTTCCGACCAGTCGCGAACGCGCCATAAATACTGTAGCAACACGTCCACAGACAGCTGTTGGACAGCACTTTGTGTACGAACATTTCTGAAGGTGCCGGGTTTGCTTCTGGGAAAATTTGCTTTTAAGCAGCTTCCCAATGGAAAATTCGACAAGACTAAGGTTGTTTGCACCATGTGCAATGCGGAATTAGTTTACTGTAGGAGTTCTTCCAGTCTCAAGTACCACCTAAACGCAAAGCACATGACACGCTACACACAAGTACATCTTATTGAACATGATTTATTTTCATCACCAATTATCATAGTAGAACAGCTTTCTCAAGCAGTTTGTGATGCAAACTGTGATTTTGGAAACAGGAGATGAGCCCCTGGTCTAATGCGCCACCTGGCTTGAAACCTGGCTTGAAACCCGTCCACACACATGCCTTCGGCAGAATTCAAATGAGCCATTTTAATCTAGATTAATCTAGATTAATTTCAAGATTACAGTGAGATTAATCTAGATTAAAAAGATTAATCTATGCCCACCACTAATAAAAATATATTGGAATATAATGTAGCAAGGCTCTCATGCATTCTGTATTGCTTTCAAATATGTATTCTGTAGGTCTGCTAATTGGATGGAGGACCCAGCATAATATTATTTTAAAGATATTTAATGCATGAACGGAGTGATAGATAAATAGATCCGGGGCTTTTCAAACTATTTACAACCATTTTCCCAAGACACCGTCCTCAGTGTTTTAAACAGTGTGGACAGGATGGAGTCAGTGACTAAGTGAGTCAGTAAGGGACATTCACTCTAGGCCCCTACAATACAACAAATCTACTTTATGGAAAAGCAAGGAAACAAACAGACACAGCATGGCTCATTTTGTGCATGTGTTTAACTTCCTGTTGCTCTTCCTGTCAGTGGACAGTGGACACTTCCAAATTTAATTCAGTAGTTGCTTCACGCCCTAGATTGACGCAGATGTGTTTTTTTTGCTGGTAGATTATGAACTTCCTTTTTTTCATTTTAGCTGATGCTTAAATTCAAAGCTGAATTGCTTGAAATTGGCTCGGCCTACCCACAAAATAATAGGGGCTGGCCCTGTCTTACAGCGCAGGCTTTCGTTGGCTATTGTAGGATGTGAAAGGGAAATGTGAGCTCCTATTGGGTCGAATTAGCTGTCAGTCGAAAGGTGAGTTCAGGTGACCATAGGTGTGCGTACAAGGTACACAATATCATAGTTGTTTACTTTCAAATTAGAGTTAATACGGTTATAATGACATATTAGCCACATCTGCCGGCAAATATGAAAGGCTGCAGCAGCAGTCCCTGGGGATTTATTGATGGAATAAAGTGTTTTGAACTGAATGTTTTTAAGTTCATCTGGACCTTTGACAACGTACCAAGACCGTTTTTGTTGGAATATAATCGATCGATGGATTACTATGAGACTTCATAAGTGAGTCGCGTCAATTTTATTTGTGACGTTACTGGCTGGTCTGACAGAGGCGCTGGTTGTAACCCGCTGTGGTCGCATCACGAAGATTTTAGCTTTCAAACTGTGTTGTGTGCACACAAATGACCAAAAGCTGCCACCAGGACATTTAAAGAGGTTTTTAAGTTCTTGTTAGTTATTATGCGTTGTTTATACAGAGGAAAGGATAATGACTTTATATTAACTTGAAGTGATCACTTTAACTCAATGGTAAGAAACTCTGCTATAATTATAAATAACTTTGGTCATCACATTTGCCAATAAAAACACTAACGTTACCATGGTTATACGTTAGGCTAATCTTCTTCATTCATTCTTCTCCATCTTAGCAAGGTTAGTTATAGTAACTTTAGTTTAGCTTGTGAATTGTAAAAGTCATGCTAGTGACAGAGCGAATCATAGCAACATTAACATCTCAGCTTAATAAAAAAAAACAAATGATAAAGTGACTTACACTCAGCTGCTCTCACAAAGTGAGACGGGAATGCGTCTATGCTGGATACTAGGTGTAGAGGGGCTTTATTTAGGTGACCATAGGTGTGCCTAACTGTAAATATCCAGTAAGGGGGCAGCCTTACTGTGCAAGTCACAGCGGGAGAGGTGTCGGATCAGTTGATTTCGCTGCAAGTCAAATTTATCAGTTAACCTTAACGTTATTATAGATTTGTTTTTCTAGCGTGAGAAAGTTGATGTGTGGCGTGAGAGCGTGTGAAAAGTGTCAATTGTGAGTCTCACGCCAATTGCGTGAGAGTTGGCAGCTCTGGTGTTAATTTCCAGTGGGATTCACAGTACTACCTAGGGGAGAGCCGGGACGAATGAAACACTTTTCAGATACACGTCATTTTAAAATATAACGTTGCAGACAGAAATCATTTGTTGTTGTCATTAACAACTCACATGTGTGTTCTATCAATACCAGGTGTTATCTTGTTAAAATGTAAAACGACTTCAGTATAATTTCACTTTGAAGGAAAGGTGCGCATTGTTTCATTCGTCCCTACTGTGCGGATGAAACACAGGGGAGGGACGAATGAAACACAACGATATACAATTTAAATAATTTAAGTTATTCTTGTTTTTATTTAGAAAGCTTGACACTGCCTTTCTTAATACGTAATTGCGAACTCATTATGTCCTTTTTCTTAATAAAAAATTTAATAAATATGACTTAGCTAGCTAACTGCAAAATCTAATAGCTAATGCACTTGGATCAGATATAGGCTGCCCTTTTTATGCACATCTGCAGCCTGTTATTTGGCTGTGAGCATCCTGGTGGTCCAACCTGCAGCCTGGTGGACCCTGTCCCCCCTCCCGCCGTATCTAAATAAAGGTAGAATGGCTGCGTGTCGGGACAAATGAAACAACTGTTTCAATCGTCCCGACAGTAACTCTTGATGTTTAAACTTCACCAGCTTCTAAACTGTAAAACTTTGACATTTAAAACTTCAGGATGTATTAAAGTACTGACTAACCTTTCATGTGATCATGACCATGACACATGGAACAATAAACACAACTCGTCATTCAAAAAATATCGCTTGAGTGAATTTACTTTACGTGGTTAAAAACAGCTTCTTTTATATAACTCCATGAAAGTGTAACGGATCCACCTGATTTTTCCCTGTTCTGGTAATTACTGTGGACTGTATGTGCTGATGTAGTTTGGCATTTCAGACTTGTATGGGCTCTGAGAAAATCGCTGTGTTTCATTCGTCTCGCGTTTCATTTGTCCCGGCTCTCCCCTACTGTTTCACATTACAGGGAATTATTTTAGTCAATTACAAAATATCGGTAAATGGAGCCGTACCTATGTGTTTAGCTGCATTATTAAAGCTATATTCAGACTGCAGGCCAATGTGACCCAAATCCGATTTTTTTTTGCCCATATGTGACTCAGATCTGATCTTTTTATGACAGTGTGAACAGGCCAAGTCACATGGAATCTGATCTTTTCCAGTTCGGAATTGTGCCACTTCCATATGTGGTCCAAATCCGATACAGATCGGATCTTTTTAAATGCGACCTCAGTCTGGACACTCAGGTCACATTTGATGCGACTTTGACATCACTGTATAGCACAGTTCTGCTGTAGACGGAGCCGTGTTGAACGAAAAAGCTCCACAAAAAGCCATTATTATACATGTGGCTCTCTTCCTTCTCTACCTTGCTATCATCTGTTCACGAATTCCCTTTCTTACACCTGAAATCCAACAGACTGGAACTCACATCTGAATTACGTGCATGCTCACTGTTCGAGTGACACACTGAAGTCTGATATGGGCCACATTTAAACTATAATGTCAACTGTCAAACAAAAACAATCGGATCTGGGAAAAATCGGAATACACTTTAAATTGGCAAGCCTATGATTGATCATTAGTGTCTCAACAGAATCTCTGTTCACCATAAAGATTCTGTCTTTGCACTTTGCTTTTTTGATGCTCAAAGGGCAAAACCAGCAGCACATCTTGATTGTCAATATCTGCATCCTGATTGGGCGAGGGAGGCATTTAGAAGACAAAGCAGTTCATTCAGCAGGAACTGCTGCCTGTGCAGAACAGCTCAGGAAAGCTCAAATCCACTGTATGTCTGTGCCAAAGGGTGACACACTCAAACGGAGATTTATGTAGTTATTGATAGAATTATTATTACAATTTTTCACACCAGGTTATATAGAGTTTTAGCTGATATGTATGTTGTGTGAAATTCTTTTTTCTCCTGGATAAAAAACCTTTCTTATAGATGCCAGATGCAAGTACTCAGATTTTTTTGCATATACAAATTAGGATTCATATGTTGATTGTGTGTGTGTGTGTGTGTGTGTGTGTGTGTGTTTGTGTGTGTTTTTAACTGTCTTATCCTTTCTCTCTCAGTTTCTGACAATTATATGTTGTGTAAATAGTAAATGTCTATCTTGAATTAAGCTTTTGGACCACCTTTTCTGAAGGTAAGAGGTCCAGTAGCTTATACACACACAGACACACACACAGAAAAGCTATGTGCACAGATTTGCAATCCACACACTGAGTGACAAGTTTAGAGTTTGTACGTGAACTGGAGAACAAGGAGTAGGGAGAAGAGGGATGGGAGAAATAAAGAGGCAGTGGAGCAGGAAGTGGGGCATGTACCACAGCATAGGGGATATACGCCGATCAAATGGTTGGAGCATAAAGGGGAGTGGAGAAGGAGCTGATGGAGTTCAGACGGCTATACTCATCAATAGAATGTAGCCTATGGTCGAGCACAGACATCAGGCTCACATGGTGCTTTGATGGGGTTCAGGATCAGAGAAATATAGAAGTCAACATTGTATAAGTGAAATCACAGCTGAGGGTGGCATTAGTGGCTTCAGCTCAAAGGTCTTAATCGACGGACTATTGTATGCTTGCACTTTATTATAGAGGCGTCAATGGAGGCATTTGTTTTAGAGCCATAGCCAACCCACAGACGCAGGCTTCTTCATCTCACAGTTAATCACATTTGTCATTGCTGTCTTTCAAAACAGTCCCTGCCTCTTCATGGGATTTCTATCAGAATAAAGGAGAGAGAGAAAAGCGTGCCTTTGAGACAATCCAATTCAGCGCTCCTCTACAGCTTTACTGTAACACTAATATAATCTCGCTCCTCACTCAAGCCCCGAATACATCTCCCTGACAAAACAGTAATCAGTGCACAGTTTCCTCTGCCTTGCATCCCTTAATGGGATGTTAAAAACTGCGGCATGTTTATGACTGTTGTTTCACTCATCTCCAATTTCATTTGGATGTTTCCAGTAGGCAGAACACAATCAGGCAATTCAGGGAGGCTGTGCTGTTTGACAACTTTGCCTTTTCCTTGTGTGTATGTGTGTGTGTGTGAGTTGTGTGTGTCCTGTAACCTGTACTGTATTGACCTACAGTTCATTTGGAAAATTTAACCGGTTCAAGACACATGCAGCACAAGTTGAGGTGTGTGTTTGTGTGCAGAGCATGCAGCAGGATTAAATTGTCGGAATAATTTTATTTTTCAGTGAAGATCACATTGTCATTCTTTTGTATTCAGAAAATGTCTGTACTTTGGATATTTGAATTAGGTTTATTCTATATTTCTTGTACACTTCAGTATGAAGCACCACAGCACACATCTTAGGTTTCAATCATTCTTAAGTTGTGGTGGCATGTGGAAGACAGTTGTCATGCAGTCTTTCTTTTTCAGTTTTAAACTAACATTTTAAACCAGTGAAATCCATGTTTGTTAATGACATTACAAGATCGAGGTTGATCAGATGCACACAAAGAAAATTAAATAGAACACAAAGACGTTTCATTTGGCTCTGATGTCCATTGATCATGTGCTAAAACAAAATAGCAAAATGGTAAACTGCAGCAATGCATTTTTCATTGACAACATTTTATAAATATTTCAATTTTTCTCATTTCAATTTTATTGTGATTTTAATAAAGTTATGATTTAAAATATTTACATTTTCAAGTTTATTGTTTAAAATGTACAGTTGTGCTTTACTGTTACTGTCATAAAATTACTTATGTGTTAATGTGTTGTTAAAAAAAAGGATTTTCATTTTTTTTGTATTATTCTTGAGCCTTAATATAGGCCAAATTCAGGTTGATGTTACCTGGTTGGTTAATTAAATTTTTACAGCATGCCAACAAAGGAGGAGGTGGAACAACATCACAAAAGTGCCATTGGATGTTTGTCATTTGTTGTAGTCTGAACGTGCAGTCAAGTACTTTTAGTTTTCAGTTTGTTTGTTACAGTCATTGACCATCATACCCACACACAAAATAATTCAACCCAGTTGCATTCCCAGGTGTTTTTAAATAAAAGGAAAATATATTTTCAAGTCATGCAGAAGACAATGTAGTACGCTGTTTGCATGTCTAGTCGTCAATAAGCTGGTGTGGCTGTGGTGAAAGGGCATATTCAGGAGATGCAGAATCTGACAAGTAATAAAATGGAGTCCTTGCTGTAAGGCCCAATGCTATGATTAGGTCCAAACTCTAATATACTATATTTGCTGACAGCTGTCTGTCTCTGGTCCTGTTCTGCCTCTAAGTCTAGATGTTGCAGCTATTGAATTGTTGAAAATCTTCAAATCCAATCTCTGCTTTTGTAAAAGGGGTGTATAAATGTCTGAGATTACATATTATTCATGATACACGTGTGTACAGTACATACACACAGACATGGACATGCTTATGCCCAGGAAACAGAAATAGGAAAGAGGTTAGCATGGAAATGAACTGCCACCCCGTGTGCTTGTAGAATTATTTTATATTTGAGGTGTGTGCTTCTGGCCTGACTAAAGTCTATAGAGAACAATATAAACACATTTAACTGAATACAGTTTTCTATTTATATGTGAGGGACTGTTTGGCTCAATCTTTTATTGTCTCATTAACACTAACAGTAATGCAGATTTAGCTGTCTGCATATTGGGAACACAGGTCAAGGGCATTTTTCAGTGAAGGTGGGATTTTAGTTTTTGTTCTCTCCTCCCTCCTCATAGAATCTGCTACTACTTCTTCACCTTAGCCATATCTAAATCTTATCTCCCGATAGTATCTACGTCCTTTATCTCCTCCATCTTATCTGTAGTGCCAGACACAAGGAAGTGCAATCCGAGAGAGAGAGAGAGAGAGAGAGAGAGAAAGGGAGAACAGGACTCTCAGAATTAGGGAAAGGGCTAGAGATGGAGAATAAATAGTGTAACAGTGAGAAAGAGAGAAATTCAAAGGTTTTCTGTAGGTACCATTAAACACTATACTCACAGCAAGTAAAAAATAAATAAATAAAAAAGATGGGTCCACTTTGAACAGCATGAAACTGTATTTTGTAAAATTTTTGTAGAATTTTAATCACTATTATTAAATAGTGATTAATCATTATTTCATAATGAAAAGGTCGTTTTACAATCATGAATTTAAGTTTTTTTTTTCACAGAAAGGCAAAAATGTGCTTTTTTTGTAAAGGGTTGCAAGGCCATTGTTCTCTATATTCCTGTGCACAAACTACAATGCATCTTTACTGTCTTGTTTAGGTATGTATTGATTTGCACGGAGTGATAAAAGATGCAATTCTGGCTCTGTGGACAACTTCTGACACCAATCAGTGTCATCACAAAGCGCTCACTTTGGAACTTAATTGACCCTAGTTTGCACAAACTGTCAGGTTTTGATGGATATTAAGTACTTGATTTGATTCCATCCTGTATTAAAGTTGAAAGTCTCTGCTAGCCAGTTGAAGAAGTCAACTGCTCTTCTAGGTGCTAATGGACTCTCTAGAGGTTGCCCCTGGTCATGAAAGTAATAACCTGTGGTAGCTGTCAAAAGAGCTCTCTCCCCAAGGTTGCCAAGGTGTTCTCTGAAGAGGAGGAAAAAAGGTGGTGGTGGGGGGGTGGGGGGCTGGGGGGGTAAGAGGGAACATTTTCATTACAGCCTTCAGTGTTGGTTTCTATAGCCTCTGGGATTCCTAGTAACAGATCTGGTGCTAGTGCTCTGGTCCCCATGTGTTCCAATTATCAAACCCCTTTAGCTTCCATGCCCATGTGAGCATCCCAAAGACATCATGTCTCATGAGTATCTGCTGTCACATAGCTGAAGGGCAACTGAAAGAAAGAAGTACAAAATGTATTACAGGAATAACCATGCAATGATTTTCATTTCAGTTGCAACCAGTTTGCTTATTACTAGGAGACATTTTTCCTTAAAACTGATATAATCAATACTTTTAGATTAACAACTGATCTCTTGATTAGTTAAATCTGAAAGGTGTCACTCCCAATTATGCCCAAATCTCATAGCATCACAGTTTTAGCCACAACAGGCAGCTGTTTTCAGCAAAAAGGCTCTGATAACCCCACTGTATGCTACCTGTCCAGTGAGTGACTAGCTGGTGGAGCATTTAGCAGCTAAAGAGCTACATATTTGCCTGAGGAGGAATATTAGACTTTAATTTGTCAGGTGGCCAGAAACACAACTGCTGCTCTGTAAATGCTGGATGTGTTAATATTTGCTAACAGTTTGGCTATATTAACATAAAGGTTAATAAATGTGTCAATGTTGTGTTCACAGCTTGTTTCTGCTGCACACAAGTGGCCAAAACAAAATCTGTTATTGCAGGTTTAAAATCTCAACATATACAGCTGGTATGCAAGGCTAAGCAAACTGTTGCATGTGACAAGAGCTTTTGCTTGTGTTGTTTTTGTTGGCTTGTGATGATTGACCTGATGTACCTTTGCATGACTATTCATATTGTATAGTTGCACTGCTCAAGGATTTACCACACTAAAAGCCTTTTCACACTAAGGATTATTTCTCATGCAGAAAACTCAGACAGCAATAAAATATAAATCGACTCCAGGTCTGCACTATAAATACCAGCAGAGTGTCTCAAATCTGGCAGCAGTTAGATATATTTTGCATAATTATGCACTTTCAACTCATTTGAATAGGACATTGTCAGATTAGTTGTCTGATACAAATTCACGTTGTCATGTAGCATATTTCCTACCTCAATAAGAAACATGGAAACACTACAGCATGGTGTTTTGAACAAGTAGTTATTTTTAAGTCCAACTCTTGTGCAGACTTAAGCCCATGGATATTCTGTGCTAAACTGGTGAGTCAGCTGAGTTGCTCTGCCACAACACCTTCTTTTTTAAACTTTGTTAGAATGACAGTTGAATAACTTAATTCTACACTCAAGTCTCTTACATTAACTCTGCGACCTCAGGTTATTGATACTGGTTTTCTCCAAGTAGCAGTATCAGCTTTATCTTCAACTCATTCTCACACACATAAGTGTTTATTAGTATTGGCAGGTAACAATAGGACAGAATTGTTTGTATTGATGTTTTTGTACTCCTATTGTCACTGGGATGATACATGTATTTGTAAGGCTCACCTGTTCTCCATATGTCTTTATTTCCTACCCTTATCACTTGTTTTCTCTGATCCCTTTCTCGCTCTCTCTTCTTTCTTGCCCGCTGTCTCAGTTGCTGTGACCTCTCAATATCACACAAGCTGTCAGTGCCAAACTCTGAATGTCCCTTGACACTTATTCAACTCAGACTCCCTTTGGCATTTCCATTTGCACAGAGCCAATTTCAATTTTTGTAGTTGGTTGGGTGGGGGCTATAGTGTAAGGCCTGCAAACAAGCGCCCTAAGCAGAACTCTATGGCTGTGTCCGAAATCCTCTCTCATTCACTACTCCCCACCTCCTCTGTAGGAAGTTGTTTGTAGAGCACTATATAGTGAGCTCACTCGCAATAGCGCGATGCATGATATATACGGTATATACGGCTTGGTTAGTGACCATCGGTTGTACACTACTTTTCAAAATGCATTCTGGGATACATTGAGTGGACTATATAGGGTATAATAATTATCACTATACATTCGGACAGCACTACAAAATGGCGAGCTCACTATATAGTCCACTATATAGTGAGTAGCGGGTGATTTCAGACACAGCCAGTGTGTGTGTGTGTGTGTGTTTGTTTCCTTGAAAGAGTGGCTCACACAACCGTGGGCCCTATTTGAACCCACCTTTTGCCAATGCCTCCATCTGAACTAACTACCCATCATCCTTTTTAATAGTGTGACAAGTACATATACTGATCAAGTACATATACTGTTTTGTCAAGTACATTCCATGGATGTTTTTCTTACTTCTCTTAGATAAACCGGCCTAATTCATAACAATAAACAAGAAAGCTCACCATTGTGCTTTGGTGCTACAGAGCAGGCTCTCTTTCAGCACCATGGACAGCACCAAATACTTCCCACTTCCCACAATACCTCATACTTCATCACACACACTCACAATTCAAGTGTGCGGACGTGTTTAATGGAAATGCTGGTTTGGGCACTTATTTTTTCTTTGGTCTTGGGAGTGGGACTTGTGCAGAGCAGAGTTGAGTCCTAAATCTCAAAAATTGTAGAAAAATATGGCTATAGTTTCTGTCTATTTTCTGTGAATGCATGGGTGGTGCTCCTTCAGGGGACTGCATCATGAAGTCCAGTTCACATGCCTCCAGAAAAATGTACTGGGAGAGGAAGAGAGAGAATGTGTAATTGCACCGTGCTGTGCTCAAAAAGCAAGGCATGCCCATCATACCCTAGATTTTCACACATGGTGTCACCCATCAGCACGTCTGAAAGCTGTCCTCTCATCTTTCAACCTGTGATACTTGGCGCCACACAGAAGGTACAAACAGAGAAAAGAGAGTTGAAAATGGAAAATTTTCTTATTTTTTGTTAATCTTATAATGGTGCTAACATCAACCTCTAAAATCACAGAATAACTGATGTGCTGCTTGTTTCAAATTGCTGTTCAATTGCATGGCTAAGATTTGAGCCTTTCAGCTGTTTGGCAGCTTTAGATCTGCGTGTGTCTGAGTATGTAGGTGCACATGCACTTCTATGCGCATGTACACTCTCCCATGGGATCGCCTACAGGGAGCTCACAGGCAGTGGATTTTCAGGACTGAACAGCTGAGTGCACGCACAGAGTCCAGGGAAATGATGTTCAACAAGAAGAATTGTTCAATTTGTCCCGAGTGAAAAACAGTATTCAAGATGAAGCATGCGTTTTTGTGGTGCCATTATCTTCTTGCTCTTGATTTTTTTGCAAGGCTCATAGCATCACTGTTGCTGTGTTGATGATAGGTTTGTTGATGATGCTTTAAGAGGTCAACTTAAAGCATATTGACAAGGCAATATCTAATTCAATGAATTTTGTTCATTTTCTGCTCATCCAAGTATGACCATACTCTAATAGAAATGAGCCTCAAATGATTTATTGTGCCAATGAAAGGGCTCAAAAAGAAGCACACACCACCAGTTGACTCATTCTCGAATGCTGACTGTATGGTTGTTTGAATCTCACATTGGTAGTATAACTTGATAGTGCTTAATAATGCTGCACATGGTGTGCAACCAATTACCCAACCACTGAAGTTTCTATCAAAGTCTGAAAACATCCAGTCACTTTTTGAAAACAAGTCATAGTCAAACATTTTAATGACTCCAAAACCAATTTAATGGGTCGGCAAAATTCAATAGGTAAACAATGCACCTTCCACCCAAAAGAGAATAAAGCAAAGCTTTCCACAAGTCCCAAATGTGAGAGAAGAAGGTATTCATTGAGAATAATTAAACCATTGCTGTCTGGCACTGCAGGGGTTTTTACATCTGCTTGGCAAAATCAGCTTCTTCAGCTTTAAAGAAATGACTGAAGGTGCTGTATTAATGCAAGATCACTAATAGGAATTATTTTCCCTGAAGAAAACTCTCCTGCTAAGTGACTGAACCCTCAACGGAATACAAATAAGCAGTGTGCATCATTCAAAATAGGACCCGCAGGCTTCCCTGGTTGTACAGGAAAAAAAGGCACAAACATTGATACAACTTTGAGCATTCTCAGAAGAATAGATGATACCTCAAAGTCAACTTAATTGCTCCTAGTTACATGTATTTTGTGCCTGCTCAATTAGTTTTAAAGCAAAAAGGCTAGGATTTTTTTTTGTTCAATTATGTATCACATATACATCTCATGCTGAAACATATCCTTTCTAATATAAAAAAATACTATTTTCCATAATCCTTTTTCATATAAACATTATTAGGATGGGCACATACTCTGCAGCTATTTGAAGAATGACATTATGAATAATGAAGTATTGAAGAGGGGAAGGCCTCTTAATTTCTTTTTCTTTATTTCTTAGTTATTAATTTCTTTATTAGACAAGCACCTACAGTTATTGTTTCATGTTTTTCTTTTCTTATTCTTTTCTCATTTTTACTGATCAACTGACACATAGCACACACTATATTCATACATAGTGCTTTAAAAGAGACAAGCTACATACATACACAGTCACACAAACCTGGATATGTATGATGTGTGGTTAATTCTCATTGAGAAGACTTCACTGGGGCTTTGAGACCATTTCCCAAGAGCAGCATATCCCTTAATCACCCTTCTCTGTGGAGTGTCTTCACTCCTGCCTGAACCCTGGCCCCTAGTTTCCTGTGCAGCACCAGAGACGAGATGAGAGGGAGCATTAGTACTGTGGCAGGGGCTGATTATTAGAGAGCTTCTTCTGAAAGCCTTCCTCATACTAAAAACAAGTTAGGCCAAGTGGAGGTAGCAATGCCTTAACCTGGATTAGCTCTTCATGCTCATCTAGGGACTATGCATGCCAGTAAGAGGGCTATTTTGAAACAAATTTTAGTTTGGCATTTCTGTGAATGACTGAAAGACTAAATATGCAATTATCTTGGTTTGCATTCAAATGTCTTTGATATTACAAATCAACCAACAGTAATGATTAACAAAATATAGCTACATTATCCAAGGTGGGTTAACATCAAGGGCAACTGGACTTGTTGAAAATAGTTAAGATGTTTTACCTCTCATCCAAGATCTTCATTTCTAACTGACTGGCAGGGAGTCTCAAGTGCACTGCAAAAACTAAGATTAATTATCTTAATTGAAGCCAAATATACTTGTTTTTTGTCTGACAAGATGTTTCTTCTTACCGGGCAGCTTTTATGTCAGAGAATTTCACTTGTTTCATGTTTTTAAGTAGAAAGTGAAATATTCTTGTTCTGTTGGCAAATAGTTTTGCTTATTTTAAGTTACCCCATTTTAATGCTTTTTCCCCCTTGTTTTTGAGAGCTCAGTTTTTGCAGTGTATTTCACCTGACTGACCCCTGTGGGATTATTATCAAGGTGATGGAGACCGCTTGGTGGACCAGTCTCTGTCTTAGCTTGTTCTTGGGTTTAGAAAACACAGGGATGTGGTGTTTGTTGAAAATCTTCCTTGGTTTCTCTGATACTCGTGACCTATGATCTGGATGACTGAGAATGCTACCTCTGCCAGTCTTCTCAAACACAGACTGACATGATCCGCTCTCTAATGAGCCTACAGTCTTGAATTATAAATGGTGAAGTGAATCTGAGCACTCATTCAATAGACTGTAAGATGTAGTTTAAAACTTCAAATGCTAGTAAGTGGACCTTTTTGTGTTTAGGTTCTTGGGTTTAGATTCTTATTGTTCCCAAAGGTCAAGAGTGAACATCCATTTCACTCTGAATTATAGAAGTCAGTAGTATTTAAAGCAGTGGTTCCTAACCTTTTTGTCTGAGGTATACAGTCCTCAGATAACCCTTTCTACTCATTATGCTTTAATGAGTTGTTTACCACTGTTAATAATATGAAAGTGGATATTGTGGCAGTAGCTTTTTTCACAAGATGTGATACTGAAATTGTCATGGTTTAGATTTGGTCTCCTTTTTTTCTTCTTCAGCCACACTTTGCAGGAATTGTAGCGTCGCTCTGTCGGTTTACCAGAACTCTAAAGTGCTGCTGTTGATCAAAAACTACACTTGAACTTCAGTATTTTGTTAATAAATTTAATCAAATGACTTAAATAGCACTAGCACAATCTGTCAACATTTTCCTTGGCGACTGCAGATTTACTCCCTGGGGTACAAGTACTCCTGGTTGGGAATCACTGATTTATAGGATCATATTTATGCAGGGTGACATTTAAACCTTCAGTCCTTCAGCAGTTTTCAGAACAACTGTATGCTGATTTTGATTCACGTTTCAGTTTAATTTCTGTTGGTTTGGTTGGTTGTGATTATTTATATATATATATATAATATATATATATGATCAAATTACATCTGCTGTTTGGGAGTTTGAGAAAGGTAATTTTATATTGTCAGAACAATTGTCTGAAATGTTACCGCTGTTGTCTTTTGTGAACAAGACCCCAGCTGTGTCAGAAGTTGTTTTATTGAATATTCCCTGCAACCTTTAGTCAGGACTTATTCAGCATGGCATCTAATTAGAGTGTATTGATGGGAAGCTTTTTGTTGTTGGTTAAACTGGAGGGAAAAAAGGCCAGTGATTGTTGCAAAGTGACAGGTGAATCTTAGCTAACTGCTACCAGTGGGATTATTTCACAGTTCCACTTCAATTGACAGACCAGAAATGTATTTAAGTCCGAATAACTGACAACGGACATAGCCTTTGTTGACTGTTGACTGTAAGTTAAGTATATATATATAAGTTATTGATTAGTTGACCTTCATGAATGTGTTTGGTGATTTTTTCCCTTCCCTTCTTGTTTACATATCCTGTCAAATATAATATATCTGTCTCAGGTGCTAATATACCGCAGCTGGTCAGGTGCAGATCTGGCAAATATGGGGTAGGAGGAGGGACAACGGGGCTTTAGCCGGTCTCACCTTTACTGACCGGTGTAATAAGATTAGCCTACCTGCTACACGCGTCACGGCCAGAGAGAGAGAGAGAGAGAGAGAGAGAGAGAGACTTGAACAGGACTGCTCCGTGCAGTTTGCTTGCGTTAGACCCAGGATACAGCACTCCGGTGAAGCCGCTGTCTGTAGCTGTGTCGGGCTAAAGTCACTGGGGCAGCAGAGTGCTGATGTGCCCGTGTGTGGAGGCTGTAGCTTCTCGGCACGACACCTGTACCTATTGCTCATTTTGCCTGTCCGAAAGGGATTTTTGTTAAGAACTTCTGGAGCCAAAACATGGTAAGACGTTTTCTTTTGTTCACTGGGCTAGTGTCCTTATGTTTTATCCTCATTAACTACCACACGGGCGTTACATACGCACACGCAGCACAATAAATGTTCTCACTGCGTAATTTTCTTTTTGAACACGGAATGTGAGCTCGCTTGGGACGCTTGTATTGCCACTATTTTACACCGTATCATGTCGATTCCCAGCCGTGAAATGAGTAATCCATTGGCAAGGCGCAGTTTTCACCTCAACTCTGCCCCTGATCTGTGCCGCTAATCTCTGGAGGGTGAAGTTTTCAAACAATGAGCGCATCAGCGTTCACTTTGGATTATCTAAGGATGATATCCCATTAATGCCTGCGGTGGACTGTAAAATGCAATTATTGGTTTGACAGACCACGCAGAGGCTATCGCTGAGTGCAACTATTAAATATTATTTCAATGTGCTATTCGAGTTAGAAAGCGATTAGCGAAATAGTCATTTTTCAGTGAGTGCATGAGTGTCAATTCACCGGCTGAGCGTCGATAGCTGCATTTCCTATTAGTTTACTTTTGTATCCCGCCTCATATGCATATCAATTAGAGCATTTGATCGACAACACGATTGGCATGCACTAACTTTCCCCCGCGAGTGTGAGCAGTGCTGCGCTGCAGGAAGTGGTAACGCATGCCCCTTCAAATCCTCTTTCACAGGAGTACGTTAAAAGAAACGTAACGTGGTTGATTTGGTAAAGACGTAGGCTATACTTTTCTTATGATGAGATTTTAGATAGACTGTATTCACTCTAAACGCGTAAACACTTGTCTGCTGGTGGAGGGCAGCACCACCAACCAAACCGAACAGCATTGTGGTGTCCTGTAAGTGGTTCTCTTGTGTTTGGGAATCCACAGGTTTCTGAGAAATATCATTTGTTTTGCACGCTAGAAATAGCAATAAAGAGAAACTAACTGATTGTGTGTTGTTTTCTAATTTTGGTACAGTTAGTAGCTTCTGTTCTAATAAGCTTTATTAAAGTGAACTTTAAACCAAACACACAGAGGTTAAGCTTTGAAACCCATCACCATTCTGCATCATTTTTGGTTTAAGGTTTAAAGTTAACACTGGCTCAGCAAAATTTTAACATGCCCAATCATGTCTTAATCAATCTCTACATGGCTGTTTATCTTGAGACCTCATGTTCCATGCTTACAGAAAAAGCTGCCCAACGGTTATTAAGACTGTTGCAGTTCAGACAACCTGAATAAGCTATGAATGATAAATTATGGCCCATTGTTTGTCAAACTTTACATAATTTTGAAGATATTTAGTCCTAAAGCTAAATTCATGTTAGATGTGATGTTAGTACTTCTTATACCTATAGACTTCCAGAATAAGCACTTTTCCCTACAGACACATTGACATATCATAGCAGCAAAAGCACAGGTGCAATGAATAGCATAGTGATGGCTGCACTCCATTTAGGTGGGCCGTGTTCTGCTGGCTTGTCTGACTGTGACATTTAAATGGAATGGACCTCATTGTCCTGTGTTGTTCCTTGCTTTGACGCGTCAAAATGTTCGCTGTGAGGAGGCAGTGCCAGAGTATCCAATTCTATGTGTATAGTAGTGCACCCGTTTGCCTGATATGATGATACTGCCCTAGATACTAAACCAATACTACAGAGTGGTATGTAATCACAATCAATTATCGTATGTGGGACATTGTGAAAATGTCTGACAGTAGGTGTGATATATTTATGACATATGTATAATTTTTAAATCAACAGATTGTTCAGATGATTCACAGCCTTCTTAATTATCTGACAAGGCTATGCAGATAGTGCATAATTAGACATCTGCCACTACATGTTAAACAATCAACTTCAAATAGCCTTGTACCATATGTTCACCTAGTGTGTGTACATACCTGTCATTTTTTCTCTATAGGCTACACCTTGGTATTTATGACTTAACTGTCAAATGTTTTTTCTTCTTTTATTAAAATAATGATCTGACATAATCTGGATTTCAACATCTTAGGAGGTAGCAGAGGTTCAGAAATCATGTGCCTGCCCAAGAAGGAAAATGCACATGCACACCTGATACAGTGATCCAGCACCCTAGATACTGTTCTGGAAACTCAACCAACCACAGAGTAGTATGTAATCACAATCAATTATCAAGTGGTATATTTTGAAAATATCTGACAATCTTTGTGATACATTTATGGCATATGTTTTGTTATATTAAATTAACAGGATATATATAAACTGATTCTCAGTTGAATTACCAAAAAAAATTACTATATCATGAAATATATCATTGTGATGTAAAAAGACAGACAGTATGCCATGTTAGGACTGCAACTATTTTCAATATCAGTTATCATGCCAAAATACTTTTTCCTGTGAAAACTGCAGATCACGTTGTCCCAAAGCCCAATGTGATGTCTTCAAATTGCTTGTTGTTTATGGCCAGGAGTACAAAACCCGCAGATATTTAAGAAGTTAATATTTCTTATACATATACTTTCAGAATAAGCACTTTTCCTTACAGAGACTTTGACATGTCATAGCAGCAAAAGCACAGGTGCAATGAATAGCATAGTGATGGCTGCACTCCATTTAGGTGGGCCATGTTCTGATGGCTTGTCTGACTGTGACATTTAAATGGAATGGACCTCATTGTCCTGCGCTGTTCCTTGCTTTGACAAGTCAAAATGTTTGCCGTGAGGAGGCAGTGCTACAATATCCAATGCTATTTGCAACTTTTAATGTAAAAAGGTATAAAAGCTTTTTCTGTCAAACCACTCTTGAGCGATGCTTCCAAATGCCTGTTTTAGCTATAAATACCATTGTAGAGAAAAACACGAAAGTAAGAATATATCAAAAATCACAGATAAGCTGATGCTATTACATTTTATATCCCACAGGTAGTTTAGGTGAGGTAGTTCAGATGCTTCACAGCCTTCTTAATTATCAAACAATGTTATGCAGATAGTGCATAATTAGACATCTGCCACGACATGTTAAACAATCAACTTCAAATAGCCTCTGTGTACATACCTGTCATTTTTTTCTCTGTAGGCTACACCTTGGTATTTAGCATATAACTGTCAAAAGTTTTTCTTTTCCTTTTATTAAAATAATGATGTGACAATTTCTGGATTTCAACATCTGGTCGCAAAGGGTAAAAAATCATGTGCCTGGCCAAGAGGGAAAATGGTGTGCACTTGCAAGCCTGATACAATGATCCAGGACCCCAGATACTATTCTGGATACTCAACCAACCACAGAGTAGTATGTAATCACAATCAATTATTGTATATGTGGTATATTGTCAAAATATCTGACAGTCTGTGTGATACATTTACGACATATTGTTTAATATATTTATTTATTGTGCATCACAAAAAGACATTCTCAACTCATAATTTACGTATAAGGAGTACAACACACGCAGATATTTATAATTTAAAAAGAGAAAAGAAAAACAGCAAATTCTTACAATCCAAAAGCAGGGACTAGGGGATGTTTGGCAATTTTTAAATTATTTGCAATGATTAATAAATAATCAAAACTGTTGCTGATAAACTTACTGTTGATCTTCTATGTGTTGCAACTCTAAAACCATGCTAGAAAACTTTATCCATGTTGGCTTAAAGGGGTTATATGTAGTTTTTCTACTAAAATGAATCCTTTTTTTATTGCCTGTGTGTGAAGGGGTTGTAATCTGACATTAAAATGATCCACCTGCCGGGTTTGGCTATTAACTATGAAGGCAAATATTCCTATTCTTATTCGAAGGCTCCGGGTTGGATTTTCCGCGAAATCCAGTGACTGACACGTGAATGCGCGCTCCTGAGCCTCTCGCTGTGTCCAGAGCCCTGACTTTGCACTCAGCAGCGTCGACACTGCAACTTACGATATGGAGCCTGTTAACACTAAGAAAGTCCTGCTCCCAGCACAACACATACTCCAAAATCAACTCAACATGAGGATAAAATGCAAATAGTTTTATCTGCTGAAGCTCGTTGGGCCAAATGTGAATCGGATCGACTGCGGACGACAACACGGAACATCATCGGCAGGGCTTTTGAATCGGAGAAACCTCCGCTTTGTTTTAGGTATAAAAACAGACCCGGAGTTGGCTTTCCCCCTACTGGATAGCTAAGCTAATATTACTACAAAGCATGTAAAATATATTTTGATTTTGTGCTGCAGTTGACTCAAGTTAAATACCGTTAGCTCGCTGGCTAACTCCGAGCAGTTGCTAATGTTGTCCGGTGCAAAGTTATATAGCTTTCACATTAACGTTACTTCACCAACCAATCACCCATGTTACTTTCCTCTGTACCACAATGTCAAAGTGTCAAAGCCTGCAAGAAACATAGACTGTATATAAAAATGATGTAACGGTAAAAAGCTAATGTGGAGCGATTTGTTTACTATCCCATAGTGATGCAGCCATGAGCAGCTAGCTAACGCTACATTAGCTCGGACCCGCCACTGTTTGCTTCGTAACGTTAAATTTAGATTTATTGCCTTTTAATGATGGGTACACAGCTTCTCCACCTCTCAGTGACTGTAACTAGCATAACCCACATAATATACAACCCAGAGGAAGAGCCATCCACTAACACTAGTTACAGTAAAGTTACTTACTGCGGTCTAACTGTTATAAAGTGTGACACAATCTTATAATATTCAGTCCAGCTCTCTACCCGTTTCATTATCATCCAGTACATGTAGCTGTGCTGACACTGCTGAGCCTCCGGTGACAGATTCAGATAGTAAAGATAGTTAATGAAAAGCAGCATCGTTTAGCGAGCTAACGATGTAGCACGTCGGCTAAATGCAGTAAATGTACCGTGATCATGTAACGAGCGTGGATTAGTTTAACCTGCAGCTGATAAAACTATTACTGTAACGTTGCAGTGGGAGTTTACCTGAGTTCCCAGCTCTGTCTGTCTATAGCCGCTGTCACTCTACCTTTTTTCGGGAGTACTGTGCCAATATGCCGATGTCTCGCTGCACTGAATGAAGTAACGTTACAGCGCCGGTGTTGATCCACCTCTGAGACGGGAACGTTGAAGTAACAGAGCCTGAACAAGTCTGAGTGAAAAGCCACAGCCTGCATGCTGCTGTTCCTGTGTTTATTGCATGATTTCTGTATGAAAGCGGTTATGTTTCGGATTCTGCTCGCTCATGAGTTCAAGCGAGCACGTGTACGAGCACACACCTGGTTGCAATCTTAAAATGGCACTGCTAGGGGTCGCTGAAAACTACATAATGCCCCTTTAACCTCCCTGTTACAATGCGTTATAGATACCATAGACTGTCTAAAAATGGATGTAGTATCCATGACATCTGTTAGGTTTGTGAGTGGAGGGATTTAAACTTGGAAGTTGGAAATTGTTTATAGTATGGTATTGTAAGTTTCCACCAAGACACGAAGAAGACAGTGTAAAATTAGAATTAAGACCCTGAACTTTCTTGGAGCCAAGAAATTGGAAGTGGAGTGGAGCCAGTGTTTAGTGGTCAGTAGAGGAATTGCATATTAAGGTACTTATGCACTTCTGCTTAGGTGGTAGCTGTTTGACTGATGTGAGGTCTTTACCTCTGCTATGAGCTTCAGGACTGGTAAAAGATATATAGCATTTTTATTGTCATGATGGAAGACAGGAAGCTCAAGGCGGTCTTCTCTTTAAGTATTAATAGGGTGAACTGAAGAGGTTATAAAATACTCTGGTAACTGAAGTGAACCAGAGGGGATAAATTAGGCAGTGGTGAATTATCCTTAGATGTAATGGAGTGTCTTGTTCATACCAAAGAATGGAAAGGAAAGCCTTCAGGGTTTGACTCATACAGATGGAAGTCAAAATGAGATGTGTCATTCCACTGGATGGTCAGCCTCCATTTGACGTAGCAGAGATTTCAGATTAAGCTTCAGTTTTTTGTTTTTTTTTTGGACAACTGGTTGGTTTTCCGTGTTATTCCACCTCCGTGTTGTCTTTCAATATTGAAATAAAATGCTCAGCAGTCCATAGTTGCACAGCTCAAGGCACCTCATGCTCTGATCGTGTTGAGTGAGCAATTTGCATTCATTTAGTTTTCACCTCTTTATTAGATGCGCTCACACCAAGCACATGTGAGATTGTGCATGTATATGTGATAAAAAGGTAATTAAAAAGGACTGCAACACTCCCATGACAGACTAATGATCTAATGTTGTCTGTTGCATTAGCGCTTCACACAAAATGCATTCTGGTGATGATTTTGTATCTCTTGAGCAATGCAAGTAGAAAACAATCTTGGGAGTTTCAAAATGTCCATATTTTAGGCTTAAATGTGTAAGTGCTGGTTAAAGGTTCCAACTGAAGCTATAACTCTTTAAAATAGGTCCCACATATATGCTGTAATGTTTTAAAAAGGCCATGTAAGTAAGTAGTGCATTTGTTGGGGATTATATCCATCCATTTAGGATTACATACATGGGATTGACTCAAATGCTCATGTTGATGTAATGAAGGAACATGTCAGCCAGTGCAATGAGGTGCAACACTGATGAGTTTTTAATAGTTTTTGGACATCGATATAGGTCAATGGCACAGAGAAATAAGCTACAGTATGTCGTGCTTTGGATACACAGGCAATTAAATTATTGTTCGTTTTGATCTTTTTAGGTTATCTATCGGCAGTAAGACAAATATTTTCCCTTATACATTGCCTTATTCTTTAAATGGTGTTCGATTTAAACAGAACCACTCAATCATGTTGGGATGTGTTTTGAGAGAGGTTTACGTCAGGTGTTTTGTTTAAAGCTGTATTAATTGATTTTTTTTGGTACTTAGTGGCCTGCACTGCTAGTTGTATCCACGGCATTGACATATTATAACTTTTTAAAGTGCTATGGTAAATGTGGTATCTACATTCCAGAAGACACACTTGTAGAAGTAACACTGATAAGAGTACTAAGAGTGAACCAATACTGAAAAATTGCATGGCAGAAAAAACAAAACAATGTGCTAAAGGACGCAATAAAGCTCTGTAGAACTGAAAGGAACTGCAAGGATATGAGATAATTACCTGAGTCAGTATGGGTGATCCCTTTCCTTCACATCCTAGTCATTTGATCTATTGTTCATATGAAAATTTTTCATAGAGCAGCTTAGAGAAAGTTTGGCTAGATATTGTGCGGTTGTGTTAAACACTGTAAAACTCCAGAATTTCATCAAAAAGCAGGCAAGACAATAAGATCAATGAAGTAATTGGGTGAATTTTTTTTTTTTACAAGTTAGCACTGTAGAGCAGGCTTTGATTTGGTATTTCATGTGCTTTTCAATTTAAAAATTTTGCTTTCAGGTTTCACAGAGTGAAGAAACAGGATGAGTTTTATAAGTATGAATTCATCATAGGATAAAGAATATTTTCCCCACAGTGCATTACTATCATAACCTACTTATCATTCAGAAAATATGACTTTATTCATTTGCACAATGGACACCTCAGGGTAACCATTTCAATATTATTTGATAAGAGACTCGTGGGTAGTGATGCCTGAAATGATTTGGGCCCAAGTGCATAGTGAGAGGAAGAGGAAACTGGAGCAGTTGTGAAATTCTTCCTTTTCACCTTCCTCCCGGTGTTTCAATCTCCAGTTATGTTATTTCACGAATTCAGAGGAGATGCTGTGTGTTGCAAGCATGTATTATGATTTACCACTTTCTCCTTCTGTGATTCCATGTGGGGAAGGGCAGGTACTGCACAGCAAGAACACCATTATCAGATCAGAAGCTCAGTGTCAGATATCAGAGGTAGTAAACTCTATTTCATCTCTACCACCTGTAGTGGAATGAAATATGCGAATGGGAATCATTAGTACTGAACCAGTATAACAGGCTGTGAGTATTGAAATGAGTCAGACAAAAGGGTTGGTACAGGAGACTGACAGATAATCTTATCTCTGCACCAGGGTCTATGTAATTTGAATGGACATCTATTTTAATATGATCACACATTTCTTTAGTGGTGGATATTTTTGTTCTCCTTCATCGGTTTCAAATTGTCTGCATCTCTGCCCTCACATCACTCTTTGTCATTTTTGACCGTGCTACAGCTGCACTCATTACTATCAGATATGGATTTGTCACAGGTATGGCATGTCAGTCTACTTATTATACATGAGAAAACTAATTAAAAACTGAAATTTATCGTGCAATATGATCTGAGTACATTCAGTCCATCAGGACAAGTGTCACTGTGCTGTCAGTTCTTTGTTCTATCCCTCATCTCATCTTTGCAGTTCCAGAGAGTGAGCTTAAACAAAGGAAATAGCTTGAGGCTACAATACAATGACACATAAATATGGCTCTTGTCTTTAAAAAAAATTAAATCAGCATAGTTCTGTTGGGAAAAGAAGTCACTGTTAATAAACTTACAGGTAATCACAGTATTGTACAGACACCAAGCAGTAAAGTCAGTAAAGCGTGGGATTTCATACTCTTTTTTTTTTTTTTTTATATATATATTAACTGTAGGTCACATATCACATATTGTAAATAGCTAATCCAACATCTGTTTAGAGTTTTTTCTTCCTTCCTTGACAGGCTTTTAGTGAAAATGCTATGAGCTGCTAGTTGAATCTGGAAAATAAATAAATGTGTCTCAACTTTTGACCAATTATTAGTTTACTTTGTATTGAGAAATTTATAGAACAAGAAAAAGTTTGATTTGTGTTTCACTCCATGCTGAGCAGAAGCAATAAAAACTGAATTTGAAAGATGAATTTAGGGCATTTGCATTATTTATTTGTTTATTGTGTCTTTAATCAGACTGGGCGTGTTCCATCTGTGAGCTGTTGACTTGAGGGTGGCTGGCATTACATCTATGGTGCCTGTCACCACTGCAGAAATTCCCTTGAGCCATGCTTTAACCCTATGGTGCTCTGTAGTACAGACAACAGTGTATCCTGAACTTTCTGAAAGTTATACTCAGACATGTTTCTCACCATTACACTCCAGTGCAGAACATGCAATTAACACCTTAATAATTAGTAGAACACCACCAGAGTTTTTGACCATGCTTTTGGTAAAACCATATTTAATGACTACTTACAGATATACATCCTGCCATTGTTAATGTATGCACTAGACATATTTATGATTGGTGTTTATTGTTTTAGAACTTTATAACAGTGAGTGGTGTAATAGAGAAGGATCTTAGACATGGATAACCAGTGATTTAAAAACATGGTATCTATCTATATTATAATGGCTTGGCTCATCCTTCTCCTAATCACCTGGTTTCAGGTGTAGTTGATCTGGATGTTTCATTGCTTCAGTAAGAGGTGGGCAATCTGATGATTTTAGAGATTGTGATCTAAGGTGTCCACAATCTATGTTTTTAGGCTAATTATAGATATCACTGTCTTTAATGTACTTTTACTTCTGTTTCCAAACTTCACATGAACAAGCTAATAGAGTGGCGAAGTAGCCTAGATGGCTATGTTGATTGGATGAATTAATTCTCATAACTTCCTTAGGCGATGTATTGTAAACAATGCAATCGAATAGTGAGTACTTGAAAAGTGTTAGTTTATGATTATATATATTTTGTTTCAAATTAAACTCAAGTTTTAATCACCATTATAAAACCTGTGTGGTACCTTTTTAATGCAATATTATGTTTTAAAAATGAATTTGTTTTAGGTCTGGCTATAGTCTATATGGCAAAATGAGAAAAAAGATTGCAGTTTTGAATACAATTGAATAGATGTGATATTTTTTTTCACCAGATTGCTTCAGTGTATCTTAACGGGATGTGGGACTGAGGTCAGAGTTGCCTTTCAGGTTTAAGGTATCAGGTAGTGACTTACTGTGCTTTTACTGCGTCTTTGAAGAATCGCCTTGACATTGATATTCTCCTGAATATTACTCACATGGCTGTGTTGGCACATAAAAGAGACATTTCTATACAAATGAGTGCACTCTGTCTTCTATACCAGCCATTACAGAATCCTTTGAAGCAGGCAGAGGAAGTTACAAAGGTGAGTGGATAGCATTGTGTAGCGGCTGACATATCACTTAAACAGGCCTCTAAAAAGGGACATTTCGGTTTTATTTTACATCTCTGTTGAGCCCATAGATTATGAAACTTCTTTACAAATGTGAGCTCTAATGATAGAATAATAAGAATAATTGAGATTTCTAATCTCAAGGGCTGTTTTACAAAGCCATATGAAATAATGCAGCTGCCAAATCTAGATTTTTGAAATGGATTGAGTGGTTGTCCTGACCTTGGAAGACCAGATGCAGAGATGAGATGTTTTTATCAGTTTATTGAGGTCTACATTGCAGGCAAGTGGCAGATGGCAATGCATAGTATAGTACTCTACTCACAAGTTTTTGTATTTTTGTTAGCCCTCTGAACTCTTCCCCTCTCCTACTGTATCATGCATGAGTTTGCAACACAAAGTTGACCCACTTCATTTTTGAAGCATGCCATTATAGTCTGACCAATACTGGATTTTTTTACATTGATATTTGGGCATATAAAACAAATTTGTCGATTAGTCTATATTAGTCTACAACAATATGACATGGAGTGTCTTCTAGATAAAAAAAAAATTACCACATGCTTTTTAATTTTAAACATTCCCTTGTGGATTTAATTTTTCTGTGGAAGGATTAGTCGTTCCACTTTGTATTAAGGCTTGGTGATAAACACAGCCATGCTGTGATTAGCGGTGGTAGAAGTCACCCACTGAGGTGAAAGATTTACAAAAAGTCAAAATTGTTCTTTTGTCTGGCATCAGCTGCATGTGTTTAAGACCATGTGGCTAAGTGGTTCTTATTGTGCAGAGCAGTGCGCCTTGTGACATGGATAGGTTATTGTTGACGCTAAGCAGACAGCGCAGAGTGGTCATGGCCCCCGCATGGGCTGAGCTCAGCAAGGGTTTAGAGATTTAGAATGTGGTCATGAGATGACTAAGGCAGAGGGATTAGAACCTCTGAGATCTGTGGCTCACTCGCTCTGAATTAGAGAAAATGAGAGGTTTAGTGGACCACCAGGCTCTGTTGACATTAGATGCAGCTCAATACATTATCTACTTACTACACTGTATCTAGTTTTACTCTTTCGCTTCCTTTTACGGGCTATTCACTAGTAAATGAAAATCACAGAGATACTGTGGTGTGCAATTATAAGAGCTGTATGTAAGACTTGGCCACCTGTTGAATTCATACTCAAACAAATTGCAGGCAGCATATCACCAGAAAGGAAATGCACAGTCCCTCCCAGAGGTCTTTCTCCTACAACTACGCTGTAGCAAGGACCGTTACAGATACTCATTCCTACCCACTTCCATTACAATTAGGGATGTCCTGATCAGGTTTTTTTGTTGTTTTTTGAGTCCGAGTCAGTTGATTTTGAGTATCTACCGATACCGAGTTCCGATCCGATACTTCTATACTATAATACTTAAAAATGTTCCTTTTTTATTTAATTCACCTTATTTTTACCTTCAGCAACTCTGTTAACAAACAGAGCACTTCTGTAAGGTAGCTTGAACAATCAAGTAATAAATAACATAAATTCTTAATTTTGGACTTTAGTGAAACAGTAAATAAAAATATGAGAATATAGATACATTTATATCCGAGTCCTGATCGGATCTGGACGTCCCTAATTACAATACACAACAACTCTTCTCTGTGCAGGGAGAGGAAACTGAATTGTCGTGTGAATGCTAAGAACATTACACTACAGTTAATGCCAGTGATACATCCTGAATATGCACACAGTTGGACTTGTGTATACATCTCAGTTTTCCAGCCCTTATTATTCATCCTCTCACATTGGACTGAGGGCAGACAGGATGATGATCAAAATGGTATGAGACAAGATGGGCTAGAGCTAGCTGGTTAGCATGCTAACTTCAGTGGATACTATATCCCTGCCACACAATACATAGATATGTTTGTTATTTCTTCACATTCTGTTGAATATTTTGCTGAGTGATTTGTGCTCTTCGTGTTTGGTCCAGTTATGGTGCAATTTGTGTGTTTTGTACAGTGCATTCAACAAAACAAAAATAAAAATATATTCTTGACTCATTCAGAAGATGGTAGCACACCCCACTGCTTTTCATCCTAATCATCCTGACTTTTTCCTCCCGCTCTCCACCTGCTGCTGCTACTACATATCTTGCAAACTATCACTTTCTTCTAGATAATACAGTGGCATAAAAGCCAACAGCCCATTACTGCTTAACATATGTCCTGTTTTACTTCATAACATGTAATAACCTATATCAAAATGTATATGATTGTAACCTATTTCTGATTGTAGCTTTAACTTAAACCTTTTAGATATATCCCATGTCATTAAAACAAACTGACAGACACTGTACTGTACTGTACTTGTACTTTAGTACTGTACATTTCCCAATTGGCCTGATCTTCACCAGGGGGAATACCTTCTATTTATTTTGGCTGTATTTCCACAGGCCTGGTATAGTTCAAGCAGTTAATACATGAGGCCACACAACAGTGTATAACCAACCCAAGGTATTTTTTTTAGTAAAGCTTATGGTGTGGATGTATTTGCCGCTATTTTGTGTTTAGATCTATTTTAAATATTGGAGGGAGATTATTTAAGTATTTATTTAAGTAGTCATTATTGCCATTAATCTAGGATACCTCCTAATTGTGCCTGCAGATACAGTCATGGCAAACACTGGAGTACTCATTTCCTCTTAGTTCTTCGAACAGGTATATTTTGGTCTCTGTAAGTACATTGCATAAACAGGTGCACAGGGTTTATCATGTTCAAACCATCCTAGCCCATCACAATAATCATGAGAGCACTCGAGGCCCACATTAAAACTTTCATTTGCTGCTAGCAGCACTGCAAAAGCACATAATGGTGTTTATACATTTTCCCATTAGGGTCAGTCTTTCCAGCTGAAATACCTAGGCTAAACATCTCAACCTTTTGTGTTTAGCATCAGCGCCAGTCAGCTCAGCACTCTGCTCCATAGGGAAAATGATAAAATACACCTCATAACTGAGGTGGGATGAAAAAAAGTTACATAATTAGGGAAACTGAATGAACATAATAGCTTTTCATTTCTGTGTCAAGTGCACATTGAGATCACTGCTCCCGCAGCCACATGCATACAGTGAGCACTCAGTTAGGAATCACTCATGTATTAATAACTGTTACATCATCCTACAGAGGGAAGCACCAGCTGTGTTAGTGATTGAAGACAACTAAGTAAATTAGATTTTAGAGGAATGTAACTGGAGTTTACCAAAACCTACAAATACTATTACTTGCTATTGATAATGTGAATACTAATTACTTTTGGTGCTATAAGATTATGCACAGGATAAGAATCCGGATAAGATGAGACTGAGGCGGCACAGGTTGTTTACACACAACTTCGGCTTACACAACTAATTAAGCTTGATATGTTGTGATACTTGCACTTTTCCTTTTATATCTCTGCCTTGGTGTACATGAAATTAAGTGCTCTGGATTCATAGGTCAACTGCCTGGTCAATCATAGGTGTTTGTTTTGATCACACTGTGATTATCTGGTCTTGGCTTTCTGAAAAGATTGCAGCTGAAGCAATTATTTTCATTGCATCGCTAAATCATATATTATTATATTAACACTTCTTTCATTTGACTGCATGCTGCTGTTGCTTTATTATTATTTAGTCTGATTTCAAGTAAAGAAAAATTGACCTGGAAATGTTACATTTACATTTTTTACTTGTTAAAACAACAGTTTATAGTGCAGTCTGACAGTAAATTAAAAAATGCTTTTCCCAAAGAAAAAGTGTGGTAATAATAATTGTGAACCCTATGGGATATTAATATGTTGATATATAATTAGCTGTAGTTCAGGTACTGGTTTTCTTCCTGTCTGCCTTCATGAAGCAATAAGTTTAAATCTAAATTGTTAGTAAACAGGCTTTTGAGAACATCTTGCTCATCTAATTTGTCATACTGTAATGAAAGATCAGGGCGGTCTGTAATGCAGGGAGTGATCACTCAAAAGCTTAAACCAATCTGACATCTGTTAGGGAGAGAATTGAAGAGGGCAGCCAAAGTTGATTTTGCCAAAAGACATTATTGATTGAAGTTTTTAGGCCTGCCTTTGTGCCGTGTGATAAACCATTAAAGGCGCGCTCTCTCTCATAGGTAAGACTTGGATAAGAAGATGTGTAAAAAATGTATATTGTTTGGCATTTACTGTTAAATTGATGTGTATTGTGACATTGAACATTAAACTAATAAGGTATAAAAGCCATTTTTTATTTCACTGTGATTTGGAGAGCAAATGAAAAAGCTGCTAGCAGCAAGTGAGTGTTACATTCAAAGGGAACTTGATCCCTTGTTTTAAACATCAGTGACCAGCTGCATTAGTACACATTAGTATGGTAGTGCCGTTTACTGATCCAGGACCAGTTAAACAATTAGCAGTAAACTATTGTTGCCTGGTGCAGTGGGAATTGTCAGTGTGAAGGGAGTGCGTAGCCCTGCAGTCTGCTCAAGAGTCTCCTTGTGTGAGTCCCCAGTGATCAAATACCTACAGTAATCAGTTACTGAATTGTCTCAGTATCCATGAACTGGTGTATGTGGGTTGTGTAACACAGAGGAGGAGAGAGATAAGCCTTCAGCACCAGCTGCTTGCTTGAAAGTGTTTGGCCGGATCACTCTCTGTTTGGTATTTGAATGCTATCTCAAGCTGAGTGTGAGCCACGTGCAGGCCAGTCGCTTAGCCAGGGCTAATCACTCCTGTCATTAGAGCACTGGGGCTCCCTTGCTACCACTGATTACATATCACAGTAGGTGAATAGCTCTGCAATGGTCTAGCACATGTAAGAAACATTTGCATTTGCTTTGTTTATTTATTAATTAATTGTTTGCTTTTTGGGGATTTTGTGCACATGCATGTACATGTGCATGTGTACATGTCTGTGTGTTACCTTGCGTAAAGAAGTATCAGGTTGGTTTACCTTCCCTAGTTTTGAGTTACACACTAGAGTTAAGCAGTTGGTGTTAGGTTCCTATGACAGGTAGATTACATGCTTGATTTTGAGGCTCATGCCAAGTTAAGATCAATTTACAGCCCCAGGTTAGACATGATATACCTATGACGCAACCTATTGAGACTTCTTGGTCTGTGGTTCTGTAAGACTGTAACTACAGGCCAGCATGGTAGCACACCATGTGTGTGAATGTGAGGCAAATTGTAAATCATTATATAAATGCATTCTTTACATTTTTATCTGAACCAAAGTCCTAATCATACGGAAGCTGGTTTAAAGCTGTTCCTCAACAGAAAGATAATCTATATTGAATTTAAGCAAAAATCCCAAATGTTGTCTTGTTCCAGCTTCTCCAATTTCAGGATTTGCTGTGTTACTGTGTTTTATATCATTGTCAAAAAATGTATAAAGAACGATGGTATTAAAGGTAAGATTGTCAACAAATCTGTATCTGTAATATGATGTTGTACAACATGTTTTATGAATTTGTAACTAAATGACAAATAGTCCCATTTTCTTTTTAATTCAGAAATTTGGTTGTTATTCATGTCTGCCACTAGTGTCTATCAAAGCATTTTTAATTGACTAGTATTGGTATAAAAAGCACAGTCCATTTCCATCCCATTGTATTGCTCTCCGTGTTCCTGTAAAAGCCTGAACAGTGTTGCCTGTGGGTGTTTTTAAATATGAATATGACAGGACAGTCTGCTGCCACAACAATTCTAATTGGGATGTAACAAAGTTGTAAACATGGTGATTAAACAAACACTCTTTGTGTTGCAGTTTGTTTTCAGCATTCTGGCATTATGGGTAAAATAGCACCCACTGATGTCTAATTTATGAACCCATGTGCTGCTGGCATCTCCCAGGTTTTATGCCTTAGATCTTTGCATAATTGTTTAAGCATTGTTTTTAATTCGGTCACTTGATCAATCAGATGACATGGCTCTGTGTGGGGATAGGGAGGAGCCAGTTAAGATGTAATCTGGTGCTTCTGTTACACTGATGAGTCTGCAATTTTCATTACCTGCACTTAGGAGAGGACGATGAAATGAGATTGATGAGGACGTCACACCTCTTGAGAAATTACTGTTTTCTGAGTTAGCATATGAGGCACTTTGTTGCTGAATGTTCAGCTCAGTTTGAGATTCAAAGGCATTTAACTAAGCACTTTCCATAACCTAAAAAGATTATTTTACCTATAAATCTCAATTTAATACGTATTTGGAAGAACACTATGTGACTTGCTGTTTCAAAGTATAGAATCATTAATTTGGAAAAACAGTGCAAAAAAAATGTAGCTGCAACAACAATTGCATTAAAGCCTGTGTTTGTAATGTTTAACACTATTTTACTATGCATCTCTTGGGTGGATAGATACACAGGTGTTTCTTTTATTTGTCCATCCCATTTATATAAACGAGGGTTGGCTAAATAATAGAAACACCTCTCTGTATAATGTAGTACCAGAAAATGCAGCCTCATAAATGGGACAGCAACAAAGTCAAAACACAGTTAGGATTTTCTAGTGCTGAATTTAAAGGGAGAGTAAGAGATTATGAAGAAGGATTGTTGATATTTGAACTTAACTGCCAGACAATGACACCCCTCCCTTCAGTGCTCCCTCAGAAGCTCTGCCCACCCAATTTAAAATCTCTAAGGTTTCTCCAGTGGTGAAACGCCTTCACCATTGGCAGTTCATGTAACTTTCATTTTCATTATTTAAATGTCCATTATTTTAATCATTAAAGACAATTTTATGTCATAAAATGGTGACAAATGCCAGTCACATTTTTCCACAGTCTAAGGCAGTCAGCAAATAATTCTGGCATCAGGCCAAATTTTTTAAGTCATTAGATGGCAGGCCGGAACATAGTCAATTTATCATTTATAATCCATAATTTGCTGTGTGCCTGTTTAGCTCAGTCAAATTATTTCATCTATAATTTCCTGACATTTTATTATTATCATCAAATCGTGTTAGTGTAAATTATGCTTGTGTCATTTTCAGTCTTTAGTAAGAATGAACAATAATTCAGTTTTATCATTAATTGACTTTTAGCAGTACCATGTTTTGTTGGTATGATCTTAACATGGTGTTATTTTACAAATTTCTGATATTTAAATGATTTGGACCAAAGTGTGATTAAAAACTAACCATAGAAGTTTTTGTTTTAGTAAAATGAAGAGTTTGGTCTCTTAGCAGTGGTTAGCAATGGAACACAGTGATTTTGCTTTAAGCATCTTCGTAAATATCCTTGTAATCACTTAGACTGTAGTGAAATATATACCTGTCAAGATAAGAGATTGTCGGAGTGGTGCATCAGTCCGATTATGTCAGTGAATCTTGGCTCTTCTGCTTCTGGTCCATTTGGATCCACTACAGTGGTTTACTGTGCTGTTACATATTTAAAAGACACTGGCGTTAGACTGACCCACTCAAAAAATCCTCCACTGTCAGCTATCAAAGAAAAGCAGCATCCACACTGCAGCTAGACAGCTAGAAAACAAGTGTAAGGTATCATTACTTCACTACTCGAGTGGTCACCATCTCAGATTCATATTCTCTATTTTCACCTATTTTGTGGAACCGAATAGAAATATTTTGACATATGTTTGGAAAAAACAGTTCATGGAGATAAAGCAGCACTACACAGTTTCATACAGCCTACTAATGAAAAGGATATTTTGCTGTAGATTTAGATTTTTCGCTTATAACTTCATTATTTTGTCAACATAATGATGTTGTTGTTGTTGTTGCTGTTGTTATTAAAATATAGATATATACTTTTCTAAACTCACCTCACAATGTGCTTCACACAAGACAACAACTTCAAAACAAATAGATCATAAAAACTATTACCATGTCACCCTGCAAAAGAGCATTCAATGAAAATCAAAATGAGGACAAGCCTCACAGATAAAAGTAAATTTTAAGATTGTACTCGCAAGATTTCCTCAGGCAGGTCATTCCCATAGCTTTGGGGCTCTGACTGTAAATGCTCTGTCACCTGTAGCCATGCCTCGGGAAAGCAGATATAAGAAAACTGCTTGAGGATATCAGGCAACGCACTGGCTTGTATGCAACTAAGGGGTTACATATATACATATACACCATGGAGAGACAGGGCCTTAAGACCCTTAAAAAATAACAGTAATATCTTAAAATCAATTCTAAAACATACATACATTCATAACGTCTAAAGACTCCACCGGCCTGCCCGCCACAGCTATTGGTACTTCCTACTCATATAATACACTGTTTTAAAGCTAAAATCCTTGTTGTTCGACTAATGCAAGATACAATCACCACAGCAGGTATAATCAGACCAACCAGTACAATCAAAATTGACGCAACTCACCTATGAAGCCTCATAGTAATCCACAGATCGATTTATTTTCCAACAAAAATGGTCTTATTACATTTTCAAATGTCTAAACGATCCAATCCAGTAAAAACATTTAGTCCAAAACACATTATTCCATCAATAAATCCCCAGGGACTGCTGCAGCATCGTTTCATATTTGCTGGCAGATGCGGCTCATCTGTCATTATAACTGTAATAACTCAGTTTGAATGTAATCTACTATGATTTTTTATATTCAAATTAGCTGCTGAACTCTGACTTTTTGAGTGACACCAAATCTGACCCAATAGGAGCTCATATGTCCCTTTCACATCCTACAGTAGCCAACGAGAGCCCGAGCTGTAAGGAAGGGCCAGCCCCTATTATTTAATGGGTAGGCTGAGCCACTTACAACCAAATGTGCCAATGACTGGCACTTCATGTAGCCAATAAAATTCTGAAAACAGTTTTAAGAAGGAAGTTCATGATCTACCAGCAAAAAAACACATCTGTGTCAAGCTACCAGCTAATACGAAGTGATGCAGCAGCAGCTGCTTACCGCCAAGGGGCGGTGCTGTTTTAGAAAAAATATGCTAAGACATACACTTGCAGAACCTGTGGAAAATAATAATTTTTCATAGTATAGGTATAAAATTTAAATTTGTACAAAGGCTTTATACTGTGGCCCCACAATGTTTTCCTGCTAATAAGTCCCAGCTATACCTGTCTGCAAGAATTTGTTAGCAAGCATTTTTAAGATGAAATGAAAAATATATCAGTTTTAGTGTGTTTAAACTTATATTAATTCAATTCCAGTAGCACTTACCATGATTCTGACTTTTGGGTTAGACACTCCAGAGTGTTATATTTCAAGAACTACATTCAATTTACTTTGGATATGCCTTGAATAAGCCTTTTGCATGAATTGTACAGGAATGGTTAACTTAACCAGCCAAAAGACAATTAAAAGTTTTAAAGGCATAAACATAATTATGTATCACTTTCTTCATTTATCACGGTGAGTCAGTCTTGTCACCTTAGAGGCTGATAGCACATGGTGATGAAACCCTGCTAGTCACTGTGTTCTGCTCTCAATGGCATGCACTGGTATGATGGTAGAGTACCTCAACAACACTAACAACTCTTGCTTTTGCTTTACTTTTTAGTTTCATGAATTAGAAGACTAGAGTTTTCACTTTTGAGTGGCTTTCTTCCCCCTTTCCTATCAGCTTTTTAAGTATAAGCTACAACAAAATGGAAACTTTTGTAATGTTAATAAAGAAAACAAATTCACTCTTGGATGGGATTTTCATGTGACATGAAAAGTTCTGACTGAATATTTAAGTAGTATATTTACTTATTTCTACTTGGTAAGAGCAGTGAATTACTAGCAATATTGTGTTTTCTGCTGTTGGTGACATGTTTGGCCTTAAAGAGTTATAAAAATTGGTGATTTCTGTTATGGAGACATCTCTAACAGTCTGTCAACACCAAAGCACACGCACAGGAAGAGGTGGAAAAAGAACTCAATGCCGGATGAGAGGCGATCGAAGGAACACAGACAGAGGGGGAAATAGAGAGACAAGCTGGGTTTTTTTCCAGGGTGCGCAAAGCTCCTGCACTTAGGGGATAGAGAACTGCATCTCTGACTCTCTGTGTAATCTATAACTGTGATTGCTTCATTCACCTCTCCCCACCATACCTTAAACACTGTCTGCTCTTTCTTGACCATCCCCTGCATCATGCACTTTCCCCCTTCACCAAAGAGTTATTATGGCAGACATACTGTATACCATATAGGCAAGCATTTTTATTCAGCAGAACCATTTAACTTGGAGGGAGTTGTGGTTGGATTGAGGTATATGTATTACGGTAAAGCAGACTGGAATTGAAAAGTTGCCCTTAGAGTTTCATCAGTGAATTATATTGTTGGTGAAAATGCAGATATCTGTTCATGATGCGACTCGTGTGCCACTATGAGAGCATGGCGCTGGAAACAGAGTATTGGAGCAATTTTTCTGTCAGCACTCGGTCAGCAATCTCTTCAGTTTCCCTGTTCATTAAGTCTGAAGGAACATCGTTGTTAGCCTATGTAAATGAGATACAGCGTTCCCATGTCAACCAGGAGAAGATTTGGAGGAAGCTGTGGAAAGAAATAACTTACCTCTTCAGGGTGGCTGCTTGTGCAGGTCTGAGTTTTCTCATGTGAAAGGGATCAAAGCAATCTTACTCGGCCCTCTTAAGAAAGATAGATGTACGAATGTGGGAAATCAAATCTGCTTCAAAAGGGAACACCACTGGGAGCCAGAGAGATGAGAAGGCACTGAGAGAGTAGGAAACCAGTGTGAAATCACTCTTGTTGTTGCATTGTAAGAGAACACAGCTGTCTCCTGCTATCCACAGAGTGTTCATGCAAGATGTCTTTTGTTTGGGTGTTGGGTTTAGTGCTGTAAAATTTGTTTGGATGTACGTCTGCACATATGTGTGAGAAACCAAGTAAGTAAATAAATACTGTGCAATGTGTATGGAAGATATATTCTTAGTGAAAAAGAGAGGGAAATCACGCTTGCAAATTGCTGATAGTATGAGTCAGAGATTTTGATTCAGTCAAACATGCTTTGATATGATAGTGATGATGCTTGTGAGTTCCCTTCCGTCCCTTTAGCATATGCTATGAAAGCTGATTTCACAGCTTATCACCTGCTCGGAGAATAAGCCTTGTGAGCAAGGTGTGACATCAAATAGCTAAGACAGATAGAAGCTAAAAAAACCCTGTATTCTGTGCACTTGCCTTCCTCTAGCTCAGAGTGGAGGCTGTGTGGTATGGATTTGTGTGTGCTATGCATGACTACGCTGAATGAACAGTCTGTTCGCAATGCTTTGTTTGTGATTTCCACCAGACCTTGAGCAGCGTATAGTGTATTTACTGTAAGTCCTGTTTGTCAGTTTGATTCAGGCACCATCATCATGTATGTAGCTGATACAACGTCTTTGCTCTGAGTGATTCTTTGGTGCTGGCAGCTTATAATTTTGGTGATGTTTTTGTTCACCTGTTTGTGCCATTAAATCCTAACTGAAATGTATTTCTTTCTGTGTGTATAAAATGGTCACCTCCTGTAGACTTAGTGCTTTGAAAAGTGTATAGCTTGCTTTTTGAACTAGAATTAGAGACTTGTGGTTAAAATAAGTAACATAGTTAGTAAGATACTTGTGTGTATATAAGGGGGCTTTCACACCTACCTCGTTTGGTCCGGACTTTTGGACTTTTCAGTTTGGTCCGAACCAAAATTGCAGGTGTGAGACCTCCCATGGACCACAGTCCGGACCAAACGGACCAGATGAAATTTGGTCCAACAAAAAGAGGTAGTCTTGGTCCATATCAAACTGAACCATGGTTCGGTTTGCTTCTTGGTTGAAAGCATTTTTTGGATGGTTTGGACTTTCACACTATTTACAGGAAGTTTGGCGGCTGACGTGTAAACCGGAAACAAACAAATGCATGGAGAAATGCATTGAAATAAGGACACAATTATAAATCTCCTGTGACAGATCATCTTTTCAAACAGACGGCCACTATAGAAGCTCACTGCCACATTTATCTTTGGTTTCTCCTGAAACGGAGGTACAGAAGGATCACTTGCTATCTTCTCCTCCTTTTATGTCAGCGACACTATAATGTTCACACAACAAGGATGTTTAATCGCAAATTTGAACTAGCCTTCAGTATAGTTGGTGCTGCAGGTAGTAATGCCATAATAATATAGTGTCAAGTATACACATGTTAATTTTTTATTCATTCATTCTTGTCAAAGATACCCATTGAACTTTTTAATAAACCAATCATTGTCAAGTATAGGGAGACGCAGCCCACGTAGATGATGACGACAGGGCGCAAGTGTGTCACGTAAAGTCCTTTAGTGCGGGCACAGAATTGCAGTGTGAAACCAAATCAAATGTATTAAAATGTATCAAAACATGAACTTTGGTTCGGACCTTGTGCGGACTTTCAGGTGTGAAAGCCCCCTAACTGCACAATACTACTAGTGTACAGTGAAGAATTAACAAAGTTAGCACCACAAGTTTAATCAAACTTTGCAGACAGAGTATCATGTTTAGCCTGTTTATCCTGCTTTCTTTATGAATAATTGCTGCTCTTAATGTATTTTTGAAAATGGTCTTACTGGTAATCTAAGTTATATGTAGTGGTAATTAGTTCTAGTATGATGTAGCTCTAAACCTTAGTTTTTTTAAGGGATTGGTTTTAGGTAAAGATAATGTGACTTGACCCGGGAAGGCATATCTAGTGTCATAATCACGTCTATCATTGGTGGGTGTGTGTGTTAGCTGAGAATATAAGTATGTAGGTTTTCTTAAGGCACACATATTTCTTATAAACTGGGGCTACTTCTCAGTCTCAGTCTACTTCCACCCTCATCCATGACAGCCTGGCATGAAACCCTTCCACTCAGTCCATGATTGAGCAATTGAGCAAGACCGGCAGCTCTATTTTGAGTGAGCTGGACCAGACAGCAGGACGGTAATCGAGGTGGCATAAGACTAACGATTGTATTACGTGTTTAATGACTTGTTGTAGACTGGTCACGCTCTCATTGGTGGAATACCAAACATTCATGCATTGTTTGTTAGGGAAGGGAGTGAGTGCTGCTTGCACTGAATCCTTGCAATAAACGTCAGAAAATGTTTTACCCAAAGTAAATTTACAAGTAAATTACAATAGAGATCATAAAAAAGGACAGTTTGTTATGATTACATTACTTAGGATCAAAAACTAGCAAGTCGATAACTTTGCTAACAGCCAAACATTAAACAAGTGTGACTGCAAGACTTAGCAATATTACTAGTCCAACGGAAAGAATGCCAGCTCGGTGTCTGTCCTGCAGCCTTTTATTTCACAAAGCTCTCGCCAACATCTGTGAGCCTCTTGCTTGGTCACTCTCTCTTTGTCTTTTTAGATTCCTCCAACAATAGGGTGAACAGATGTCCCACGTTTTCCGGGGACAGTTCCTGGTTTTGGTGGCTTGTCCCCGTCTGGAGCTGTCCCCGGAAATGTCCCTGTTGTGTGTTAATCATAGACTGTATAAGGTGTTAACAGACTTAATATCAGATTTTACATTGCCAGAAAGACTGGACAGCAGAGCAGACAGGTGATCGTCCACTGAAAACTGATTGCCGTCCGCCAGAGCGTGCGCAGTATGTTAAAGCTGTATTGCCCGGTCTTTTTACATCTACAGCTGCTTTTATCTGGATCAAACAGACATAACGTGCAAATAAGCATGACTTTATGTCCGTGGTAATAGCAATGTTATGTATTTGTGATCTTTAATGTTTTTTCAAATGGAATAATCATAATTGTGGCCAAATAAGTGTTTGCAGTTCATAGCGTAACCAGGCCGGACATTTAGGCAAGATATATAGGTAATAATAAAAACATGTTGTTGCAGATTATGTGTTTGGTAGGCCTGTGTCTAATATTCTTGTTTATATTTGAAAAACGGACTGTAGCCTATAACTAACATGATTTACTGCCGAGTTATCTATAAAATAAAGACATAATCTCTTTTGCAAATATCCTTACGACTTTGCATTATTTTACCTTCTTGCCTGTTGAAATACCTTTAAATGTCCAATAGCCTACAACCCATGTAATACAGTATTCCACTTATCAGAAAGTGATTGCAGCTTCTGCTTATTGAATCAAAGGTAGATTCTGCCTCAAAATGACTTGATTTCATTCAGAAGTTGTATTTGACCGATTATAACTGAACTCTTTAAATGGCCAAAATAATACATAAAATGTAGTAAGCATATTCGACTTGTCAGAAAGAGATTGCAGCCTCCACTTATTGACTGAAAGGAAGGATAGTTTCTGGGGATGTCCAGATCCGATCACGAGATCGGAAATCGGGCCCGATCACATTGTTTCAGACTCGATCGGAATCGGACGTTACTTCCCGATCAGTTGCACTAAAGTCCAAAATGAAGAATTTATGTTATTTATAACTTGGTTGTTCAAGCTACCTCACAGAAGTGCTCTGTTTGTTAACAGAGTTGTTGAATGTTAAAATAAGATGAATTAAATAAAAAATAAGGAACATCCTGGATCTGTTTTTTAAGTAGTATAGAAGTATCGGATCGGGACTCGGTATTGGTAGATTCTCAAAATCAACTGACTCGGACTCGAGGGCAAAACAACCTGATCGGGACATCCCTAATAGTTTCTGCCTCAAAATTAGTTATATTTGACAGATTATAAAACTGAAATTCATATATAATACCACTATATTTTTTACTGACCACTAAACCAAAAATGTCCACAGTTTTTATTACAGAAATGTGGTCACCTTATCCAGCATTCTCCTCTTCGTTTCTTGTCCATAAAGGCTGCTGAACCTGGTTGTGTTGCCTGTTCGCCCTTCTCCGGCATAACACTGCCGCCGTTCTTTCCCTGCAGCAGCATAATGTTGCTTGAAACACAACCAGGAGTTTCAACACAACACAAACACGAGCACTTATAGTAACGTTACAAATGTAAGAATGTGCTATTTAGTAAGTTTGCAAACAACAACTCGAGTTTTAAAGCTAGTGGCTAAACCTCTGTCTGATTTAAGTTGATAACTTTATTAACACAGGAAAATATCAAGCAAGCGTAACAACACAAGACATAGCAAGCCAGCTAATAAGTTATTACAGCAAACAGTAAAAAGGCCAGCTCAGCATCTGTTCTGCATCCTTTCAGCCCTTTTAGCTCACGCCAATAAGCAGAAGGCAGTCCAATATTCACTCTTGTCCAGCCTCTTGCTCTGTCACTCTCTTCCCTTCTCTTCCTCGCTTCCTCAACATCTTCTTCAGTCTCACAAACTTTGCCATTATATCCCTTCTCAGAATAAAGAACTTACAGAAAGAACTGTGTACATTATATACTTTTTTGGTCTTATTGCTGAAGAGTTATGTTGGTGCTGTAAAGCATTATGCCATTGCCGAAATAAATGTTTTGCCTAGAATTCCAAAGTTACATAGCGCAGTAGCTGTCGCCGTGAGTTCAGAGTGCAATGATCAGGCGCCATTCACCAAGTAATTGTAGCATCAAAATGATTTTGAAGCTGTAAGATTAATTGACTACATAATGGTGCTTAAATAATGGTCATAATTCCATTCAAATCTGCAAGTATGGTAAATTAGTAAATTTACTGCATTTTTTAAAAAATGTCGATTTTGGAGTAATACAGAAATAACTGCATCCATTCAGATTAAGATAAACTATGCATTGGTCTATGTTATTTACTGTTAATCAAAGTTAAATTGCGAGATTAATGTGTTTTGTCAAAAATAGTGACAGTGAAAAGGAAGTGTCTGTGTGTGTGTGTTGGTCATAGCTGTGCATGCATGAGAGTTGGAGGGCTCTCTGAGACATGAATGAAAAATCCTCTCTCCTGTATTTTTTTTTTTATGTCCAGGTGGGCAGGAAATAAGGCTTGACAGAAGATGCGACGGGGGTGGTGGCTCGTCAGATGGCTGGGGACAGGAATGGCAATTCTCTCTTTGCTAACCCACAGCTGGGGCCAGAACACAGAAGGTATGAGCAGCCAGCACTGAGGCCAACCCCCTCAGGCCTCCCCTTCTGCAGTTAACTGAGGAGGAAACTTGTAACGTGGGAAAAGCAATGTTTTTTTTTTACTGTCAGATGACCAGCATGGTGTAAAAGCCATTGTGCAATATCATAACGTTGTTGTTACTGATAAATTGTGTCCCAGACTGAGATGTGGACCACTTGAACAATTTCACTAACTCTTACTAACTAATTTGACTGGAAGTACAACTCATGTTAAAAAGATTTTACATACAAAACATGGTTCGCTGTATGAATCTGTTATTTCTAATAACGTAATGTTTACGGATAGTAAGGCTGGGCAAAATGGCCAAAAAAATGTTAGAACCTTAAAAAAATCAGTCTATCTATATTTATCACTATAAATGTCGAATCATTATTTCATAAGTTTAATGGCTGATTTTTGCTCCTAAGTGAAAGTTGAAGAAACCAGCCAGTTAATTGTGGTTTTAAACTATTCTTAATGGTCAGAACATGACAAAAACTTGCCAAACAGTGAATCTCTTCAGAAATCTGAGTTAGAACGTTCAATACAATTACAGTAATAAAATCTCTTTTCAACAAATATGTATAAGTAAAATTAAGTATGTTTATTTTAAATAAACATTAAAATAAAAGTTAAGTGCTAAATCGTTCATGATTGAAGTTTATTCAAATGAACATTTATTGAACATTTGAGGGAAATTATATCACAGTAATTATTGTTTTATCACCAAGCCCCAATGGATAGTAAGGCTGATTGGTTTACATCACAGTCCAAATAGTATGTGCCATTTGTAATAGAAATGATAGATTTTGTTTAAGTCAGTACGTTGTTGTAAAACCTTCATAAGAATTAAGAAGAAAAGTTTGATTTCATTGAAATAGAAGAGGGACTGTAGAGACTTGCTCTCAGGTGAGCTCTCAACATTGTGCATAATGTTTCCATGCAAATAGTTTTGCTTTTACACTATTCTCTCTATCCTCCCTTTCAAATGTATGTTTTTCAAAAGACATTATATAAAGAGAGGGCGTAAATCCAGCCTTCTTCCTGCACAGTTCACTGACTGTGCTAAGAGGATTCTCCTTGTACTTTCATGTTTTAGTTCCCACATTACATTGGAAATCTCAGCATTGATAGTCTTGTGTCACTGACTTTGTAACAGATGCCAGTTAAAAGTGATTTGCAGCTGTATAAGATTGGCAGGTCTTTAAAGATGGCACTGAGAGGAGTCTGCACATGCATAGAAAAAAATCCCTAACCTTCCACCCCCACCCCCATGAGGCAGTATTGCACATGATTCAGGTCAATTTTAAGATCCTAACCCCGTTTCCTTCTTGTTTTCATTCCTTTCCTGCTTCCCTTGACAAGCTCACTAATGTAAAAGCATTTTAGATAAGAGTTTAAACTCTTCTGTTATTTGAATTAAGGTTTGCTTCATAGGTTTGTGTTATATTTTAGTAGAGAAATTACTTGCTTTATGACAAACTGAATGAGCCTTTGAAGGTGAATGAGTGCTTTGTGGTTTGCTTTTTGGAAGTCTCACTCTGAGGCTCTGACCACATTAATAGATAAATGTTGTGTGGAGTGAGGAAACCATTGACCCAAAACACAACAGCTGTGAAACTCAAGAACAGCCCTGTGCAATTTGGGTTTGTAGGAAACTTGTAAAAAGAAAATTTGTAATGGCGTTAGCGCACAATGGTATTATTTCCTATATTTTATATTATATTATTTCTATTTATCAATGCCTCAAATTGTGTTTCTCGACATACAGGACAAGTGGTTGTTATTTATTTAGGATCACTGATCGTGAGCTATAATGAATCAAGACTGTTTGCTTGAGCTAATGAGCGGTAATGTTGCTTACGTGTCAGTGTTTTCCCGCTTGCTTTTCCTAAGATTCATAGTATATACTTATATATATAGTGTAGGGCAACAAATTTGGTGGCATGCCATATGAAAGGATTTTAGTATAGACACACAATTACAATGTTTCTTCATTTTTCATCTCTAGTTACATTTTTAATATTAGATCAGTGCAGTGAAAACACATTACTATACATTTGTGACTAATTATTGCAGATCTTAAATACATGTTATGCAAGTAAAGGAACAAATTACATCCTTTCTTCTACATCTGTGTTTTAATTGCGTGTTACAGGGAAGTTTAATTGCTGCCTGAATTATGTTCTAGTGTAAAATTTTTTTCTAGTGTAGGAACAAATACATTTATGTACAGCACACTAGTCTTATAGGAAGGAGAATAGTGTTCAAAGTGCAGGCTTGTGATACTGGAGACCAGAGAGCGACTCATCCATGAGTCCTATGTGTGGTTAGGTTTAGGCAAGAAATGCACTTGTTAAACAGTAAACATGTCCTGTCTCGTGATTCAAGTCAGTGTTGAATTTTTCAGTATTAAACCAACACCGTGATATTTCTCTAACCTTAATCAAGTTTTGTGAGTGCATAAATATGACCATAAAAAATCTAAACAGACAGAAATAATTGCAAAGGGGGTGGGAATTAGTTATTAGCAATGCAAGTGAGCTTTTATCAGAGTCTGCCAGCAAATGACCCACAGTGTCATAGTTGTAATGAGGGATCAGAGGGTGAGAGAGTATATGAGAGTTGTTGTGGACTGAAGGCTGAGGGCGAATGTGGATGCTGTTGCCTCCCTTTGCCGTTCAGTGTCACCCAGGGATGAACTTGGTTTGAGCAGGGATTTTCACCTCCCTCAACTCCCCATCCCTCATCTTCTCTCTCATAAATCTCCCTCCTCTGCCCACCTCAAAGCGCCCTTGGATTTTGGCACTGTCAACTTGTTTGTTGTCTGTCTGTCTAATGAAAATGGCAACCAGAAATGTTTTAGATGTGCTGTGGAGTGATACATTCAGCAATTTCCAATGGACTTCTGTACTGTATATAATGTGAATGTGGATACAATATGAGAATGTAGGACTCAGCTTGACAAACATTAGGATTTCTTTAACTCATCAATTAGTTGATTTAATTGAAAAACATGTCAAAGTATTATTGTCCCTCCTTGCATTAATGCATTCAAGCAGCAATCTCTTCAAATATATTGTTAATTAAAACTGCATTTATGAATACAATAGCTAGTGTTTCTTTCAAATAATGTCAGACTAATAGCTCTTTCACCATGTACATAGAAAGACAATAATCAAGCTAAAACTCTCTGTCAGAACAATAAATACCAACTAGTATCAACTAATAGGAGGAAGCAATAAGAAAATTAAAGGACTGTTCTGTTTCTGTTTCTCTCCTCCATTACTCTATGTTCCCCCAGTATTCTGTCACACCATTGTGTTATCTACTTCTGTTTGACTGATATTGTTCACTTCACATGTGCACTTGCATTGGACCTCATGTATATGTCCATCGAGACTAGCGTGGCTTGCAGTTTAACAAATGGTAGTGAAAGGACAAACATCAATCCTAGCAGAGTGGACAGATGCACACTGTCCATACCTCTAAATCCCTCTGTCGCTAAAACCAGATGTTAGACAAATGCATGCACGCACACCCATGCACAAACATAAACAACTGGATGTGTGCGTCTCTGCGGCTGTGGGTGAGGTGAGGATTAGTTGGTTTGCCTGTGGACACCTCTGCCATGTCACATCAGCCTACCTCTCTCACACTGTTTCCATCTCTCTGCCTGTCTCTCTCTTTCCCTCTCTTCCCATCTGCACATCCATTCTGACCCACAATTGTTTGTCTATTTTTGGGATTGTCTGATTAGAGGCCAGATGTGCAGACTGTGTCTGGCTACAGCAGAAGCCTGTGGAGTGAGGGAGCAGCAGAGTGACAGGGGGAAGGGGTTTTAATCTGCCCGCCAGTAGGCTGTAATCAGGCTCTGGGTTGCACAAGAAGGGAGGGGGGCACTCTTTTGTAACACTGGGCCCTGTGCTGCCTAGAGTCTGTACCAACAGGCCCATACTGGAGCTCAGTAAGTGAGCATGTGCGTGCTGAACTGTTCACTGGGAGAGTGATTGCAACCTTTGCCCTACTGCCTGTGTGGTTAACCTCACAGAGAGACAAAGATAGGCAGCAATGAGGAGGAAGTCTGAAGAAGAGTAAGAGGGGGAGCTTCTGTAGAAGGATTACACCTCAGGAAAGTAATCCCCTTTCTCTCTTACATTATCAACCACTAATGATTTACATGACGCTGCAAGAACAAATTTCCACCTCTATCTCTGACATTCTTCACTGTTCACAATCACGACTGCCTCCACCCCCCACCCGCCAATAAACTTTCTCCTTTCTTCAATGCCTGTCTGCAATTTGCTTTCCATTTAGCACCAACATATTCCACCCCACTCGTAACCCTTAAAAATAAGCACATACACACAATTACAGCGAGAAGCCCCACAGTGAAACTACAAACTTCTAATGATGCGAGATTTGGAGAGAAAGAGAGGAAGGCATAGGCAGTGATTGCATTCTGTGTGCCAAACATAGTGCTGTGTGCTTCTTCTTGCAGCATGTCTGTCTCTCTGCACATGGATTTAGATGTTTTTTCCTCTAGAGTAAGGAAATTGTGAATGGCTGAATGTCTACATATAAAGGCATGAGGCTGCAACGTTGTTCACAAAACAGAACTGACTCACACATTCCCAAGCATTGTTTCACACTGAGTTGGGTTTTAAAATCTTGGCTTGTTAGCTGCTATGATCCTTATTGGTTTGTAAATGCACCAGATTTGTTGTCTTATGGAAGTGCAGTGGCATGAGATCAAAGCTGCAACAATCCCTTCACTGTGAAGAAAACAAATTATTCTTAGATTCAGATACTTTTGTTGCTTTGAACATTTGGAAATGCATATTGCTTTTTTGAGTGTGTAAGTATGGAGGACCAGCTCTATCATATTTAAAAATAAATACAGAAATAAATAAATGCTCAATAAATAAATAAGCATACAATTAATTGCCCCAAAAAATACAATAAACAAATAAATGTAGGTAGAAATTAAATTATACAGTGAGACATAAATGTATATATCTCTTTTAATCTTTTATTTATTTCTGTATTTATTTTTAAATATAAATATTTAATAGAGCTGGTCCTCCATATGTAAGGAGTAAAGTTCATGGCAAGAATGTTTTTATTCGTATATAAACAGAAATAAATCTACTCTTATACTCACAAACCAAATCTTTGCACATGTGTAGCTATGGTAGTTAAAAGTTGTTTTTGAGTATTTGTCCTTGATGGTTTCACAATTAAGTTCTTCACTGTACAAATAACCTGGTTATTCAGCCAGTCAACATACAAATTTGTTGCCATGTGGTCCTACTTGAGCATAAACAGAAATAGATAGAATAAGAGTGATAGACAGATAAGAGATGTATAGCAGTGGTTCTTCATTATATTTGGTCATGAGTGTAATAATTTAACCAAATAAACTCATGATGAGTTTAGGAAAATTAGTTAGCAGTGAACAGTACATCATTTGAAGCAATACAGCAACATTTATGCTTGCTCAAGTTAGGTGCCAAATCTGCCCATTTTATCCCTTGAAAGTTCTTAAAACTTAACATTTTTCCATATGTAATAGAGCCCGACTTATATGGGATCAGATACCATATTTGATAGCCAGCACAACAGAAACTATAAAAATTACCCTTATGCTACTCTTGCTATGATGACTACTACTACTACTACGAATAATACCATATATCATATCTCATTTCATTGCTGTAATAATAATGATAAAAAGGTCTCTGCTACATAGGCAAATAATTTTTAACGTTAGCACTCCTCCAATGATAAACACAGCACTGGCGGACAGTGTTAGCTGCTGTAAGTTATAATATTTAAATGAGACGACCGTTCAGAATAAATCTACAATCACGTCTGTCAGCCTAATGTTAGCCTCCACCACTCACCTGCTAATGAAACATCTTGCTGTGACCTGGGAAAGTGCAGTGAAAAACAGGAGAGTTAGCAAGTCTGGTATGAATGTTTCAGGAGAGGAGAAGTGATAAGGGCTGTGTTTATGATTATTTAAGTCATGCAATTGATGTGACAAAAGACCAAATCACCGGTAACACTGAGCTACCAGGAGCTCCTAATATGAGAGAATGGAAATTGATTGCTGCTGAACTGCAGTCAAGTTATTTCTAAAAGTTAATTGTCACAGCAAAAGTCAACCATACCTGGCCTGCTTGTCTTGACATTGTAGGTCACTATAGACTCCAAGGGGCTAATCCTACTACTCAGAACAGAGCTTTAGGTTGGTATCTATAATGTTTTTAATTAATAAGTCTCTTACATATCAATACACAAAAACACCAAATATAAAAACATTATGTCATCAAATGCACTAACATCCGTTAGATTGTAAGGATGTAAGTATTTTCCCCTCCCTTTGTTGATAGTCACACATATCAAATACATAAAAGCAAAAACTTAACATGAACTGTACAACAATCATATATCATATAAATATTTAAAGGTTTTGAGACATGGGGAAGAAATAGCCAGTGGAGTATACTTAGAACAAGAAGGAACCTTTACTGTATGATGTGCACAGCACAGCTTTGACAGCCAGCCTCTGTGGATGCTCATCTGTTTTGACTTGCTGTCTGCCCATGAGCAGCAATTACCTGGCTATATGTGTCACTGGACAGCTGCCCTTTGTCTGTCTCGCCGTCCTTTGCCAGGTCCTATTGGACCTGTCCCACAATGCCCCTCTGCCTCACTGGACACAGATCCATGCAAAATAAACTCTATCAGTCCAACTGGGAAATTAAAACAGTGTCCCTGTTTGCTCTGTCTCCACTCATCCCTGTCCTGGGCTGCCTGCCACCCAAGGGCTTAGTCACAACTCTAACCTCCAACCTTGATGTTTTCTAAGTAGATGCAGTTCAAACCAGAGGTCAGCAGACATTCCTCCCTCAGGTGGACCACTGGTGTTGTGTCTAAAAGAAGAGAAATGATTTTAGACATTTCTTTATCATCATATAGGGTCTGATAATTATGTGAAAGGGCAGAAGCATTTATGATTGCATATGGATATACAATGTGAGACGTTTCATAAGAGGAACCTAATGTTGAGTTGGCAGTTTGCCATCCATCTAAAGGATGAGAAATTAGCTCCTGCTTTCCTCTTCGTTGCTTCTGCCCTTTCTCAAGACGTTTCTCCCTATGCCTCTCGCTTTTTTTCGCTCACTCTTCTTTCACAATTTTTAATGAGAGGTGGCACACATCTAGAGAAATCAAGCATGTTTGGCTGCAGTTTGTGAAATGGTTTGCATTTATTTGTTTTCTAAATAAGATGCCTCATCCTTTTGTAGGTTTGTTGTAAAGGTGTGCAAGATTGATTGAGACAGTGCAGCCTCCTGGACTATGTTGCTTGTTAGGGTTAGTTGTCCTTTAAAGTCTGTTTTTTGAAATCTCCACTCTCAGGGAGCTGTAGTTTTGATTTATTGGTTTGCTAAAAAGGTGCTTTTGCAGATGAAGCCACAGGAAAGCACAAGCTATTGAATCGAGTGGCAGGTAAAAATGCCTTTTGAGAGTAAATGTCAGTGAGCAGAATTCATCTTGCCACTGCCTTGTTGCTCCAGTAATATAGCGGTCGATGAGCTGCCTTGTAAAGAATTGAATTGCTTAGGAGGTTGTCTGCATCTCAGACCTTCTCATTTTAAAAAGTATGATGAAAGAACTATGTAAAGAAAAAATGTAAACGATATACATTGATGGTGCATGTGAACAGTTTATAGCAGTACATAGAAACCCTTTGCCTTCCCCAAAACATCTTCTAGTTAATCATTTTTTCTACCACTGTATACCCGTGAAAGACACCGTTAAACATTTTGATTCCCTAGGTCAGTATCACTATTCATCTGACAGGCAGTGTATGTTTGGTGCTGCGTTAATGTGTTAAAGGGATGCTGGTGAAAGTGTTAAACAAGGAAGTCATTGTTTAATTTTTGTTGTATTCTGCGCTGCTCTTTATCCTTTTGTAAAATGGCATGGTTTTGCGAAAAAAAAAAGTTGTTCTGTTCAATCACATGCATTCCACAAATTGACTGATGCTCGCTTGTATTCATTTTTCCACCCGATTCCTCTGTGAGACGAGCAGTAATCATTTTGTAATTGAGGTTTTACAGCTTCAAGTCAACATTGTTAGGTTGATTAGTGAGACAATCTTTTTAGGTGAGAGCAAATTACCCCAATGTCAAAATTAGAAGAGCTTTTGATTGTCTTCGGATCAGGACTCTAAAGTGAACAGTGCCCTGGTCACTGGTGGCATTATGTTTCACCCAATTCAATTGTAACGGGCCCAGACTGTCATGCAAGAATTAAATAACTGACCCACTTTAAAAATAAACTATTAATTTCCCTCAATGTGTAGAGGCATGGATGTGGGGAGTAAGGGTGCTGCAACCCCCTCAGCACCCATAAAACTAGGCATTTTAAAGGCCATCAGTTGATAAGTGTGATGCAGATTTGCAGCAGAGAGAGAGAGAGCTCATGTAGATGAGTGGGAGAGATAGAGGGAGTGTACACATACAGATAGAAGTGTCTATGTGACATAAAAACCTTTTTTGATCATGAAGCCTAATTTTCATCTACAGATCTTTGGTTTATCATTGAAGTGAATGAACTACACTGCAGACTTGAGTCTATGTTCATTGACGGACAGACAGACACAGGTCTGTGCCTATGAAATGTCATGTAATGTTTTTTCACTGCGCTGCATTATAATAAACTATGATGAACTGGTCGTGGGTCACATCTCTCCCTCGTCTGGGCGCTGTCGCTCCCTCTTCATCTCCTTGCAGGACTCACGCATTAGTTTTCTCTTGTTGACTGTGCAACCCCAACTGTCTCTGACGTCATAAGGAGTACGTAAGGGAGACTGGGGTTGGCTGGCACACTTCTCACTCTCTGCTGTATTTCTCTTGCATAATTTATGTTATGAATATGTTATTAATATTCTAACAAGCCGCAATTGAAAGGTTAGGGTCTCAGCTGTAAATAAATAAGTTTTAATGTACACAAATGTTTTCAAAAGTGAGGTGATTGGAGATTAATGTCATATTGTACATTTGCTCAGTTATTTTCTGAAACAAAGATGTTGCAATAAAAATGTTTGCTTTGCTGAGAAAAAATGTCATTTTTTCAGTTTCTAATTTGAATTGTTTGGATTATTTGACTATGTTGAGCTGTCCATGATGCTAAAAGCGCAAACTATGCACTAATCTGGGGATAGGGCACCACATAAGCTCTCAAAACGGGCCCCCAGATGCTTAAGGCCGCCACTGGCTACTGGATTACCTATTAGATTAGAGATCGAAAAATTTAATCTCCTGCCAGGCAGCTAGGTGTATCCCCAAACCCAGTTCAGTTCCTGGTCACTATTTCATTCCCACTCAATGGTAGGTTCTACTTGTCTTACAGATGTGCACTATATAATGTGTATAAGGGCATGAACATGTTTAGAAGGGCCAACCAAAACAATGCATCCTGTTATTCTGTTTCTGTTGGTTTCTATGCTAGATTTTTTTAGCAACCAATCAAACTCCATATTATTACACTGCTGACATAAAAATGTACACATACAGGTTTTAGAAATATATAATAGTGAATAGCAGGATTAAATCAGTGATAGAGTCCAACAAAATGTCATTGGAAATTTTGCAGCTACAATTCAATATTAGGTCTTGCATCTTTTGGTTTGATGTAATGTTATCTTCATCTTCTTAAACAACATAATTTCTTGTCCTTGGCCAGTCTAAAAAATACCTATTGAGAACTGTTGACTATTATTTTTTTATTATTACTTTTATTTTATGAATTTGTCATTCACTGGCACATGATATTCCACCACTAGCCTCCCCTTTTCTGAAGGCATTGATTTGTAACAAGGCCATTGCCCACAGTTCTTTCCAATAAAATAATAGAGCTACACAATAGGTCAAGCATTCAACTACCCTTTTAAAATGCAACCATAACATTTTACTAATTAAAAAAATAGATAAGAGTCATACTTTCTATTCTTAAATGTGGTTGCTGCTAAAAACACAAAAAGCCCCAAGCCTGTGGAATAGACTTTATCCTTGCTCTTTATCCATTTGTTTTTTCCACATTACCATGCATTTCAGAGATGTACACTCAACATCTTACAGTATAGCTACTGTGTACATACTCCAAAGCTTGGCTCTCCTCTGTAGTTTGGAACACCCCACTTCTGCGGCACCAAATTAGCTCTAGTTCTCCTACCATTCTATCTTCCTAATTCAAGAATGTGGCTTATTAGGATTGGTCATGGTCTTCCAGATAAGTGGATTAATCTATAAGTAGTTTTCCAATCATGTATGGGTATACTGTGTATGTGTATTAGGGTCGACAGGTTTCACCCTGCATTATTATCTTGAGTGCTGCAGCAGGGGGTGCACAGCTTCGGTGATTTGATAGGACTATTTGGCACAATATTGTATGAACCCAGAAAGCCATGGGGAAGTGAATTTTATTATTCTAGAAGGCTTTTTAATGGGAGGAAAGCTTGATGTAGAATGTCATTTGAAAATATCACCCGCTACATAAAGGTATAAATTTGGCAAAAGGTTGGAATAATTTCAATTCTGTAGTGAACATGACTGAGCAGACTTTGTTGCTTCAAGTGTGTGTGTGTGTGTGTGTGTGTACGCACCTTACTTCGTCAGTGCAATGTATGTTTGTGCTCTGATCGCAATATACGACCATTAGCTCTGCAAATGGAGGCACTATTCTTTGTCTGTTTGGTTCTGCCTTTTGTCTTCAAAGCAGACTCTTCACATCTTTCTCTCCTACTGCCACGACTACCACTGAAAGCTACACATGCACATGCGCACCCACACAAACACACACACATTTGTGCTTGAACACACACATGCAAAACTAACAAAACAGACTCTCTGTGATCCCTTTTAAAAGCTTCCCAAAATGAGTGCAAGTTACTTTTATTCCACACACTCACACACACATGCATGTGTACACTCTTTCTACTTCACACAGAGTATATTCTCTCAGAGCAGATTTGCATACTTATTTTGATGTTGCTTGTTGTTTATGTCGCCGATTGAGAGGTGTGACCCACTTGCTCTGTTCATTTTGTCGCTATTAAAGGAAACCCTCACCCTGCTATTTCTTCACCAGATGGATACAGGTTTTCTAATTGCTGTAAAACTCTTAAAACTCTTAATTATTCCTCAAAGAGTTTAGATTAGAAAAGGCTGTGTCTTGTACTGAGAAATGATTGTCACACAGGAAGGATCGCATATGGGGTAAGATTAGATGCCTTGCATGGATGTAAATCTCAGCTCTACCTAAACCTGCCATAAAACATGCCCAGATTATAATACAAAGAAGAAGACGAAAATGCAATCAATGATTTCCATGAAATATCCCATACTGCAGCCTCAGGTCGTCATTGACATTTAATTGCTAATTATTGTGTGTATCTGCACTTTGGAAACAGCCATGATTAAAAATTCTGCAACATCACATCCTAAGGTTGTTATCTCTGATTAAAGTGCACTTTTTAACCACCACATTAGTGAAGGCTCAGGGGTATGCATATTTAATAAGAAAGCTATCCCCTGTTTTGCTCCTGGCAACAGGTGCATAGTTGCACTACTGAAGTCAGTCAACACAAGGTGGGTGTGAAACCCTATAGCGATGACTGTTGACGTTGTGTCATTGACCATATGTCTTTTTCTTTCTGTCCATCTCTGCTTACATGTAACGTTAGCAGACACCAACTAACAGCAAGCTGCTTGAGATTAAATATCTTACAAGATGAAGGCAGAGCCATTTACGAAAGAGATATTTGGGAAAATGCTGAATAAGTTGCATATGGTTTCAACACATGGTACCACTTAATTTAGCAAAGGAAAGTGTTTTAGCTTGTAAATTGATTTATATTTGTGATGCACTCCACTGCCTCTCTTATGGAATAAGGTCAGCCAGCAGCTATTGGCAGCATAAAAGATCTGCGGGCAAAAAAACTATGTGTGGTTCACTAACATACACCATTTCTCTAGAGGATATTCTGCTGTGTATCCTCTCTAAAACTACCTCTCTTTCCTCCTATTTTCTAATATCTGTTCTTTTGTATAATTCTGTTTTTTTCTTTTCTCCTTTCCTAATATCAGAGCTGTTCCTCAACCAACTGTTTCATGCTTTTCTTTTCTTCCATGCTTCCATGCTGCTCTGCTTCCCTCTGGCTCCACTAACCCCTGTCCCCTTCAGACTGGCAGTATGAGGGTAAGAGGTCAAACATCTCTTGTCTGTTTTTCCTTTTGTTTTATTACATTCCTAAATTCCCCTCTTCTCTGTCTCTTTGTCTTTCCTTCTCTCTTTCCTCTTGAAAGACATTTAATCCTGAACAATCCTCACATCAGCTGCATAGCGAGCTGCCTTTCAGCACCTATCCCGCCTCACTAGACACCTTCCTTCCTCCTGTGTCCTCTCCACCTCTCCTGCTGCCCCATCTGGTGCTGTCTGTCAAGCTGCCACTACCTGTGTCCCATGTGCTTGTACCATCTAGCTGCTGTGACCTCCATCTGTGGAGCGGCTCTCGTCAGTGCTCTGCTTATGATGTTGCCACATGCTTTGACCACCCTGTTTGTCTAGTGTCAGTATCGCACAGCCCATTGCTGTTGATGTTTGTGCAGTAGAAGTCATTGATGCCACTTGCTGTAAAACGATGTGTCAACGTGACAGCTTATGGCATGACGGACTATAAAACAGCATTTTGAAGTTTATTTCCTCAGACCAATGAAATATTTACAATGTCAGTGATTGTCAGGTTTTTTTGCATGTTGTTCTAGCATTGCTGTCGGCTATATTCAGGTATCATTGTATATCAGTTCATCATTCAAATTCTATTTTAGTAAATGTATGGAAGTACTGGCAAAAAATGTATTTAAAGTATCAAAAGTCAAAGTACTAGTACTCATTCTGTTGAAAAAAGATCCCCTGTCACTGCTACATACCTACATACAATCTGAATTCATTTTTTGGACCTTTGTTAAAAATGTTGCTTTTTTTGTTGAAATATTGGATAATTTCACCTCTTTGGGCCTCAAACAGTCATTTAAATGAAACTACCTGAGTGAGACGTTTAAAGGGCAAATATCTCTTTGGTAGAACTACTAAAAACTCATGAATATCTGAAATGTGACAAGGGTCACCAAGTAAACACCGTTTTTGTAGTCACAAGCAGAAAGGTTGGAAAAACACTGGTGTAATCTATAACAATGTGATGTATTTTCTAAGCTTATGACATGCTTTGTTTAAAATCTAGTATATGAAAATAACTATAGCTGTCAAATAAATGTATTGAAGTACAATATCTCTCTCTAAAATATAGTCCACATATCTCATAATTGTTCTTAAGTACATGCTTAATAAATATTCTTTTCACCACTGCTGTACTGTTTAGCTTCAATGCTAAATCTATTTGCAGTCATTTTCATAAGCTGCCATGACGCACAAAATACTGTTGGGATTGCAAAGTAAATTATTTAAAAATGGTAATTCAGCTTCTTTTATGTTAATTTGCTTTTCCTTTATGCCTATGCAGAATGTAAGCTGTCCCGGCCGGGCCCCCCTGCAACCATAGTGACCATTGATGAGGAGAGCCCAAACGGTATGTACGCTCCTCACTTGTTTTTTGATCCACTTCATTCTGTATTCAAGCATGGTAAATGCTTCTGCATTCAAGTGGCGTGTAATACACTGTTGGGATCATTTCTGTACTACAGTGAATGTTACTTTGGTAATGCAATACATTAATACTTCCCCCATTGTGACTGATGTCTCTTGCAGCAGGTTGGTTATAGGGGATCTTTTGTCACACATATAGGAAACATTTGTTTGTATTTTAGTTTAAAGACAAATAAATTCTAGCTGTTCTTGTGTATATTTGTTCTGTTCTCCCAGGGAAGAGTGTGTGTGCGTGTGTGTGTGTGTGTGTGTCTGAGTGAGTGAATACAGATGGTGTTTGGCACACAGACTTGACATGGGGCTCCATTAATGAGCAGTCTGCTCCCCTCGCAGGTTGTCTTTACTGTGGTATACCTGTGCTACGGCAGTACAGGAATCACTGATGCATAGAGCAGACACTCAGCTCTCGAGTGGGTTAGGTGAAACTATTCTACTCCTCCTTTTCTCTTCCTTCTGGCCTCTCCATCGCCTGCACCCACTTCTCGGCTCTCTGTAGCTTTCCTCTCTTTTCTTCTCATGGCTCTGCTGCTATGAGCATTTGCCATCTGCATTTTGTTTTTGACTGTGTGTGTTCGTGCAAATATGTGTGTGTTTGTATGTGTGTATAAGGTGCTATTTGCTGCTTGGAAAGGAGCTATACGTTCATTGACGGAATGAGAAATACGTTTCCCTAAGTGGAGCAGGTGTGTGTTCCTCTCACTCAGTTCTCCCTGCAGATATTAGTATTGCAGGTTAATAGAGTTGAATAAGCATCTCTCACTGAAGACAGAATCTAAATCAGGATACTTTTTCACTGATGCTCAACTTCACTGCATGAGCTCTGGGCACTGCTTTGTGGGTGAACTTTTGTGAAGAAATTGCGTGTGTGCTCATTAGCATACAACTTATGTGCATGTTTGTATCCCATGAGTATGATTGGGTGACTCTGTGTCAGATGAGGCCGCCATTCGTCAGTGCAATAGCCTCCAATTCAAGCTGTCATACTGTCTCACCTACTCCTTCCTCTCTGTGTGTGCAGCTGTGATTTGGGGCTTTGATCGATTGCCGGGGGAATGTGTGAGATGGAAGTAGCCAAGCCTGCATTCGAAAGCCTCCCTCTCCCCACATGTGCCGATGCTCTGTGTGTGAGGGATTTGCGCTAATCTTCCTCATAAAGCACTCATTTACCTGGGATATGGGTCTCTTCTGGCTCCGCCGTCCCTTTATTTATCTCTCCTTGATGAAACAGCCCAGAGCCCGTCCTCCCCATAATGGAATGTAAAACAGGCAACCCGCCATTATTGACCAAAGCAATTATCCTTCTAAATGTGTTTCATCTCTTCTCTTCTGTCACACAGAAACCATAGAAATGGCACATAATAAGATTCCATCTTTTCTGAACATTTGCCTTTATATTCATTCATGTCAGTGAATGGGAAAGCAAACAACATAATCACCTGTCTGCCTGGCTTTGTTTGGTAGAGTTCAGAAAAGATAGACAAACTAATAAATATATAATGCTGTTTCCCTTGGCTTCTCGTAAACGACAAATTCAACATCAGGCAGAAGGGCCAAGATGCATAGGGTTCCCTGTGGAAGAGGTGTGTTGCACAGAAACATGATAACATTTGCATCTGTTAAAGCGCTATATTTTTTATCAACACACATTCATTGATTGTATGGGGTGGAATTATATTTGACTGAATGAATGACAAAAGACCTTGGCATAGACATTGTAAAATAGGCCAATTTTCTTTATTGTAGCTTTTCATTTTAGCTTGCTGTGCATTGTTCTTAGAGGTTTTCAGTCAGACAGTCACAGTCACTAGGGGCTAGAAACCCAGTTGCTCAAATGAAGCTTAACATGTTTAATTTATCCAAGCTGCTGCTTCTGCAGACCCACTGACAGGTGCCAGGCACAACACATGAAGACTCACTCACTTGCAGAGTAGATCTCTATTGGGAAAACATTTTCTATATTCTCTTATGCTTATTCAGCCTATGAGCTAAATCCAAATGCGGTTAATCAGATTGAAGGGATTTCTATCTCATAGGATAGGGCAGCTAGATATGAGGAAAGAGAGTGTATATTCACATTGACAGAACACTTCCTACAACAGCAGTGGGAAATCAGTTTGTCCATAAAAGAGCTAGCTTTTATCTTGTCTCTGCAAATTCATGATTTGTATCAACTGTTGCCTGAAGAGTGAGGATCCTCTCAACCCTCTGCATATTGAGCATCATCTTATAGGAAATCATAAACCAGTGTTGCTGAAGGGCTTTATTAAAAAGGAAGTCAATTTAGCATTATTTTATGTGGTGTATCTGCCAAGGTGGATTTACTCTAAATGCTGATAAATCATTAAATCTTGAGGAAGGCTGACATCCACTTGACTGAGGCAATCAAAGTAAAAAATCCTCCATAAGCTAATGATGCAGGTAATCGTATTAGTCACTAAAACTGCGTGCTTGACCTTAAACATTACCCCCTGAATAAACCTAATGTTCAAAACAAGTGGTTTGATGGGTAATCGAACAGATTCACCAGTGCTTATTATTTTTTTAGCACAGTAACTCTCAGTTTGAGACATGGGTCAGTTGTTTTATATATTAAATTTGTAAAAAAAATAGTTTGATGTTTAAATTTTATCTTCCAAGTGAAGTGAGAGTCCGTTGCAAGAAGTGGTCTTGGCAGTGGTCCAGCAATAGCCACTGCAGCATACCTGGATTTAGAGTAATTTTTTTGATTCATTAGAAGCCTCTCATTAAGGCTACAGTCATCTGCAGTCTTACAACTGTGCAAAAGAAGATGATAAAAACTTCATGTTAGCACCACAAGCTGTTAATATCAGCTTGAATGCACCTCTCCACATTAAAGGTGCGGAGATTATTTGATGGTAATTTAAGTTTCATTTCAGTTTGCATGGGCTTTCATGCTTTCATTTACATCTACAGTGGATTCATGAAAAAAATCAAAGGAAACTCTATTTTTGAATAAGATAATGATGAAAATTGAGACTTTTGTCTGTGTGTTGGAGGGGCACTCCAACACAAAGCACTTCTTATCCTTCCATCACTTTAAGCACTTTGGTTGTTACAAGTACTAATACTAAACATTCATCTTATGGAAAGTACACTCTTTTGGGAGGAAACAATATCCTTGTCTGGTCTCTGCCTCTTCACACTCATCTCTGAACTTGCACCAAAGTCAACCACACAAAGCTCATCTGACTGAGAAAGAAGTCACATCTGCACCAGAGTCTGTAAGAAGACGAACAATGTGAGCCCAAATGTTTCAGCCATTTTCTGTAGTCTGTGTTGTCTTGGAAAGTCCTTGCTTTCATCATCTCATTGGTATGTTGGGTTTAGACTCTATGCTTCTGTTTTTAGACCTGAGACAACTGGCCACAGAGCAGCCTTGACACAGCATTAAAAGATTTGACAGAGCAAAAATGAAGGCAAACAGAGAAAATAGAGAGTGCAGATGCTAAATACCATGCAGTTTGTTTAAAGGTCTCTCATCTCAGCCAGGATGGCCCTCATCTCTCATAGAGTGGTGCAGGCTTTCCTCTTGACCATAATACCAGGTCCTCTGCCTGCAGCATTCGAAGGGCTAGGAGGCAGTTCTAGAATGTGGTAAATGTGTTAGCAGGTTTAAACAATTAATGAGATGAGACAGCCTATGTGAGTGTTTTTCTCAGACACCATGGACTCATTAGCTTGTCTCCTTAAAGTTAATTCAATCCCTCACACTGTTTCTCTCAACAATCTTGTCATTAGTTCGATCATACTCTCTGCTGCTTCATTCCTTTACATCAGTGGTTCTCAAACTGGTGGGCACGCCCCCCAGTGAGGGCATAGTGCCCGGTGACATGGATGTTGAGCAGACCTCTGATCCAAGCAAGGGTATGTTGCTAAGCTAAATCAGTTGTTTTATTTCAATTGCCCGTGTTGTTAATAATTGCAACAAAAAAAAATCCACTTTTGCTGGAGCACTCTAAAGAATAATGCACTGGCTCTACTTTAAAAAAATTAAGGTAACAGTTTGCATTGATCTTTTTAAGTAATTCCAACTCAAGCTATTTTTGAGTATGTCTCATGAGACTTTTATTGTTTGACTAACTCAATTAGTTTAGTAACCAACGGGATTTGCTTTGTCATCTACAAGCTTAATTAAGTTGAACCAACTTAATTTTAATGATAAGGTTTTGGTGTTACTTACTGGTGGAAATATTAAATTGTCAATGCAAATTGTTACCTTAATTTTTTCAAGTATTTTCAACTTATTTCACTTAAGTCAGAATAAATTACACATAGCAATTGTAGTTTCAACAAACTTTATTGTTACCAGTACCAACTACACATTACAGCTGCTGTATTTTGCTCAACAACACATAACATCTCACAGGTGCAGCCATTTCTTGTGAAATTTCTTGTGAAATTTTTAGGACAGAAGTTTACTTTTAGAGACATTGCCTTCATTGACTGTTTTTCAGGCTATCCAGCCCAAGGATTATCTTTTTGAAACTTTTCAAAAGTGTTTTTCAGTTCTTTGGGTATGGCGTTTGGAGTGCATACATCAGTCATATTAGCAAGGCACAAGCTCTGGGTACATCCAGGTCTTTCACGGCTTCTGTTCCCTCAATCACAATCGTTGCACTGGCTGACTCAGACAGGTTGGCACCTCTGGTTACAAGGGTCTTCAATGGTAATATCCCCACCACCATCCTGGCATAAGTAATGTCAGAATAAATGTTAGTGTCTTAAGTTATAATTTTTAAAATAAGAGTAACACAAATTATAGTGTGTCTGAAATTAAAGAACCAGTGTGTAGGATTTAGGAGCATCTAGCAATGAAATTGCAGATTGCAACTAACTGAAAACAACTTTTCCTTCCATGTGTGTAGGAGAGACTGTGGCTGCAAACTCTTAAAAAACGTAAAAAGGCTCTAACTATAGTCAGTGTTTAGTTTGTCCCACTCCCTCTGTAGATAGTGCAGCTCTTTCTAAGATAACAAAAACACAAAGAATTTTTTATTTTCATGCAAATATTATATTCCATTTCAGTCATATTCCGCAAACAGAGCATCCTAAATCTTACACACTGAAGTGCCTGATTTACCTATCAACTGCTCTTTGAAGAGATCCTCTTCCTTTTCTCAGCGATAGATCACTACGCCTTGGATAGCAACCTCTCTCCTCCTTTCAACAGAATCATCCTGTTAATAAGAAAAACATTTTTAAAGTGCTCCTCCAAGGACTGAAAAATTACTAAAGGATGAGGTTTATGAGGCCTGTTTGAAATAATACAATGATCATTTTGAAGAAAGCCATTATAACTAGTTAAAATGTTGGAATGCCAAATCCAAAAAATATCTTCAAAGTAATACAAGATGATTCAAATGTTCAAACCTACAGATAACGAGCACATGTTGCAACAATGGTGTTTCTAAAACATGGTACCAGCTTTACAACCCACCTTTGCACAGTGCGAACTGTTGCTAATCTTTGCAGTGTTACAACTTATGCTTAAGAGGTTCACTATCATTCGGCTGACTTTGTGAAACAAGACACAAAAACAACTGTGACTTAATTAGTAGGAGCTAGCAAAAACTCTGTGCATTGAATTAGTTTAGCGTTGTGTAAATACAATTTTTTTGCCATGTAGGCAGTTATTAATGTTAGCCATTGCTGATAAAACAAGTCAAAAATAATACTCACCAAGTAGCACACCTTTAGATCATGAAACGCAAAGTTACTTTCTCCCACACTTGTCTTGTGTGTTTCAGGCTCGGTCTGGCGGCAAAACAAGTCCAGACAAGTTCTGCGTCGTAACTTACACATGATTTTAAAGGATGCCCACTAGATATTCAAGTGGCCCTAACTTAATATTGTCTGTTGTTAAGTGAACTCAGAAAAGTTCAATAAAAATCCACATATTTCTGAGTTAAGACGGATTTCTTTATTTTAAGTTTGGCCAACTTCTTAAAATAAGTTATCAACTGAATAAAACAAGTGTATCTGACAAAATTAATTTTTATTGGTAAAAAAGCTCTTAATTTTTACGCTGGGTTTACTAACCCCATGAATCATTTCTTAGAGTGAGTCGACAAGCTTAAACTCTTTTCAGTTTCTAGAGGGGCTGCTACTTTTTTTTGTATTTTAGACACACATCTACATCTAAGAGCTTGATGTAGTCTCTTCATGCTTAGGAAAGACCGGGGATGATTATAACACAGGTCAGTTGTAACATGTCCAATTTCTCCAATCAGGAACAACTTAAGAATCACCTGATTCACTCTGCACATGCTCAGTTTAGTCCTTATTCCACATGTGAAAAAGTAGTACCCTGTGGCAGGCACAGACAATTTTGGATAGAAAAAAATAAGTATGCAAAAGTATTTTAAAAAAATTTTTCTAATTAAAACTGAACTTCCTCAGACCTACCTGAGAAGTCCATAATTTATATTCCAGTAGTTGCCCCTGAAAGGCAACAACCTTTCCTCTGAGAATAGCCCAACAGTAGACATGTAGCACTACACCTTACTATGATGAATCTTCAAACACCTATAGTCCTGAATTCCTCTGGTTTGAGACAATAGTAGTTGTCAGCAGGGGAGCAAATTGATGTATGGCACTTTCAGTGTAGCCCTGTACAAATAGCAAGGGCATAATTTGTAACCCTTTTTCCAAATGGGGGGGTGGAAGTCTTGATCCCTGGCTCAAGAAAAGCACAAGGCATATTGCTTTATCGTTTGCCACAAGTGAACTGTTGGCTGCCTAGCTGCCTTTTGAGAAAATATAATTGCCAGGTGTGAAGATGTGCATTCCAGGCAAAAACCGGAAGCATCCCATTTTATCACTTAAAGAAGTAAATGAGAAATTAAACCTCTATGATTCAAATACAGTTTCTTCTCTCACAAACAATTAATTGTGTTACATTTAGGATGTGGTGATTAATATCACAAATCAAAAAGAAGGCACTCAAAAAACAAAATTTGTTACTCATGTTAGTCAGCAGCCCCACAACATTCATTGCTGTTTTTATAACAATGAGATAATTGTGGTTGTGGTGCATTCCCTGCTTCTTGTTGAGTAATGTAAATGTGAAATAATATTCAGTTTAAATATAAATAAATATGTAAATATATCACCTGAAACTAAGACTGAAAGTCTGCTCACTAATTAATCTGCTCCTGTTGTTTACTGTTCCTGATAACTGCAGAGAGGTTAGCTAGCTACATGGCAGGAACAGACAGTAGTAATATCTGCATACTGCCATTTCCATGGCCTTGTCATTCGTTACCAGAGCCTGTCAGCATACATAAATGGAGAGCTCAGACCAGTGTGAATAGATGTTTTTAAGTCTGTCCCTTTATGTGATCACTGGATTCACAGATAAACAGATCCAAATAGCTATAGGACTGTTGTGACTAAAGGTAGCTTACTTAGTGAGCTTTTTTTATATTTAATCTATGTTACTTTTCGACCAGAAATAACCTGTGCCACTTGTAATCACTTGATTGTTAAGATGCAGGTTCAGTGCAAGTGTTCAGGCAGTAGTCTATAAACCCCTAACCCCACCCTTACCCTGTACTAACAAACCCCAACCCTTGACTCCCAAGTCTGGGATTTGCTTTTTGTCTAAGAGCTGTTTGTTGGGGGATAGTTTTTCCTAACCACAAAATCACTGACACCCCACCTTTATTGCCAACGATTTTCTTGAGAAATCCACTTCCATGACAAATACCATGATATAGAGCGAGGAATAAAACAATTAATTTAAATAACATTAGCAAAGTTGTGGGTTAGAAAACTGTTGCTACAGTTGCTGCTACGAAGCTAACATGTAGAGAGAGGACGAGACAGTCCAGAGCCAACATACCAGCTCCAGACAGCGATTATTACAACTCACCTGCTACTATAGCTAAGATCAAATGACAGCATATCTTGACAAATTCGAGAATAAGCTGGATGTCCATGGTCAAGTAATTTAACAAGACACAACTGACACACAAATGGCAGAAATAGTATTGTATGCTCGGTCCAAGCTACTTGGTTGTTACCCATTTACAGAGCCTGTGTACAAACACCAGTTATTTTTTTAGCACACACACAGAATGGACAGCTGGCGGATCATGACGAGATATTCACTGAATTTAACAAAACGACCTGTATTGGCTTAGGATTGTTTAACATTAAAAGGTCATAGATCATAAAAAAGTTAATCTGAAATATACAGCTTCACTTTTGAGAACCATATTGAAAATGTTTGATATTCTCACAAGATTGTCTTTATTTTGGACATTGCTGTTCTGCCTAATAAGTGCATCTTAACAGGATAAGAAACATCTGGGCAAATCAGACTACCCGAACTACCCGAATGGCCATTTTGATTTTGTGGAGCTGTGAATCTGTTACGCAAACAAAACGAGCAATGCTGTTCTGTGTGCACACGTGTATGTGTGTGTGTGTGTGTGTGTGTGTGTGTGTGTGTGTGTGTGTGTGTGTGTGTGTTTGATGTATGCATGTTGCAGTTCTTTGTGAATTCCACTTTTTTAATAAAATGCAGATGTCTGATTAGGGTTTGAACACATTCTCACATTCTGTCTTTCTCTATTCTATGTTTCATGCACACAGACACACACTGGTTCAGTTCAGTTCTATGATCACTACCAACTGTGGTGATTGCTAGGTCATCAATATATAATTAGAGCATAGCTGAAAGGCGGGGATTAGTGCACAACACCTGCTACTTGTGGATTAGAGAGCAAAATAGGAGGGCAGACATGCAATGAGGCTCAATTAAACACTACATACAGTACATTGTGACTACCTCAGTACTATGTCTATGTTTTTGTATGAGTTATGCACCAGCAATTAGTTTTATATAACATAATTTATTGTTAAATCTGATAAACAAAGACCTCCAGACAAGTGGCCTGCAACATCCTGTAACTCCCCGTCTTCTTGCCTCTTATTAGATTACTGTTTCGCGTTAATGCTGTTGTTTTTCTTTAGAAGTGGAAAACATATTTTAGTGTTTGATGTGCAAATAAAGACAGCAATTACAGAATATTGTGGAGATAAATGGTCAGCATAATTACCTCCATTCCTGTTGTAAATCACTTTGTGCTTATTGTCATACTATAAATCAGGCCCTTCCTGTTACGCTGCACTGGATGATTTTTTTCATTAACATATTTGGATTGTTTTGGGTTTTAAATATTGTAAAATGCTCAGTCTCTGAGATGCAAAAAATATCTAAGTGAAAATGCTTAATCTAGTTTAATGTCTTTATGCATGATCAGAGAAAATAACATGTTAACTAAACGGTCTGCGCTAGATTTACTCAAACAATTCTGTTTTCTCTCACCAAATTTTCTTTTTAAGAAATCTGGTGCTCATGTGCTGGTATTGGTGTGAGCACACAACCATCACTACATCGAATGTTTTTTTATATTTACATCTCTCTAAGGGAATCCCAGTGTTTTTTCACTGCAGCATCTCCCCCTATGTATTGTACATGAAGAGACTATAGAGCAGAATGATGGTTGCTACTTTTTCATACTGTACTGTGGCACAGACAAGTGGGGAGATTACTGCAATATGTAAAAAGTAACTTGTTGGCCACACCACAATGTCACAATAAAATCTCTCCCACAAATACACAAAACTGTAAAATGTTGTATAGATCACGGAATATATTAATTGTTTAAATGGAAAATCTACCTTAAAAAGCTGGTGGATGGATATCGTCAGGAGAGAGATCCTAGAGCTGTTCCACTGAAAAGTGATGCCAAGTTTGTTGACATCATAATGATACATGGGATCGTTACCCTGGCCTTTACTGGCTCATAACTGTTAACACCACAGTGAAATTAAGGTTAATCAAAACTTGACTTGAGAAGTTGCACAAAGCTCATTGTCAACAGAAGGACCAATAGTTTTTCTCTCTGAATGTCACTGATTGTAAAATCTACATTATACCACAACTTGTAGGTTTTCTCCATCATACTGAAGGAAAGTAATAATTGAATCTTCTGTTGTAGGGAAACAAATGTTCTGTATATCTGTTTGTGTGTGCTTGCAAACATTTTCTTTTTTAATATTGCCTGATCTTAGGGCTTATGTTTTCAAAACTTCAAAGCTTTTAGGAATATTGTCATCCAATATTTGTATCATTTCATAAGGAAAACGTCTGAAAACTGTCTCTATTGTTGTTGTGTTTGTCAGCTGGTAATTTGTATTCCTCTGTTGCGGAGCGTTCACCAATTAATTTCCAGCATATTGTAATCAGATCCTGGATTAGTTTAATCCTCACATTAGGCTGAACAGACATTAAAAATGATTGGTCATTCATATTTCATGTTTAGATCTCATTTCCAAGCAATACAAATTTGCAAACAGAAAACAATACGTGCTGTTCAACAATAGAAAGGTTCCTGCTGATATCAGTTATGAATATGATGGCCACACAGCCATGGTGGTAAAACGGTGATGGCAAATGGACTGTACTTATATTGTCCTTTTCAACCTTTGTAGGAGAAAGTGCTTCACAATTTGCCTCTGATTCACCCATTCGCACACACTCATGGAGCAATTTGAAGTTTGTTGAGTTGTTCGAGGATTAACCCACTAACCTTGCATTTACCCAACAAACTGCTCTACCGCCAGAGTTACATCCGCCTCCATTTGTCATTTGTTCCATGGCAACAACATCCAAATCTATCCTGTATACTTGACCTTCACTGTTAATGTGGAATGGCCGCAGGAGTTTGTTGCCTTCTGAGACCTGCTGTTGAAGTGTCTTTAGGGATGACAGTGTCAGTGGTCAGTGCAAACTGAAGATGATGGAGCCTATTTTATTCAGGGAAATAGTTAAACATCTACTTGATGGATTTTTTAAATATCTTGTTCAGACATTCATGGTTCCCAGGTGTAGAATCCTAATGACTTCGGCGAACCCCTGACTTTTCCTCTAGAGCCACTATTGATTGACATTGGTGGTTTTGAGTGAAATGTTGTAGCAGCCATTAAGTGGATTGCCATGAAATTTTATGCAGACATTCATGTCCCCCCTGCAGGATTCATTTTGTGGATATCTTAATTTTTCCTATAGCTACATCATCAGGTCAACAATACTTATGTTTATCACTAACTACCTGCAAAGGTTCTGACATTTCCATCAGCCTCAGCTTTGCTACTTTGCAAATGTTACCATGCTAACATGATAAACTATGCTAACTTGGCTGCTGACTTTAGTCTTTTTATTAAACTGAATTATACTTGGAAATCTAGTTGGCAGAATTATTGTAGATTGTGTTGTGTCACACAGGTCCCCCTAGTCAGTTACAGATGAATTAGCATGGGACGAAATATCTGCCAAAGACAACAGTGAGAGTTGGGCTGGCAGATACATTGGGTGCCTTCAGATTTTTGTGGGCATTTTCTTTTAAAATGACTGTGTTTATATTCTCACTGGAAACCAATTTGTTAGGAGAAATCTGGTTATGGCAGCAAATAGGAGTTTACATGGACTGCAGTAACCTGGTTAGTATAGTCAGTAATAAGATTTCTACCCCATGGTACTTTACCATTTTTGAACGAAGGCTGGAATATTTTAAGAGTATTAGTAAAACTGTATGTGACACCTCAGGTCTAAGGGATTTTTTTCAGAGGATTTGGAATCACAGCACAGTGGGAGGGCAGACTGTGTAGCGTGAGAGCATAATTTTTGTTTTCTTCACACAAAGCACAGTTAATTGCCAAGAAATCTAGCTGTGTGTACCAGGTTTCTCTTAATGCCTTACCCCAGTTATGGAAACGTTTTTTCTCAGTCACATTATATTTGTAAACTTATTATACTGCAGAAAGTTGACAATGAATTTGTCACTTGTGGATGAATGCAGTGTTTATTTATTTTTAATGAGCTTGCATTGTTAAGAGCCTTGGGTCTACAGATCAGAGGTAATCATAATGTTTTCACTCCAGGTTTATCACCATGTAGAGAGAGTAAAAAAGTATCAAGCGACTGCAAAGTATTCGGTATTGTTGAGAAGCATACCCCATTTTTAGTTTTGAATGTGGTTATTGCATACTATACTGGAGCTCTTGTAAAATGTGTCACACAGCTATTTTTGTCCACATGGGACAGCTCAGTAGGATTCCAACAGAATCTTTTAGGTAGTGTATTCGTCTTAGAGACTGATATATTTTTCAGGAAGAATGTATAAATTTTTGGATTATAAATGTTTGACTTGGCACAGATGGCACAATTTTCGAGAACTATGGATATACATCTTTTAATCATCTTTTAATGTGATATGCTTAAAAATAATGGCAAAGGAGTCAGTTCCAATATCCAGTACATCTTTCAAGCTAAATTTCTAAGCGCAATAAGTCTTGCATTCATTATCAATGGAGCAGCTCCAGCTCCAAGGCTGTAAATCAGAATGACATCACAGATGAAAAGCAGGGTTCTTGAAATCTGAACTTTGGACAAACTGCATTTGTGTGAGATCCAGGCACTAACTGAACCCATAACAGTCACTTCAACATCATGCAGTGGTGGTTTATTTGTTTTTTATGATGATGCCCCAATTTTCTGATTTTCACACAGAGCTATGCGGCCTCCTGCAGGATGCACACTGGTGAAAAATACATGACTCAAGGCCTGTCCAGTTTCAGATTAGGATTACTGTGATGCACACTTTAAACTTAAATCAAATCCAAATCTTATCAATATGTAGCCTGCTCGCCTTTACCATTGATGTAAAATAGTACATCTTAATAATTATATAAGCAGCTATCTGAATCTGCTTATTCTGAACAACCAGGATATTGTTCAAAGCATTTGTGCACCATCTTAAACTGAACTTTTAAGACATTCCCTGCTTTTAGCTATGTGCTTAAAATGTATTCATGTAATCGAAGATGGATCTCCATAGCAGTGTCGACACAGGCAAAGCTATCTGGTATTTAAGCATTTTTAGGACTCGAGTCATAGATCCAGGCTGTCTGTTCTCTTTCCAAAAGAGCTGGGTCTCACATGCCACTTCATGTTACTCAAGATAATGAATGCTCTTTCTATCCTGGCAACAGGTTTCTTGTTTAAAGGTTTTGACCTGTTGAAAGGGCTTTGAGGGAGTAGATAAAGGTCTTGGACTGCCTGGCTTACTCATTGTAGCCAATGTATAATACCACGTGATAAACCGATTATATACAATTCACTGGCATATAAACTATATTGTATGGGATGTCAGTGACCTGATCAAAGACATATGCTTATGCATACATCCATTCCAAAAGTCATAAAATTTCTTAGGGTGCAAGAACAAGATGTTTTTAGAAATGGTACAATACAACATTCTGTAGAAAATATTAATATTTTAAAGGATTCCAGAGAGTGTTTTCATATTGTAGCATCACATTTTCACCAGCAGAACATAGATCGTTCCATCCAACAAAACTCTCAATATTAAGGGCAAACTCAAGGCTTAAATGTGTCAGTTCTTGTGGTGGTACAATGCTTTTAACACTGGTAACAATGTGGGCATGAATCACATACCCTGCTCCATCCAACTAAAACCTGCTTTGTTTGTGTAGCAGACCAATGGTGACGATTGTCATTATGGTGACAAAGACATGGTTATGGGTGCTGCTGGAGATATCCTAGGAAATGGTATGTAATAGACATTGCTGACACAATATACACAATGACACTAGCACAATGTAGGTGGTGATATTTACCTGGGCTCTGACAAAAATTTAATGTATCTTGGTATTAAATAAGGATATTTCTCTATGCTGAACAGCAGCTTTCTGTGTATCCAGTGTACTACTTGAAAGAGAAAGTAGGCTGTTTTTTATTGTTCTTTAGCAGACGAACCAACAACAGCCTTGCTATCTATTTTAATGCTCTCTATCTAGCAACAGTGCTGATGGCTTAATGCACTTTTCAACATCATCAATTAAGTCTGTGTTGTCCATCTTTTCTTTCACCACACAATCTCCTTCAACAAAGCAGCCACTCTCTTAAAAAGCCTAACTCACCACTTGATTCTCATTTAAATAAAAAATGACTGTTAACTTTTAACATTTACATCTTAGCATGGATTTACAATGATGAACAGTACCTACAGAGTATACACATATGGCAGAAGGACTTTTAAAATCGATCTTCTGTCATCTTCAATTATGGCAGGTGATGCAAACAAGCTTTTGGAGACTGACAATAAAGTACTTGTTTCACTGTAACCAACCAGCCTTAACAACAATTACAATTTACAGAGTTGTGAGGTGTTGGTTTGGAAACTGCAAACAAGTTTGTGCAATGCTATGAGAGGATTTATGGGGACATTAAATTTCTTTTGCTGGATGTAGTCAAAGAAATTAGTATGTTTTTTGTATATGTATTAATATGTGTCATTTATTAGTTAATTTTTGGATTGGACTGCGTCACAACTCTTAGATTGTTCAGGTGAATACACTAAGCTCCACTATGCACTCACTGGAATGCAGGTCATCTGGTTATCCTCAGAATAAATTGAAGTTTTGTTGGTAGCACTAAAAACTACACTATATTGCCAAAAGTATTGGGTCACACCTCCAAATCATTAAATTCAGGTGTTCCAATCACTTCCTTGGCCACAGGTGTATGAAAGAAAGCAACTAGGCATTCAGACTGTTTCTACAAACATTTGTGAAAGAATGGGTCACCCTCAGGAGCTCAGTGAATCAAGCGTGGTTGTCATCTGAGCAATAAGTCCCTTAATTTTTAGTGGCATTATAACAAAATGGAAGCGACTAGGAACAACAGACACTCAGCCACAAACTGGTAGGTCACATAAAATCACAGAGTGGGGTCAGCGCATGCTGAGGAGCACAGTGCGCAGAAGTCACCAACTTTCTGCAGTCAATAGGCACAAACCTCCAAACGTCGTGTGGCTTTTGGATTAGCTCAAGAACAGTGCATAGAGAGCTTCATGGAATGGGTTTTCACAGATCTAAAAACACACCACACATAAAATAGTGCTGGACAAAGTAGAAGATATTAAATGGAAAAAATAGAATCCACACTCTGTTTTCTACATTTGTTATTATTTTTCATATTTATATATTCTCAGCTCAAGAACAGTGCGTAAAGAGATTCATGGAATGGGTTTTCATGGCTGAGCAGCAGCATGCACAGTGTTGGATGCAGTGGTGTAAAGCACGCCGCCACTGGACACTAGAGTAGTGGAGACGTGTTCTCTGGAGTGATGAATCACTCTTCTCTGTCTGGCAATTTGATGCACGAGTCTGGGTTTGGTGGTTGGAAGGAGAACAATACTTGCCTGACTGCATTGCGCCAAGTGTAAAGTTTAGTGGAGGTGGATTATGGTGTGCGGTTGTTTTTCAGGGGTTGGTCTTGGCTTCTTAGTCCCAGTGAAAGGAACTGTGAATGCTTCAGCATACCAATATATTTTGGACAATTTCATGCCCCCAGCTTTGTGGAAACAATTTGGCTACAACATGAATGCGCAAATGTAAAGGTGCTAACACGCTAAACTTGGATGCTTAGACTCACTTACTTTTTGCAGTAAGCATATTGTGAGCATGGTCGGGTCAGTGTTAAAAAAAGTACCAGGAGTATTTGATACGTCACCGCAGCCTCTTGGCCAATGAACAGCTGCATTGTGTTGCGGAAAATGTAACTTTTTAGCATCCATCCCTTCTGTCTTTCTAGATGTGAAGTGTTTTAAGAACTCTCTTGGTGGTAATGCCCCCTATTCAAACGCATATGTTGCTCAGCAATATGGTATTGAAGAGAGTGTGTGGTTTAAGGATAGGGAGGGAGAATAGCTGCAGCAACTTGTTAGTTAGGTTTCGCTACACTGTTGTACCATGGTGATTTTCATACATCAATTTGCAGTCAGGAAATGGTGTTTGTGTTTTGGCTATTTTGGGCAGTCCACAGAGGCAAATTAACTGCCTCCCACAATGATGGGGAAAAGATTATAGCTTCACCAATGCTGAAATTAACCAAATTTTGGAGAATGGCACTGTGTTAATTTTATGACCTGCATTGACAAAATTGTGCAAAATGCAACATGCACACGAGAATGACAACCACCTCACCAAGTGTGAAAAGTTAAAAAAAATAAAAAATAAAACACCAGAGGAAGAGATTGCTACAACATTGTTTCTCAGAACACTTCTTGATACCTCTGTTTACTGTTTAATGAAACAGCTGCAGCTTTTTTTTCTCCTTTGTCTCCTTGACTCTAGTTTACTTTGGCAGAAATGCATAAACAGATGTTCTTCATGTCAAATTATATCAAAAGTAATTAGAGGTTATTAAGCATTTGGAGTGCTATGATGGCAGTGATATTACATCACTTCTCATTTGGTTGTGGCTGTAATACACATATTTTAATTTTGGCAATGTATGCTGCACAGTGGGTCCCTTGACAGCTGGTGCACATGTTTGTACTGTGTGTGAGTCTGTGGGATGAGGAGTCAGTATGTGGGCACCGCAATCACACATGACAGGTGGAAAGTGAACTTAAATAACATCTAAAAAGGATATTTTGGGTTTTAGCATAGCACAACCCTTTTATAGAAAGTTCTGTGTGGGATAAATTCCCTTTAGTCTGAAAGGTGTGGCTGTCGGACTGTTTATTTCTGGAGAGGGATACACAAATCTAAAAACACACCACACACATAAAATAGTGATGGAAAAAGTAGAAGATATTAAATGGAAAAATAGAATCCACGCTCTGTTGTCTGCATTTGTTATTATTATTATTATTGTTATTATATATTATTGTCCATATACATATCTTCTCATTATTTATTCAAGTATGTGAATGCTGATGAACACATAAATATTATATTAGCATGCATTATATAAATGCAAAAAGCTGTAAGCTGTTTTTATATTTTGTTACATTTTCATGATGTACTCAGTAATGTGACAGCTAACATTAAGATGCTCTTAACAATCCTGTGCATGTGCTTGCCTTGAAGTGTTGTTTGAGCAAATGCCTGTAAAATGTAAGGTTGTTAATAGAAAAGATATAGGACTAAGATGGGCTATGATCTCCAAAGTTGTCTCATTCCAGGAATTAGACACCTGAATTGCAAAAGCTGATCTTGTTTGGTCTCTAGACGTTTAGATATCCAAAATAGAAACTCAACAGATGATCTCATTCAGATGGATGGGCCTCTGTGCTTTAAAAGTAATCAGTAATATCTATCTATATATCTATTCCTCCTAAAATTAATAAGTAACAAGTGAAGTGATGCCAGGATAAGATTAATATGCATATCTCAATTTAGTGCCAGGAAACAACTTTTCACCATTTCTAGCGGAAGGGGAATTAGAATAATCCAGATGGGATATTACAAGGACACAAACAGCACTCTATTAGTATTTTTAGAAGAGGAATGTTTAAACTTTTGAATTTTCCTGAGTGAAAGGGCAGCAATATATCACACTGAGTTTGTTCAACAGGTTTTCCACTATGCTAAGTAACAAACCTGAACAAAGAGCTACATGTGTTATAAATGGTTATCTTGTCCAGTTATAATGATCTCAAGACTTTTTGGCATTTAACAGCAGCAGTGGTAAATGTTTTAGAGACAGCTGTGGCCACAGCACATTTGTGCTTGGTTTTTGCACAAGTAAATGTGTGTCATCCACAGGGTTTATAAGAAAATATGGAATAAAAAATAGGGGGAAACCTGCAGAGACATTCTGAAGTAACCGATGTATTCACTCAGGGTTACACTAAAAGTTTTGCCAAAGAGTTAAGACTTAAACAGTTAAGCGCTGTGTTGGTAATGGCCATCTGCTGAGCAATTTTGCAGCTGTATCAAACATTGTACAAAGATGTATAAAAACTGGAAAAAGATTTCTCCCATTGGTCATAAGAACAATAACAAAAGTAGATCATTTATTGATTGAGTTCAGGAGGGCAGTTTCAGTATGGAAGCGTATAGGGGTCTTATTTAAAATTATTGTGAGATTACATTTTCATTTTCAAGTTTGCATGATAATTTTAATTACGTCCCCTATACGCTTCCATAGTTTCAGTACTTTTGATATGCTTTAAAAACTAGACTGAAAATTTTCAGGCATTGGGCTCTCGTTCATAAAGGCCAACAATCTGCAACAATTTCCTTCAGAACTTTTACCCACAAAAAAAACAAAATCTTTGCAAAAAATAGGAGAGAAAACCACTCAACACCAGTAGAGGAGAGCTTTCATACTTAACGAGTCATAACCAAAATTGTTGTTAATTTGTCTCCTACAGCTTTCAGAAGAAAGCTATCTGTAGAAATTAATTTCTGCTGTTTTCAGACAAAATTCCTTTTCGACCCCATCCTTCAACAACATACCACCATTCTACATGTGTGCTTTTTGTTATCTAATCTCATTTGAAGGGGGAAAAATCTCATTGCCTTCAAATGATGTCAAACATTTAATGTCAAACATTTTTAAAAAAGTGGGTTTCATTGACTCATTCCAGTGTTTGGCAACAATAATTGTGTTGTTGCCATTTAATTTTTAGTTGTGAGTTAACTGCTTGGTTTTATTCTCCCACACTCACTTATTTCATTCGGTTTGCTTCCTTGTGACAGCCCAAGCATATTATGTATTAAGATCATTAAGCTCAAAGCATATTTCAAATAGGAAATAATACAGCGAATACCAAAAAACCTTAATGCAACTAACTTTCTTTTTCATAGTAAACCTGGAGCCCTATCAGAAAAAGGCTTCCACACTTATCTGGTGCCATCATCTACTGATGCCAACATTATTGATATTTGGGATAAAAGCAAGCCTTCTGTGTTGTCTCAGTGGGATTAGTCCACTGTGAAGCCCAGATCAGAGGCGATTCTGACCAGAGATGACCCTGACTGAGTCACGGGCTACTGAAGAGAGTGATTTTATTTATTTAGAAAGCAAGCACATACACGGCGTGGTGGGACTCTGGGTACTGCTTATTTGTATATGTCTGACAGACTCTAGCATCCCCTTGACTGATGAGGACAACAACTTTGCTGTGTGACTGAGATTGAGAGAGGAGGTGCCCAGAACAGTGGGCGTATTGGCTGCCACAGCAGAAAAGCTGAAGTTCAATTAACTTGAGAAAGAAAGGAGGCTCTCTGTGCCCTCCCTTGTAACATTATAAGTGTTGTAATTTACGACCAGAGAGTTTCAAAAAGATGTAGCTCACCACTCAAGTTACTGAGGCAGATATATTTATGAAAAACTGTGTTTTAGATTAATGAATGAGCAACAGGGGGGTCTTTTGACTTTTAAATTAAATTCTTAGAAGATCCATTTTTCAGATGGAGTTCAGCCCAAGAGAGACAGATAATTATAGGTCCCTGTGACAACACACAATGCATCAAACCCTGATTGCTGCAAACAGGGAGCACAGTCATTAATAGCATAAACATGCAGGAGTCTGTATTATAATTATAAGGCAAAAGCTTCCATCACACCTCCATCTGTGCTCCTTCTTGAGTATCTGAGAGTCTGAGTGTGTCTGCAAAATAGATAAACCTGCTTTATAATAAAGAATAATATACAAGGTGTCATCTGCAGTCATTTAAAAAGCCCATTAAAATACCACCACCCTTTTTAGGTTTTACGGCTGGCAGACTGGCGAGGAATGCCAAGTACTCTACAGTATACATGATTAAGTTTACTTACTTAAAACTAAATTCACTTTTTGGAGAAAACACAGTGTACTTTGAAGCATCACCAGCTCATTTTAGGTATATTGTTTACATGTGAAGTGTGTTGAATGCAAAGGGGATGGATTAAGGTGATACAGAGATAAAACAGTAATCCAAAACAAAAACCACTGGACACGAAAGAACTCTATAAAACCCCTGAGTTTTACGCTCGGCAGCTGTGATTTTGCTCATGTGCTTGTACAGTAACTCTCACATGGTTCAGCCTGTGGTGGTGCTATAACTCTAACTAATGTCATATAAGTTTTTTTCTACCTAAGCAGCATAGTAGCATTGACTGACATTTTATTACAAATGTGACCAGCCAATTACATATTCATACATATCCCTAAAGTGATGCATTATTCCTACAAATTCTTCTTACTGAGTCACGCTTTCCAATATGCTCCTGTTAATCTATACCCTACAAGCTATGATACATGTAGGAGGTAATCGTAAATGGCACTAAACTGGTTTTGACTTGTTGGCAGATAAAGAATGTTTCAGAAATGCAGGCTAAAAAAGATTCAGACCAGAATGACAGATAACTAGCAAATACAGGCAGGTTGCATATGTATCATCAATTAGAATAATCAATAGTGTAATGCAACAATATTGTGTTACTTTTACATGTTTTTTTCTATTTTTCATATGCATGCACCCTTGTAATTATTTTAATTGACCCCTTTAAGACAGTAGTTTTGTAGTAGTTAAAATACCTCACTACTGTTCCTCCTGGATTTCCTTTGGCCACTAAGGAGTCAAGCAATCCCGTGATTTTGTTGTCACACAGGGCTGCTGTGGCAAAGTTTAAGCAGTCAATGATTAAAAGCTGTGGGATATAAATCAGAAAACAAGTTGTTTAATAAATAATATGACCTTCATCATCCAGTGACTTTACTTTTAGGTATTTGTAAGTATTTTGTCTATAGGAAACAGTTCTTTTCTACCACCAGCCGGATTTATTAACATACTGTAAGAATAAAACAGTGATGGTGAATGTCCTTCTACAAGAGGGCTATGCATTAAATGGAGACTCTGCCTTCACAGGTACAATTTTGGTGGAGAACATGCAGATAAATGGCCGTGCCCAAAACCCTGGCAGAACCATCTCGCTGAAATTGCTGAACAACCATGACTACTGGGTGATATTGGCACCAGCACAACAGAGGCTCTATCTCAACAGCACTGGACGCATTCTGGACAGAGATGTAAGTACATGACTAAAGATGGTAATGTGTAGCAGGCTATCTGGAAAAATAAAGCCACACTTGTGTCCTGGTGTTTTAAAAGTAAATATATTTTCCGATATTTTATGAATGCGTTGCTTTGCTTGTGTGAGCTCATTTGCAAATATTAGTGAACAGTATATTAGCAACGGACCACAGAAAAAAATAGAGTGAACAGATTTCACACAAGCTTATTGTGTCCTGTGGTCTCTGCTCTTATAGTCATGATCAAGTGTTGTATGCACACAGAGTTGTTTTATACGTTAATCATAGCTGAGTCAATTTCTTCACATTAATCAGAGCTGTGTTAACTCACTAATTGCCATCATTATTATAATTTCTGAGGCCATTGGGAGGTAATTCAAGTGATTAATAAAGAATAAAGGATATTCAGATGTTTTAATTGGCTATTTAAGTTTTTATGGTTTTGTGTTACCAGCAACAACTTCCAAATGGTTTACCAGAGATGACACATTAGTCATGAGGCAAAGGACAGTTGATTTTATTTATTAGCTTGAAGCTATAATCTGGTACAGTACATCAAATGGGAAAGTTTGTTTTACTGTACGCTGTCCCTTTTTAAATATATAAATAAAAATTAAAATGATTAACTGTTCATGGCAGTTGGAAAAAAGGTGTTGTGACAGTCTGAGTGGCCTACTACTAAAAGGCGTAGATCTTAGTAGAAAGACAACACACACTGATAGACAGACACACACACTTCAAACATCCCCTTTCATTACTCATGATCTGGGCCAATTTTAAAAATTATGAAAAGAAAAGAGAAATAGAATTTTTGTTTTTGAACATGTTCAAATTTCTTGTACTCTCAAAAAGAAGCAGTCACCAATTGTATTTTAGCCACAGCACATTTGATTTGTTAAGCTGCTAATTATATTGTGTTTTTCAATTATGGTAAAGTTATTTTGGCTCTTTTCACTAAACATTTTGAAAATTGAGCCAAATTAGTAGCAGAAGATATGTTACAAAATTGTAATGTACTGAACACGAAAGACCTGTTTTTCATATTCCTGTATGCATGATCATAATGTTATCAAAGTTCCTGAGAGAAAAGATGAACAGATGAGACACTTTTTATGTCACTATGTACAGCAGATGAATGGCCTTTACCTCCTTCCTGCCACGTAACATTAGCTACTGCTGGCTCATAAATATTATCAGTATTTCTTGCTTGTCTTCACCCTCAATCGCTTCTCCCTCTTTTTTCACCTCATTTATCAACCACACTACATTTATTGGGGTTTTTAAAGAAACTTCAGAAACTCGGCTGCCGTGTTATTTGGAATAGCTAAGCTATTTAGCAATATAGTCTACCAATGTGATGGCTAAAGCCAGGTCACGCATATGAGATCTAAGAAAAAACTACAAGACAACCGCTAATTGATAAGCTTTCTTGCCGCCAACTGGACTGGGAGTCTACTACAGGTGGTCTACATGTGGTTATTAACACTTTATGTTATGGTAAATCGCCTTGAGTCTTAATCTGTCAAAATGATTGTTGATTGTTAAAAAATTCAGTCAGTGATGGAGAACACGACCCCTGCTGTCCCTTCTGTCTCATTTTGTTTTGCACAGTTACTTTGGTTCATCATCTTGCTTGCTTGCAAACAGTGAACAGATAAGGAAAGTGATAAATCAAACGTGTCATGTAAGATAGCCTAAATTAGCATTTTGCAAACTTGACTGATCATGTCAAAGTGATCGATATAAAAAGGTCATTTACTTTGAATCTTAGTAGACTTTAATCTGATGGTATAGTTTAATTTCTACCATGAAACCATTGCTCCTTCATGTTAATAACATATTTGAATGTATAATGTCTTTCACTGTTCAGCTACAAAGGCCAAGTATACAAGATAAAATACAAGAAGTAATGTAGCAACAGAGTTGGTGGTGTTTCAGTGTTGCATGATAATTTACCCCTAGTGCTAAATATAGTAAATGAGTGACTAAATGCAGACTCTGTGTCTGTATGTAATATCTTGAGTTCAGTTCTCCAGGGTATCCAGTAAACCTGCCGCAAATTCAGATCAGCCTAAATGGTATACTACAGTATAAGATGTGAGATGTGAGGTACACAGGGGTTAGCACTGGGTGTTAAGTGTTGTGACTGCTATAGGAAAGAAACTGCTTGAAGTGTGTGATTAGATTATATGGACCAAGAGGAGGGAGCTGGACTTGAAGCTACTTACAGGAATATCTCAGAAATATGACCAATTAACAGGAGATATTACTACAGTGGAGGAGCACATGGGAGTCAAAGCTTTGCAAGTGAGAAGGGGAGAGGGAGAGGCTTGCCAGACTGCATTACACTATATGGCAAGATCATCCCTGTTTCTAAATTCAGATAATGTCTCTGACAAGTAGCAGTGGAAACGAGACAAGCTGCTGCTGACCGATATACATTTGAACAGAAAATGGCACAAGGCTCACAGCTCTCCATTTGATCAGACATTTTAATAATTTATTACATGTAATATTCAAAAAGAAAAACTGGCTGTGCAGCTTAAAATAAAATAACAATAGCAATGACTTGTTTACTTACTTATTAAAAAGAGGACTGAATAGCAATTTTGTTTGAGTCTTGTTTTTTTTTTCTAACCAGACTGACATAGATTCAGCCTGAATTAATTCAATGCCAGGATACTGTCTGCCAAGAAACAAATTGATATACGTAAATTGGTTCTCATGACAACCCCGATGGATGCTGGTAAAGAGGCATTATTTTCCAAAACCTCTCTGGTCTTTCTTTTTGCTTTGAGCATCATTTGTGTGTATTTTTTCTGTGCTGGTCATATTTGAAGTCAGTAAATATGGAGCTAGATGAGTCTCATAAAGGATAAATACACACACTAAATTCACATATGCACACACAGGATTCATATATGCACACACACAATTCATATATGCACACACAGGATTCATATATGCACACACACAATTCATATATGCACACACACGATTCACAAATACACACACAGGATAGACAAATGCACATAAAATTCACAAATGCACACAGAAAATTAAAAATGCACAGAAGATTGACAAATGCACACAAAACTCACAAATGCACACACAATTCAGAAATACACACAAAATTCACAAATGCACACACAATTTACAAATCCACACAAGATTCAGAAATGCACAGGACAAGATTCAGAAAAATATTTCTGATGCACACACAAATATATCCTGATTTACAAACTGCCTGTGGTCCCTGAACTTCACTGCATTTGTGTGTGGCTTTTGAGACTCCCCTGACTTGGCTCGACTCACAAATGCATTTTTTATACAGGGAATGATCTGCAACCAATCAGATCTCTCCCTTGTTTCAGCCAATCATAAGAACGCTCCCCACGTGGGGGATGATTTATGCATAAGCCAATCACATGAACGCGTTCACACAGCGCTATTTCCATGTGGTGCGGCCCTCTGACTGACTTCAACAGGGCTTCTGGCAAAGAGAGGGAAGCGGAACTTAAGGTGTTTCGCTAGTTATCCCCTTGTTATGAGATTTTCTTTAATTATTAATGTTAATCGGTTTAATTGTGTAACTATCAACTAGCGAGCTAACTAACATCAGCTAGCGAGCTACGCTAGCACGTCTGCATGCTAATAGGGTTAGTACATTTCCATAAAGTTGAAATTCTTGTGAATAGCGTGACTGTTTGACAGGATCTGTCCCCAAAGCAGGAAGCAGCTCGGGCGTTTGTGCAGTTATTGAGCTGATTGGCACATCTATATAGTTATGTTGGACAGGCTATGATGCTAATATTTCTGAGTGAGGATGACTGTGGTGCAGCTGAAACAAAGAAATGTAGTTTAAAAGTGAGTTTTTAATTATTAGCTGCTGATATCTGAATGTGAATGAAATACGAAAGAGCAAGATTTTATTAATGTAAAATCTAGAAGTCTAAAACTTTAGTCAGTTTGAACCTAGACATATTTTCCACTGCAAAAACCATTAATAGCCTAACCAAAGTTACTGGGGCGGACAGAGGCATAGATAAGTTCTTAAAGATATGAAGCATTTTGTTACAATAATAAAAGGTTCCCAGATAGCACACATACGTCTTGCAGGCGTGGCCCGATGTTTCAAAGTTGCATCGCCAAGACGTATGTAGAGCGTTTGCTAATCGGCATAATGTCGCTGAGACGTCGGCATTTAGTCGAAAATGCCCTCCAGACGATGTGTAGACGATGATCAAAGACGCACTGCCCAGTCGCTCCTTTTTTCTGCTACGAGCTTTATTGATTTAGGTCAGATCATTCAGACAATTACATCGCTATCCATGAGACACATTTATATAATTACTACAAGTGTATGTGAATATAAAGAAAAACTGTAAGCGTGACCAGTAATAATAATAATACAATGAAGACACATTCGATTCAAGTTAATAGCATATTTCATTTTATTAACGAAGTGGAAACAGCTCTTAAAAATCAGTTCTTAAAAGAACTCCAGCACAGGGAACAAGCAATTACTATATTATAATTTCCGAGTAAAATGTCCTCCAGAATAATTTTTTAAAAAATGGGGACAACTTATGTACCAAAAGTTGGCAGATTTTAAACAGAAGACATACAGTAGGCTACAAAGCAATTCAATTTAAATTCAGTTATAGGCCTAATCTAATCTAATTTCTGTCGAAATGGGCTTAAAAAAAATGTGTCCACCTGGCACCTTCACAATGCAACTTTACAGTCCGGTCCGAATCCTGCAGACAGAAAAACAAAACAAAACATGAGCACATGGCTTTGTGAAACAGCACAGCCCTATTTGATAAAAGTTCCATTTTGTTTTACATGAGAGCCGACTGACATTAGGCTAAAGTATTAACAGCTGACAACCATGTTAAGATTGTTTTTTTTTTTTAGGATGAAACTGCTTTATTCTGTGTTTTTAATGTTTTAATGACTGGGGCCACTATGAAGTAGGTATTTGACCAAATCCAGGTAACTAAGTTAACTCTGGGTTTTCAGTACCAAGACAGTGGTTCACTTCTTACCGGGGAAGATCGCCATGGTAACTTATGCTGAATGGCTATCCTGCTCTGAAGCAGATGAGATTAATATTATAATATATTATAATAACTAGGCTCTATGGTCATAATATTCAGCCTTACTTAAGAAAAATTCCACCCATTTATTTTAAAGGCTGCAACAACGTGAAACAGACTTTGAAGCAAATAAAAAAAATGTAAAACACATTTCAAAGCAGTGAGTAGGCTTACTGTAAAAATCTACAAGTAGCTTAACAAGGCTTTCAATCAGTGCCTGTAGGATCAGTGTTTCCCATATGTTAATTTATTTGTGGCGATTCGCCACAATATCAACGCTGACCGCCACAGATTGATTTTCGTTTTTTTAAAACAATATAAAATCGTATTTGATTGCAGAGCGCCGTGTCGCATTCGTGCAGCACTTCCTGTCGCTCGTCCCTCTTTCTCTCTCACCCGTCCCTCTCTCGCTCTCTCTCCCTCATGGAATGCCGCTGCACAAATCTGTCCAATACAACGCTGTCACTGTCGGAGACCCAGCTTAAAAAAGTTATTAGCCTGCATGCAAAAAGCCTAGCTAATAAGGAGAGCTAAATTAATGTATGAATGCAGCTGGACGCGCACCCCCACCCCCACCCTAGGGGAAACACTGAGGATGATATCGCTATACAAATGTTTCTCCGCATCACCGCAGCAAATATAAAAGCAGCATAAAACAGTTTGTGGGATCTCTGATGGAGATGTCATTTTCCAAGAAAATAGTGATTGGTCATAAGACGGCGATCTCTCACCTAGCCGTTCAGCATAAGTTACCATGGTGATGTACACCGATAAGAAGTGAACCACCGTAGTAGTACTGTAACTCCGAAGTTATCTTGATAACCTTAAGTTCTGGTTCGTGGTACAGGCTCTGGGTCAGTTTGTTTTTTAGAGTAAATGACCTGGGTGGGAATTCAGCTTCTGGTAAAAACCTAAACTAAAACAAACTGAGCACCTAAACAGAGATAAAGTTAGCAGCAGCTCAGTTCCCAGCACTCACATCCTGTGTCCGCCTGACCGTCGGAAGAACGTGAATTTTAACGTGCTTTATTATCTGTCATAATTAGCCGGTCCGTTTGTTTTGAGAGTCCTCTTCTTCTTCTTGGGCTTGTAGTGGGTTGTACCCACATCTTGTACGGTGCACACCGCCATCTACTGTAGGGGAGCAGGTAGCATGAGTACAGTCTGTGTTTTTTAAAAATATTTTAAATGAACTCACTAAAACCTATATCCTTCAGGGATTTCACAACTACTTTCTGCATCCTTTACCCCCTCTTCGTAGAAAACTCCTCAATGATAAAAGTTTAAAACAGGAACTTCCATGAGCCATGTCATCAAACTTTGATTGAGCCCCCTAGCGGCACAAAAATAAAAGTGTTCAAAGCAAGTACCATCAATAAAGCCCTAAATCTTGCTATGGTTTATGACAGTGACTAAAGGTTGAACAAAAAGTAAAGATTTTTGGATAATGCTTTATTTTTCATTTATTTGTAATTTTTATTGTTATGCATCAGGCATCTTGCATTATGTTATTATGCATTATGTCATCTTGTGACAGCAAATGCAATGCTGTTAGCTACCATGCTTATTTTAAATGAATTAAAAAGGAATACAGCCTTAAAAATGTGTGATAGATAACCTTTGCTAATGTTGTTGGCCAGCAGCAGTGTGGTAGTCAAAGTATCTGACCAGAAAATTGGGAACAAAACTACTTACAGCCAGCAATACCAGCTGCTTTATTATGTTTTATTATGCATCTTTCTGATACAATGTTTAATCAAACTCAAACCCATCTCTGAGCTTTTCTCTCACCATTACCAGCTGCGTTGCCAGTTTAACATGCCAAAATTACCATCTAAAGGTTCCAAGTGTGCTGTTTTTGGCATCAGTTATTATCGTAAACAAAGACGAACGAAATAATGAAAACTAGATGTGAAAAAACACAAACTAAACTGAAATTGAAAAAAAAAGTGAAAACGAAATAAAAATAAAACCTAATGAAAAATGCAAAACTATAATAACCTTGGTTGAAAACAGACCTCTAACTTCATCAATAAGCTAACCTTTACAGCTTGTCTTGTAGTAAGGCATCTTCCTCTGGCCTCTGCCGCCCTCCAACTCTGTCTTGGCTCAGCCTGACCCAACTTTGTATCGCCATCTCTGTTTGCTAGAACAGAAAATATTAATGTTACATGTTGTCAATATGTATTTGTTGCACTTGATACATAGTGGTTGTGACGGACGAACTAGCAGTATTAAGCGGTATATAATATAAATTATATTCTTGTTATTGGGATTGCTGAAGCTCGGGGGAGAGTGGTCGTCCACTAACCAGGTTGGGTGTTCGATCCCCAGCTCCCCCAGTCTGCATGAGGAAGTGTCCATTTGCAAGACACTAAACCCCTAATTGCTCATTAGTGTATGAATGTTATTGCATTCTGACACATACCTTTCTGGCCAGGAGGGAGGTGTGCAGATAAGGGCTGACTGAAACACAATGTGGAGGGTGGGTGTGAAGACTCTGCTTGAAAGAGGGAGACAAACAAGAACATATGGCCCAATGTATTTAAGTATTTGACATACTTCACAAAGAAACAGGTATAGAATAGAGTCTGTTTGAATTCATTTTCAATGCAATTATATTTGTAAATTGCCAGCTCATAACAGAACTTATTTTAATACAGAGCAGGGGGCACAGACAGGCTTACTATTTTTTTAATTTTATTTGAATGCTCAAATATAACCAACAACGACTCTAAAGGGCTCTGTTTCAGACTAACTAACAAGACCAGGCCCCTCTGTGAATGAATGGGGGGGGTTTCACGAACCAATAATATTCTGTACATAACGAGCCATATGTCTATTGATTTATGTTAAAACTTTACAACATTACTGAGAATTTAATGATAGAATAACAGTGGTACGAATATTAAGGCTGATGATACACCGAGCAACTTTTAGAGCAACTGTGCAGGGCAACGTTGTTGTCCCGTAATCCCCTTCCCCCACCACTCCGCCACCCGCCCCGAACCGCCGCTATCCATTTAAAACATCGTCGGACTTGCCACCAGCAACATTGCTCAAAAAGTTGCCCCGTGTATTATCATCCTAACAGTATCGTTCAGCTGTTGCTGGACACGCCTGCTGTGTTGGCTGCAGTCGTCTGTGTGACTGGGCCTGTGGGAGCTAACTTAACCCGGCCGTCGTCAAACTATTGCGAGGCATGTTGCTCTTTCCCTAACAATCACAGGGTGTGTGCCTTAGGTTGTATACTACACCAAATCTAAGCAGTTTATTTCTCCCCTCAAAACTTCTCAGAAGTGGATTTAATGTTCTGTTGTTGGCCCCGGCGTCTCTGCTACCTCACGTTACACATTTATCCCGAACAAGGTCCCATGGTGGTCCGCATGCACACCGGCTACTAGCTAGTTTATTCCCGACACAGACTGGTTGTTCAGAAAAAGCAATGAAGGGGGCAGTTCTGATTTCTGATGATGAGGTCAACATTTCGGCGAGAGTCGATGTGTCCCCAGCATAGACTGTATATAAAAAGGTCCCCAGCGAACGTTTTTTACATAAATGGGTTGGCTACCGGGTTAGCTAATATTAGCTAGCTAAGTTAGTTATCTAATGCGAGGTAATGTTGATGTAAAGCAATCTGTAAGTGCCGTTCATATGCTGGAAACACAGTTTTGGATATATCCAGCTATAGCCATAACTAAATAAACGGGAAAGTTTGCTGGTTAAAATAGCTTAGCTAACGTTAGCTAAACTAGCTAATGCTAGTTAATAGTCCGGTTTATCGGCTGTGTAAATACATGACGTTAGGCGCTGTGTATAAAAGTGCAAAAAAGTTTGGCACAATGGCACATGGCTCTAACAACGTTATGCTTTATTACATGTCACATAATTAACATAATCGCTATTTAATGTTAGTCAAGGGATCGCTTACCTGACAACCCAACCTGTCAGCTTCTCCAGCTGCCAGCCTGTCTGAAGACGAGAGGCCTCTGACTGCTCTGACTCTGGTATGGCCGGATCAGTACTAATAGCATTGCGCCGACCCATCTGAGAAGTTAAATGGAGTGTGGAGAAATCCGACTATCGCCCGATATGTCACACGTATTAAAATATAATTCGATGTACGATCTCAGGCCGACATCGGCAAGGCGTATGTGTGCTATCTGGGTTTATGTCGTGTTTAGAAGCGGTAAGCAGAACCAATTTTTTTCCCAGAATAAAATATTAAAAAATTTCCCAGGTCAGATTCCCAATAAGAATAGTTAGATGAGGGACTAGCCATCTCTTTATACGTTACTAGCAAATGAGGAAATAATAAGTTAAATGTAACACCTTCTCATGGCCTGTCTCACCCTCAACTCGCTAACGTTAACGGGCAGAGTTCCGCTCCCCTCTCGTTGCCAGAAGCCCTGTGGAACCACATGGAAATAGCGCTGTGTGAACGCGTTCATGTGATTGGCTTATGCGTAAATCATCCCCCACGTGGGGAGCGTTCTTATGATTGGCTGAAACAAGGGAGAGCTCTGATTGGTTGCAGATCATTCCCTGTATAAAAAAATGCATTTGTGAGTCGAGCCAAGTCAGGGGAGTCTCAAAACCCACACACAAATGCAGTGAAGTTCAGGGACCACAGGCAGTTTGTAAATCAGGATATATTTGTGTGTGCATCAGAAATATTTTTCTGAATCTTGTCCTGTGCATTTCTGAATCTTGTGTGGATTTGTAAATTGTGTGTGCATTTGTGAATTTTGTGTGTATTTCTGAATTGTGTGTGCATTTGTGAGTTTTGTGTGCATTTGTCAATCTTCTGTGCATTTTTAATTTTCTGTGTGCATTTGTGAATTTTATGTGCATTTGTCTATCCTGTGTGTGTATTTGTGAATCGTGTGTGTGCATATATGAATTGTGTGTGTGCATATATGAATCCTGTGTGTGCATATGTGAATTTAGTGTGTGTATTTATCCTTTATGAGACTCATCTAGCTCCATATGTAAAGGTCAGCTGAGCTCTCATTGTATCATCTCTGATGAAGATATTATTGGGTAAAGAAAACTTTTGCGATAGCTGACTGTATGTTGGGGGGAAAGGGAATTTGAACATTAACCACAACTTACTGTAATACTAATGCTATGTTTTTGTTTTCTCTCTCCCTCAGCCCCCCAATTACATCACCACAATTGTGGTTCAGGTTGAGTGCACCAATGAGCTGGTTGGTACTATAATTTTGCATGAGGTACGGATTGTTGTGAGGGACAGGAATGACAACGCCCCTCAATTTCAGCAGCCACGCTACTATGTTGCTGTAAACGAGGTAAAGGAGCAATTCCTGTTGTCGGTTCTGCGGGATTTGTAAATCAAGACATTATGTGCAGTATTGTAATGTTGTTGATGCATCTTTCAGATTATTCTGATTGTACAAGTTTTTGTTTTTTGAAAAGTTAGTCAATCTCAGTGAAAATTGGCGCAGCCTGTCTATTGGTTTCTTAGGCATAGGGCTTAGTTGCATATTTTGCCATCTGCCAAAGAATCTTTTCGGTGGGATCGCCAAAGTCTAACATTTTCAAATCCAACATATTTTTGCCTTTCATCATGGCCCACTGGTGCAAAATGGTCCTGAAGACTCAAATTAAGTCACTGACACAAAGTTATTGGGAAACTTCTGACTATCTGACTGCATGCAGCTGTTAGTAAGAAGTTAGTTTCTAGTTAAACACTTTATTATGTTTCAGTTTTGATATTTTATATACTAGCAGCTTAAATATCTGTCTTTTACTGAAAATCTGTGAAATGTGGCTGTACAATTTATTATCTAATAGCAACAGCATTTTTAGTGTTCTCAAATGCTACCTTCCTGTAAGGTGTAACAGTTTTCTACCTAACCAAACCCTGCGTCACCTGCAATAATTCAAGACAATTCATCTCTGACTTTACAGTCATGTGCTTGAGATTATGACAAAATTCTCTGAGTTCCAGACAATACAGACTTTCGTCTCCGTTGTTCACACTTAGTGTACATTGCGTGTTTTGGAACTCCTGTCACAGTTTGTTATCATAGTCATGTGCAGTTGCCCCAAAAGTATGGTGAGTCATTCTACATTGCTGTCAACTTCTCCCCTGAACGAGCTCTCATGCCCACTGCCTGGTCCTGTGGACTTTGCTGAGGGCTCTGGAGAACAGCAGTGGTTCTCATACATACTTTTTGTTATTCTGTCAGCAGTGTGCCCAGTCTAAGCCTTTAGACTGCTGCTGACTACAACATTTCTGCTTTGTGATATATTTTTTTCTTTTTGTATACTAATGGAGTGGAGTGGCAACAGTAATGGCTATATACATGAGTTTGCTGCTGTAAGTAGATGTTGTACTCACTGGGGGCTGTTTGAAGTGTTTACTTTTCTTTTTCCCACTCATATTTTTCTCTAGCTCACACCAGTTGGAACAACCATTTTCACTGGCTTCTCAGGAAATAATGGTGCTACAGACATTGACGATGGGCCCAATGGACATATAGAATACAGCGTCCTTTACAACCCCAATGACCCGGTATATGGATTAGTCACACCATTTTAAATTTCTTCAACAATCATGACTTATTGCTCACATCCACTTTTCTTTCTGTCTTATCATATCAACTCTCTGTCTCTTTCAGGCTTCTAACAGAACAGTGAGTGTCGCAAACACCCTTTCAGGAAACATAATTCTGGCAGAGAGGCTAAACTATGAGGAGAAAACTCGCTACCAGGTTTTAATCCAAGCCAATGTAAGTGAGCTAATATGCACAAGCACCATACATTTGAATTGCAAGTCTTAAGATCAGTACATGCTAAATATCAGGAAATTCTAAACACGTCCTGATCTGTATATTTAGTGTGAGGTTGTCTATTTAAGCATTGTCCTTAAGGGTAGTGATAGACAGGTTAATCGCCAGCCTATTTAATTGGGCCTATATCTGGCATTTGGAGATAATTGGCACCAGCCAACTGCATTCATGAGGCTGATATTCAAGAAATATCTGCGTACACATTTGCAGCAGGCTTGTCAGTTTGGTTGCTGTGGAACAATGTTAGCACTCCCCCTGGTGAGTTTTGGGAAGTTGGTGGAAAAAGCCCTTAATGTTCTTAGTCACCATCATCTTTTCTAAATGTTAACACGTTTCTCCAATCCTAAATGACAACAAGTCCAATCTAAAACCATTACTAACTAGTGTTAAATACATGATGTTATACTATAGAGAATAATACAATTAAATGATGTCACTTCTTCATTTAATTAATAATTAAAAATTGCATCTAAAACATGTAACTGGCTAAGATAACATATATTACAGTGTACTCTTCATAGGATAATGGAATCATACATGACTTTTCTTTGTTTTTATACCGGTATTATATATTGGCCATTGGCCACCTTGGCTCTTGAAATATCAGCATTGGCCATTCAAAAAACCATATCAGCCAACCACAACTAGTGGGTAAAGAACTCTTAATGACACTAAACCAACCGATCTTTCAGTTATTGTAAAAGGTGGATGCTATGAATGCAAACACAGTAGTTTGTAGCTTCAGTGAGTTCAAAACCTTACACTGCATAATTTCTATTCCTGAGTGCAGCCCTTTTTATATACAGTCTATGGTGCAGCCTTAAGGCAACATCTGGTGTGTGTGTGTGTGTGTGTGTGTGTATGACTGTTAATCTGTTAAAGTGGAAGCTTCGAAACAAAACAAGGATCATGCTATTTTGGTGATATGGGGGTGCTTAACGTCTGATTTTACATAGAACTACCTGCTTTCTCCAAATAATTTTATATACTGCCTGCTACAATATATATTATATATAACAATATATATAGCGTGTAATGATGTAAATAAATATGTAAAAATAAAAAAACTTTCACTAAATGTTTTAAAGTGTGGGAATAAATCCAAAATTGGAATAAATCCAAAATTGTAATCCTAACCCTTGGTCGTCAGTGTGCAGTGTAACATGTGTGTAGTGGCAGAAGAGGAACTGCTGCTGAAGAGTGTTGTGCCAAGTTGTCTGCACCTCGCAGGATTTTCAGATAATTTATCACTGTTGATTAACCACACAAAGAATATTTTATCGTTTTTAAATAGGCGGCTATTTGAAATAGGAGAGAGAGGGAGAGAAGGCCTTAGTTTAGCTGCAGCTCTGCAGCTTCTGAAGATTAAAGCGGAGCTACCATGTGTTACATAGATAGATAGATAGATAGATAGATACTTTCATTTTCAGTTTTACTAATCATAATAGGTATTCCTAATAAGTAATAGAGATTTATTAATTGGCACTCAGTGTAAGGACATCACACAATTTGTTTAACTCACATTTAACTAATACTAATTAAGAGATTGCTCTCGGTCAGCAATATTACACTAAGAGGATTGAACCCTCCAGGGTTTCATTGCTACTTACTTGAATTTTTTTTTAATTAAAAGCGATTGAAGCTGTCTTTGAGATGTTCTGAGAACTGTTTGTAGTCTGTATGTACCAGCACAGCTATTCATATCGGAGTAGTTTTAATTATGTAATTAACTTGAGGGAGGGTATTTTCCTTCACACTCTCACAGGCAACATGACTGAGAAAATACTGTAAAACAAGAAATCCTAATGATGACAGTATTAATTGTAGTGAAAGCATTTTTATAATTTTTCTTGGGTCCTTAATAATTGGTCAGAAAATGTCTGTTGTCCATTGGCCACCACAAAGCCACTGGCTAAGAATTTGACTTCCATTAGAGAAACACCCAGGCTGGGATCTAAGAGCCTCTTTCCTATATTGCCAGTGCTGAATGACTGAAATGCTTATTGTTTGAAAGCTAAGACAAAACCTCAAGCAACAGTTATGATTCAAATCATTCTAATCTCTTCCCAATGAGTGATTACATCATCACTTAATCTAACAAGCTGTGGTCAAATATTACACTCTATACTATAAAATAAATTAAGTAAAGTACCACAGGACAGATAATCATTTAGCATTCAACCCATCTTCTATTCTCTCCATTTCCTGAATGAGGAAGCAAAGACTCAACCCTTTAGCCTGGCAAGAGGTCCTCCAGGGAGATTTCATTTTCTCTTGCAAGAGGACGTCAGAGTAGGGAAAGAAAGAAGACATGGTATTTACTGGAACTGTGCTGCTTGTGTCAAGAGTTCAATTACACTGACAACGCAAATCTTTGAAGTGCTGTGCTGCTCACTTCTCCAGGGTACCACTTTTGGAAGCAACATTAAGGAAAAGGATAACTGCTGTAAAAATATGTTTTTTTACCAAGAATTATTTCCTTAAGAAATGGTTTAACAGAATGTAGAGGAGTAGTGTTTTTCCATTTGGTTTAAGTGGTCTGATATTGGATATATAATTTGCATCATTTACATTTAGCTGACGCTTTTATCCAAAGCGACTTACAATTGCTATAGAGGTCGCACACCTATGGAGCAACGAGGGGTTAAGTGTCTTGCTCAGGGACACAATGGGGATTGAACCCGGGTCTCTCACACCAAAGGCATAGTCTTATTGATTGTGCCATCGCCACCCCGCATCATAACTTATCACTTCCATTCAAATACATTTGGACGTAGGAGATTTTTTTACCTGAGTATTAGTTGACAAGCACACTGCCAAGGATATGATTTTATTAAGTAGAAAAACATATAGCAAATCACACAGCTTAACTTAAAGGTCCCATATTCTTGCAAGTGAGCTTTCCATGTATTTTTTAATTATAAAGCAGTTTTAGGTACCATATAATACTGTGAATGTATCAAAATGCTCAATTGTCAGAGAAATGTACACAGCCCATATTCAGAAACTGTGTCTTTAAACAAGCTGTCAGGACTTCCATAAGGTTGTGATGCTACAACTACACAGTTACAGCCCTCAGCCATGCCCCCAGCACAGCCTATCCAGATCCACCCATGAATGTATAATAAGACCTAGCTTTATTTGCGCCTGTACTAGAGGTGTAAACACCAACACACCCCTGATGCTCCGAACTCTAAATCTGAACAGATTTGGGACTTGTCAGGCTATTGCGCAAATTAGCTATCGGCAGTTACAGTTAGCAGTATTTGACGGCTAAAGTAAGCACTAACAACAAGTAAAGCTATCTATTTATAAAGAAACCATAAATCACAGAACGCTGAGGCAGAACATCCAGAGGACATCAGAGGGGAAACCAGAAAATATTTTATATTTTATATATAAAATACTTCATATAATTTGATCCAGTTCCAGCAAAATCAGTGAATAAAATTACAAAGTTATCAGTGAGGCCCCACACCTAGAAAAACAACCTAATCCCTCACACAGGCACTAAAGCGAAGTGTTTTTGAACATTAAAGCATGTAAAGATTTTCTTATAGATACGCTGTAAAAGCATGTTTCCTCAACAGGTATTGATCAAGCATCAACCTCTGAAAAATGAAGCCAATGTCAATGTTCTAAAAAACTGCAGTTCTCAAGTGGCCATTCAAGCCACTTGAGGCTGGATCCAAAAGCGAGTTGATCCCTATAGGCCCCAATGTTAAAATGCCCAACTTTACAATAAAAATAAACATGTTTACAGCTTGGTACAAAAAAAGAGTTTTGGTCTCTCTAGCCAATTTCCCCATTAGTAGCCAATTTAGCAGGGAGTTATGAGAATCAAGCAAAGATGGCGAAAGCCAAAGCCTCCAGCATTGAGCTTAAGAATCGCACTTCAGAAACCTATGGGTGACATCACAGAGAATACGTCCATGTTATTCACAGTCTTATGGTATTGATGCAGTGTATTAAAAAAATGTATTAGGTCACTTAAGTAGAAGTAGGCAAACATATGAAGATAGAGCTAATGCATGACTGTGAGCTTCCACACTCATGAACAAATGCAGTCTTTTGTGGTTTTAACAAGTTATATTGATTTTAGCTCGAGCAGAGTGTAGCCCTAGTGCACAAAGTGACAACTCATATGGGAATTTGAAAGCTGAAATTGGAAAGCATTTGTTCATTTTCCAGGACCGCGCTCCATACCCCCCCAACAGGCTAACGGCTACCACAACTCTGACTGTGGACGTTCTGGATGGAGACGACCTGGGCCCCATGTTCCTGCCTTGTGTTTTGGTGAACAATACCCGCGACTGCAACCCTCTCACCTACCGTGTTGCTATCCCTGAATTCACTCAACCGGTAAGAACTGGGCAGACAGGCGAGTGTGAAATGCTCTGATATTGCACAAGGTAATTTTAACAGAATTCCTCCTGTTAATGGTATGGGGATATTTATCTTTTCATGCTCGCAGGTTGTTTTTATCTGTCATACTGTATGTGCATGTGCATTGTGCCATATAATTTAGATCTGTGATAACAGTTGTGCTCAATGTATACATTCCTGTCAAATCTTTAAACTCTGCCACACCTGCTAAATAGCCTAATTGTCTGCTTACACTTGGTTTTTGCTTCCACACCTTAAGGCAGAGTAAGCTTTGCTGTTTCGTCACAGCATGGTAATTCCAGGAGCATTTTCTGGTCTGCTGGACCAGCAATTAGAGCTGAACACTGTGTTGACCTGGGATGACAGCTCCGCACCACTGAAATTCATAGAAGCAAAAAATGGAGTGGGAGATGGTGTGGCAGCTGAGATAAAGACTTTGTAGTAGACAAAACAAGTGGTGCACCAATAGGAATTACATGTGTGTTTTTAAACAGTAAATCTATGTCTTAAAAATCTATTTCTAATGTGTTTTTCTATTCATGAAAATCTCACTAGAATGAACTGATTTAAATTAAATTGAATGCAACCGTGCTGATTTATTGAATTGGACTAGACTGGATTAGTGAACTAAACAATCTCCTTAAGGTCCATTTAATACTGTTCTGGAGCTTCCAATCATCTTACATGATCTTCACCAGCAGATGGAGTCTGATCAGTTGCCATCGAACTGTAGATATGTAAACTGTCCATGATTCAGAGCACCTCTTGCAAACCTCATTCATGTTGACTTAATGGTTGAGCCTGACAGTTTATTAAGTAGTAGTTGACAAAACAATGTCAACTCAACCTCTATTTCTATCTCTAGCAGTCTGGACTAGACTAGGATTAAACTGTATTGGATTGAAGTACCGGTAGTCGGGATTGCATTTACTGGACTGGACTTGACTGGAGTTGGCATTGTGGTGTCCTCAGAGCAGGAAGGTTTGAATCTCAGCCTGGCTCCTTTCTGTGTGGAGTTTGCGTGTTTTCCGGGTCATCGCATTGGTCTCCTCTTGAGTGCTCCAGTTTCCTCCCAAAGACACAGTATTAGAGGTGGGAATTAGAAACTCTAAATGACCCTGCTATTATAATTATTTTCACACTTTCTCTTCAAGCAGTATAAGTGATAAACGTGGAAAATAATACTGTAATGTCAGTGTTACAGTTTTTTAAAGGTGGAATTACTTTACCAAAAGATGTCAGATTCTTTTTTGTTGTTAATTGTGATTTAATTTGGATGGGCTGGTAATGGAGCAGTGGATAAGACACATGCCTTTGGTGTGGTAGACCAGGGTTCAATTCCCAGGTGCAACCTCTGACATACATAGCACGTGTAAGTCACTTTGGATAAAAGTGTAAACTAAATTAATAAATGTAATGTAAATGTAATTGGCGTCAGCTGGATAGTAATGACATTATGTGATACACTTGGCAGAGAATATTGCATCAGGCAGTATTGGGAAACGACTCTATCAAGGAAGTGTAGTGGGTTGACATGTTTCAAACATGGGTGTTGAACCTAATTGAATGAAATTGAGACAAAGAGAGATTGAATAATAAAGACACAAGGAGAGCTATTTAGATTGGTCAATAAAATGAAGTTATTGATTGAGGCCTTGAGAGAGGGAGTGACAAAAATGTTTGCAGTCTATATATGTATGGGCATGTACTGCATGTGCATGTGCAGCTGTAGCTGCAGTGAAGGGGTGAGCAACCATAGTGAGTCATAGTTGTTTATCCAGACTTTCCATTGAGAGTTTGCCCATGTAATATATAATTTATAATAAAAGGTTTGCAAACTGCTAAGTATGCAGAACCTGGGAGCACCGGCTACACAAACCAAAGCTTTTTCATTAGTGTGACAAAATTTTGGCCTTTCTTCCTATTTCCCTGCTTATCCCCTAAACTCTGCATGGTTTCATCCTCCCAAAGCTTCACACTAGTTAAAGTGATGTTACATTTATCTTTACTGTATATACAGTTACATTACTCTCAGTAGGATGTCACCTCTATATACTTACGGTTTTCACAAAATATTTTCATAGCATTAACCTACTATTGTCTTCCTTTTACTTTCGTTAAACTTTAGTTTAACAACACTTTTGTAGGAGTGGCCTACATTAGCTTTGCAGTTTTCAGTCAGTTTTTTGCTGGTCTCTGATTTTTCTCCATTCTGCAGTGTAACCATTATGCTAACTTATCCGTCCACGGGGAGATTTGTCTTCTCATAATTGATGAGTGTATTGTAATTAATCACAATGGCTAGACAGGCATTATTAAGTTGATCTGTATTTATTTTTTGCCCTGGGGGGATATAATGTGGGCTCTGGAGTCCCCTGGATAATGACTGCTGGAGGAGGGTATTATAGCTAATCATCATTGTGCAGAGCTAGGGGGATTTGATTTAGCGCACCTCCAGACATTGTAAGAGCGAGAGAGCTGGTTAGGGAGGGGTGTAAGGATTACTCTAGAGCTGAGGGATATAAATATACACCCTCAGGGAGGGATTCTTCCTGCCAGAGAGCTGTTAGCCATGTGCCTGTCTATGCTAAGGAAGTTTAGCACAGGCCTCTTAGTAAACTCCAATATACTATATCAGCCATATGGAGGCATTTTGCATGAGAAGAGAGATGTGATGTGCTAAACATATTCCCATTTAGCCATATGTTGCTGTGTAGAGGTAGAGCTGTGTAATTAGTGAAGACGCTGCCTGCCTATTCATGAGCAGGAAAAGTAGCCTACAGCACCACAAACAATTATTATTATATTTAGAGGCATGGGGATGAGAAATAGATCTAATATCATTGGCTTATTTATTAAATACCCTAATAATTAGCCAGTGTGCTATTGATAATAACTACTAGATCACTGGCATACTGTACATCAGGAATTTGGTTCTTCAGTTTAGAAATATTCTTTTTGTCTTAATATTCAGTGTTGGACACTCTGGCCCCTCCTTTCCTGAAAGTGAGGCTAAAGGCAGAGTAAGCAATTTTGGAGAAATCCACTGCCATAACAAGTACGGTATAGAGCAAACAACGACATACCAAGTAATGTAACTAACGTTAGTTAAGTTGTGGGTTAGCAAACTGTCGCGACAGTTGCTGCTGTGAAGCTAACATGCAGAGAGGATGAGACTGCAGACAGCGATACTCACAACTCCCCCACTACTTATCACAACAACTGCATGCCTTGCCAACCTGGAAAGTAAGCTGAAAGTCGTGGGCCAATTGATTTAACATTACCTGACACAAAAGTCATGGCTGGAATAGTGTTGTGTGGTGTGGTTACAAGCCACTTTTTTGTTTCCCATTTACAGAGCCAGGGCTACAGACAAACACCAGATTTATTTACAGCGCACATACAGAACAGACAGCTAGCTGACCGTGTGGAGATATTCGCTAAATATGACAAAAAGATGTGTATTGGATTTGAATCGCTTAACCCGCCATTAAGTGTAACTAATAGCGCAAAGGTGGGTCATACACACGTGGTTGCAGCTTTCAGATTTTTTTAGCTTTGGTGACCACAGACACAAATGTAATCTCAGCACAGGACAATGTGGCGTAAAGACTGAGGCACTGAGGAACATTTTTAGGACTACAGTATCAACAGATTGAGCAGGGTCAAGATTCAAGAATGTCCAATCACAGCAGCTCAGCACCTTTAAATGCAGAAAAGAGAGTCCAGGGCAACATCTCTATGGAGAATGCTGTTTTTATCTAGAGGAGCGGAGTTCCATGTAATACATAACACAAAATAATGCAGCAGCCAAAATATTAATATAGCAAAAATATTTTCTGTTACACAGGGCAAATGATAAGCTTTTTAAGATGAAGCTTTCGTTTCATAAGTTAGTGAACTTCCTGTCTCTGCATAATGATGCACTCAGAGTTATTTTAGGAGACATTATCTGTGCAGCTATATGCTACAACCACATCATCAAAAGAAAATGAATGGATGTACATCTGATTCTTTTGCTGTGCTGTTCACTAACTCCTCCACCCCTTGTTGCAGAGCAAACTTAACCCACTGAATGTGACCCCCCCAATCCGGGCCGTGGACATGGACAGAAACATACAGCCCCCATCAGACAGACCTGGCATACTTTACTCCATCCTGGTTGGTAAGTTCATCATTGATTTCACACAGTTATTGTTCTTTGGCTCGGTTGATATGCCATGACTTGACTTCTGGTGTTATTGATGGTATCATAAAGTGCACTGAATCCAAATATGTGAATGTTATTATTACTTATTGCAGGTCAGCCAGTCACATACCGAGAGTATTTCTCCCTGAACAGAACCACTGCAGAGCTGCGTGTTTTGCAGCCTATCAGCAGGGACTTGTATCAAAGGTTCACACTCATCATTAAGGTAAACAATAACATTCAATTTGACTTATACACTCCTTAATTGTTGCATCAGAATCAGTCCTTGTTTTATTTTATTAAAGGTTACTGGAACGTCACCTATACTGAAGGCAAGATTTACTGTGTGGCTTTTGATTGAAAATCAACCCATTACAAAAAAATGTTCAGTGTAGTGTCATATGAGGTCACACCATGAGTAGGCGGAACAAAATAGGATCAGCTTCAGAGTGCTGTGAAAAATTACATTAAACTAAAATGGCAATGATCTGTTGGTGCTTTTAACTCACAGATGTGCAGAGGCTTGCAAGGCTGGTAAACACAATGTATGTGCAAATGCATGAATTACAAATATCCGAAAACATGTCCAGGATTTATCCTGAAAAACCTGTATACGTCAAGAAAATTGTGTTGCGTGCACACGATCTGTGTATTTTTGAAATCACTCCAAGTTAGAGCAAATATGCGATCCACTTTTAGGGTACACTCACGGTAGTCTGCCCGGTGTCCATCCTGGGCCGTTTTATTCTGCTACGGTTGGTAAACCAGCTTAGAGGCTCTCGCTTCACGTGATTGTCCTGCTCTCCAAATCATGTTACCGAGTCAGCTGGATTTGTGAGATCTTGCGAGAATCCAGGCCTTATTTGCTTCATAGCCTACGTAATATATGTAATATATGTAATATATGTAGCCTACCTAATATATGTAGCAGAGAAACTAAGCGATAGCTCCTGCTGTGGAAATGGTCTTGCCAGATCTCTGCTGGTGGACACATTTCAACCATCGCACGGTATGATACATTAAATCACCCAACCCTATGTGCCACTGTTACACACAACAAGTTTAACTCATATCACAGACTTAGGCATGCACCCTTACCAACTCCACCTAGATAACCTCAGTCCTGAAGCCCATTATTGTTATCTCTAGCTGCTTTGGAGATTGGAGTGAAAAAGATGTTATGATTTATGGACTTAGCAGGAGGATAGGCTGCTGCGTTCTCATGAATCCTAATTTAGAGCAGAGACAGGAATCGCCTCGGTGCTGCTGGTGCAGAGCAGCAGTGCAGATGAACTTTCCATCCACCCTTCACTAACCCCCAGACACCTCTTAGCGCTGTGTAACCTGCTGTTTACTGGGATAGCTGGGGAGCATAGTGATGAGAGGAAGAGCTGATTCCCACAAGAGGAATGAGGAATGAGGGGAGATTGATCATATAAGAGGCATTTTGCATGTCTTCGGGAGGATTGTGCATAGCTAGATGAAGGGAAACAGTTCAAACAGCAAGAAAAGACCATGATCTAGAGATGTGTTGTTTGTGGAGGATGGTAAGAGCCTTATCTGCCTGACTCATAGAGATGGGGAGGGCCATTTCTCAAGGACCCAGAAGTGGAGGAACGTGAGAATTAGGTATTTTGGTATCTTGAGAATGCTTGGATACAGCACAGTATGTGGTATACATAGCTAATACTTTACGAGATAAAAAGTGAATGGTGGGATGAGCTGCAGCATCTCAAGTATATTTTAGAAAAGACATCTGTTGTTCTTAAAAAAGTCTTATTGAGCCATATCCAACAAGATGAAGATATAATGGAGCCATGTCCAATAAGATCAAATAGAGGGAAAGAGAAGCTGCACGTCCAGCCAGTCAAACCAACTACAACTGAAGCAGCTACAGCCGGAAGCTCCATGAGTAAAATCAGCTGATTGCTGCTGCAATAGCAAATAAAAATGTAAAGAGAAGTGTTAAATGAAACCAGAAGATGAAACCAACAGAAAGCCAAGCTTGTGGTCATAAACTCAAGCTTAAATTATTACCATACAAATTATTTGCCGTGATCTGGTTAAAAAATATATTGAATGAAGTAATGGTTTGCCTGGAGACATTTCAATTCTACTCAATACTGAGCTGTTTCTGTTGATACCATAGAGGTATTGAGTAGCGATATCCATCTCTAGGTATGACACTTTAAGGATGATGTAGTCAGGACGGAAGAATCGAGATGTTGTGATAAACAGTGACTTTTGGTAGCAGTGAATCTCCAGGCCCATGTGTTGTAGCTGTGGAGCTCAGGTCATTTAGCACTGCCTCCCAGAAATAGGGACACCGCTAAAGAGCTAAATCACCAGGGAACACTGTAATCCTACACCCTGTCTTTTCTCTCTCTTAGACAAAAATGTGTGTGTGAATGTCGAGTAAAAAGAGAGAACATCCTGGCACACACACTTTGTCTGTCAATGACAGCACTTTTCCCTCAGGTGTTTGTGTGAGCAGATTGGATCTTTGGGTCAGCGCAGTGTGGGTGTTCTTTATTATCACTCGGATAAGGGAAAAGGGTAGAAGATGTTCGAGAAAGATAGTCTGGCATAACATTGTGATGGCAATAAAAACAGGTGCGAACCTCAACTGGAGTGAAACTCAACTTGATGTGCCAAAACTGCAAACGTGTGTAGCAGAGGTCTACTATCGTGGGGTGTACAAATAAGACAATAAACAAAAAATGAGTGCTGTGGCCTCTGCATCTGCACTTTACCATTTAGCATTAGAACTATATTCTTCTGCTACAATCGGCACTCTGTTACACAAGCCCAGTGAAATCAAGCTAATGTGCAGAATTAGTTTCAGGTCATGGCTTAAATTAACTCACTCACCCCCCCTTGCCATCTGTAAGGCTTCAAAGCCTTAATTTTTCTGAAGTACCGCAGTGCAGGAGCCAACACTGACATATGCACTTAGGAAGGGAAAGATTGCAGTGACAACCTGACCAGACCACGTTCATTTGGTTTGGTCTCAATGGGTCAGATGGAACTCGGGTTAAAGAAGAGCCTTTTTAGGTTTTTGTACAGTTTGAATAGTATTTTTCATGTTCACCCACCAACTGTGCAGGAAAATAAAGGGTAAGGAATGCTTACGTTCTGGTGATTGCGTGATACAGTTTGGTATGCTTTCCACTGTACGTGACACTAATACGAACTGATTTTGGATGCAGGTGAGTCAGCATTTCACTTATGTAAGTGTGTACAGCTCTGGTGGTGTATGTGTAAGCTGCATTGCAACATTTATTATGTCCAAGTACACTGCATATTCTAGTATTTTTGTAATATTTTATAGATTAAGAAAGTGTATTGATTTCATGTAGTAGGAATGGGATTTTGGTTGGTTTTCTCAAGAACTGACTTGTTTCAGCAATTTTAACTTAACTTCTATCCTGCATTGTTGTCTTTTGCAGACTTGCAAAGGGACTTTTAAATGAGTTGTGTTCTGTGGCTCGATGCTGCATGGAAAACTACGAAAACAAGTGCTAGTACACTCGTTTACTAGTTAATTGTTTAATTTTGGTACTGACTTAGCCAATAATAATTCCAATGAGCCTCCTTCTATCATTGGTCACCCATTTGACGGAGTTGCAAGAGCCTGTAATTGCTGTCTCTCCCCTACAAATGATGGTATTTGCGTTAAGTGCCCTGGTAATTACTGAGGCCTAATCCTAAGTGGACCCCTGATTAAATTTTGTCAATGTAGCTTTTTGTAATTGAAATGACACTCAGAGAAATTATGCCTTTCTGTCCTTGTGCCTGCATAAGAGTTGGGACAGCATCACTCTTGTGTATTGCTCTCAACATCCAACTCATTAATAAAATTCCAGCCGACTGGTTTTCCCTTTTTTTTTGTAAATGTAGACTTTTGAAAGGCTTGTTGATATTTGACACTGACTATGACCTTCTCTTGCTCTCGTTCTTATTATTCTTTTCTTTAGGCTGAACAGGACAACGGTCACCCCCTCCCAGCCTATGCTGACCTCATTATCGAAATCCTGGATGAGAACAACCAGGCACCATATTTCCAGTTTGCCAGCTATCAGGGCTACGTGAGCGAGTCCTCCCCAGTGGGCACGACTATCTCAGCCAGTGCCAACCTCACTGCCCCCCTGGGAATCATCGCACTGGATAATGACATTGAGGAGGTAGAAAGAAAGCGTATTCATCAGCGTATGCTTACTGCATGCATGTGTGCATACAAACAGTGGTGGAAAAGTACTCAATTTTCACACTTAAGTAAAAGTATAAATACCACACTAAAAATTTAAAAGTCAAAGTCATCCAGTATAAACCTATTTGAGTAAAAGTAAAACGTAACTGGTTTTAAAAACACTTAAGTAATCAAAATGAAAAGTACTACACATTAAAATCTATTGATCTTACAAAACACAATATATCTTTTTAAATTCACTCAAGACAGAATTGAATACAGCATTATAAGTTATAATGAATCACAATAAGGAAAACTGAGTTGCAAGAGGATCATGTTAAGATGAGGCAAGGAGCAAAACAAAACTAACTGAAACACTTCTCAATTCACAGTCTCACCAAAAATCCACACGTTAACTTCAGCAGCTCTCATAAAGTTCAGCTTACAGTCTGAAACAGAGCAAAGTTTGGCTTGAGTTTTCAGATGTTTTATTGCAAAACTCAACCAGCTACGTTACCAAACTGGCTGTGACTCACAGTGCAAAAACAGAGCTGCTGCACAGTCACACCTGACACCACAAAGCTCCCACTACAATCCTCCTTCTGTAAGAAGCCTGAATGGAAACCTCTTCTAGAAAAGTCCAGTGCTGGGTTGAATGGACCTGTGCGCACTAACTCAGATCTCAAGAAATGTGATAAGGCCTCTCTGCTGGGTCTTTGGTGGGGCAACAACTGTTCCATTAGGGTCTGAGCTGCATGTATCTGATGCTGGCTTTACATCTCTGGGTGTGCTCGTACTGGTGGAGGCTGCCTGTGTTTGACGTGGGTCTATAGACCTGCTAAAGAAGTCTGTATAGGGTCTGTGCTGGTAAAGGCTGAGACTGGATGTGTTTCACCAGGGTCTGTGTGACCTGCTAAAGACGTCTGGACTGGATCTGTGCTTGTAGTGGCTGACTGGCTGGAGCCTGTTCCTGTACTGGCTGATGATCCCGCATCCACTCTACTGACAAACTTCAGCACAGCCCCTGTAAATTATATATGTATATATTTTCTGTTTATTAATGTTATCATCTGCATCAGACCCATTCAACTAAACTAAACTTCAATGTGTTGTTTTAAAATGATGTAAAATCATGTTTTAAAATGATGTACCAGACATCCCCTCTAGACTGGTCCCACAGATGTTTCTTGCTTGAATGCATGAGTTTGATTTCGTGTGCACGTGCATATGAACGCATTTCCACACGCAATGCGGTCATCTTTTCGAGCTACAGTTTGTTTCTAAACTGGCTCGTCTACATTTATCAAAGGTAATAAAGAGTTTTTTTCACTCTAAAATTGTTCTGTCACAGTTTGGCAAGTACCCAGGACACAACAGACTACAGCCGCAATGCTCAGCTGGTTAGCAGGACAGACAGACAGAGAGATTCACTGCAGCTGCACATTAGGCTAAGTGTGATCTGTAAACATCAGACATTGAGAGGAGAGAACACCTGACTGCTGTTCCCGCACTTCACTCTCCTTGCGTTTTTCTAATCTCATGCGTAGAAGGATAACTCTTCATCCTCTCATCAAAGTTTTAAACATTCGCATCCACCTTTGACAGGAAAGGGGCCGTCCAGCTCTGCGCTGTGTCGCATCAGCTGGCTGAAGTTGATTGCAGTATTACTCCACTCAGGTGCGCTGCATAGGCTACTAGTACCAATGGAACCAGGTCTTGTGCAGAATGTATCTGAGTAAAAAGTCGATATTTGGCTTTGAAATATAGCCAAGTGAAAGTAAAAAGTTGCAACAACTAAAAATACTCAAGTAAAGTACAGATACAAAACTACTTAAGTACAGTTATGAAGTACAGTACTTAGTTACTTTCCACCACTGCATACAAACACAAAGCTCCTGTAGTGCATTGATTAAATATTGATTGAAGGTCCACATTTATTCATGTTTGTGTTGTGTACTTAGAAATTAACACATTTATGAGTCTTTTTCCTGCTGTATTTTTTCCCTTGTTGTAGCTGGCTCCTGGTGTTACACCTGTAGGTAAAAGGGCTGTTTTACAGTGCCATGACACACACTCACTCACACACACAATGTAATATAGGGATGTCCCGATCAAGTTTTTTGCTCCTAAATCCACTTTCCACACCCACATTGTGTCCTTTTAATGTTGAGAATCTTCTGATACCCAGATTTATCCAATAGTTATGTTTTCTTGTATAATACAGCTGTACTAAGCACACTTAATAGCTTAAAGTAGGCCTACATTTATATCAGTAAAGCCAAATCAATTAAGAGATTTGAGTGCTTAACAGCTCTCCATTAAACCTGCATGACAGCTTTAATTGCTTTCAATATTTTGTGTAGCATCATAGAGGGTTTTGTATAATGTACTTGGAGACTGGAGTATTACTATGAAGCTGTTGAGGCAGGAAAGTTCTCTTTATCTCTACTTTGATCAAAATGCTGAAGGTTAAACACATTTGTTTTGTTCAAGTTGTTTGGTGTATCAGAAAATGACTCGCTTTGCTCACTGTGGCACATGAAGCTGATGTTTATTTGCCTGTTATGGTACATTTTAGAATGTGTTACCTGTGTTTTGAACATACTGAAATCAGATGGCATTGACAGCTGCCATATCTGCATCACAATAAGTTACAGAAGGTTAGAATAGCCAAAGCATCACTCTGCAAATTGATGCGGGACATCCCTACTCTTAATTCATGCATCACTTTGTTGGAAAATAAATCTGACAGCACTCATCACTGCTAGAGACATCCTCAACATACAATTACAAATTGTATAACTTTGTTTTGAGTGGGGGGGGGATTATGTGCGCTCACAACAGCAGAAATTATATGTTTTCTCCTACTTCAAAATCTCATAAATGCTGAATTAAATACTAAGCCGGCCTCCAGTAATGATGGGTGTGTGAGTAAAATAATCTATTTGATGTACTTACTTTTGTATCCAAATGGGAATGTGTGTTTGGAGTGTTCTGCTGTGCTGTGTTCTCTTTCTCTATATGCAGATGAATGTTTTTGCTGTGGTTTCTGCAGTTACTGCAGTCAAAACATTTGCAATTATTCTCTTTGAATACCAACTTTACTCTATCAAAAGATTTTTTCAAAAATTGATTGTTGTGTGTAGTGGGATGAAGGGGGTGTTTTGACATATTTGTTTGACACAGTTTAACAAACTGTATGACTGTGTGGGTGAATGTTTGTGTGAGTTCGCCCATACCAATGGAGAACTTTTTAAATTCCATACTCTTAACTGCACTGCAAACATTTAGATTTAAATGGATGAAAAGATAGTGTTCATAAACAAACATAGGCAAAACAAAGGACTACTGCCTTCATCTTTCAAAATATCCCATTACCAGGCACCATCCACACTACTGCTTTCTCAAATTAAAACAGAGACCTTTTGCTATGTTTGCACCTCCTGTCCAGACTAAAACGACGAAAATGAAGACCTAAAACGGAGAAGTTTGGAAATGCTGCCAACCCTGTTTTGCATTTCGAAACTCCGGAGGGCATGTTAGTGAAGACAGGCCAAAACAGAGTACTTTTGAAACGATGACGCAACCGCTCATGCTCTGCTCTTTCATTGGGTCTTGCAAAGCAGAAACGCAATGCTGCTGACCAGGTTTTTAAAATAATAATAATATTTTAAAATATTATGTACAGTGCAAATAACACTCATTTATCTACACTTGTACTGTGCATGTCGTCGTACTGCAACAACTCCCAGTCTGTTTTACGCCAGTACGCTCCCGTTTTACATTCATTAACAGTCCCAGCTCCTTATTGGTGCATGCATAAAACAAATTGGTCTGATGCTTCATCTGTATTTATTTATTCTTTTGCCAAATATTCTGTAACTACAGAATAGACCATCTGCTTCATGTTTACACTGGCACGCACATGCCCAGTGTACCTGAAAGGGCCCTGTGCGTTTTCAGTCGTTTTAATGTAGACGGATATCAACTCCAAAACGCAGCTAAAATACTGGTTTAGACGGAGATTGTATTCATTTTAATTCTCCGTTTGTAAACTATAAGGTAGTAGTGTGGATGGGGCCTCAGTCTTTTGTGCAGATTAACAAATCAAAGTGGAGTGGAAACAGAGATAACAAAATCAATAAGCTACCCAGTCCTAATGTTTACCAAACTCTCTTAAGAGGACTCATTGATGGACGTGAATCGAAGCCAACTTGCAGCAACAGATCACAATGGACTCTAGGTTTATTTGTTAACACAGTGTAACCCCAGCAGTGATGACACATTTTTGGTAAATGGCCCTTTAAAAATAAGGTTTTCAAGCTCATTTAGCATCTGGACCCCCTAAACAAAAGCTTTAAAACCCATATTTTTTAACGACTCCTTAATGTGGTTGATATTTTTCCCCAAAAGGGTCCAGGGGCAGTAATGGGTGTACGTTTATTTAGCAGATGACTTCTGCTAAATAAACTCCCTCTTCCTTTCTTTATTGATATAGTCATGTCAAAAAAACATTGGTTTCTGGTTCTATCCTCAACTCCTTCTCCTCTGTTTTCAGAAGAGGAAGACGAGAGACCTGCCAACAGATTACTTTTTCAAGTCTTTGATAAATCAAAATGTACTGTTTGATGGGTTTTCTCAGCCCCACAGCTGCGGCCTTGGAAGAACTGACGAAGCACTCACGTCGCCATGGTAACGTGTTTTTGTATATCTTTCTGTTGGAAGACGAAAGACCCCATGGTACAGATTACCTTGGATGACTACACCACAATCTTCGCCCTGACCCCAACTGGGATAATCCGCTACCTGAGGCTCCTCAAACCCGTGGACCGGGAGAAGCAGATGGCCTATACTTTCACGGTAGGCCTCAGACTCAGCTTAGCTATCTGCAAGACAGCACTTAAGATCTTGTGACCTACATCTCCTATTCTGTGTATATTAATAGAAGTCACAGGTTAGCTCGATACCAAGAGGCACTTGCAGACACAAAGCTGACCTGACACTTTCAGAGCTACAGTATATGACCTTTATCAGTGGTCAAATAGCAGTGAAGTTAAAGTCTGTTCACTTGAATTTACAAATTTTTATCCAAAGCTGAAACAAGGGCGCATTTTTACAAAAGGTTTTGTAAGTTTAGTTGAAAACACAAACAAATACAGAAACACTTCAAGTTATACAGAACCCCATGAAAATTTGTGGGTGACATTAAAAACTGATGAACACTTTAACCATATGTCCATCAGTCATTTTTGAAAATGAGCCGACCATGTTCACTTTAGTCTTAAAGCTAGGATAGCAAATCTTGAAGAAACAGTAGATACGTAGATTTTGAAAGTATTCAATCAAAAAGGTCTCCCTCTAAAGCCACTTCCCTGAATGTGATTATTATTAATTTGCTTTTGTTTTATTTATTTGCTTGTGGTTGTTGCAGGGCCTTGAGACTTATAATCATAGACTGTCTTAAGTAAAAATAAGGCTTAGTCACAACTCACAAATCATTCACACTCATAAAAACAATCATACTCAGTCAAACAATTGCACAAAGCTTTTCAAGATTGGCAATCGAGACTCGAAATCGAAAATTCATTATTCATATCTCATATATGTCACTGAATATGGATCTACAGCCAGCAGCAAGTTAACTTAGCTTAAGGAAAAAGGGTTAAACAGCTAGCCTGGCTCAATCCAAAGAAAACAAAATATGCCTACAAGCTCCTTTAAAGCTCAGAAAATCTTCTTTGTTTAAACTGCACTAAGACAGGTATCAAACTTCTCATCTAACTCTAAAAAAAAACATGTTCCCACAATGTGAAACTATTCTTTTAAAGACACATATAAAGAGTTTATTTTGTGGGAACTCTATACTTTTAACATTAAAGATAAAAGTTCAGTTTCACTCCAGAGCTGCCTTCATGTTCCATCAGGGTTCTGAACGTAATCGTTATGATGTTTTGTTAGACATGGTGTTGGTAGAGGGTTTATTTAAGTTCCTGTTTTACTGCTCTTTCATTAAATGATTCACATTCAGATGGATGTGGTTGGGTTGGTAGAGGTGCTTTGGACATCAGCAATTTATGAAAGTTTATTGTGCATGCATAGAATTTGTTTGTCTAGTTACCACTTCCATGTCCAGTATAGTTTTCTCTGTGGTTTGAGGTATGAGGACCTCAAATGCTGGTTTTATTTTGTGGATATAAGTCCTTTTAAAATGCTTTTAAGTTTGGGATCCATTTTGAATACACATTACGGTGAAAGCTTTAAAGCTGGTAGTTTGCCTCTGAGTTGCAGTGATGACCCTTTGAGGATCATAAGCAGCATTGTTTCTCTGGAACATCCTCTGCATCATTGTTGCCACCCCAGAATGAAAGATGCTTATTGCCTGGTGAAACATTTTAGTGGTTGTTGTTGAACAAGTTTGCCAGAGACTTGGTGTACATTTAATTCTAGATATCTTCCGAGGTAGCTGCATTTGTAACAACTTAACCTTTTTCCGAACACTGTGCAAAAATGCCACTTGCAAATTGATCTTCACAGTACTACAGCTGATAGTTGTGGATTATGTGGATTATGTTGAATGGATTATTTATTCCTACGAAAAAATCAGTCCCTACTAGAGGTAACTAGTATCACCCAGCAGTTGATACAAACACAAAGTCTTTGCAATCCAGAAAGTCTTATAGAAATCCAAAGTCTTATATACTTTCTGTGTCGGACCATAAACTGAACTCCATCACAAAATTATGCATTTTGAAAACATGTGTTTGTGCAGACTCTGCGCTGCATATAAAGTAATTTCCAGTCAACTGTCTTAAACTTTTAACAACCAGCCTGGTTTGGTTTCAGGTGGCATATTTGATGTTTGATAAAGCTGCCACACAGTCAATTGTTCATTGAACAAAATCCAAGCCAAAGCAGCCATGGTGTGAAGTGATGTTTCTATTTTTAAGCAGTAATAGTAGTATTTCAAGGGAACACCTTTTTACTGGTTGGAGACAGAGTGACCACACAAGGATCAGTCAACCAGGCTCTAGCAACTATGGTTATGACTTGCTATGCTAATATAGCTAATATGTTAATAGTAATGCTGAGATGGTGTGCAGGGGGCAGTCAGTGCAAGTGGCTTTCATTAAGAGCCCGATACTGTGCTGCGAACTGTGCTGCGTTCCATCGCTGTTATGTTCTGGGTGCCTTTTTGAAATGATTTTAACTGGTTTGTATCACCCAGCAGTTGATACAAACACAAAGTCTGAGATTATTATTGAGCAAAATCTTGTCTTTGAGTAAATGCTAGCATCAAATCAATTTTATTACAATTACTCAGCACATTCTAGACTGGATACAGAGGAGAGAGAACACACAGATCCAATTTAGATAATCATATCTCATCATATTTATGTTTTGTTTCAATTGTCACTCTAAACACACTAAACATTGTGTGTGTGTGCGCGTGAGGAAGATAGGGCTGAGGAGGCAGGCATGACATTGTTTACATCTGTTGTGTGTTTGTGCAGAGGAGAAGTATAAGTATGGAATGTCTATACATACAGTTGTGATGACTCAAAAATCTGTTTTCCCCCTTGGCTCCTAAAAAATGTCTGACGTCTCTCCTCTGGGGCTGGCTGGAGAACAGAAACACTGTTTGACGGGAGAAAAAATAGCAGCTGTCTTATATGTTATCTTGTGTTTCTGTACAACACCTTTGCTGTGAATGTTTAGCTACTACTAAAGACGCCCATCCTGATGTATAGTGTACACTATAACCATCAAGACGTATCATTTTCATTTCAAGGCTCAAGTGCACATTTTGGGGGGAAAGCAATTTCCCCCACAGAAACATGTATTTCTTGTTGCTGCCACAGATGTTGTTTAAATCTCTCCTACACTTCATTTGTTGTTCTTCTCAGTCCATTTCTTTCTCCCTTGCCATGTACTGGAGATCAGAGCCGACAGGGACAAATAAAACCCAGTTTGCAAACTGTCCTTTAGTCAAGCTTTATACAAGCTCTCTCTTCTCATCTCTTTGAAGGCTTTGCTAACGTTAAGGGAATGAAAAATTAACATATATAAAGGCAAAGTGTAAGTGACTTTGTTGTGGTGGTAGGAATGTGTTTAAGTTTGACACGTTGTCAAAACCAGAGAGCATAAGCTTAAATAAAAAAATAAATTTTCTGTGATTTCTTTCAAAAAATGGACTTTGTTTACTTGTCTCCACTTTCTAAAGCTATAAAACATATTTCTCTTTCTTATGTTTACAGATGGTGGCATCAGATGGTGTCCAGCAGAGTAGCCCAATAACTGTGAACATCCTGGTCATTGATGCCAATGACAATACACCCACATTTGCCAAGGTCTCCTACAGTGTTGAAGTCTTCACAGACATGCAGCCAGGGGAGACAGTACTACAGGTAATCAATCCAACAATCGTTCTCCTGCCTTTCTCCTTCTCTTTTAGCCTCTTGCTCTCGCACTCTGCTTTACGCCTATGTCTTTGTCTCCGTCACACAGCATTTCTCTCACAAACATATTCTTCTTTCATGCTCAAAGTAAATAACCACAACAATCCACTGCATTGTGTCGACAGGCAACCCCCTGAAACAGTTTCCCCGCTGTAGTTATGACAGACAAGTCAAAGATAATGTTTCTTTCCATCCTGGGAAACCTTTTACCAATTAGATCAGCTGTTGAAGTTAATTCATTGTGGTAGGCATCAGTGATGACCATTTATCAATCTTGCCCTAGCTAAAAACAGGATTTTATTTTATTTTTTTGATTAATTGTAGTTGTGATTCATTTTTATGGATTAGGAACATTGTGTACTTGATTTCATTAGTACACTGGATTTAAAGGTCATGGCTTTCATTTCTTTTCAAACTCCCACGTATTCACATGTTAATATCAACTTAAGCAAGCATCCATGCACACATGCGCAGGCACGTATCCATGCACACACACTCTTCATAATGTAAATCCATAACCCCATTCTGCTTTATCTATTAATGTGGAGAGATTCATCATTTCATTGTCTGTTATTTGGTAGTCGGAGCATGATCTTTTCGTCTTTCAGTTGATCTGTCCTCTTAGCACAGCCTCTCCAAAAAAATGTCAGACGCTGAAAAGGTCAAGTTTAATCCAGCCGTTTCGCCCTCCCTGAAATGAGGCCAGGGGTCACAGAGTGTCTGGTATGACCGCTTAACCGATTTTTATAAGCCATTTATGAGAGCCGCAGGCCCCCTGAGGATGCTGCTGCTTTGATGCTACAGCTTTTACACCAACGTCAGGAGCATGAAAAGGGAGGTCTGGGCAGCTTGGATTAAAATTTCAAGGCCTTAAAGATATGAAGCCAACTACACCATGAGGGCTCATAATTACAAGCAGCAGGATGCCCTAAATAATTCGTGGAAATGGTGGCTGCTTAATTAATTTGATAAAGTATGCAAGAAATTATATATTTATCTTACTTACCAAAAAAACTCTGTCCAGCTGCTGTCTTTTCACGACTTTGTAATTGATTTAAAATGGATTTGTAGTATTAATTCCATCTAATCCAAACATTCTTGATCATTAAGGTCATCAAACTGCATTCAGAAGGAGTGAGGAAATTGTAGGCAGGAGAAAAAGTTGGTCAGATTGCAACATCAGAACCATATATATTTTCAACTAAATGCCAACCATTTGTTCCTCTTGTTGTTCCTATTCATAAAAAAGGTCACGTATCATTAGTTAATAATAGGGCACCAAAATTGATTCTTCTATAGTTTGGAAACTTGACTGAAGTTAGTTACAACCCCTACTTAGAAATATTTGCTGCTTGACTGTTTCAATAAGCATGTTGCTGGCAGCTGGGCAGAACTCCCCCTGTAAACTACAAACAGATAAATATATAAACATATTATTGGTATAATGTGTGTGTCTCTCCTTCTTTCCCTCTGTGCTTTCAGCTAACAGCAGCAGATGCTGATGAGGGACTGAATGGTCTGGTGACGTATGAGATACTGGCTGGTGCCCAAGGAGATTTTATCATTAGTAATCGCACTGGACGCATCACTGTGGCCCCAGGTGTTACTTTAACTGTGGGACGATCTTACGCACTCACTGTCAGGGCCTCTGACAATGCGCCAGAGACCCAGAGAAGGTACAGTAGCCTAGCGTTGCTAGTTGTTCTCTCTTGTGTGATTTCTTTGAACATTAAAAGATTCTGCAGCAGTAGAATTACATGATTATTATTTTAATGTGATTCATGTGATGTGCAGTTCATTACTTTTTAATAAAGAACAAATTTGTTTCAAAGTTGTTCCCGAACGCATGCATAGGCAGTCAGTTTCATTATAGTGTCTCTTCAGAGTTGCAGTGGAGCTACCAGCATGCATAATTTTACAAGTTTTGAAGCTTCTGAAACAAAAAAAACACTAAATTAGAGGAAATAACATTTCTGAAAAGCTGTTGCAACTCAAATAACAGATCCTCTTTATCTTGTGATTGAAAATTAAGGAATTCATTCTGTGCGAAAACAAAGTATCTCAGCTCAAGATATAAGACACTGTAGTTGGGTGGTGGAATAAAGGTTGGCAAAGACACATTTCAATGGTCCGTGTTTAAAACAAGCTACAGCAGGCTACAGGTTGACATAATGCCACAATGTACTGCATTATCACATTTACCACTACTCTACTGGTTATTGCACTGCACATGTCAGATAATCTTTAACAACATTTGTATATGAACCTTTACAGAAGTTCAACAAAAGATGTCTCAGACAATGAATGAATAAATGATCAATGAAGTCAGTTCCATTATAATTTTTGCTGCTGGGAACAACTGAGAATAAGTTGGCTGATTTTAAGCAAGTGAATTTTTCTCTTATAAACAAATCATGAATGAAAGGCCTGCACTGTCGCACCCTTAAAAAATGTATAAAGAAACTTTCATGATACAATTATAAGACAGATCCCATTTAAAAGGAATGTGACCAAAACCTGGTGAGTATTTGTCTTTGGTTTTGCAAGCAAAACTCCTCTCGAGAGCTTTGGTGTGGGATTATATATTGTGGATAGTTCTCACTATGCTGTGGGCAAGGTACTTCAGTATGGCTCAACAGGTTGTCAAGGAGAAACTGATGCTGTCAGTGGACTGATGTGTGCTTTTCTGTCTGCCAGGAGCTCCATCACTACAGTTTACATTGAGGTTTTGCCACCCAACAACCAGAGCCCGCCACGCTTCCCTCTCCTCACCTACAGCCTTGAAGTCAGCGAAGCCATGAGGATAGGAGCTATTCTACTCAATCTGCAGGTGAGTAACTAACGCACCATTATACCCACTCACACAAGGTGCAAGCAAATAGGAACATTTTGGTTTTTAATGAGGCATTCAGTATGATGCTGCAATTTTTTTGTTCATTTTTAAGGAAAATTGTAAGCAACATTTTAAGCAACAGAACATTTTTTCTCTCTTTTCTCTCACATTTGACTCTTCAGCATACAATATGTCCAGCATCCATATTGTTCAACTGTCATATATCATAGTCTCCAGCTTTAATGGTACTATATTATCTTTAAGGTCAGGCTTTTCTTTTCCTTCCCCCAGGCCACAGACAGAGAAAATGACCCGATTACATACCGCATTGTGAGTGGGGATTCCCAGAAGGTCTTCAACCTCTCTGAAACGTAAGTCCAGATATTTTTTATTACAGACAGGCCCCATAACGTTTTACCACCAGGGCCTGCTAGAGATGTAAGTGTGGTTGTGTAGATGTATGGATGGATGGAAAGGCTAGTAAATTATTGATCAACAGCAGTTTGTTCATAAGATCCCATGACAACCTGATTTTGAAAAAAGGAGTAGGAAATGGTGTAGAGTTTGTATGTTAGTCTTCCGTCTGTGTGAGTTTCCTCTCAACAGCATTCTGATTACTGTAGGTGAACTGGAGAATGTAATTAATTTGTTAGTGTGAGTGTTTTTGTCTATATATGGTGTGCCCCACCTCTCATGCCTGATGATTAGGATAAGCAGGCATGGATAATGGATGGATGCAAAATGCTTTATTAGACTGCAGTCCAGCCAACATAACAAGACCCTGGCAAACTGCAAGGGCTACTCTTCAAATACTGACATCAGTTCAAAAGTTTATTGAGACAAGGCTCTTTTGAACACTGGCTGGTTTATCGAACACTTTATTGATCTTGGGATCTAAGAGACATAACCAAAAGGACTATGAATCGTCAGTACACTTTTGTGTTTCATGTTCTCTCAACTGCGAAGGCTATACATGGACAAGCAGTAATAATGCATTGAGACACAGTGTTCTTCCCTTTACTGTGATGACCGTGGAACAAACCAGTCAGCGTCTGACTATCATCATTAGCTTTCCTCTGATGATATAGAGTGCCAGAGTGAGTGATGGTGGTGGGGAAGAAGGAATAAGAAGTGAAGTGATGTGCAATTGGTGATAGTAGAGAGTAGATACTGACTTGCCAATTATTGTTTTTTGCTGATTTATTAATACCAAACTTTGTTTGATGAACACTGGTGCTGTTTGCAACATAAAGAATTCCAATGAACCAAGTTGAAAAGCACACTTATTTACACTCACTGGCTGTCTTGGGCAGTTTTTTTGTGCCCATGATGCCAATATGTTTGTCAAGTCAATTTTATTTTTGTATCCAAAAATCACAAATCTTCCTCAAGGGCGATTTGGATAAGAAAAACTCTACCACTTTTTATAAGGGTAAACCTCCATCAGGACAGAGAGACATACAGCAGATGTCATATGTGCAGCGTAGAAAGAAAAAGTAATCGTAAAATAACATGGACAAAGAAAATAACAATATTAGGTAAAAATAAATGCAAATATGAAGAATAGAAATCCAGGTTGCTGTATAAATAAATGTATCTTAGATCAGAGTCTATCGTTTTGTGATTGATTAAAAAAATTTAAGATGCTAATATATTTCTCAGCAGTATGAGGAGGTGAAAAGTCAGACCTACCAGAAGAAAAGTTTATTTTATTGTTAAAGTTTGGTTCTACTCGTCTTCTTTCCAGCTCTGTCCCCTTTTCAGCCTGTCTGCTGTCTAAAAGAGAGGGCATCAAATATTTCTGGAGAAGAAAAGGACCTCAAATATCTTATCTTACCTCTCAACCTCACCATCAGTATTACTTTACCACTGGTCTGGAGCTAGTAAAATAAATAAAATAGTAAAGTGGTTATTGCCTTTTACCATCTCTTAAATAAGCAGGCAAATCCTCTTTATAGATTTTAGTTCAGCCTTTAATACCATTCATCGGCCTCTAATGATCATAACTCCTTATCCTTATTCTTATCCGCTGGATCCACAGTTTCCTCAGTGGCAGGACCTAGGCAGTCAGGGTGGGTACCACCACATCATCATTTTCAACACTGGACCCCCCAAGGCTGTGTGCTGAGTCCCTTTCTATACACACTCTACACCAATCATTGTCTTAGCCCCTCTTCCATAACAAAATACTTCAGATATTCTGATGACACAGACATACTCGCTCTCCTCACAGACAGGGTCTCAGTGACACCCTACCCAAATCTCATTGCCCACTTCAGCCACTGGTGCACAGACCCTCCTCCATGACGTCACCAAGACGAAGGAGCCAATCTTTGACACGAGTAATAAACTCACCACCCCTCATTGCCCCACTTCCATCAACGGCCAGCTGGTGGGGAGCTTTAAGTACCTCTGAATCATCCTAGATGATAAACTGAACTTTGATCACCACATCACAGTCCATAAAAACTGGCAACAAAGACTCTCTGCCATCCGCAATCCCAAGGCTCTCTCAGTCAAATTCCACCTCCTGCTTCTTCTACATCGAAGTATTATTGAACCCATCCTACAGCCCATGTGCTGCACCACATGCTTTCTCCATGCTCACCCTCACCAATAGAAACAAGCTACTGAAAATCAATAACATATCTTCTAAAGCAATTGGTCTCTGCACTACCAAACTGCCAGCCCTCATTGACACTACCACCACTCGGAGAGCACTGACCATAGCACACAACCTCTGCCATCCTCCATGTTTCACCCTCCTCTCTCCTTTGGTCCCAGATACAGGCAACCAATCTGCAAAAAAAAAAAAAAACATTTTGGGAGGAGTTTTGTGCCCTCTGGTATAAGTGTTCTAAATGTTCCTGGGCATACTACAATAGATTTATGTTCTAATAATCTTGTGTGTTTATAACTTGTTTATGTGTTATTTTGAGTACAGACTACGAAAACAGATGTCCTGTAGAGGACAATAAAGAATATATCTTAATATGGAGTGAAGAGACGTGAAGAGACTGAAAATGCAGGACCCTGCCAGACACGTTTCTCACTAATTGATTAAAACCTCTTGTCTCCCAGCTATGCAAGGACACACTTGTGTTGCAGCACTGTATCCCTACCATTAGTTTACTCTTAATCCGTTCCACAATGTTATAATAGTTTGTTTTATGGACATTATGGTTTGATAGTGGCAACAGCAAGCAAAACCATAGTGACATGAGCAAAATAAAGGGAGACTGCTATTGTTGGCGATGCAACTGTAATCTCTTAAACCAGATATGACTGAAATTTTGCTGAAATACAGTCCATTCTTTGTGTGGCAGAATATTACAATGCCCTCACAAGCTCTCAGCAACCTAGTAATATAATAACTTCAAGCTGGTGCTGATGTAGCACATGATGAATCAAAGAATGATTAGCTTGTACACTTGATGAGTGTGCAATATACAGAGCCCTACTTGACGCTCTCATTTTTCAACCCTCCACTATGATTCAGTGAAGAGGTTTTTGCATTGCTGCATGTTCAGATTCAGGCTACATATGGGGCTGGTTCAATCCTCCTATTATGAATAATGAGCTCTCCAGTATAAAACTGCCTATAAATGGGGCAGGGTCCCCTGAGGGAGGTGGGACTGCTTCAGATTCACTCACCATTATAGTGAGCAAGACACAGCCTCGAATCAGTGTCTCAGAGTATGTAAAAATGAATTACAACCTATATATCACTTTCAAATACAAATATAAACTCAAATATTAAGTCCGATCAACTACAATTTAACTTTAATTATACAGTTTACTGAAGTTTACTATTGTAGTTTCGCAATTGTAAATAGAGCTAGATAAATCAGCCAGGCCGATATTAGCTTACTGCAGATATAGAGATATAGATATAGTGTATATGCGGGCCAGTACGTGATATAAAATTGCAGTCGAGAAATGCCAGACTAGGTTTGAGATCATTTAGAAACGGTGTCACCATTGCATAATTTGTCCACCAGAGAGCAGTGAAAAGTTTATTGTTATACTGAAAGTGTGTTTCTTGGTCACAATTCTTACATATAATTAACAGATGTTGCTGCTATTCTAACAGCTATTCTTTGTTGACGCCAACATACACTTTACACACTATAGAGGCCCTGCCAACTTTGATACTAATGCCAGTGTGTGGCCTTGTGTTCCAGTTGGCAGCCGATTGTCTAGCTTCAAAGTTAAATTGAAAAACAGTATAGGTTAAGGTAAACATTTTATTGCTTCTTGAAACAAAACACAATGGCATCCGTTCTAAATAAATTGACTCAAAACAAGTGTTTTAGATATTACAATTTAAGGACAAATAGATGTCAGAAAGGTGTCTTTAATTTCCCCTTGTGGAATCACTTATCTTAAGTGAGAGTTATATCAAAGTTATTGTGTCTGAGGTGAAACATTCATGCCACTTGGCACTAACGTCCTATAAATCAAGTCCAGTTTATCTTATAGAGACATGATCTGAGTGGAATGAAAGATCAACTGACTTAGTGTGACTGGGATGGATAGCCTCTAACTTGCACCATTGTCACGCTAGATGTTGCTGTGTACAGCATCCTGTCTGTCCTGACAACATCTTTTCATTTGTGGTGGCTGGGGAGAGGAGGTAGAACGTTATCACACATGATCAGTGAACCTCTCAGATCCAACCGCTTAAGTGTAGTTCAGGACTCCAGCTGTAGTAAGGAATGAACTCCCCAGGCTGGCTAAGTGGCATTAATCATTCTAATCTTTGTCATCATCACCATCGAGATCATCATCATTATCACAGTAATTATGACAATTATCACCGTATATCTTCATAATCGTATTCACATCAAAATTCCCTGTACCTTCAGCTTCATTGAGCACAGAGGAGGGTATTTTCTACGCTTGTGCTTTTATATAAATAAACATGAGCACAGCAGGCAGTACTGCTTTTTGATGGTGTTTGTAGAAAGCTATGTTTGCCCTCTTAAACCACTGATCATCAGGTGTGTTAGATTCAAAGTAGGAATGTATTCGCAATAACTTGGGGGCAAGTGCTTAGAGAAATAGTGTTAATCAGGGTTTCAGTAATTTCCCTGTCAGATTTCAAGATGAGGCTCTACAGTTTGGTGGTTATGGGCCAGAGAGGCAGGTAAAAAGTAGCGGTCAGGTTCTGCTTGGACTGTTTGGTCAAAGAAGTTTTAAATTAGAAATGTGAGGGAGCAGGGGGACAGCAGGGAATTGCGATGGGCATTAATCTAGGAGTGCGTTCAGATGCATTCGTCTTTCCTTCCATTTGCGATTCTGGCACAGGCTCTCCTGAGTGTAGCAGGGAAATTGTTTTGTGTGTGTGCGTGTGTCTGTGTGGGTCTGCACTTGCACTCACGTGTCTTGTGTGCCTGTGTGTGCAAACAAAGATAATTCAGTGTTCTGCTTGGGATTGCATCCCCATTTTGGAATGCCAGAGTGCCAAATTATACCTTGTGAACGAGCAGGGGGGCCGCTGTGTCTGCTGCAGTCATTGGAAAGAAAACATGAATCTTTCTGTCTGTAGTCCATGTGCTTTGGGAGCAAGAGGCGGGCTACAGAGAGAGAAAGACAGAGTGGGAGCATTTAAAAGCCCACCTGCTCTTCTCCCTAAACTCATCCTCCTCTATCATCGACCATGTTTTATAAATCTGTCTTATCTGGAAGTAAATAAACTCTGGAGTGCAGCCTTCTCCATCACTCTCTCTTGCATCAGTGATAAAGTATTCAAAACTATTGAACACATTTAAATAAATGCTTTTTCTTGATGTGACACACACAAGTAATGCAGGAATATGACTACACATAGCCCAATATTGTGTTCCTTTTTTGTGAGGTCTCTAGTTGTTCATGTGTATTAGTAATACAAGTGTTTTCTCTGACCCCTCTCTGCAGGATTGGCCTTCTACTTCTGGGAAAGCCTCTAGACAGAGAGACCACAGATCAGTACCGTCTGATTGTCACAGCTTCGGATGGCAACCCTGGAGGGGTAAGGCACAACCCTCTTTATTAAAATGCTGGCCTGATTCCATGTGGTCGACACTCCTCAAACATTTTGAGCACATTAAGCTCAAATAAGTCCGTCTCATACAAGCTTAATAGCTCAGAAATTTGGCTCACTGAACCAGAGTGTTTCATTAGCCTGGAAAATCTAATTGTGCGTTTGAATGTTTAATACCCTTTGATTTTGTCACAGATTATTGGGCTGCCTGCTCATATAAGTCCATATACTGTTTGTGGAAATCATAATTTCATGACTTTGGTCACCTGTTGAGTGGGAGTTCTTCACTGATTGACAAATGCCACTGAAAAAAAAGACTGAGAGTACAAGTGTGCATTGTGTTAGGCTTTTTCCAACAGCTCATCAGGACTTACATCAGGCCTGTCACTCAATCAGTCATTTCCCTTTATTCAAACCTGACTGATTCTCACTCACCAAGTTCGGCTTTGCAGTTACCAAGGCAATGGGCAATTACTGCCCTGCAATAATGATAATGTTTTTCACTGCTGCTTCTAGCATCAAAGTTTGTAGTGTAAATGTATGTTTACAGCATGCTGTTAAAATTCTACTTCTGACAAAAGTGCATTTTGAAGGTGAGTATTTAGCATTTGTTGAGTTGTCAAAGCAGATACTGAATAAGAGCAAGAACACATTCAATGCATGGATATACTGTAGCAAAGTGAAAAGAAGCAATTTTGTTGTATCTCGCTATTGAGATTTTAAGTATCCTCACACACAGCGGTTTGGAGCAGTACCACATCCAAAGCAAAATTTTAAAGTAGATCTCAAGTGATTTAATATTGCACTTCCGTCACATTTGGTGACTCATTAAAAAAAGAAATACTGAATCCTACATTTCCCATCATGCAGCTGATCACATCTTTTTATTAGACCCTCTTTGTCAAGTAAATTTCCACATCTTTCAAACTCATGCTTTCCGTAAATGAGTGGTACCTAGCCCAAACTTGGACGTGACACATTTATAAGAGAGATTAACCTGATGACATCACTGTGACATCATTAGAGTTATTTTCTTAGACTCAAACCTACAGAGCTGCAGAAGAGATTGTGTGGCTTTTTTTCACCCGAGTAGTATTAACCATGACTAGTAAACTGATCTGTAATTGTAATATACAATCATCATGAGTAGTTGTGAGTTTTGAGTTTTTACATTCACAGAGCTGTCTCTGTAACTTAGGCTAAAGTAACAGCAGACACGCTAAGTGAAAGTGAATACTGCCTGCTCCGTCTCCCACAGAGAGCTGATAATCATATAAACCGTCTTAATTTAATTAGACTTCACCTCAGTTGGCTCAGTTTTTGCAGCTGTCTCTGTTCCAGGCAGAGGTGAAATGAGGTTTCCCTTTTAAGATGCGGCATGTGATATGTACTGAACATTAGCTGATGAGCTGTCACAGGAGTGATGTTGATTGCCCCTGCCTCACCTGCGCATGCATAAACACTCAGAATTACAGCTCCTTTTCATCTGTTGGCAGACTTCGTGTGTTGGTCAAGTGGAGCTATATAAGAAGCATATGTGCTGCCAGCGTGTCCCTGTATTTGTGAGTGCTCCAGAACTGTAGGAGTGCAAAGAGAGAGGGAGGGGCAGAGGTGATGGACAGCGACAGGGTCAGAAAGAAAAGAGCAAATAAATAGAGTGTAAGATAGGGCTTTTCCTCACAGAATGAGGTAACCACAAGCTGGTGCTCTTTGTCCTGATATTGATGGACAAGTTGTACAAACTGACACCTTTTACCTGTATAGTGTGTGTGTGTATGTGTGTGTGTGGGTGTAGGTGTAGGTGTGTTGGTGTGTCCACAGAGTAAATTACTGGCTGACTCATGTGTGCTAAATGTCACAGCCAGGAAGAAATGCTGTCAGAACAGAAAGGAAGTCAAATGAGGGAGAGCGGGAAAGGGTTGCAGGAGGGTGGAGGTGAGGAACTCATTCAGTGAGACGTAGTACTGCAGGGAAGGCTGGAGACGGGGAAAGGATCAAAATAAGCACAGCATGAGGGGACAGAAAAGAAGGGTGACACCAGTGAGTCAGATGTGTAATTAGCAGTGAACTTAGGGAACCATGGAAACATGACACAAGGAGCAAAGCAAGCCATCTTACCCTCCAGTGCTACTTCTCTTTCAGTATAGTTGTTAAATCTGACCACAAACACATTTTTTTACAATACTTTTTCATAATTTTAATTCTTACCTCTACTAGTGCACAAATCAAGTTGTGCTAATCTGTGTGACCAATTCAAAATTTGTATTCTCAACTGTGGAAGCTGTACTCATAACCGTCAATCAGACTCAGATTCCAGAAACTCACCCAGGGACTCTGGATAAAGCTGTTCTTCTTGCCCTCCAAGGAGGGAGTACATGACTCCTAACAGTCTGATCTTATCAGTCCTTGCAACATGGCTTCTGGTCATGTTTGTCACTTGAAAGGCAAAGCACCATCAGCCACCTCTGGATCTTTGAGACAGTGAGGATAGAAGACGAGACATCACAGAGCTCCATCTATTTTATGTTAAATAAATAATGGCAGCTCATTAATCACACTTGTGGCCATAGAGGTAGGATTTTTGGCTTTTATAAGAACACCCACACCAGCATGGAGACGCTAATTAGCTTCAGGTCTTCTGTGAAATGAAAATAAGTAGATCCCATCACCACACTGATGGTGAGCTGCGTCCTCTTGTATCCTAGTTTTAGAAGTGAATAGAGCAAAAGCAGCATAGAGTGTGATGGTTTTCAGCATGGATTGCCATGTCAATTCGTACATGAAAGAGCTGATTATGTACGTCTCAGAACCCAGAACAAAGAAAACAACAATGGTGAAGGAATTCCCAATAGACAGTGAGATGAAGGTGACATTAACTAGGTCATTTCCTTCGTGACGTGTTGCTGAATGTCTCATCTGCCAGGGCAACTTCAAACAGATGTCTTCTGGGACGTATTATTTCTTGCAAGGGCCAACTCCTCCCACAACCCACCCATTCTTTGTCCCCCAAAGGAGACCATTCATGCCATTATTTGCATGCAGCTTTGTCCCAGTGCACTGAGAGATTATAGTTTGCACATGTTCAGGCATTTTTCTATGTTGATTTATAGGAGTGCTGTAGATTTGTGAACTGTGCCATTGTTAGAAGGTTAATGGCAGTACATTGGTAGACATTGGCCCTGCATATTAATGAACACCTCAAATGATTGATGCTGGGGGGAATTTGCTTTACTCAATAAGCTCTGAAATCAAACAAACCTACATAAAAAGGTAATAAACAAACACAAACATTTGTTAAGAGTCTACAGCCACAAAGTTTGGCAACTGACAATTCCTCCGAACTTTCTCACTTATTTGCATTCAGTTTACCTGGATGGTTGATGACATTTTCACTACACACCAAAACTAGAATCTGTGTCGTCTTGAAATGCCAGTCCTTTCCTGATAGACAGTTTCTGACAGCAATAACAGTTTAGCATTTAGACCATGTATATTTTCTTTTTATTTCATGTGTGACTACTATTGTGCTGTTTTTTGTTAACCAGTAGCAAAAGAAAAGCTGGGTATCTTTAATGCATTATGAAAGCTCATCAAAACAGCTGCTAATGTGTGCTGTTTTATACCTTTTGTTTATCTTAGGTTTGACAATGCCAAAAGGACTTAAAATCAGTATTTGTCAGTCAGTTTCTAATAGTTGACTTTATTTCATTCTAATGCTTTGAAAATCGCTTCTTGAGCGTGAGAGAATCTAATTTCCCTAACTCATCATCATCAAGTTTGCTCCACATTTTATCCAAATGTATTATTATGTTTGTCTGCATATTTATCCTGTGTTTATGGTCTTTATATGTGAAAAATTAACACTCAATATAAAGAAATACTGAATAACATTGTTTTTTTATCTCGTTATTTTTTAGACATCCACTACTACTGTGAACATAGTCGTCACTGATGTCAACGATAATGACCCTGTGTTCAACCTCACCATGCCCACAAATTTTACCGTCCAAGAAGAGCAAGCCAATTTGTTTGTAGGACAAGTCAGGGTAAGTTTAACATTGTTCTTTTGAAATGAATAACCCTCTGTTTCACTACCATCCACATATCCCTGTTTTTTAGCCACAGTAGATCACATGTTCTTTCCTCTGTTGTCATCTCTTATAAATTGTATAGACTACTGAGTCACAAATGTATCTCACTTCTCATTGTTGTTACCTGTAAAAAAAAAAAAAAAAAACTCTTTCATTTTTCAACATGGTCAATGTTGGACAGATTTGTCACCCAGAGATGCATCCCTGTTGACTGGCTTGGTTCAGCACCACTGAGCAGCCAGACCTTTCCAATTACTGTTCTAGATTAATTAGCCTGATGTGTGTCAGTGGATTAATCGTGGGATGATGACAGGATACATCCTCTGTGAGTCTGTACATACAGTACGTGCTTACAAAGTAGCAGATGAGGCAATAAAATACAGGGGTCCCATTTTTTATTGCCTCCTTTATTAGCTTTTAGTGTTTTTCTTCTACAGGTTCCCTCTCTGATTTTAAATATGATAGAGCCCTCAGATCCCACATTTCCTCTCAACTCACTATTGTTCATGTTTTGAAACATAGTTACGAAAATCAATACAGTTCACAATAAAGTTTCAAAACGGTGAGCCAGTAGAAATTTGGGGCAGTTCCAGGGGGATTTGGTGATATTAGAAAACCAGACTTCATCTTTATAGTTTGATAAGAGATTGGTGTGAGTTTGGAAGTTGTCTCAGCCTCTGCTCTTTGATACAGGTTCACAATATCAGGAAAATGAAATGGAATAATCATGGTCTCATAGTGAGATAATTAAGATATAATGAATGTAATTAGTTTGATAATGAGTTACCCAATCTAATGAACATGTGCAGTAGATTGGTTAATTCTTGATTTAGTGAGTTGTGCTGTTTGATACATCAATGTATTACGGATATATATATTTCAAAACACACTCTGTATCTCTATGTAGGTGTTGATATTGCTTAAATATGTTCATCTCCATTTTACATAAATACAGAAGTGTTTGTGGCTTTGAACATTTGACAATATATAATAATATTTTATATATAAAATAATATTTTTGTGATAACTTCAGAAAATCAGACAAAAGTTTATTTTTAGAGTATTAGTTTCTGTGCCATTTCATTTCCTTGTTATTGCTTATGCGAACAAAAAATGCACAATGGGTATATATGCACTTTAATATCAGTCACCTTTGTCACTTTTCAGGATATATGCTTTTAACATTAGGCATCCTATTACATTTTTCAGGGGGTAATAAAATGGACTACCAGAGAATGTTGCAAGTTTATGAGCTGTGAAATAAGACAGAAGGACATATGAAGGAAGCTTGGTGTTTGTGTGAGGTAAAGCTACCTTCAGTCTCACTCCCAAGTGTTTCCTCACAAATGCAGCCAGCAGTTAGATTGGGGCTTAGCCCACACCACCATCTCTCTCTCTCTCTCTGTCCTGCCTCGGCATGTTTTCACCGCTGGCACATTGCCAACTTGAGCTGAGGCTGTCCCTTTCTGACTGAAAGAAAAGTACATTAAAGTACTTAGTTCAACACAATCCCACTCTCCATCCACTTGCAAATAGAGAGGCTACAGCTTAGCCTGTTGTAGCTGATCAAGACGGGATGGAGGATTTTTTCCTGAATGCAAAACTGTTTTTATAAAATCTCAGGGAATCAGCACAATCTCGTAAACACAGGCTAGATATTGCATACACAAATTAGTGAATAATAATGATTATCAAATAGATGAAATGTGTAAATACTATGAACTACACATGTAATTTTCAACTTTTTATCACATTAAAGGTTTTGTTCATGGTTGATATCCTTTTTTTCTCTGACGTTTTGCGCTCCATTTAGTCTAAATCTTGCAAGACAGTAGTTCCTCACCATAGCTACGCGGAAAACACCCAGATTTACATTGCTCTTTCATCAAAAGTCTATGATCCAATAGACTGTCAAGTAAACAAGGGGATGTGATTTCAGAAGGATCTCATTTCTGTGACAGAAATATATATAATTATATATGTTACCAAGGAGAAAAAGTAGTTATTGCTCACTTTGATTTTTTGCCCGATAAAGACTAAACATCAAGTTAGAAATATTTTAACAACATATCAACACAATAATCGTTAAAAGTCCTTTTATTATCTAAAATAATTAGCAAGAATTTTAGGTTAGGTCTTCATTCATTCTTCATCTTATTCTGAATGCACTGCTGCCATAGTTTATTATCTAGTCTTTCCTTGAAACTGCAACCCTTTCAGAATTCTAACAAAAACAAGGAAAACAGAGCACATTATGCCTTCTGGTAAATCTTTACTTTGCCGGTTACAGTTTGGGGTGAAGTCTAGATGTACCGTTTCTAACATTTTTGCAATCAGTAAAAGTTTGAAGACATTATAAAATCACTATAAAAAACACAGGCAGCAGGAATAACCTAAAAACTAACTCAATTTTAAGTGTCGACATGGTGTGAGCATAGAGACATCTGCCACCTCTCTCCTTCGGATTTAGCTCTAGCTATCCCCAGCAGTACCACTACCAAGACTGGTGAACAAAGCATTGCAACTTGATAAAACTGTTTAAAGCAACACTATGTAACTTTATCTCGGGGTCCCTCTACAGTTGGGAAACAGTATTGTCTTCTACTACTGTCGTAAAATCTGTCATGAGGTGTGTTTGACTTCATGCAGCGCTGCGCGGCGCTGACTTAACATGATGCATGCTGGACTTAAAATAAGCCATGCTGGTTAGAAATTGTGTTCAACTTTCGCCGGCGCCGAGTCCGGCGGCCGCAGTTGCTTTTCTCCGGCTGCTCGAAGTTGGAATCACACTTTTGCTTGATTTTTCTTTGCAAATTCCGCGAGATCAGTCATTGATCTCAGCTCACAGTAAGCTCACTCTGGTAGAATGTGTCCAACTTGACGGCGGCGTTTTTATTCCCCGGCCCTGCAGTCACCTGCAGCTCACGTTAGACTATGAAGTTGGCGAAAGTCAGCCGCTGTCGCAGTCATCTCGAACGCACCTATGGTTACACCAGGGGATACACGCGCATCTGTTGACAAGCGATACCGTCTTGAGTTTTTGAGAGTTCTCACATCTTTGGCAGACTGCCAGCGTTGCATGCGAAATGTCTTCATCCCAACAACACAATCAACTATACACACAACAACTCAAAATCTATGAACACAATGATAATATTACTAATCTTCCTGCTTTCATACTTTCTACATGTTTAGTAGACTAAACCTTTTTGCTCAAAAAATTCTTCATCGGTCGGGCACCCCTCCTCCTCCTTTAGCTCACACCAACGAGCGAAAGCTGGACCAGTATTGATCCTCGTCCGGCCTTTTATTTTGTCACTCTCCCTTTTTCGCTTTCTAGTCTCCTCCGACAAAACTTTTGCCTTCTTCATTTTACTTGCTGCTTCGGCCATAACAACATAGAGACGGGCTCTCACGTCAGAAGTTGAGGAAGTGGGGGTTGGTGGAGGAAGTGAGGTATGCCGTAAAGCGAATTTTGTAGTTCTTTTTGTGCTCTGGTTCCTACCCGAACCCCGAAGTTACGTAGTGCCAATAAAAGCAATACAGACACCAACAGGCTATGGCAGACGTGCCATTCAACCTATTGTAAGTCAATGTACCATCTCAAGGGTCATGCTCAAGATGCAAAGACTGTCAAGGGGGATAAAAATAGAAATGTAGATAGAAAAACATTTTATTATTTTATATATATGTTATGTTTTGACATTATATTTATTATATTTTGTATTTGTTTTTATTTAACAGACTACAATCTGAAGTTACAACAAAGCAAGAAGACCAAATGTTGAATTGTTAGTTAACCAATATTAGAGTTATCCTATGTTTAAAACAAAAGGAGTGCAGGGAAAGAGAGCTGCTGCTCTGATCTGTCGAGTTGATACACTGGGGAACACACCTGATATTGGGGACTTTGACGAACATTGTCGCTTGACGTACACCACTTAAGTATTGCTCTCTGTTTCATCACCCATCCTCATAGGCTGACAAATGCTCTGTAACTGCTAGCTCTCTCTCCGCCAGTCTGAATAACATCTTGTGATGTGAATTTCTTTAGGAGCTTTGTGTGCAAGTGCATGTCTGTCTTAATGAACAAATGTTGTCTGTATCAGAATAGAAGCCTACAGCTCACTGTCACGTGACATGCTAAGTAAAAGTCAAGTGACATATGAAGAAATGAATGAGATAGAGTTTGAATTTAACATAAATGTAATGTGTTACTGTAAAATCAGTTCATCTTTTCCTTGAATTCACCTGCAAAGAGGGCGTAATAATGCAGCCAACCAAGAGGCTTCAGGCAATTGCCAACGGTGAAGAGGACTGCAGTGCAAATGCATAATGCTATTAAGTAGCTTAATGCTAGCCCTAAAGCGCTTTGGATTATCATTCCAGTAATTGGAACTGGTTCCCACCTGTTCTTATTTTACACACACTCGCATAGACTAGAGACGATTTACTAGGTTATCTCAATCGACAGCATTGCTGGTTATAGAGTCATTTGTTCTGTAACTGACAAATCCTACACCATACAGGCTCATTCTGATTTGCTCACAACGAGGAGCCATAATCTGAGCATGCAGATGACCGGAGGACAAATTGATTAGCATTCGTGTCAGACACATCATGGAAGCATCATGTAGAATTGTTGCTAATTGGACAGGCTGTTGTACATTTTTTTGCCAAGCAGATTCCTTGATGAAGTAAGTTTAATGATTCTATCCTGCTCCTATCCAAGACATTGAAAAGCACTGATATGCTGCATTTCACTTTAACATACGTACTGTCATCAACCTTCTCATTTGGTTTTGAGAAGATGATATAAGTGCTAAGTGTAACAAGACATATTTCTGCTGACAGTTTAAGTGGACAATTCTATTTAACTTTTGAGAGACGAATATGCTCTTTTTATAAATAGTAAAAGAAAAAAAAACACTGAACCCAGAACAGTACCACATAAAGAAAACAAATTTCTCAGGTATTATATATAAGAAGTTTGCGTGTGACTGTTTTTTAAACAATCACAGCCTGCAACCCGACCCCGGATAAGCGGATGAAGATGGATGGATGTTTTTTTAAACAGTGCAGCCACCTGCTCAAGCTGCTTTTGTGCTGCAGCCACATGCAAGATGATCTACCACTCCCACAATAGATGTACAGAACCTGGCCACCAGCTCACAATTCAACGTCTGTGCCATTTAACCATCACTAAATGAGTTCTGATCGAAAAACTCTGTGAAAGATTCTTATACATGCTGTTACAGTGAGAAGGAGAACTGAGCTATGATTTAGTGCCAAATAGTTGAGGGATCTGACCTGTCCAGCACTGACCTATATAATACATACAGTATTTTGTCTATTAAAGGGTACAGAAATATACACATTTGTTTGGTTTTATTGGCTTCGAATTAATTGGAGTTCACCTCTGACAAGGCAAGGAGCAGTGACAGTGTTTGTTATGTAATCACTCCAGAGAAGTAGTGATCCGTCTGCACATATTGACATGATGTGCTTTAGTCTGTTTTGCAAAGGCTGAATGCTGAGGCCCTGGCTTTGAATATTTGTCAGGCACTTCATGTAAAACAAATTGGGGGCAGCTTTTAGCAACCATATGTATATCCTCCTCCCTCTTCCATTGTTCCTTATAAGGCTCTCCCCCTCTTTGTGCTGCCTTGTCCTTGTTTGCACTGACGTTGAGAAATTATTGCCAAAAAAAAAAAAAGACGAAATGAGGCTTGATCTCCCTCTGTCATTTTTTTCTCCCCCTTTCTTGCTGTCTCTCTCTAAATTACAACAAAGTATTACTGTCACACAGGAGACTTTTGGAGTATGAACACACACACGTACATACACAGGCATAATAATGACCTGTCATATCCACACGGGAATTAAAATTTCTGAAGCCGCTAACTTATTTTAGCCCCCTGCAGGATCATCACATCATCACAGAGTTAGTACCGTGTGCCGCTCCTAAGCTCACATTCTGACCATGTCTTTATTCTCTCCAGTTTTTATTTTATACTTTTTATTTAAATAATCACATGTATGCTATTGAAGTTAAATGTATCATGTAAGGGTTTCCTTTCAGTGAAATGCAGATATTGCACTCTAATCTCAATATGTAGAACAGAAAATGAGACTCAAATGTATGAGAGTTGTTTTGGCTTGGGTTGCTGCTCTGTAGCATGCACTGTAGCTTACATGGCTTTGCTACCTCTACCTCTGTAAATATGTAAGGTGTTAAGATAAAGCCAGGCTCTAATGGATCATATCAAACTCACAAAAGCTGCTGTTTGCCTAAGGAGTAGTACCTATGCATTTCATTTTTAAAATCCATTATTCCTATGCCATGTCTTGGTGAATATTTATCACTCTCTGCAATTATTGATATATGTAAATGGTTTCTCGGTGTTTCCCACAGGTTGTCAATTTACTTCAGCAGCATCAGGAGGCATAGGTGGTTTCTTGATGACTTTTTATTGGCATTTCAGTTAGCGAGCCAACTAACTCACATTACTTTCAGCCGACAAAGTGTCTTAGTTCACTTAAAGATAATGGCCATTTCAACATCAGCGGGGTCATTATGCTTCCATCTGTTTGTCCAGGCTTTATTTCAGATTGTGTCTCTATTCAGTCTACATTTGCCACAGACTACTACACAAACAAGTAAGGATAAGATGGTGCAATGAATACAATATGCGGTGATTGTTCAGATGAGACCATCCAAACGGACGTCAAACAAAAGACTTTGGAGGACATTCAATTAACTTAGGCAAGCTGCCCAGATATTAATTTTTCAAGGGAAACTTGTCTTCCCGTATTCCTACACTAAGTAAACGCAGATAATTATATTTATATACCCATAATCGAGCCCTTTGATCATTTTCTATCTCCCCAGGCCACAGATCTAGATGCAGGGGTTAATGGCCAGGTGCGCTACCGGATTGAATCATCCTGACTTGTTTACGATCAGTCCTAACGGCAGCATCTACACAAGAATGCCTCTTGACCGGGAGCTTAGGAGCCAATATGACCTGGTAGTAGAGGCTTCAGATGGGGCAGTGGACCCACGGCGGACCACCTTGACCCTCTCAATCCAGGTCAGGGATATCGATGACAACAGCCCAGTCTTCTCCCCTGCAAACTTATGTGGTGAACGTACCTGAGAACAGCCCTGTGGGAACTTTGGTGTTAAAGCTAAGCGTGAGTACTTGTGCATGTGTTTATTGCCAAATGTTGTTTTCTCTCTTGCTCTCTCCATTCTCCAGTCTATGTCTCTTGTCTCATTTATATAGGACAGCATGGGTGCTTGAAACAACAGTTGTATTAACAGGCTTTTAGTATCTTTTAACTTCAAGTGCAGGCAATTTAACGATTAAAATGTCAAATGCTTCCAGACGAAAACATTTACACAGAAACATACACAGCCTTATATACACAGCAGAAAGAAACGTTTATTTTTTCCCCCTCTCACGGCAGCTCTTTGGGCGTTTTTAGACACAAAAAAAATAAGACTTACATTTGGGTATTTCAAGTCAAAACCAGGCTTTAATAGATGAGGTTTTTTTCCATCTGTCCTGCCAAACATTAATATAATGCTCCACAAATCTTCAAAACTTTATCAACTTTGTGGAATCTGTCTTCGGATAGATTCAGCACTGTCAAACGGTGGGGCACATTTTTTCACTGACGTGAAGAAACCCTGTGCATGCAGAGCAAACAAGGAGCACAGGAGCGAGTAATTGCTGGTATATTGTGAGTGACATTTCCCAGAGATGGATAAAACAAGAGGGGAGGTTGAGAAGCAGGGATGTGAGGGGTGAGGGGTTTGAGTTACAGTGGCACTGTGACACAATTAATTCACTAGACACCATCATCTCACCTCTAAACGGAAGAGTCAACTCCAAGACTCTGAGAAAAGGAAATGGCTGAGTTGGGGAGATTGAAACCTACTTCCAGGGTCTGAAAATAGCACATGCCACCTGCAAAATGTGGGTAAATTGTTGACGGTTGTAGGTAAAATGGTCAGGCCATCTGCCACTTTGGCGGCCAGGGAAAACCCATGAGAGAAAGACATGTAGTAATGTTAGCATAATGTGGCGATCAACGCATGCCGCTGCATCACACACAACACACACAGCCACCAGTCAGCTCAGGGAATATCTGTGGTGGCATCTTAAACCAACCTGGAAGAGGCTCCGTCACTCCTGAGTGACAGCCAGTTAGCTTGCCAGTTGTGCAACTGCCAGGAGGTAACTCTGGTGTTGTCGGAGAATGATTAATCTCATCTATTAGACACAAGAATGAAGGGCACATCCTTACAACACGTGTTTCAGTGTTGTATACTGTAATATCTAATCATCTACTATTGCAGTAGCCTTTGCAAATTATATCTACCTTAAAAGTTGGGGGTTTATGCAGTGAGGACCAACTTAAGCTTTGCATAGCGATTTAATTTAATCAGAACCTATTAATGATTGATCTAAGTAACCCCTGCAGCATGAAAAACACAGAATTAAAATAGAAACATTAATATTCATTGTTCACGGCCACAGCGCTTATATGTCTATGTATATCTAAGGTCCCAATTTTGAACATATATGTTGCTCTTCCTCCCTCTCCTTCCATCACCCCACTTTTTCTCCACACATGTCCACTGTTGTCTTTAATTTACTGTAATTGTTTTTTCTACTACTTCTTGTAGGCAGTGGACGCAGACCTCTTCTCCAATGTCACGTACCGGATCAAGACTGAATCAGCCAGGCAGCTGTTCTCTCTGAACCCTGTCACGGGGGAGTTGGCTGTGCTACAGACCCTGGACTTTGAGAACCTGGCAGCTATGGGCATGGGGGCATCTTACACTTTCCAGGTGGAAGCTGTCGACCAAGGAGGGGTCATGCCCCCAGGACAAGCTACCGTCACGGTCCGCATCACGGTGAGAGCCCCCGGATAGTCAGTCCACCACAACCTCTCACTGGTCTGTTCTCCTTCCGTCTATCCTCATTGTCCCTCAGGAGCTGCAGCAGTGGCAGTGAATATGTAGTGAGTCAGTAGTAAGTAGTAACAGCTTGCATAAGCCACAGTCCAATAGGAGACATATTGCACAGTAATGCACATTATGTGATGTGAAAGTCATTGTTATGCCATTCAGCTCGAAAGCTGAATGCATCTCCTTTGTAGAACACGTTTGGCCTCCTGACCTGCTTGTCGTTGTAGCAGCAGGACAAACAGAAATTTATGGATAGGTGTTTCTGCCTTGCGCACTGTGCTATTCCAAATCTGACTGACTCATTAGCTTAGTGACAGCAATTATGTTATTTTTTTTCCAGAGCTTGTATTCCCTTTACAACCTTTCAAGAGATTAACAGCCAATCCCAACGAAAGGATTAGACGGCTTGTGTTGCGATACTATTCGCAGTCGTGTGTTAATGGGTGTGTGTTTTCGCTCTGTGAGTAAGTCTGTGCTTCCATAATGTGTGCATTCACATTCATCTCTGTGTATGAATTTAGTCCACTCCTAGTGACAGTCTCAAAATATGCAGAATTAAGCTCTTTATATTACACTGAATGGGAGGAAACTTATTCAAGCAGGCTTGCCGCATGGTCTGCCAACCTGTAGGGTTAGTTTGTCCTCCGATAAGGACAAGCTTTGTTGCGGTGTTAATGCTGTCACCCAGGAACTGTGTTTAATAGGATAAGGCATCACACAGCCACTGATATCAATCCAATGTCTGCTATTTAAAATGGCAGACATGAATTAGAATGAGCCTAATGGATTCACACAGGCTTCTCGGGGACTAGAGATGGAACTGATTCCACTGTTTCCACTCCCTTCCTCATATAAGACCTCCAGAGGGTTATTTGAAGTTGCTTGTATTTGATTTCCCCTCGTATTGTTCTGTTGTTGTCTCTTTCGTCGGATTCCTCGCAGTGATTGATTGAGTGCCCTGCGTGTCTTGTTTTGAATGACTCTCCCAAACTTTTTGTTCTATTATTGTACTTCCGAAATGTTAGACAGACACCCTGCATGTGCTGAGAAACAATATGTGTGTGCACACGTAGCACATGCATGTTTTAAGCAAACTTATGTGTTTGTGTGTGTGTGTGTGTGTCCGTGTCTGTACATGCACCTGCAGCATAAGGATCTGGCTTTGTTGTTCAAAGTTAAGAGTTGGATCAAAGATTTTCTGCTAGAAAACACTAAACCTGTGTATAGATGAAAGTGAAGTTGCCCTCCACCGCTGAGTTTATAGAACACATAATGTTACTCATGGCTCAGTCAAAATAGTGGAAAGTAAAGAGAAAAGTCAACAGAAAGGAAGATCAGGCAGTTATACTACAAAGCTATTCCTGAGAGATATGTGAATGGCTTACTGAGTTTTCATTCTCTCAAAACGAGGGTTGCACCGTTAACAAGATTTCATGTCTTTGCATTTAGGTGAGAAAACCTCTTTTTTGCTTTTCATCTTAATATGTCCTTAAAATTCAGGCTCCAACATCTTGAGATTTCTTGAGAGATACCTTGAGAGAATTAAACTATTATTAAATGTAAGCTGCTTGTAACCATTCAAAGCTTTAACACAATGAATAGCAATTAGCGGAGTGGAATGTGTATGTTTATCAGTGAAGATATACCAAACACAAAGAAAAGGTATTTCATTATGAAATTTACACAACGTAATGGTTTTAATCCGCAATTCACAGTACTTTGGACTTTGTGGTGTGATTACAGTAAATGCATATGTTTATATTTGGTCACATTCAGTTCAGATGCACAGTTCTTAAAGTGCGTGGGCAAAGCCTGGGGCATGGTGAATTGCTGTAGTAAGAAAATTTGCTTGAATCCACAAGAACTTGCTGGAAGTGAAATCAAACAAAGCAGCATCTGCAAAATCTGCACTGCTGCTACAATATTCATCTTTCAGCCTGCAGACAGCATCAGCAAAAGTAGTAGGCGAATACACTGTAAAATGAATTTGACCCTTTTTAATGTCAAATCTTATCTGTCACCAGAGAGATATCTGTCCTGTCCCGTCTCTGTAACCCGTTAATCTGCTGGAGTATAACCGAACGTTATGTACTCTGCTAACCCAGTAATGTTTTTCACTGTCATATAACCACAATTTTAGGTGAAAGCCAGCCACATTTACAACTTTCACCAATACATACAGTAAATGACACATCTACACTCATGGAATGTCTTTTTTTTTTTTTTTTTTAGGACATGAATGACTTCTCCCCCGTCTTCAGCCAAGACCTGTATAAGGGCATGGTGGCACCCAATGCAGAGAAAGGAACAGTCATCACAACTGTTTTTGCTCAGGACCAAGACCCTCCAGTGAGTATGGAAAAAATACCTCTGTTACACTTTAAATGTATATTTTATATGCAATGTGTATTATGAAATTCTGGTTGAGAAGTTGACCCTTAGAAGGAGATCTCAGAAATCTCAAGATGACACAGCATTTTTTATTGAACCCCGGCCAAGGAGATCATAGCATCAGCGTACAGAGTGAGAACCCAATGCCTAGCAAACACCATAATCTGAAGAATCCCTCTTGGTTCACAGTAGTATCCCTCAGCTACCCAATAGGGTAGTATAATATGGTGTATCCCATACAAGGTCATTCTTAAGTGGCCTAAATGTGTCCTCATCGTACTATTGGTAGCTGGAGGTCACAGGCATAACAATCTAAACCGAACCAGTTGGCCTGTCTGTTATTAAACAAAATAAAGACAATCTTGACCTTGGGTTACCTAGTACATGGACCACAGTGTCCTTATGCGAGCTACGTCAGTCACTGAATCAAGCAAACAGAGAGGAAAGACTGAGGTTGACTTATTGTCTTAAGGAGTCACACTCTCTCACCTTTAGCTTGTTTTTGGTCAGCAAATTACCCTAGCATGACCTGGAGAAACCTGTGTGATATTTTTCCTTCAATTATTAATGGAGGAAAAATTCCTTCACAATGTGTACAACATTGACTGTTAAATTTCAAAGCACATGAAGCATGTTGACACGTCTGTGTCTTCAATAAAGGTAGTAGAGATTAAAAAAAGGTTTGCTTGGTGATTTTTACCTCCTCATTACATGTTGCTCTTAAAACATCAGCCAATTTCAGCCGTGGCATTTGACATGATGTTTTCAAGACTTTGATGCTGTGTACATTTATTGTAAGGAGGTTTTGTTTAGCATCTTCACTTGTATGAGTCATCTACCAGTTGCCTAAGACAGCATCTTGTCTCCATACTTCTTTACCCCTCTATATCTAAGCAGGTTCTCCTGGGACTTGAGCTATGAAGGTTTTTTTCTTTTCTTTTTTTTTTAGAATCTGCAAACCAAGGAACAAAATTACACAATGCAGATGAGAAATTCTGACACCCAGTTGACTAGAAATTCTATGGCTAAGAGGAGGCAACACCAGAGCAATGGAAAACATTTCATTTTGATAGGGTGGGGGTGCAACACATGACTTTTTTAGTTTCTTCTTTGCTATCTGTAGCATAACATGTGTATATATAGGATAGTGCAAGTCCTGAAAATGTTTGGTTCAATGTCTTTTACGTCGGCTGAACTTATTTTATTTGCAGTGCCACCCACTTTAATATTTTATTGGGCTTGGTGATTCAGCTTTGCTCACACCCTCTTTTCTTTTTGGTTGATTTTTTTCACAGTGGAATAAGAATCCACCACTGACCTCCCTCTTCATTCCATTTTACCCTTAGCTCTGCAAGCCGATGCTTGTTATTAGTGGCCTGCTGGTGGACTCTCACCAGGATAGTGTACTCTCTGCAGCACATAAACACTGAGGTGTATGGATGTCTGTCAGTCCCAGCTGTGGGTGGTAAAACATCTACCGAGAGCCACAATGACTGCCTCTCAGAGAGATAACCCCGCAAACACACACACACACACACACACACACACACACACACACATTCTTTTCAATGTTCACTTTTAGAAGATTTTACCCTGAACTATTGTTATGATAGGTATGAAATCATCATTTTTTTTACCACAAGCACAGGGGCAGTGAGTGAGCAATCGGAGTGACTCTGCAAAGTGGTTTGATAGACAGAGGACTAACTAATGGAAGCAGACTAACCCAGTCTCTTATTGACCTGGATTTGGGAGCTCAAAGCATTTTATTGACAGGATGCCTGTCATAGACACCTCTGGTGGAACATGGCTTATTCTTAGTGCTTGCAAATACACATAGAAATGTGTGCGTACATACATTCTCTCTCTGTATTACACAGGCTAATAAAAACCTACGCTCACCAAGAAACAAAGACAGGAAGAGACTTGCTCTGGTTTGTAGTCTTGATATAACAAACATCAGCCATGCATATTCTGTCTGAAGGTTATAATGGCGTAGACCATTCCTGCTTTTTTATTTTGGGAAGAAGGCATTATGTAAGTGATTCTAATGGCTTTTAAAAACTGTCTTTATTTTTGGCAATGCCACTCAACCTGTTAACATCAATGTTAATATCACCCTGAATAAAAGAGACAAATGTTCTAGTAAAAAGCTCAATATTTGTGTTTTTTATTAGGGACTGAGGAGAAAAGTTTCTTTTTATTCTGCGATGTTGTTCATCACAGTAGAGACTGTTGCCACTTTCAGAGATTCCCATTTTTTCACCAGTCTTTTAGCCACTTTCAAATCAAATCAGTCATTAATCATTTCTGTGTAAGTGGTTCTGCAGACAGAATGTTGATATTTGAATTCAGCTGTATAATTGTGCCAGTGTATAGAACTCTCTTTCCCACTACCCCTCCTCCACCCATCACTCCTGCACACAAGCATTAACGCCACCTGTTGCTTATTGGCTGGAACAATGTTGTGTGGGCAGGTCCACACCAATTTCTTTGTTTTCCACTTACAGAGCCAGAGCCATAAGCGGAGATAGCGTGGGTGCATGGGTGCAGCCACCCCAGAGCCCCGGCTGGTAGGGGGCCCTGTACGTGGGCCGAACAGTTTACCTCAGTTGATGTGGATGCGACGAACAATAACACTGCATGCAGCTCTGCTGTCTAAATTCATCGGCTCTTATCAAATAAAAGAGTCTCTTCACTCATTTTTTTCTATGGTAAACCACCACAAGAATGACAATTACCAACAAAAAACACGATTCTAACCAGACACATTTTAATAAACACAGATCATAAAGTAACATTTCTATTTCAAACAAATGGCGAACTTATTAGCACATTTTAGCAAAACTCCCTTCCCCCTCATGCATAATGGGAATTCTGAGGGATGGACGTAAGCTGTGCAAGGGTTTATTTACGGCGTCAAAGTCAGACAGAAGTGTTTCAGCAGCTGAGAGAGTAGCCTGCCCAACGTTACTGACTTGTTTTTAATAAGGTGTGTCCTTTTTGTGATTCTACTACATTCTTCAAAGCTCTCTGTGGCACGCATTTGTTCCTTGTCTTGACAAAAGACTGTATAGATCTTGATGGGTGCATCTAGCAACTTCCCAGGGAGCATTTCAGAATAAGAGCGTTTTGCCTGCCAGATTGTGCCAACACGTTTACACTTTGTTGATTTGGTGCTTGCTTTTGTGCTTCTACTATGGTTAAGTAGGCTACATAGATCAATTGTTTCTTTTTTGTCTGATTTAACTGTGTTTATTGTTGATAAACGTTCGGAAGTCTGTGCCGGGTATTTTGAAAATGGACTGTATTCTGTGCCGTTTCTGTGTCTGACTTCTTGGCCAGTTCATCTGCTCTGTGCTGCTTGACACTGGGACACTTCTGGGACGCACTGCAGCGCTCCTGGTATGAGCACAAACATTTAGTAGAATGGTTGCGATCAGCTCTGGCAGCTGCGAAGTCATGTAAACTTGGTTGAAATGACTTTGTAGCAGGTGGGCCCCGTGATGAAGCTCCGTCCGCACTGTGCTGACAGTCTAGCTCCGCCCCCGGCCAGGGCTGTGTAGAGAAAAAAATATTTTTTTTTCAGAGCACACAGAAAACAGAGAGCTTACAAAACGTCAGGAAATATTCATTGAATTTACCAAAAAGTGTAGTGGACTAGAATCGCTTACTATCCCTTTAAGTCATATTGGCTTGTGTTGGCTTTGCTGTTTTACATTCTCAGCTCAAGACTTGCTGTTGTGTCGTGCATCTCTGAAGCATCATTCAGTGCTTCAGAGCTTGTTCTTTAATTCATGAACTGCCTGTTTTATACTGAGGAGAACTGGATTTTTAGAAAAGAAATACAAGCAAAACAAGAAATATGTTTGATCGTAATCTTTCTTTAGGACTTTGCTGTAGGTTTCAATAAGGAAGATTTCTTTTGACGCCAAAGTACAAAGTACTGTAATTCTACATTTTTTGTTGCTCATCTACAATGTTAATGACAAAGTGAGTTCACTTCAACAGTGGATATAAAACATTCATAGGCTGTGAGTCGAATGCTGGATGAAAAGGTGTTGTACAGATGTCTGAAAATGTCTGTAAACAGAGACAGACTGAGATGTTACTGTAACTATAGTATATTCAGTACACATTTTTGCTCACAATGTCTGAGCCACTGTGATTTTGCCAGAAAATGCATAAATTACTTAAATTAATTAAATTGTGCAGTGTGCTCAGGAAAATACAAAATACAGTTTTGAAAACTATTGTGTGTGACGCAAATTGTCTTCATATATCACTTAACATTGTCTTTATTGGGTTGTCTTTGTGTGGTCCTTAAGTTCAACGGGAAAGTTAGACATGGGTTTAAAAAAGGCAAACCCATAATACAAGTAGGAAGAACTAGATGCTGGCTACTGTGACTGTTGACTACACTGTGTTTAGCCGTGAGCGAAGCACTTTTAATCATCTCTGCTGCCATCACTGGAGAGGACTTGCTGCTATAGCCACTGTATTAGATTCTTCTGTGAAAGGTGTTTTTTTATTAATGATCCTGTCCTGACATCTTTTCCATTACATGTTAGAAAACAAGTTGAAGAGCTTTTAGAGATGAGGCCCTTTTTTTCTGAGAGGGCCCTTAGTGAATTCACTCAGATAGTTTTATAACCTCTTAGAGACACATTTGTGTGAGTAAGCCTCCCGAGGGATCCACTGCTGTACCAGGATTTAACTCACCCTAGCCCCAGGTTTTACCCTGTCCCTGGGGAGAAAAATCAGTTCAGGCAAGGGAGCAGATCTTCAGAAAAGCTTATTAAAAATCAGACTGAATTTGAGGTCCAAAGGGATAAAACTGGAATAAGATAAGCTATAGAGATGATTAGTAATCAGGAACTGTGATTAATCTTAATCAAAGGGTCATAATAAAGTCCAGGCTCTTGCTAATGAATGTAAGTGTGTTACTCTGGAGACTAGAGGGGTGAGTTTAATGGAGAAGTTTTTTTATTGCAAATGAAAGGGAAGAGGTCTGAATCACATGAATAACAGTGAGTTTATATTGGGCTGCCTGATGAGAAGAGAGAAGAGTGAGTCATTGGGATCATTTTTCAGGTTACACAGCAAGAAGAGCAACCTTTTCTTAGCCACTTCACCACTGTCACATGATGAAACAGTCAACAGTAATATAGTTCACAGTATTCCTAAGCAAACATTATTGCTATACTGCTTGAATACATTTTACTGTACCTAATTACTTTGACGCACCCTCTCTCTATCCTCATGGCTTTATTTGAAAATGTGAAAGGTTGTTACCAGATAAGTGGATTGCTTTTGGATTGATGCTCTTCTTCCTCCTTCCTCCAGGGTACTCCGGCCAGCTTTGTCCGCTACAGAGTGGACCAGGACAGGTCACCTTACAGCGGGAGCATCTTTGATGTGGAGCAGACAACTGGAAGAGTCATCACTAAGGTCAACCTCAATGAAGAGCCCAGTGTCACCTTTAAGGTGAGTGGCAGTAATTATGCTGACAATAGCAGTGATAAGCTGCTGTTGCTGCTGCTGCTTGTAATGGCAGTGTGTCACTTCCAAGATATTAATGTTATTCACTGAGAGACACAGTATTCCCGGTATTGCTCATTTTTAGTGAATGGTTATACAGTTAGATTTGGCAGGAAAAATTGTGCTCTTTGAGGCTAACTACATAACCATGAAATCTTAATTAAATCACCAATAGCTAAAGTATAGCAAATAAGAAGGAGGTTGGTGGTTGATGGAGCTGTGGCAGCAGACAGTGTTGATTTGAGCGCATCAGCAGAGTAAGAAATGTCAGGTTACTTATTTTCAACATTTAACATGGCGAGTTAATAATGATGATGGTGGCATCGACAATTATAATTGATGATAATGGTATTAGAATGATAATCATCATTAAGATCTTATCGTGTATCACACATACAAGAATCACAGAGTGCTTTTTCAGTCTTATTTACTTGTCGTAGTTGACGTTTAGTGCTCTGTCTTTCATGTTTCAGTGCAGCAGAAAGTTGCTGTAAAAATAAGATGGTCAGATTTGTGCATATTGACTTTTTTAAATCGACAAACACTTTTAGGGAATTATCACTATGTTTCCTAAATTGTAATCATGTCATTGCTTCTCTTGTGTTTGTGACCAGTGATATTGAGTTTTCTTAATGATTAAATACATTCCTTTCTTTGTTTTTTACCAACTTAAGTTGACCTTACATAGACAATCAGAAGTTGTGAATAGTGGAGCGGGGGCTTTGAGAAATTACTGTTGGTCCTAATGGGGATTTGTCACTTACACTCCCATGTTGTCTAGCTACCTCTGTCTTCAGCCCTTTATCTCCCATGTGTTTTCCTTTCTCACTTTCTTTAAACATTTGTCTGTGTTTATTCTCTTCCTGCCTATCTCTCCCTCTCTGCCGCCCTACTCCTCCTGCTTCCCCCAGGCCCCGTATTCCACAGTCTATGAATGTAGATCAATACATTCATACTCGCTCTCTGGGAGCTTTGCAGGCTGCTCGCCAGATCCTGTTTTGCCAGTCTGTCTTTATTAGGATGCCGAACATGTCTACAAAAAATGCCTGGCAACCTCAAAAAGGGAATTATTTGTGTAGTGAGTAGTGTGTGTGTGGGGGGGTGTAATACATTTGTGCTTGCATTTGCATGCATGTGTTGCTTATGTGTGTTCTCTCGACCACTGCAGTTGTTTGTGATAGCCTATGATGATGGGGAGCCGGTGAAGTCTAACAGTACTTTGGTGGAGATCACTGTCCTTCAGCCTTCCCGCATCCCAATCTTCACCCAAGAAGAGTACAGGTATGTCTCCCTGACACTGTTAATGCAGCTGCCTCTACCTGTGAATTCACACATCAAAGAGCAGCTTAGGCTGTAGTGCCAGACAGTAGCAGACTGGATGCTGGAAGAAGTGGACATGGTATCTTAAGAACACCTTGACACACATTTATATCTGTGGTCACATCTTCCATTGAGCTTCTGTAATAATGTGATTAATATTTTATCATTTGGTAAATTATTTATTCTACCTTGAACTGCGGCAAATTGCCATGAAGTCACTATTCCACATGCATTTATTATTTTGTAATAACAATAGCTACCAGCGCATTATTGTGCTCTCGTTGTCAACACTCAGAAAAGTGGCCCCAGTTTTTGATTCTGTGTCTCTGTCTTTGTCATGCTCTCTTTTACGTGCGTGACTAATGACTTGGTTTTAAGTATAAATATGCATTAGAGCTTTAGGATAGATGCTGCAGATTATCACTACTGTAAATCACATCTTTTTCTCTCTGAGGGCATAACAGGGTTTCCCTCTGGGTTTATTAAGAGTCTCTTTGACAAGATTAAGTGTTTAGACTGTTAAACTGGCAGTGAGAGATACAGCATGAGGGAACATAATCTACACTGCTCTGAGATGACTGGCTGCTACAAATGCAATATAGGGGCTGTACTAGGCCAGGGCAGGATGGAGTTTGTTTGTACTGATGTTACTGTGACTCAGGAGGAGGTGAAGAAGTCATTTGTATTTAAATAATAAACATGGATTATCAAGGTTTCCACAGGGTCTTAATAAGTCTTAAATTTTAAAATCAAAATTCAAGGGCTTAAAAAGTCTTAAATTCGCTGAAAATTTTACCTCTAATGTTCATTGAAATGCTCCCGCAGCGCTTTAGAATGTTTTCCTCCTGTCATGTTGTAGTTCTTTCTTTCGCTAGTCCAAATATAATTCGTTGTATTACAAAGACCAACATGCAGCTGTCGTGTTATTGCCGCAAGTCTCTTTTGGACTGTACCACAGATATAAAAAGGATTTATTCTTCAGCTGTGCAAAAGTGCAACCTCAGCGACACTTGCCTGAAAGAAACAGAGCTTAGGGCTTGTTTAAAACCAGTCGCTAGCAACGTATTTGAAGCCTACTGTCAATGCTTAATGAATGTGCCGCTACTAACTTTCACACGATCATTAATGAATCAGTAAGCTACAGTAACACTCAATGCATGGCTGTCTCTCTCTCCTCATTCTTCGAAGGACGAATGAATATGAGAGAGAGAGCGTCAGAAAGTGACTTAAGTTGTCAGGTTCCAGCTCTGTCCTCTACTGTACATCTCGATAGTTAAATTAAATTAAAAAGAAAGGATGGTGTTCACCACGGAAGAGCTGAGGTTTTTAATGTTAAAGCAAATTAGGGATGCAAACTAATGTTAGTCCTTTTCTGCAAATGAGGAAATTATTCTTTTTGGATTTTGATGTACAAATGAAATGCTTGTAATACAGAAGGGAGGTGATTCTCATAATGCCTATTAATGTTAATTTCTATAAATGTATAAAGCAGTAAATTAAGACACAAAAGGCAAACACGAATAATACTATCTGTAATGAATCTGAGGTTATGTGTTTTCCCGCCATTTTAAGGTGGTGAGGCTCAAAACGGGTTGGTGCTGCGCCATGAATGTAAAATCAAAAGTAGTGCATGTAGTGCATCAAAAGTAATCACATGATTTTTCCCAGATCTAATGGTTATAATTCAAACCCAGAAGACTTATTTAGCAAGTTTAGCTTTTGGGTGTAGTTTATTCAAGATTCAAGTAGATTTTCCTACTTATTATTCACAGATGTGGTAATAACAATGTTCCAAAATTATGTGGAATTGCATATTTCTTTATTGGAAAACATAAAAAATTTCTTAGGGGATGACCACCAACCCCCCAACACTGAAATACCATCTTAATTTTTTACATTATACCGTCCTGTGAAAGAATTTAATCCCCAGTTTTATTATAATTTGTAAATGTACTTGCTTTGCACCTGCCTCAACTTATCCCTGTACTCACTCACACACACACCTTTACCTCTGTAGCTTTACCACACCAGCTTTCCCCACTTCTCTCTGTCTCTTTCTCCTTGTCTGCTCCCCTGAGTTTCTCCATCAGCAGTAGGTTATTTTTTAAGTCGCCGAAAAGACACAGAACTTGTCTTTTTTCTGGATATTTCCACCTGCGATCCTTTTTCACCGCAGCAGGTGCACCGCATGCAGGCTTGCTAATTACGTTGCTTATCAATGTCATTATCCATCCCGATGTTTCATTGTTGACATCGTCCAAAGCCAATTTTGTAGACTTCACTCAACTCTAATTTGAATACATTTATTTACTCTGCAAGTAATTTTGTGACTGCATTTCTTGTGTATGTTTATTTTTTGATGTGGTGTTATATATCATAGTGGTCTTAAAAAGTTTTAAATTTGACTAGGTGAAACCTGCAGAAACCCTGATTATTAACACTCCATCTGAGGATGCTTTGAGAAATCTTCTATGACATGTGAGTTCTAGCATTAACAGTTGCTGGGGCTGCAACAGATCACAAAACTCATGCTTTTTCATCATTCTATGGCGTTGAGTTACAGGTTGGATAATTTTTAGGCCATTTTCAGGAAGGCATTGGAATAGCACCAGGGCTGCTATTTCTATGATGACAAGCATGCCTAGCGTCTCAGTTACACCACCGAAAATGCTCTGAAGCTACGTTCAGACTGCGGGCCTTAATGCTCAATTCTAATTTTTTTTTTCCAGACCCGATTTTTTTTGTTTGACTGTTACTTAAATATCAGACTCCAGTGTGTGCTGTCGGCAGCCTGAAAGTGACCCGCATGCACAGAAGAATAACACAACAAACTCACTTACTCACTCCCTCTCTTTCTGTCTCCACTGTGTCGGCAAGCAGCATGTACATAACTCAGAAGAGGGCTCACTGTCCGGTGGATTTCAGGTGTAAGAAAAGGAATTTGTGAGCAGATAATAGCGAGCAAGAGAAGAAAGAGAGTCACATGTTTAATTATGGCTTTTTGTGGAGCTTTTTCGTTCACCGCGGCTCTGTTTACAGCAGAACTGTGACAACAGCTGCTCTAGAGTGACATCAAAGTCTTATCCTGCCTGAGTGTCCAGACTCAGGTCGCTTTTAAAAAGATCCGATCTGTATCGGATTTGGACCACATATGAAAGTGGCCCAAATCTGAACTGGAAAAGGTTAGATTCCATGTGACTTGGCCTGTTCACACTGTCATAAAAAGATCAAATCAGGGTCACATATGAGCAAAAAAATCAGATTTGGATCACTTTGGTCTGCAGTCTGAACATAGCCTTAGTAACAACCTACAGGTTTTCGCTCAATGGAGTCGAAAGTGATGTCTCCAACTGTTTTTCACACTTTGATGATTAAACTTTGCAATCAATCCACTGTTCACCTGCATGCGGAACCATGTAGGGGGGGAGTCCTTATGGATCACAGATCAACTACGATCAGTTACACCACTAACAGTTGCTGTCTTTGATGTTGTGCTGTAGTACGCACCTGTCTGCAGTGTTCAGCAAATCCTAGCCAGACTGTGGCGCTTTAAGGTCTGATGGCAATGTTGCCTGGCACAATACAGTCTCTGGGAGCTTAAAGAAAAGCTTGTTTTAAGTGGATTGATTTACCCGCTTGTCAAAGTAGGGAGTCTTGGCACACCAGCTTCTGTAACAGAATTTGATATGCCTTTCTGCATAGGACAGGGAATGTAAGTCCTGCCCAACCTGTCAACACATCAGTCGAAGTGTATGTGTCTTTGTTTGTGCACAGGTATGTCTTGCCATCTCACTGCCTTTTGTGAATGCGTCCCTGGTTGAGTGTGTGTGTGTGTGTCTGTTTGTGTGGGTACTTGTGAGTGTGTGTGCATTGAGTGCTTCCTTTCTAATCCAGAACTTTGTGTGTGCTCACGTTGCTCAGCATTATTCAATGATTGATACACAGGCACAGCCGCATAGCTGTTGAAACGCCATTGATTAATGCTTTGAATGAGTGCTCTGTCTGACACACACACATGGAAGGTCAGTACCATAGGCCCAGACCCCTGTAGGGTGTCACACTGACAGCGCTAACCATACACAGTCGCAGGTCTGCTGTAAATTGTGAGCCATGAAAGCATTAGCCAGGTGCTCGAGCCTCTCCTGCTGGACAAGGTTCTCTCCAGCAGAGAGCATCCAATCTGCTCGTTTTGCAATGAACTGTTTCCTCATTCCTCACCTGTCTATCCCTCTGCATCATCCTCTCCCCGAGGAACCTTCTGAACACAAATCACTCTCTAAACGTCCACAGAAGATCTCCTCTGTCTCTGTGAAGGCACTTAGTTATAGCAGCAATCAGGTAAGCTATGCCTACAGCTCCAGAGCACACAATTAAAACAACTCTGCAGGGCTTTGGCTGACTTAATGATTTCTGCTCCTGCTTTATGGCTGGTCCCCTCCATCTGTTATAGGGAAAGGAGGGGCTCCCAGTCATTGTTGGCCAAAATAAATGGCTTACACTGTAGTAGCTACTGTAGCAGCATGTTGCCACTTGCTTTTCAGAAGGTTTGATCAAAATACTTTGTGTTGTTTCTTTAGAAATTAGAATTGGAATTTAGAATTTCTCAATAATTTGGATTGACCTCTCTGGACTTATTTTTAAAGCTGCACTAAGTAATATTGTTGGTATTAACTAGGGATGTCCTGATCCGATCACGAGATCGGAAATCGGGCCCGATCACATTGTCTCAGACTCGATCGGAATCGGACGTTACCTCCCGATCAGGACTTGGATATAAATGTATATATTCTCATATTTTTATTTACTGTTGCACTAAAGTCCAAAATCAAGAATTTATGTTATTTATTACTTGGTTGTTCAAGCTACCTCACAGAAGTGCTCTGTTTGTTAACAGAGTTGTTGAATGTTAAAATAAGGTGAATTAAATAAAAAATTAGGAACATCCTGGATCTGTTTTTTAAGTATTATAGAAGTATCGGATCGGGACTCGGTATCGTTAGATACTCAAAATCCAATGACTTGGACTCGGACTCGAGGGCAAAAAAACCTGATTGGGACATCACTAGTTTTAACACCAAAGCAAATTACTCAGTATAATGTAAAAAGGTTTCTTGTAGTGCTGAACCTACAAAGATGATGAAAACTGTGCAGCTTTACACAGTGTTAAGCTGTTTTAAACTATATGAGTCTAACTGCCTTCATCAGCCCCCCATATAATATAATATAACTGCAGACAGCCATGCTGAGTGTACGCTACCTGCCCAGCATGAAGTGAATACTACATGGTGAATAAAGTAAAAACGAGAAAGACAGAAGTCGGTGAGCCAAAAGAGGAGCATAAATATTGAATTACATTCGTCAAGTGGCCAGAAATGATAAGCTGATGGTATATTATGGCTACAATGGGGGGGTCCTGTAAAAATATTTGTAAAATATTCTTACTAAAACATAATATTACCATTTTCATAGGAAAAAATGCAAGAGAAATTCCATTGACCATGCTAATTCCATTATTTTTGTCTATATCTAGACAGAAACACAACAAACTCTATGACCATGACTTAGATATAAGTATATCTAATATTTGCCACCATTTTTACAGCAGTCCAGTAACATCACCTGCCAAATTGTAGCCTTAGTAACTCAACAATATGTTCAAATCAGCTCTGTTGATCGGAGCTATATCCTCAGCCAGGTGATAAGTGATTGATTCTGTAATCCCTTGGGCCCTCTTATTGGGAGGGATCCAGGTATTGACAGCTTGATAGCTTCATCTTCATCTGCTCCAGCTTTGGCAAATGTGTGTAGTATGTAAGTATGAATGTGTTTTTGCTGTCATCATGATCATCAACATCATATTTCTTTATTTTGATTGATTTTTGTTGTCTTTTTTCACCACAGCTTTTTCTTTCCCCTGTTACTTTTCAACTTAATGTACAGTAGATTGTTTTCTGAAGAAGGCTCTTCGTGTGACCTTCATGTTCCTATTCCTGTTTTGATTAGTTGTAGAATGAACAGCATGAACTTTAATGTTGCAAGTCTTTCAAATTTTATATAAATTCTTGTCACCCACAGTCCATCTTCAATCCACTCACAAAAAAACTTGGCACAGAATGTTTTTACTACACAAAAAATCACATCTTTGGACAGTAAACCAATGTTAATTTATTATTTATATAACTCAACCCAATGTCACTTTTATGAGCGATTATAAAGCACAATCTCACAAATTTTATGTTTTTAACTGAAACTTAGCTATACCAAGATAAAAGTGCAGCAGTTCTCATTTGGTCAACTCGACCCAACGTCACTTTTATGAGCAATGCAAGAGTGCATAAGAAAGGAGGTGGAGTTGCCATTTTCTTTCTACACGTCACAAGCAGATGTCTTTTGAATAAATTGCTCTTCAGTTGAACTTCTCATGTTGAGCTGCCTTCTTCTACAGGTCAAAAAGGGACACACTCCTGACTTAATAAGGTGACTGTTACTCTTTCTACTCTACACAATTTCATCCTATCGGCTGTAAAACATTGAAACAAACTTTTGAAATCCTCCTCCTGCTGCCTTGATATTCTACCTACAGGCTTTTTCAAAAATGTTATTAACTCCATAGCATCAGATCTTCTGCAAATACTCAACATTTCTCTTCTCAGGCTATTTCCCACTGGCCCTGGAAACTGCAGTTATTAAGCCACTCCTAAAAAAGAATAATCTTGACAATACACTAATGAAGATTTGCAGGCCCATACAGTTCTCAAACACCCTTTGGCCTTAGAGAATTGTTTTGATGTTTTCCAGTTAGGTTTGTGTGCGCACCACAGCACCAAGACTGCTTTTCCTAAGGTATTGAGTGACATCCACTTAAATGCAGACACTGGAAAAGTTCCACTATTGATGTTAGATCTCAGTGCTGCATTTAATGCAGTTGACCACATCATATCACCAGACAGGCTGGAAAACTGGGTTGGACTATCAGGTGCAGTGCTAATCCTAGGGGCAGGGACTACTTTGTATCAATTGGTAATTAGCCATCCCATGATATGTGGAGTTCCCCAAGGCTCCATTCTTGGACCTCTTTTGTTCATCATCTACACTAGCCTAGATTATGGAAAACAAAATATCCAACAAAAAAGTCCACAAACAAGGCCAGAAATCTTTATGCAAACACAGACTAAAATTTTCATATCCATATTCAGACCATTAAAACATCAACCTACTTTTCTTTCAAAAATATGTTAAGAACTTTTTGTAGTAGGCTTGAATAATGCATTCAGATGGCTATGGTTGCGTTTTTAACCTAAACTTGGGACTATTTATTCATATCTTGCTCTGCACCATAGCTGCAATTTAATTTTGATTACATCCTATTTTGTCTTTTTTCATCTCATATTAAATATGTGAATAAATGATAGCTAATGTGCATGAGCAAAGATATAACATCTTGGTTACATTTTTTAGAGGAAAAAAGGCCTATCATTACACCACAGTGGATGGTTCTTTTACATGGAAGTCATGGACACCACCCTTTGAAAAACTCTTTAGCACTAAGCACATGAGAATTCATTTACCTTCTCGTGTGTGTGTGTGTGTGTGTGTGTGTGTGTGTGTGTGTGTGTGTGTGTGTGTGTGTGTGTGTGTGTGTGTGTGTGTGTGTGTGTGTGTGTGTGTGTGTGTGTGTGTGTGTGTGTGTGTGTGTGTGTGTGAGGAGAGAGAGAGACTAGAGATGAGGATGGCTAAGCTGCCATCTAACATGGTCCCATTATGTGAATCCCCCCTCTTGTACTGAGGCCACTTCTCTGGCCCGATGCTGCAAACCTGCGGTCTGAGCAGTTTTCCTTGCTGTTTTTCTCCCACCACAGCACTTCCCCTTCTAAATCTACTCTAAATCACACAAGACTTTTGCCTCACCACTTCTGAGTATGTCATTTTGCTCTCATTCCCCCACTCCCACCCACCCACCCACCCAAGCCCCGACATCCCCTGAGCTTTTCCTCTCAGCTTATATCTCTCTCTGTCAGTTTCTCACTTTGTCTTCCTCTTTGCTTCTCTCCACACAGTACAGTCAGTGGTCCCTTCATTTTCTCCTCAGCGAGGGGGTGAATTTCTCTCTGTGTTAGTATGTATGATTTTGTGTGTAAGTGCTAACACTTGGATTAGATGTGCATTAATGTACATTAGTCCTTTGGCCCAAATGGTTATTTGCTTGGAATCCAATTTTATATTTGTGTATCCAAGTAATCTCTTATATTACCAGTTACCCCTGCAACATATTTCAAGAGTTGGTCCTTCCACTGATTGAAGAGAATATCATTTGGGAGTGAAATGTCACGCCATTATTTATTCCCTTTACAGCAATTCACTGTAGTCGCAGACAGCAGATGTTGTGCCATACCTGTCGCATTAATATGCAATCTGGCAATCCTGAGAAGAGCACTACAGCCCATTATTGAGTGATGCTCTTAGTTATATTGTTAGCATAGTAAACAGTGTCAACAGTGAGTTTTACTACAATCAACAAGTGCTGTCACTACTTATGCTTGCCGCCCCACTAACTACACAGTTAGTGACAGTATGCTAAAATGACTGTGTATGTGTGCTGCTCCATGCATACATGCACATGGACATTATAAAAACTTTATTTGATTTCAAGAAAAATTGCCTTTGGTATTGAAGGGGTACAATTTTTATCAGCCATGAAACATTGCTTTTTCCTCCATTACATATTGTTAATCTGGCCGTTAATGTAAATGTCAGTGGTATAGCTCAAACAGCATTTATCAGAGTTAGATAAAACATATCCATCCATACCATATTTTCAATTCAGACAAGGCTGTAATTCTTACATAATTAGGCAAATGACATGCTTTCATAGTATAAAGCTCTTATATTGGCAGCCCTTTGCAACTGATGTTTTGCCAGACATGGATACAACTGATAGAAGTGCTCACAGCTTGCTCATCTATGCTCACTGCCAGGCATATACAGGGTTAGCTGTAAACCCTACAGTGTCCTCTCCCACACACTATCATCATGCCTCACTGCAAGCCTACATTTTAAAAAGCAACCTCAACCTTCTCTATTTCTCTCTATTACTCTTTCCTGCTATCCCTCCTTCCGTCTCTTAATAACAGCTATAAAGTGTGGAGCGCTTTCACTTCTGAAGGGCATGATTGATTTTCAGCCGAAGGTTTGAATGTGTTGCCCTGAGCCTTGAACCTCTAAGTACCAGGAACGTACTGACCTTTCACTTGTCTCTGCTAAGTAGGCAGGCATCACTTGGCTGTCTAACAGACGTCAAGTCACACTCATTGTACACATCCCAAATATCAGCTAAAGGTCAATGCAGAAAGCCAGAGAAGAAAATCATTTTGACCTATCATTAAGGGCTACCACTAACTTTCCAGATAATTATTAGTAACCATGAACCTGTATGTATGTATGTATGCAAACTATCTAAACCATTGCTTGTTGTTATATAATTATGTTGTTTGGATTTCTGAAGTGTTTGGCCAGCTGTCACATTACCCCAGTATTACTGAGAGAGATGATGAAGCAATATTGCATGATGTTATGTAAGCTTTGGTACAAGTGCTCCTCTTACATCTGACAGGCCTGCTCTCACCGTTGCCTAATGTGTGTGTTGTTTTCCCTCATAATTTCCCACGTTTTAGCAGAACAGGGGATGATAAACAACACAACCGAGGAAATGTCTGTGTTATTTAGCTTCTATTTAAATGTCCATGTCCACGACAAACACATCACTTTACTTATATGAACCTTTCTAGCTTCCTATAAGGTTCAAGTAAGAAACTGAGCTACAGTCGTGAATAATGAACACAGTGAGATGACTGATAAAGAGACAAAAGGGAAACATTTATAGCTGTCAGACCAAACAATGAACACAAAATTGGGGGACAAGGGAACATATTGAACTAAAGTAAAGGGATAACATTAAATGCAAATAGTATATTAGTTTAACCCACAACATTGCTTTGCTCTGCATGATTGAAGAAATCTACAGTGGCCCGTAGGTGTCAGAACAAATATACAAGCCACAACACAAACACAAACGCCACAACACAAATACAAACGCCGCAACACGAACACAAAACTCGCAACACAAACACAAATGCCACAACACAAATGCAAAAGCCACAACGGAAATACAAACGCCACAACACAAATACAAAAAGCCACAACGGAAGTGAACCACAACGGAAGTTGACAATGAAAGAGACTCTTCCTAACAGTTGATTACTCTCTGCAAGGCTCAACTACGCAATAGTACAGCAGCAGTATAGCTGTTCCGCATTCTGGAGGTCCGAGTTCAAAACTTAGAAAGAGCACACTTCTTCAAGTTACTTTTTCTGCATAATAAAGTCTGCCAAATTAGTAAATGTGGGCCTACATGGAAGAAGATCTTCTTACCCTTTTGATAAATAAGTAATACTTTGTTCAGGTCAAATATTATACAGCATGATATTTGTGTGAATTAAAAAGCTGTCTGTGCACATTAGCTTCAAAAAGAGAGAGATCATTGTTCATTAGGAGTTCCCATTTCTCTCTTTCACACATGCAAACGCACAAACACGCAGTCCAATAGGCTACTTGCTCCACGATGTCTGCAATATTGCAACAATAAAAAAATAAATCGTCAATATTGTAGGCTACTCCTTATGTTACAATCTAGGTAACGCACATTACAACTTATTTTAACCCGGAATAAAGTGATGTTTTTAATAACTCAACAACACCCAGAAACATTTTGGCACCAGAAAAAGCAATCAGTGAGTAAAAGAGTAACGTTATTTCCTGTTGATGCAATCCGATGGTCGAGGCAGGGTGCAAACTACGGGTGAGGCCGGCTCCTCTTAACAAGACTAGCTCCCCTTATGGATCATGTGTAAATGGATTTCTCTAGGCTGTGTGTTTGTGCTTTAAAAAATTACTTTCATGATCAGAGAGGCTGCTGTTAGTTCATCTTGACCGATCCCGTCGGCGCGTCAGGAGATTTCAAATAATCAATGACCTTATGCTGCTGTACCTCGTGCGTAAATGCGCACAGCATCTTTGTTAATGGGGAGACGATTCATCCTATTTTTTTCCTATATTTTAACCTCCCCCCGCTATTAATCAGGAGGTTATTTTTTTATGATAAAGATCAACCTGATCAGCGGATATAACTCTGCACTTCCCTAGTCCCGTTGTGGTTTACTTCCGTTGTGGTTCACTTCCGTTGTGACTTTTTGTATTTGTGTTGTGCCGTTTGTATTTCCGTTGTGGCTTTTGTATTTGTGTTGTGGCTTTTGTATTTGTGTTGTGGCTTTTGTGTTCGTGTTGCGGCTTTTGTATTTGTGTTGTGGCTTTGGTAATTGTGTTGTGGCTTTTGTATTTGTGTTGTGGCTTTTGTATTTGTGTTGTGGCTTTTGTATTTGTGTTGTGGCTTTTGTATTTGTGTTGTGGCTTTTGTGTTCGTGTTGCGGCTTTTGTATTTGTGTTGTGGCTTTGGTAATTGTGTTGTGGCTTTTGTATTTGTGTTGTGGCTTTTGTATTTGTGTTGTGGCTTTTGTGTTCGTGTTGCGGCTTGTGTATTTGTGTTGCGGCTTTGGTAATTGTGTTGTGGCTTTGGTAATTGTGTTGTGGCTTTTGTATTTGTGTTGTGGCTTTTGTAATTGTGTTGTGGCTTTTGTAATTGTGTTGTGGCTTTTGTAATTGTGTTGTGGCTTCTGTGTTCATGTTGCGGCTTTTGTATTTGTGTTGTGGCTTTTGTAATTGTGTTGTGGCTTTTGTATTCGTGTTTTGGGATTTGTGTTTGTGGTTTGGCTTGTATATTTGTTCTGACACCTATGGGCCACCGTAGAAATCATATTTGGTAACATTCGAACTTTTGACTCCTCCATGGATCCTAATGAGTTGGTTTTGACGATTTACCACACCAACAATTTATAGGTAAGTTAACACCCCTGATTCTCTCTTTTGCTGGAAGAATGCCATATTAGGACACGGGTAACAAACAGGACAGAGACTAAACCAGCAACAAAATCTCAACTCATCACTCATGTTTTATGACATATGAAACAATGTGTCACGTGTTTCATGTAAATGACTACTTTGAACATCACCTAATGTCCAAATAAAGGGAAAATGAACTGGTTTGGTGAAGCATAACTCAACCTATGCAATTTAATTAAAGCAAAATGTAATCGATATATAGTCAGTGCACAGTATTTTAATTTACACATGACATTCTTTATAATCAAACATCTTGATGACATCAGTGCTCGCAAGTTGCTAAAATTAGAATCCTTCCTATCTCTACCATCCATCCCATTAGATGTGAACATGGCATGGTTCAGATGTGACTGGGCTCTCACTGGATACATTCAGAAAAGGTTTCTGTAATTTGTGGTATCCAGTCCAACACACAATTTCTGTTTCCTCCTTCAGCATTCTGCTAGTTACAGAGGTACTAATGTATTTCTGTCTGTGAGGCCACTAGGTGTTGGAGTGGTAGAACAAATAATTCTGGCATGAGCAGCAATTTGACAGTCAAGCATGTAGGATGGCATCAGTACATATACTGCACCATGTGATATCACATTGCAAGCCTGAATGGCTGGCCCAGTTTGGACAACACACTCATCCACCAGTGTCCAAACATTCACTGGCCAGGTCTCCTCTTGTGTGCTAAATGACCCAGTGGATGAAATGTGAAGTTATGTCCTGTAGGCTGACATGGCTAAGCTGGCACAGAATGGGACCACTGTCTGGCTGCACACTAAATGTTGTTTCTGTAGCTTTGCTAATGTTTTCCATGTTGCCCTCCAGAAGATATTTATGATTGAATCCCCTTTCTTTCTCATGGAACTCAGAAAAATGGCTCTCTGTGAATACAAAAGAATTCTGGGTCTGGTGTGGCAAGATAAGTGATCAGAGGAATAGCTCAGAGAGGAACATGATCAAACGAGTGGTGGTAAAAAAAAAAAAAAAAAAAGAAAACATCTTGTGTTGAACATGATCGTTTAATGTGAATACTTGCTTAAGCATTACTTAATGTCAGAAGTGTTGGATTTCTGAAATGTTTGTTAGCACCAGAGCATTTTTGCTAAATCCTCTTAGGAAGTGTGAGTCAGCAGCTCATAAACAGTATGTGCTAATATCTGCTAGTTTTGAATTTGCTTTACAACTGAGAGAGAATTTGCTGGAGGAGGTGATGAATTGTTCATTTGTACACAAATTTTAGGAATTTGAGGAAGCCTTGATTGGTATAGATAAAATGTATAATAATAGTTTTGAATGGAAATAGCTCAGACTGTGGTGTTAGGAAGCTACACGGCTTTCATATTCAGCATAAGCTGTGCAATGCTAGAAAGCTGGAAGATCAAATTTGCACCTTATGCAAATCAAAAATTCCACTTGCAATGTTATTGAAACTGTCCCCATATCCTTTTAAAATGGATCATAGCCTTGTCTTGGTGTCTCAGCAATTATGAAATATCTTGAAATTAATTGCCAGTTGAAACTGACATACAAAAGAAGAAATAGTGAAATAAGTTATAAATCTCAATTAAACCCTCCCTTATATACCACAATTTAGTTTGTCATTAGTCTTACTTATAAAAGGTATGTTACCATAAGCAAGTTTGAATAATTCTAATTCAACAGAGAAGAGTTGGCCTTTTTTTCTTGAATATCGATGGTTACACTATGCAGACCTAGCTTTCCTGTTAAAATTGATTTGTAAAATAGATTGCTAATGAGAGTGTGATTAGCAGAGGCTGACAGTGTGGATATTTACTTTTAGTGTTAATTGTCCTTAGATAAAAACAGAGTAATTGTAGTTTTAATAGGCAGTCAGAGTGATGGGTTCTTTCCATTTAAGAAGCCAAAAATAAATTAAGACGATTGAAGATATCAAACAGTAAACTTACATTGATGTCACTGGATAGGGCATTCAAATGAGAGTGAAAGCAATATTTTTGATATTAATGCTTAATCAAATTGCTCCCTTTACTGTAAAAGAGTGGGTAGTACTGAAGATCCCATTGAGAGTCAACACCTGGCATGCTTACCAGCTCAGGTGGATATGCTGCATGAAATGGACTCTCGTTGAAGACAGCAGAACATTTATCAAGCCATAGATCTGGAGTCAAGTTGAAAAAATATGCGCATATATATCCATAAATGCATGTATATAATATTTGCAGTCTTCATCACCTGCCATGTTTTTGCTCCTGAGCATTTGCAGTTAAATGGTGAGTTAACCTGAAGCACAGAAAAACATTTTCCCTTATTCCTAATGGTATCTGGCCATGCAGATTGTTTTGGTTTTATGTGCTGAGGTTTTGAGTTGAGAAATCTGCTTTTAGATTTCTGCCACCACCACAATACCTCTGTTAGACTACATCTGTTATTTTTGGTTGAAAATAGCCTCAAACATACAAGACTTGCCCTGCACTCTGATAAGTTCATGTTCACTTTACACTGTACACATCGCATAGCTCTTGTAGAGGATGTGTGCTCCTGCATCCTTTATGAAGTGTTAATGCAACTTAATCTGTACTTTCTGACAGGCAACATTACAGCAGTGCCACTGTGCTGCTGCGCCACTGTGGCCCATTTGGATGCTGCATTCACAATTGTTTGGGGGGTGTTTCGACAATGGCAGTAATTTATCCTATATTCTAGGTAGAGAGTTGACTCTTGCCAAATGAAATAGCTTTGTAAAACCCTGGCTGTCTGACCTTGTACTATTTTCATAAACCATTTGAATGTCTTGAGTGCTGTCAAGATCTCATAATACCTCTTTTTATCTGTTTCTCGTTTACCTTTTCCCCTCTACTTCCCTTTTTGGTCTCTACAGCTCAAACTCTAAAATAACCTTATATTAAAGGAGGGGGTGGGGGTGGGGGGGGGTCACTCGTTATCTCAGTATGAACTTTGCTTTCAATAGACTGCTATGTTTGAAAAAGGAAAATACATACAGGACTGTTTAACTAGAAGAATTGATTCTGTTTTGACAAAGACACTAACTATTGATTTGATTTTGATTTTTCTTCTGTTTACTCACTTAGCATTTTGTTAATTGCTGATTATGATCTATTAACATGTTTATTTTTGAAAGCATTTTTACTTTACAGTTTTTTTTCCACACCTTTTTCGCTTCCCACAACCTTTGCACAGAACTGTGTATTAAAGGAAAATTTGTAATTTTCTCAAAAAGCAGATTTCCCTCTTTGAAACTATTGACACACATTATACAGTATACAGATACAATACAGTTTCCAGCATCTGGGACTGGGATGCAGTGATTAAACACCATACTGAATTATTCAGTCAGTCATTTTGAATGTTAAACTCTAATGAAATTTGAAAACCTATACTAAGATTCAGGTTAAAATGCTATTTCCTGTGTAACTGAGCTGACATGCCTTGGCTGTCAAAATCACTTAGACCCATGGTCTTAATAGAGAACATAAGCTCTAGATTCACTACAGTGTTTTTCTTTTTTGTCTGCTTATGTTCGAGGAGGAGCTGAAATGCATTCCCTATGTGTAATTTAGTTCAAGTCAGAGGCATCTCTGTTTGTCAATCTCCAGATTTGCTTCCAGGCCGGAACAAACAAGTTAACACCAGGGTGACGTAACAGCTAACAAACAAATAACCACCTCAACAGTCAACGAATTAGGCTGATTCATAATTGCTGAACAAAATGTGCAGTGTCGTAGTTGGGCAGAAATGTGCTGGAACACATTTACAAGTACATATTTATGGGTATTCACACACTATGATGTTTGCTAGTGAGCATTACAGTTAAATGACTCATGTCTACTTTTGTTGCTGTTCAAGACCTTCTATCTGAATATGAAAGGAACACATCTACACATCCGCCAGAAGATACTTCAGCAGAGACTTGCACCCAGCGATGCCACTCCTTTGTATGTCCCTGCGTGTCCATCGCCACTCTGTGAGGCAATGCATGAAGAAAGAAGGAAGGCAAGGTAGAGAGAGCGTCAACAGCGGCCCCTGTGGCGCGTGACGAGGTTTATACGCCTCTGCCTTGTCTCGTAAGCATCACTCCGCCATTGGCCCTGAGGCGGAAGTGTTCGCTGACACCTGTGTGCCGCCCGAGCTTCTCAGTGGCATTCCATTCTCCCTCTCTCATGTTGACAGCAGGACTCTCTGCTGCTGCCTGTAGACATGTCAGCATCTTCCCCTTTTCTTTATCTCTATGTCTCTCTGGATGGGATTTTCCTCATCTGAATATGAAAGGATTAAAAAGCTGTTGTGGCTCTACTCCGTAGTACATGGTATTGCATTATGCATAATTGACTCTTTGAATTTGCCTACTACTTGCGTCTTGAATACACAACTTATTTACCTTCTCTTGTATCTTCAGGTCTCAGTGTATCAGCCATCACGTAACGTCCCCCACCTAATTATCAGATTTTATTGCTTTAGCTCAAGTAGCGATTTAGATAATCTATTTTTCATTCTGTCTGCCCTTTTATCTATCTACCTATCAGTATCTTATTTTATCTAACATTTCTGTCATCATTTCTGTCTACATGTGGATCCACCTTTATATTAATCTGCACACTTCATATACCTTCACACCCCCTTGGCATTTCTCAACAGCTTACAACCCTCAGGCAGAGCCACTTTGTAGGGAAGTGATAACATGTCAGTTCTGCCTCTTCCTGGCAATCACACCATGCAGCCAGTGCTACCTCCACACAGATTTTCACACTCAAAGAACAACCTGTGTGTGGGCCAGCACAGGTTATCCTGCTCCAGACCAGACTTTTACCAAAGCTGCAACTGCCAAAAGCTGAATGGTCCAAGAAAACAAAGTTTTGAAATGTTTGGGGGAATGCCCAGGATCTGTGCAGAAAGTCACGCAATAACTACTTGTGCAAACAGATTTGTTTAAGGTGCACAGATGAGTGAGTTAAGAGGATTTGTCACATTTACCAATTTTCTTATATTCAGAATTTCTTGTGTGGTCCATACATGTCTTATGAGCGATGTTCAAACAGTCTAACACTTGTTTGATTCGAGAATTAGGATGACTTAATCCGAATTTTAAGTTGTTACAAAAATAAACTAAAAGTAAATAACTGAAGTAAAATATATGTGTGTCATGGCTTTCCCACTTACCACTTTTATTTTTTGTTTGGTTTTCTTTGTTGGCATATTTTGGCATGGCAACCACAGTTCAGTGACTGGTAGGAAAATGATCACTCCAACAGTCCTCAGGTTTAGAGCCTGTCTAGTGGAACATCCTATTTAACACCCAGCAATATAACATTATTGTACAATTCTGTCATCCAATTTCGGGACTGTCCCACATAAAGCAGCCCCATCAAGGACCACTTTGCTTCAGAAAGCATTTTTAGCATCTGACTTTATGTTGATTCTACTTTCTGTTATAAATCTTCTATTCTATTCTATTATTGATGTGTTCGTCTGCTGATTTCTGGCAGCAGAACATGAAGCTCCATGCTGTGATGTTTTTAGTAAATTAAGTTTGCCCACAAATGCAGCGGAACAGGTCACCTTATATAGCATTTTAGAGGCATCGATTATGGAAGTAAGTAGGTTTAGGATAACATTATGAAAGAGTTCTTGCTTGAGGGCCATTGCCTTTTGCTAGATGAATCTGGGGTTTCAATAACTTGTCACAATATATGTGTGGTCTGGTTGTGATTGTGTCACTAACAACACAGCAAGGCTCACAAAGAAACATTTTGGGGGCATTTTTGCTTTGATTGGAGGGTCTCTCAGCTGGGGTGGCTGATGCTTGCTTCCACCACGGCTTCACTCAGACTCCACGCTGACACCCAAATTTGTTTTTCTAGCTTCAGTAACCATGAATGAGCTGAAAACACAGCTTCAGGCCTCATAAATGCTACAAATGAGGCTGATACAACCTTTCACATTGGACACATTTTAAGCATATATAGATATAGCAGGAACAAGTAACAATAGGGTAAAGAACAGATATCCAAAAAAATACACCAGACTTGACCGTCAGTCTGGTTTGAATAGTCTAAACACAAGTTGAATCTGTGTTCAATAAAATGTATCAAACAGGGTCTGTGTGTGAAACTTGCATTATTCTCTATCCCAGCCACTTAGCAGTAAGAGAGTTGTTACTGTGTGTTGAAAACAGTCTCATCTGGCCAATGACATACCCACTTCTGGGCTGTTAATCTCCAGAACAGACATTAGATTGCCGAAAAGTGCATTAAAAGTGAAGGGGCATGCATTTAGTGACAACCATCATGAGATGTTTCCAATGAATGGCACATTTATGTGACTGATTTAGAGTTACATGTCGTGCTGTGCTGCACCTCACAGTGCTCACGCTGTTGGAGGGCTTACCTCTGTATTTTTGTCATCCTGTTCCCGAGCCAAACAGGTAATCTACTTATGTGGAAGCCACATTAATGAATTGGTTCCCATCACTGTGGAGCATGATGTGGCTTCGTGCTCCTGGATGCCACAGAGACAGCAATTATTCAGTGACAGCCCAACAGTATTCCTAGAGGGAAACTGAACAGAAGTCATTTAGTATTATCCTAACAACACATTAATCATGTGTCAATAACACCATTATATTTCTTGTGAAAAGCTTGTGAGCACATGCAGTTCAGTCATTTCGTTGCAGCATACACTTAACAATATTATCTCTCAGGATGGCATGCTATTTCATCCTCTGAGAATGGGTAGCATTTTCCAGAATTATTCTTAACCTAAGATATCCTTGGGGATTGTTTGTCTGCAGAGACTTTTTTACTCAGTGTCCTTCAAGAACATAGTTTGCACCTTTGTTTGCCCCTGAAACTTAGAGAAGTAAACAAATATTCTATAGTGACTGTTATAACTGCAACTGTTGAAAAAGTTACTCAGTGTGTTGTTTTACTCCACTGAGCAGCAAAGACAGTGTAAATTATTATGTCAACACCTGTGAATCCTTTCAGCAAGCACACTTCTCTCTTGCTGTGTGGATTCTTCAAGTTCTTCCTACTCTTAATCGTCACCCTGAGAAATTGGTTCTTCCTTAAGGAACATCTGCACTACTGCAATCATAAAAGGGAGAGCCTGTTTATAAAATAACAATAAACCCAGAAGGAAAACATAGGCTGAACGTGTTTTCGTTCTAATAGTGAGATTTGTTGGAACTGAGGGGTCAGCATAGACTAGAGAGAAAAAAGCATTGGATAAACATGGACTAAAGGCGTTTAAGTGCTTCCAGTTCATGTTTATAACTCGGACTGCCAAGATAGTGTCTACTCCCCAAAATACATGATATTATACAGTCAATGTCAGTGTTCTAACACTGACATTGACTGTATAATATCATGTAACTGATTATGGTGTATCACACCCACAAAGTTGTCACAGAACAATAGTCAAACCTGTAATGAAAACTGCAAAAGAAGGCATACCACCATGCATGCCCAAACACATAAACACACTCCTTGTATGCAGAGATGAGAGAATAAGTGAGAAAGCAGTCACAGTATCACAAGAGGGTGTCACAGTGAGATGATATTATCAGCTTAAATCAGCCCTCACCGACACACCGCCTAGAGAGGGTTCCCTGCTATTTATGGCAGCTGTAATTTCTGTGGAGAGTGGTGACAATCATATCTGCTGGATATGATTACCCACTTGTATGCCTGATAGTCAAGCATAATCATTAGCTGTTACAAAGTCTCACTTATCAGGGAAAAACACTCAAATATGTTCACTGAACAATTTGTGTTGCATTTGCTATCAAATCCTTTGTTCGGTCTGATTTTTATATCTGATAATAACACAGTCTGGCATTTTGGGTGAAAAGGTATTAGCTTAAACTTGCTCAAAGAGCCTCATATTCAAAGAATTTGATGAATGTATGAATAAATGAGCAAGTAGATTCACATACCATGACAATAAAAAATCTGCATTCATGATTATTTTATCAAATCTTCCTTGCTGTGCTACTTTGAGAGCAGGGTCAAAGTTTATGCGGCAACAGGACCAGCAGAGCAGCCCAAACATGCTTTATCCCAGCAACTGGTAAAAAAAACACCCACATTGTTAGGAAGCTGAAAGATCTAATTATTCCATAATATGCAGGGTCCGCCCCTTTCTCTACTCTGACCAGCTGTTTTCAAGACGTCCCAGAGGGAAGTAGTTGGGGGCCATCCTCGAGCCTAAGAGCCCAAACCTCAGCTGGTTCCCCTCAATACAGAGGTTTCCTTAATACACTGAGCTCTCACTTTATCACATAGAGGAAGACCAGCCACTGTAGAGATACCCCATCTCAGCTGCTTGAATATTTCATTCTCGTAACAATAGTTCAGAGTCGAGGCTGAGCGACTGAGCAGAACAATGAGAGTTTCGCTTGATATCTCAGCTCTCTCCTTAAACCCACCACTCAGATACAAAGCCAGCGTTATTGGTCCTGATACACCTAACCCGTAGCCGTCTTTTGAGTGTTAATTAAATTATTATTGGATATGTGGGAAGATTTGGCATCAGTCCAAACTGTTATTTATTATTTAAGTCATTTTTCCCAAACTACAATGTGCTCCCCTAGAGGGAAGTTGTTTACTTATTCATTTACAAGGGAGAAAATGATATTATAGTGCATTATGTGTGTATTATAGTGCTGTATTGTTATCTGGAAACTTGAGGGAAGTTAAAGTGAACAGTAAAACTACTGGGAAAAAAAGCAAAAAAAGAAATCAAAGCAAAACAAAATAATTGGAGCAATAAGGGTTTCAAAGCAGAAAAATCTACATTCAACAATTGTTGATAATGTATCTCTCACCCAAACAGAGAATTCAATTGGTCATTAGATAGATAGATTGATTGTTTGATTGATAGATTGACTGATTGATTGATTATTGCTGCGCAACAGTGTTGGTGGTCATTGTTTTGGTACAGCATGGTAGCTCAGTTCCAGTGCAAAAACAAAGAGAGAAAAAACAAACACAGGCACAAGAAACCATTACAACAGCACACACACAACGGAAACACTTAAGAATATGTGCACTGAATATATATGATATCGTACAGTTCTGTTTGTCTGCATATCAACTAGCCATACAGGTAGAAAGTACAATGATTGATACACTGGTGCAAACAAGGAGGGAAAAATCCAGAAGGTAGATGTATGTATTCAGAATCACCACTAAACCTCACTGCTGAGCAGTATCTGTGGCAGATACTTATTTCCAAGATATTATAAATTATCATTAAAATGTTTATAGTACTTACCAAATATTTACACAATTTCAATAATCATTACCTACTCTGTACCCTGACTATTCAGTAATCATTTTCATGCATCATTGAAATCATTCCCAACTTAATCAGTTTGAATTTATTCCTAACTTATGTTTTCTCATAAAGTAGGTAGATATTGGAACATCTGCCAACATGTCAGGTGGCTTCATCAGTCCCTCGAGTCTTAATACTGTTTTGTCATTTAATTTGTGTCCTTTGTCTTTCCAGGTTTCCTCCAGTTAGTGAACTGGCTCCATTTGGGACCCCAGTGGGGACTATTCTTGCTGCTGCTATGGATCAAACCATCTTCTACTCCATTGTGGCAGGAAATGACCTAGGTATGTGCAACAGATTGTATGCCATGTAATCAGTTAAGTCTACAATTCACAAACGCCAAGTGAATGTTTTTTTTTTACTTTTTTACTAAGAAAAAGCAAAGATACTTTTGTGCCAGTGTGTCAACTTCTACAAAGCCTTTTCTCTGGCAAGTGTACTTGTCCAAGAGCCAGATTTCCACTACAGTAAAGAAAAGTGCAAAAAGATATAGTCGAATATAGTCAAATTTTAAAATACTTCTAAATACTAAATCATTTTACGATACCAAAACCAGTACCCTTAAAGTGATACCAGTTGAATATTTATCTGTTTTATTTTTTTCTTGTTTCAAATAACTGTTACATAAATGTATTGGGAAATTGTATCACATCTTCCTCCTAATTAGTTAATATTCATGGGTAGTATTATATGGGAAAAGACTACATCTTGTAAAAAAAAAATTATTTTTGTATGAGAGAGGGGTGAAATAGTTTAGTGACCAAATAAGTTGTGGGAAACGAATTTGAGGTAATTCTTTTATGTGTGTTTAAAGTACAACGCAAAGTTATTTTGTTAACTTTTGATCAATAAACTGGTGGTGAGACCCAAACCTCCAAAAACGACAGTACCAAGTATAAAATAAGTAAGGACTCTGTTTAAATAAGTCACTTAACTACACTAAAGACTCCCAAACAAAGGAAAAGAGAAGCTGCATGTCCAGCCGATAAAACCAACTACACTTGAAGCAGCCACAGCTGCAGCCAGGGTCTCCGTTGGTAAAATCATCTGATTGCTGCTACGCCACAAAAGCGTTTAATTGACATGATGGAACACTGCTATCGATCAGTGTCAAGTGATGTGAATAGCAAATAAATCCCTAAAAAAACCACATTATTTTGAAAATTGTGGGATGCATGCCACAGCCACAGCCACTGTTTGTCCTGTCTTTTTCTAGAAGTAGAGAAGACAATTTTGAGATACAGTGCTTGCAGCTTTAGAATGCTTCTCTCACTTGTTGGCAAAGTCTGAAGAGCATAATTACACCCGGGGAGAGAGAACACCAGACAGGTGTGAGGTTAGCTCATGTGTTGAAGCCAAAAGTAGGAGATGTACCTGTAAGCTGGAGAGAGCAAAAAGTGTATAAAGAAGCTGTCAGTCAGTAACTCCTTCCCCACATGCACCTCAAGTGCTCCTGTGGTGATCTATGTCTGTGTCATATGGAAACAGGAGCTAGAGTCACTTTTCCTTAGATACTCTCCTGAAAATTGCCGTCTCAAAACCCAATAAGAGTTCTATAAATCTACCTCCATGCCCCTAGCAATAATATTCTCAGCAAAAGCAAAAGCAAAAGCGTTCTGAAGCATGACCTTTTTACATAGCCACAGAGGAGTTAAAAGGGGAAAAAAGGTAGATGTATTTCTGAAATATTTATTTTATCATTGCTTTAAGTGATTTCCTTATTGTCCAACAATATGTATTTTCCTCCAATGCTGCCACTCACTACATAGAGTAAATTTTTCTGTGAAGATTTTCAAAGGCTTCGGCGTCCCAATAAGTGAACTCGATTGTTGGAGGCACAGTGTATGAAAGTTGCTAAAAGGGCTCTATTGAGGTCTACACTGAAGAACTGATTGACCATGAAGAGAAAAGATCCTGTGAAGGCATGCACATGCATTCAGTTGTTATAACTGCAGAGTGGAATTGTGAATTGTGTGTGAATTGTGAGATGTGTATCAGCCAAACAGTGCTGCCACCCATTTTGTTACAGTTTGTCCTTTTTCCACTTTTCATTTGATGTGTTTGGTTCCAGATCATTTTAAGGTGAACAACAGGACAGGTGTCATCTTCACAGCTAAACCTCTGGATTATGAAAACGTGACCACCTATGTCCTCCGGGTCCAGGCAGACTCTATGGAAGTTGTCATGTCCAACATGCGTGTGCCTTCTAAAAGTAAGAAAGAGCGGGTAATAAATGAGTGAATTTGGAGGGTGAGTTGTGTTGTAGGAAATCAGGGATGAAATTATGTTTCATGTGATTCCAGGTGTTGCATTTATATGTAATCATAATCCTTCACTGTGACAGATTATGATTAAATACACTTGTATAAATTCTATTGCAGCCTATTTTTACCCTTCATATTTATTTTCACATTTGCCCCAAGTATGTAGAGCTATTTCCTATTATATTTTTGTACGTATGTGTGGATTATTACATGCTTAATTCTGCCTCACAAGAGACATGCTGAAGAAAAATGTCACAGAAATAGGAAACATGCTCTCTCACTGGTGCCTCATAGGCATGCACCAGCAACATCAGCTGTGCTTTTAAAATAACAACAAAGTACATTCTAATACAGAAGCTCCATTATCCTGGTTTATTACCAGGATTACAAGGGTCTATAGTATTATACGCCCTTTACATATGACATCTATTTGTGCTACCTACACTGTTAGGTAGGGGTGGGGATCATTAATTTTTATTGATACAGATAGCCTTATTGAGACTGCTTAACGATCCTATTTTTTATTGATACTATTTGCATGGTATGAGGAAAATATTCAATGTGCGATAACATTGTTATATATTGAGATGACATATAAATTGCAATAATAAATAAACAAATATTGAAGTGTGCATATTAACTGCTTGTTTGTGCTAAATGAATTATAGGATTAGAATTTAATATTTTAAATACAGCTAAATGTTTTTTCTAGAGCAGCAACATTACTCTTTTCTATATCAGTCTCTCCTCTTCCTCCTCCTCCTCCTATCTGCTTGCACTGCTATTCACTGCCTACAGGTAACGTTTCCTAGTGAAAGGAGGAGCGGCTGGTTTGTCTCAGCCAACAACTTAGTTTTTAACAATGTGCGAAATTTTATACAAGATACAGACCAGTCTATGCTCCAGCAGACAGCTTTTTACATTAAGCTTCTTTTTAACATTTGGCTAATTGCCAAGCTAACGTTAGCTGTGCTTATATATAACATGCAGAATGACAGACTGAGGACAGAGATGATTAAATGAACCCTTTCTATATGTTTACCTTACAGACAAGTGTATTGATAAAGTATTGTCTTTTTACTCACAGAGGTTTTATTGAACATACTTACAGTAACGAACGTAGCTGTCATCAACTCGAGTATCATTAGTTTGGAGCATAGACTGTATATACGAAGTGGACGTAGTCATCGTGACGTCACCGTTGGTTTGTGGACTGCCGTTTTGAAGCCTTGAATTCGGCCAATAGGGCGCCGTCATGTAGATTTTTTGCAACCAGCAGCACCAGATGTGACCATATTTGGACGAGACGGTGGACCTAACGGCCGTTTGTAGAGCTAGTTAGCTAGCTTAGCTAGGTGCATCTGTAAGTCACCTTAACTGTCATTTTAACCAAGATGATAATTTTGTCAGGGGAACAACAAGGCTTTAAACTAAATGTACTCACCAGGGGGAATTGAACGGCCAACTCCTAATAAGCTTTTTCAACGGCGCTGGTTAAATTTACAGTGCTGTGGGTAGGAGTCAGTCTGACTGACAGGTCTCCATGGTAACGACTTGTCAATCATAGATAATCATGCCCTGAAGCATACTCTGCTTTATGGTCTATTTTCCACTAAATGGGACCATAATTTAATAAATGAACAACATGTTGTATGGAAGAAGACATGAAACTAGTGACGGAGACCATAAACTCATTATGAAAGTGTTTACTGAGGTAATAAATCAGCTGAGAAGCGTTTCGATGTGATCACTAAATAACATTAGTTTTCTTATCCATCGCCTTAATGTTAAATCAGATTTAATGCTCGAGACATAACTTTACATTATCGGACCCGCTAGTCTCGATGACAGTATCATTTAACTCTGACCTTGTTTCTGGTTTTGAGAAATGTTGGAAGTGGGTCCTTTTAGAACCGGGTATCGATCCCATCCCTACTGCGAGGTTTCTGATTTGGATCAAAACAAGGTTAACAGTGTGTATAGCTGTGTCTTTATTCACTGCACTGATCCATTTGTATAATTGGTGGCACCTTCGCTGCAGCCTGTGGAGTGTAAAAGTTTTTCACTTTCACACTCCATTCAGATTCAAGCTGATGAAAATGACTAATGATAAACTTTATTTATTGGTTTCCTTGTTCATCTTGAAAGTATGTTTTATCCCTATCTTCAAAGAATGTCAGTCCAACAATATCATAAATCCTTGAAAACTTTATGTCAAAATTTGAGTCAACGAACAGAAATAGCCCATTTATTTTAATTTAGGCAAACCACCCCCAAAATAAGACTGGGTAACATAACATTAATCATAGCAAAGGCTCAGTTAATACAACACCTCTGTGTTTCCATTCTTAAGGGCTCAGTGTCTATGAGCATACAGAGAGCCAGAAACTCGAAGGTGGGGCTAAAAAGCCTGCTGTCAAAGCCTCTTCCTGGCTGCATCCCAATGCCTCTCCGATTTCTCCAAGAATTCAGTGTCTTTGTAGTTATGGTGCAATGAGTCGCACAAACAGAGATAATGGCGCATATTTTCACTCCTCAAAGGCATTCATGATGTTGCACTCAGCTGTACAAACAACAACTGATTGAAGCACTTGAAGAGAGCCTGAGAGAAAAGTTCAAATTTCCTCATACGTGGCAAATTGTTGCATAAACCATGAATGATTGACGGTTTTAGAAACATACATAAATTGTCAGACGCACCCGCAGTCAGAAAGGAGGTTTGAGACACTGTTTGACCACCTGAGAAGCACTCTCTCTGAAGCATACTGAGAACCTCCGGCTTTGATGGCCATGCTTCAGTTGAATATAATTAGGCTTGTTTATGGACAGTTTACTGACATACGTTTTGTAAAATGATGCATGTGCTAACAAAAAGTTGGGTGACTACCTCACTCTCTATCCATTTGAGCTTCCAATGAATAATCAATGACCTACTCTACCTGCCTCTCTCTTTCTTGCAGTGTCTGTATCTCACATACTAATGACAGCAGTTACAAGTACACTACAATACTTGGGAACACACACACACACTTGTGTAAAGTAAAGCACTCTTTCACACAAAGAAGAGAGCCTTCCTGCCATCCTCTTTTGACACAATGTAAAGAAACAATTTCTTTTCTCACTTGTATTATTGTAATGCCGACCAGGTTTCAAGACAGGCAATATCTTTCTTCTCATCAATGACTCTATATTGAGTTTCAATTATCAGAGCATTACTGGACTGATTTGTGAGATAGATGTATTTTAGCCCTCTTGGAACCTGTGCACTGTATAGGTATGCCAAAATTCACGCATAGGTACATACTGACTATCATATGCACAAATATAATAATCCAGAGTAAGACGAGATCTAATTAAACACTCAAGCTTACTCTACCTTAGCAGCAATTCTTTCATGCATCCTTGATTGTCTCAGGAGGAGGGTGTACTGTATGTATGTTTTTATGTCCTGATACTCTGAGGATGGAATGTAGCCACTTTCTACAAACAAAGAAACTCTGCAGACCTCTTTCGCATCCCCTGGAGTCCTCCCTCTGTTTCTCACGCTCCAGCTTTTGTGCCTGTAATTTGATGTGCTGTGTTTTTGTTTATCCAATACCCCTGGTGCATCCTTAGCTCCAATGCCACATGACTTTACATTTTTGTATGCGGAAGAAAAATGGTCCTTGACACTGCATATTTTTAACTAAACTGCAGTGTTGGAAGGAATTTGCGCTGTACATATTTATGCTGTACCTTGCACACTGTAGGTGTAACTGTGACAAATTACAGGGACAAATGTTTATACTCAGGATATGTGTTTTCTTTTTCAAAGTGACAGGATGAATATTTCAAAAGCCTCACAAAAGGCCAGTTAACCAGCAAATTTAATATTAAATATACCACATTTCCTGCCTCCATTCCCCATTTCTTTCACAGTGTTTCTCTAACTCCAGAGAAATTCTTACTGCTTGATTATTGGATGGCCTTTAAGTTATTATACCCAATAATGTGCAAATTGCTTGCCTTTCAGAGCCTTTTATTAATAGTGTTGTTGTGCACCAAGCTGTGGGCAAAACAAACTTCTCAACAATAAATGATGTGAGCTAAACCTCACTTAAAGATAATGGCTTACAAGGCAAGATTTCATCATCTTTTCTATTATTTCACAGAGCCTTATTTCACTCAGAGTGTGAGTGTTATCACTAATTGGTTGGTAAACAGAATGCAAACTGCCTTAGTTGTTTTCCTGATCTACTTATTGGGGGCACTGAGAGAGAAGTCATCAGCATACTTCAGACTCAGTTTTTCTCGATTCAGAATATTTGCTGCAATCAAAACAAAATTAACCTCCTTATTATTGACTCAAAGTTGTCAGCTTTACTAAAATAGCTTCTCACATTGGTTCATCCGAAATGGTTGAGTAAAAACTAAGGCAACATGTTTTGTTTTCTAGCAAGCAATTACAAATCCACTTCAAATAGTAATAGCAGTGAATAGTGTACTAAATGAAGAGGGGTTTTCCTCAACTCACTCAGTCTATAGTTTGGTGAAAATGAAACAAAGGGAATAGCTTTTCTGTTTGGAGCCAATATTCTCCCAAAATCCCAATTTCAGTCAGATTTCAAAAGCTAGCTAAATCTGATTCCTCAAATTAAAAAATATAATACATTTCAAAATTCGTCAAACCATTTATCCTCACATGATTAAAAAATCATCATAAAGTATTATTTTATGACAGGATGTTATTTAATAATAAAGACTGGCTCAATCCCACTCTTCACACTCACGGACTTTGAGGCCCAATCTCAGTAAATCTGCGAGTGCTTAAGGATGTTCCACAAATCTTCAGCTGCATTCAGCGTCTCTCTTGCAGATATTTTGAGCCCTTTATGCACAACTGTCCGTAAGTCTGCAAAGTATTCATTACATTAAACGTAAGGTTACCAGAGGAAGCTGGAAGCATTTAAAAAAACAAAACAAACATGGAAGGAACAACTACAAGGAAAAAAGAAGCTTACATGAAAGTGTATGATGCTTTTCTGATAAAATCAAGCAGATTGACTTGAAAATGACCTCTCATCCACTGTAAGGCAAAAGTCTGTAATATGTTCAAATCAGGCAGTCGGTTCCCTCTGTGCCTTGGCTGTGAAGAATGTAAAAATCATAAAATAGAAACTCCCAAACCCACAATTGTTCATAACATGTTTTGGTGTTGTCAAGGTAACGTGATATGTCACAAAGTGTTGCACACTTTGTGTCCCATTGCACCATTTTGGGCCCTTGCAGTCTCTCACACTCAATTACTTACCAGTTGATGTCAACTCTGTCTGTGAGGGTTCAGGGTTTAGAGATTTTGATTGGCCCATACTGTGATGTTTTCAGTGATGACTAACTTGCAAAATATTCTGGGAAATGATTTCAAGCACTCTTTTGAAGTTGTGAACTAACTGATGACCATGAAAACGTTACATTGACGTGATGATTTTGAGGCTAAATTATGCAACATTTGATCATTGCCAGTTTGGATGACTTCACATACTGTATATGTTTATTTGACAACTAGTGACTAGTTTCTCGGTTTGTGTGTCCCAGTTCTTATTTTGGGGGTTATCAGATGTCTTTATCATATGCTACATACGTTGGTACGTTGAGGTACACGTGCTGTTTTTTTGTGTCACATCAACTTACAAAAGTGCCATTAGGTCTTCTGTATTTATAAGGGAATGACTTCCACAGGACTTAAATATATTCTGGTGTAATTTGCTTTTTGCAGCTAACACAGCCAAGGTGTTCATTGATGTGCAAGATGAGAATGACCACCCTCCAGTCTTCTCCAGGCAGCTCTACATAGGTGGCGTTGCAGAGGACAGTAAGATCTTCAGTTCTGTGCTGAAGATAGTGGTAAGAGAACATGAGCACTGGTCTTTTTATTTGTTTGTTTTTGTATCAGCACATGTGGAAACTAAAATGCCTGATTTCACTTGTGCTTCTTCAACATTTACCCTGCAGCCGTGGTGGGAAAATTCATCCGATCTGCTCTCTGTAGCACAGTTTTGTCTCCTCCCCTGTTGCTTGCTTCAATCTCTTCCTTAGTTTTGCTCTCCCCACTGTCTGCCTTGTCCACGAGCAGGTGGGATCAGAGTGAGCTGAGTGGCATAATCCTAGTATGTTTACTAGTATGGCTGGACAAGGTTTCACTTTGTCATCCTGTGTACTTTAATGTATGTCTATTTTCTGTTTGTGTGTGTGGGTCTTGGACTTGGTGTTTGGCTTGAAGCTTGAGAACTAGTACCTGCCATGCCTTGAATGTCAACACTTCAGCTGACATACAGTAATCCATTAATGTGTGAATGTACAATGTGTAATTTTCAACTGAGTGTGATTTACTGAGGTGGAAACATGAATGGATATGGCTGATACGAACTATGTGTCACAGCACAGACCAGCAACATAGTTATACTGTATTATGTGTTTTACTACCACATTTTCAAATATTTTAGATGTGAAATGAAACTACTTTGGGAGTAACTGTAGCCAGTTTAAATTAAACTGGGACCTGACCTGAAACATGGGAGCTGTATACAGTATAATGGACACTGGACACAGGCCAACAGTGTCTAGAGAATGTTTTAGAAAAGAAGTAGGTGTAATATTTAGCAGGCAAGTTTAGAAGTACAAAGGTCGTCAAGGGAGATTAATAAAAAGTATTACAGACCTTTCAGCAGATGTGAAAATCAGCAAAGATCAGCAAATGATACAGAGGAGGAAGCTGTCACTGACATCCCTGTCCTCGTTACCAAAATATGCAAGAAATTTGTTGCTGTCTAAAAGTAAAAAGACATGAATACCGGAGCAGCTGGGGAAGATATTCATTCTGTTGATGGTCTCAAATTAAACTCTAGTGTTGCTTTTACTGCAGGAAATGAGCTTATCCTTAATCTTTATGTTAGAACTTAAAAAAAGTTCTTGTAGGACACAGAAATATTCCTCAAGGACTGACATAAACGTTCAACAACATTAAACAACACTAATCATGGGGTTAGCATATATTAACAAGACAGATTACGGCACATGAAGACATGCAAATACTATAGGAGATAACTATCAAAGAAATGTATTTAAACATAATAACATCTGCAGAAAATGTCAAAGAGGTAGAATAGGCATTATTACTAAAATAGCACATCATTAGACTTATGGCTAATGTGTGGGTGTGTATGTATGTGAGAGAGGGTATGTATAAATTTATTTTGTACAAACTGAAACCTGAAACAGGGATGGAAGTTATTGTGGCTTTCAGATAAGGAATGCAGAGCTTTTGGAATCATAAATACTGGAGATTATTTGAAAATAATGGCTGATTAACCCTGCTCACCGCCCATCTCCTCTAAATATCCAATACCCATTTCATGTAGGCTCAGATGTTGCATTGATTCAACACTGTACTGTTTCTCCTACCACCCGACCGATTCAGAATCCCATTTCTGTTTTTCCTTTAACTTGGAATGGACACCAAAGTGTAGAATTATGGGTCAAGTGCTATCTATAATTTCCCCGGGGCCAAGGCTTCTTTGGAGTATGGCTAGTGTGAAGCGTTTGTACTTGACTTAATTAGTAATGAAGCCGAGTGCCCCTTTCTCGGGAGATAATCCTTAGAAATATTGTCAACATTTGGCATATTCTGACACTTCTCTGACACTTCTGCTATTTCACTCTCAGCCAGAAATCGAAGAAGTCTCATTTTCATTTAAGCAAATGAACTTTGCATGCCTTGTTTGTTGCTAGAGTCTAATTTCAGTGGAGTGGATATCTTAAGTCAAAAATATTTCATTAACAGAGAAGGTATAAGAGTGCTGTTTAGAAGAAAAGTCTGATTACCTGATTACACCATGCTCCATGTGACACCTGTTTTTTAATCAGTAAGTAATTGGATTCATGGTTAGCCAAATGATAGTCACTTTTTTCAGCTCCCTCCTTGACTACTTGACCCCTTATTTTAAGCACAACAAAAAGCTTTGTAAAACAACAAGATGCCTTTCAAAAATATTTCTGAAGAATTTTTAAAGTGAGATCCATACATTTCCCCCTTAAAAACAAACCTCACTCAGTGACAGTTTTCCCCCAACTTTTTTAAGGTTTGCCTTACATAAATAATGCTGGTGCATATGTTTGGTAAATATGTCTTACCCAATGAAGGTATCTCACTCTTTTGATATATGCAGCCCTTTCATTGGGACCTTGCTCCCCTTCCTTGTCCTCTGCCAATACCTTAGCTGGAGAAAAAAACACAGATTGTTCCAATTTATCAGTGTCACTAGCTGCAGACAACCACTCTGAAAATGGATGCCTGTGTGTGAGCTCAGTGGCCATTCAGAACTTCTGCTCTGTGTTTTTGCCTACATTGACATAAAGTGCAGATGCATTATGATCCTCATAAATTACATGTTGTTTTTGAGGATGTTAATTGTTGAAATCGTAATAAAACTGTATTTAAAAAATTAAAAGGTAATTACTAAAATTTAATAGTTTTCCTTATTTAAAGCTATTTTAATTAATAGTTTTTTATAATAATACTGCATCACATGACAATCTCAAAAATCTACAGAGAATTATCACCTGACTCTGCAGCTCCCCTCTGCTTTACAGAGCTTTGTGAAGAGTGTCAGACCATTGTTTGACTATCCAGCCAGCAACTTTACTGTTTTGGTTTACTGTTTCTCAATGCCTTTATAGCATATTTTTCATCAAAAAAGCTCTAAACCCCTCTGTGCACTACCTGCTCAGTACCAAAGAGCAGACAGACACAGTTAGCAACTAAATGGTGGAGGTACTTAAAGTAAACATGTTTGCCATATCAGCTTAAAAGGTGATGATGTGTTAATGTTGTGTTCACAACTTGATGCTACCTCCAAGTGGTCAAAAAATCAGTTGCACATTAAAAGAAAATTTATAATTTTACATTAAACAAAACTAAAATTAAAGTTAGGAAATCTTTCATTCTCTTTAGGGATAACAGTATGTAAAGGCGCAGCAGTGTGAAACAAACCTCTTCAGGTGGAGATAACTTATGGGCCTCCTGCTGCAGCTCTTTTCCCTCTTGTCAGCTACTGTTACAGAACACCTGCATGGAAAATAATTACAAGCAAATAATAGGTGGACATTATTTAAAAGCTCCAGTCTTTCAACATCTTGTTTCAGTTTGCTGTGATCAATGACTTGTTAATAAAAAGATGTACCAAACTGTCAGTGGTTCCCACTCCAGTCAGCTGTAGTTAAACTTAATGTTATGTTGTCTGCCTGTGGTTTTTATATCATTAGGCAACATAACACCATGGCAACAAACCAAGGATGCGTGAAAGGAAATGCACCCCCCAAGAAAAAAAACATGCTAACCTTCAGTTCTTTAACCATGCAGCTTATTAACCATGCAAATTATATCATTTTGATTTGTCACACGGCTGCAGTATAATTATGTGATAACAGCAAGATTGATGCACCACGTTTTTTAGGGTAAAAACGAGACACTGGATCACAAGGAAGAAAGCATATTGCTCTTCCTGCCCAATTCACTGATGCCACTGCAGACGGTTTTCCATCCACTGTCAAAGACAAAATATCCTCTGTGATATTACTGATTGGGAAGTTGCCAGAAGTGCAATATGTTTGGAACTAAACAGACACCATTATGGTCAAGAGCTCAATTAACAGTTGGACGCTGGCTCAGGCCACATTGAAAGCTCAAAATACAATAAGTCCATGTGTTACTTTTGTCTCCTTTTCTTATTGTTTTGAGTATAACACATTTTTCCGTCTAACTTTGAATGTGTATGCGACATGTGTTATAGGCAACCGATAAGGACTCTGGAAATTACAGTAAGATGGCATACCGTCTTATTATTCCACCCACACCAGAAGGCCAGGACAGCTTTGTCATCGAGACCTTCACAGGTATCGTCAAGTCTGCCATCATGTTTCGAAACATGCGCAGGTCCTACTTCAAGTTTGAAGTTATTGCCACAGACAACTATGGAAAAGGTCTCAGCAGCAGAGCCGACGTAGTGGTGAGTATGTCGCCATTTGTGTGTACGTATGTCTGTAATAATAATATAAATTGATATTTATATTTAATTTATTGATGGATAGATAGATACTTTCATGTCTATATTATATAATAATGTCGAGAGTGTGTTAAAATCAAGGACAACTCAATTTGGTTAAAAATACTTGAAGATAAATGGTTGACCATCTTCTTCTTCATCAACTGAAGAAGCCTCTTGGGTGAGAGACGAAACATCTTCAAGTATCTTCAACTGGGTCCAGTTTCCCTTGATTTTAACCCACCTGGGATAGCTATGATCCGGATGACTCTTGAGAATCTCTATAAATGTGAAGCTACAGCCAGTTAGTTTAGCTTAGCACAAAACCTAGAAACAGCGTAAACGGCTAGCCTGGCTTTGTCTCAAGGTAACAAAATCCACCTACTAGCAACACTAGAGCTCACTAATTAACTGGTTACATCTCAGTCATATAATTATAAAAAAGTTTAAAATCAACAATTTGCTTTTCTACAGTAGGTTATCTGCCAGAGTTGTAACAGTTAGACTGAGCCAGAGTGGTTGTTTTCGTCTTTGTACTAAGCTAAGCTAAAGAACTGCTAGCTATGGCTTCCAAGGTGCAGATATGAGAGTGGTATCAATCTTCTCACCTAACTCTCAGCCAAAGTCTACATCATAAACTGTCCATGTAGTGGAGACAGTTGAAAGAGTAGGAAGGAAGGGTCTAACGCAGTGTTTCTCAACGGGGGGGCGGTACCGCCCCCCAGGGGGCGTTGCGAGGACGATAGGGGGCGCTGGAAGCAATATTTTAGAAAGGGGGGCGCTGAGCTGCTTTTGGGGGGCGTTTGTTAGATGGAAATTCTAAGGTGAGTTTACACTTAAGATTCACAACAATACGAGTTAAACTTTGAACTACTTGCCAAAAATTGTGGTCTGCTCCATTAAAACCTGCCAGTTTAGTCCACTGCGACTGGACGAGACTATGCATTTTTTTCTCCATCAGCTACTTGTGGTGCAGCTTTGTGCTGCCTTCATGGGAACGGGAAGTCAGAATATCCTCTCTAAAATTTTACACACATTGCGTTTACTGTGTAAACTCTAGAAAACCGATGCTCTCTTTCTAGGTAGGAAAGTGTTTATTTCTCTGAGGACTTCACCGTGAACGTCTTGTTATCGCAGTGGTTACACATTTACAAGAGGGATATTGCTGTCGGACTCACCCTGAAAGCAACTTCGCTGCGACACCAGCGAGTGACGTCGACCCTCCTCGCGCTGTGAGTTGCAGATAGTTTGTGCCAAAGCGGACATATAGTTTCATCCGGCTATAAAAATGTAACGTTAAAAACCGAAGCCCTGTCTCGCTCTGTTGGGGACTGTTAGCGGCACTTTATCAGAGGTGCTGAAGTTAAGGTGTGTGGAATTATTCGTGAGCTTCCTGTGTGATTACAGGTGTTGTCGGTTAGTTTGGTTCTCATTCAGTTTTGTCTGTCAGACAGCGAGGGGGTACCTTCGAGCGAATCAGTAACATAATGCAGTACAGGACATGTAGTAAAATATTATGAATTCTCTTTAAATAGCCTAATAACGTTAGCCTCCTATAATGTCTTTTTTTCTTTACATGTCAGAGAACACAGATCTGTGGCAGAGATTCTGAATGTGCAGAAAGTTTTGAACATGAGCAGATAAGTTACAGTGTTTCCCACCCGTTCATTTATTTGTGACGCCCGCCACAATATCAACGCTGACCGCCACATATTGATTTTTTTTAACCAGGCCTATTTAAAATCGTATTTGACTGCAGAGCTGCAGGCAGCGCGAATTCGCGGAGCACAGCCTCTCGCTCGTCCCTCTCTCTCTCTCTCTCTCTCTCTCTCCCTCGTGAACACAGGTGCACAACGCAGCCAATGTCGGAGACCCAGCTAATAGAAGTTATTGGCAAGCACGTAAGGGGCCTGGCTAACAAGGACAGCTAAGTTAATGTTACAGCTGGGTTTTCGAGGTTAGCATGTTGTACAGCTGCAGCACAGTCATTCTGTGGGAAACACTGACAGGAGCTAAAGTCCAGTCAATTACTAAATTAAAACGGATTAATTTATCACTGAGATGAAAAGGGACCATAAACACATTTAAATAAGTTACTTCCCCACAAAAGAGGAGGTAAGACTTAATCATGTGTGTTGACTCAGCAGGGATGGTATTAAATAAGTTGATCTACAGGAGAAACATATTTAAAAACAAGAAAAATGCCTGAGAGCCTCACTACATTGTATTCTATTATAATTATATATTTTGAATTGTCACCTGAATTTTTTGACATTTCCACCCTAAATTGGTGCAGAAAAGGCAGAAATTAGAGAAGAAATCTTCACCAGAATGCAGGAAATTAAGTGTTTAATGCTCAAAATCTTCTGGGGGAGGACCCCCACGCCCCCCACTTATTAAGTGCCCCATCAAAGAAAACAGTATTTTGCTTCGTATACAGTTTCTGGGAGGAACATTCACTTATTTGTTAAATATAATTACTTTTCACATGGCTTTTTGTTACCTTTTCCATGTTTTTAATAGTAACATTAAAAAAAATCTAAATATATTCAGGGCAAATAGTCAACATCTTTTTGATGGGGGGGCGGTAAGGGATCTGGATAGTGGATAGGGGGGCGCTGGCCCAAAAAAGGTTGAGAACCACTGGTCTAACGGAAGGCACTGTCAAGTTGCATTATGGGAAGTGTAAGCTCCAGTGTTTTGGAGCTTTACCCATACTTGGGAGTCAGTAGTCAAGATAGCTTGGCCTCTGCTGCACAGATTTTTCATCTACTCCTGATACTTTCTGGAATATTAAGTAGCGTATTATTTGATTTAAAGATTAATGTTTTATGAAGTAGAAGTGTAGGCATGAGCGGCTATTTTAATAATGAATCTGTCAATATATCAAAATATGCCTGCCATGAACACACTGTATATATGTGAGTAAATTTGACTTATTCATTTTAGTGAAACCTTTGCTCTGTTTTTCTTGACACTAGTTTGTTCATAATGAGCCTGTGATGATGATTTTTTTGTGTGTTTACTCAGCACTTAATGTCCTCCCGCCTATTAAATTATTCACAGCAGGTACAGGACACTCAACATGTGGCAATTAAGCTCCTTCTTTCAGCCTTGTGTATTAACTTTTTACACATTATACACATCTGTCTGTGTCTGTGTGTCTGTTTGTGTCAATGTGTGCCTGTGTGCATTTCTTTTCCCAATAATTTCCCCACACACTCGCTGTGATTGGGCTCAGCTTTGCCCCCAATTCAATGCTTATCTTTCCTGACTGTGGGCAGGCTTATTTTTCGTCTCAGTGAAATATGTCTAGCTAACAAGCCTCTAACGAGACAGAAGGAGGGTCTGGGACATTGCCTGGATATGAGAGAGCAGCGAGTGCTTAACCATGGTGCTCGTTAATTTTCAAGGGGAAACCTAATTTCACAGGAGCTGCATGGGAGATTTGGCTTCAGAGCACAGAGGCTGTTGCCTATGCACTTAACTGTGGCATCAGAATTAGGTCCTGTTAAATTTGCTGCATGGCACCAACACAAGAAGGCAATTAGAGGGTCTCATTTGGTCCACCTAAAGGAGCATTTGAATGAGTCGATCAAACCCACACTAGGACACATGTAACTAAGTGGCTTTATCACTATTCATCTTTTTTTCTGATCTGTTTTACCTGATCTGTTTGTCTTTCTTTCTCTTTTTCCCTCTACCCTGCTCTCTCTCAGGTTTCTGTGGTCAATGCTTTGGACATGCAAGTTGTTGTGTCCACTGTCCCATCCACTTTAGTGGAAGAGCATAAGGAGCAGCTCATTAGGTAAGACAAAATGTAACATGATATACAGTATATATAGTTCTTTGCAAAGTTTTTAGGCAGGCAAACACTGCGGAAAACACAGACGGAATCACACACACACAATAGATCAGTGGTCGGTGCGTTAGCAAGAGCTCATCACTTCAACAAACTCTCAGAAGTCCAACCACATTGGCAGATGCCTGACGCAAGCTCGCTAGAGATTTTGTGGCTGTATGGGCGGAGAAAAATAAAAAAGCTATGTCTAGTCATGCTTTATAAACAAGGAGGAGTGTTGCCCACGTGAAAGTAGCCTTCGTCAGACTCAGTTATAAGTCTGTGTTTGAGAAGATGGAGGCTGTCCTGCAGAAGACCCGTGGAAAGAAATTGTCAGTAATAAAGTAATAACATGAATTGTAACAATGCATTCACTGTGAATGGTCCCTTATTAAATAGTATTGTAGTACTTTAATATCCTGCTGTTGCAAAACTGATGAATTGTCCCCATAAATAATTACACATAACAGTATATAATATGTATTTAATATTTCTATATAGTTTTATAGTATGCTTCCTTGGCCACTTATATTCTTTTTGTTAAATGATTTCAGCAAGAATTGACAGCGGAAAATTAATTGCATCTTTTTGGGCAGTGCTTTGCCCACAATATGACTTGGACTTGGTTCAAGGTGGGACCTTAATATAGATTGATGTGTATGATCTAGCTGTGCCAAACAACTGTTGAAAAAAAAAACACAAATTAATAAAATTTATGCAGTTAGGTTTTTCAATAACCACTGACCAAACCATTAAGATCGAGGATTGGCCAATGAGAAAAACAATAGAGTCTATCCTCTAGAGTCTGTTTTCCTTGTCCAAATTAATTTAATACTAGAAATTCTTGACATCTTTGGGTACAGTATTTGTCTAATTAGTCAATTTGAAAGGCAAATGAGTGTTAATAGTTGTTTTTCAAGAGCATGGTGTGCCTCTCCCACACAAGTGACATTGTCATTAGGCTGATAAACACACACATTAGTCATGTTAAGCTCTTTGCAGTGATGTCATTTGAGAGGTCTGCGATTTTCCCCAGTGCTGGTGATGATCCAGGTCCATTTCACCTGAGTACTCAAACTGTTTATCCACCTTGGCAAAGGCAGACAGCAAGACTTTCCTTTATTGGCTGTAATTTGAGGTGTGGATTTCTCCCTTCCTGAAGAGGATTATCAAAGCCTTGCTTTGCCAAGAGCCCAGTGTGGAGAAGAAAACTGCTGCCCAATGGGACAATCATTGCCAGAGTGGAGTACTTAAGATTGGTGGCTCTTTTTTCGCTTTGGGCACAGAGGTGCCAGAAATATTTTAAACTGCTGTGAACCTGGATTTTGGTGTATATAATTCTTGACTGCTTTTTTAGTATTTTACACCTTTATTGTTTTCTTTTATATAAGTTTGAAATATGGTTGTTGCAGCATCCTGGAGCGCCACATACAAGACCAGATTCCAGGTGCCAAGGTGGTTGTAGAGTCAATCGGGCCACGTCGTCATGGCGATGGCTTTGAACTAGAGGACTACAGTAAGTCGGACCTGATGGTGTACGCCATTGACCCGCTCACGAACAGGGCCATTTCTCCCAAGGAGCTCTTCAAGTGAGTGGGGGGAATTTTATTACAAGAAGTACAGTCCACCATTTGTTTTAAATTGATGTCCTAATGTCCCTGCTGTGCTGCATGCTTTCCCCGCAGTCTCTCTTTACCCTCTGTCCATACAGTGAGTCAGCAAATGTGCCGTTTCTCAGCCCCCCCCCCCCCCCCCCCCGGCTTCTTCCTCTGGTTTCAGTTGTTTTTTCACTGCCTTCACTTTCTTTACTTTGATTATCCTGCAGGGGCACCGAATCTGTCATATGTCATAGAAAAGGAGTAGATATAAGGGAGAAAAGGGCTGGATGAAGTTAGGGAAGGATACAGTGAAGCAGGGAGTATTTCAGTCAGTGCATCAACCTGTTATGCCAGTGCCTGAAAGGATGTTCCAAGAGCTTGGATATATACCAGCAATACATTTCATTCCTTTTGTTTGGGGACATAGAGATTAGGGGTGGGAGAAATAATCGATTCTTAGATGCATCGCGATGCGGACGTGGAAGATTATTAATCGATGCACAAATGTCTAAAAATCGATTATTTAAATGTTTATTGATAACATAATGTTCACGGAACGCAAAAGGCGGAACTCGCAGAAACGCAGCGCCCGGACCGTCTGAGGAGCGCACACAACAGAGAGACCAGTATCCCCCTGTATTCGTCACGGCTGTGGAATGAATAACCCCAAAATGTCACACAATCATTAATATCACTGCGCAAGTAATTATTTTAACTCACACACTGCGAGCATGGTGACGCTCTGCAGCTGTGTGTGTGAGGCCGAGCGAGTGAGAGAGAGCGAGCGGCAGAACGTGACGGTGAAAGTTAGCGGTGAAAAATATTAGCAGTAAGTTTCAGTCTGGTAGTAAACGTGCAGCGTAGGTCGCTGTGTGACCGTTAATAAAAGTCTGTAGTTTCCCCAACGGCTGGAAAAGTGAAGGCTGTTAGCTGAGCTAACATCTCCCGCATACAAGGGCTCACTCTGCCCCCCACACCAGACTCCGCGAGCCTTCAGCGTCACCGCCCCGAACTCATCCCCACAGAAACGCTCCCTGTCTGGACACTTTCAAAGATCTACTAAAACACAGCTCTTTACCCAGGCATTCAATCCTGAATGACTTTTTGTTGTTCTGTCACTGTGACTATGTGTAAAGTGTCCTTGGGTCCCGTAAAAGTTGCTAAAAACATTTATTTATTAATGTAACATTAGCTAAATTAGTAATGAAGTAATATTAATTATCAGCTGTATGTCATTACTAACTAACCTACTAGTCAAGGGTTGAGAACATCAGGCACAAGCTGAGACTAAACTGGTGTGCAGCTCTGTCCTGTGTACACATACTGTACATGCTGATAATTATATTTCAGTTTTCAGAAGTCTGACAACTGGTTGTTAATGAAATGAGAGACCATGGAGCTGAGGTTAATAAAGTAAACTAGGGATGTAAACTAGTCCTTTTAAGCTAATTAGCAATTTTCTTTTGGATTTTAATGTGCAAATTAAATGCTTAGTAATTATCCAGGGATCCTGTATAGAAAAAATATGATGCATCAAGATGCATCGATAATCATTTTATAATCGAATCGCAGCCCTCTGAATCGTAATCGAATCGAAACGCGAGGTGCCCAGAGATTCCCACCCCTAATAGAGATAGACAAGACATCTGTGTGCTGAACTCCTGTTTGACCAATGAGAAGCCATGCTCGCATGCTATTAAGGCAACACAGAAAAACAGGGCTTGCAAGACACTTTTTCATCCTGTCAGAAGAAAAAAGACCTTGGCCTTAGCTGGTACCTGAGGACAATCTTGTATTTACTTTTTCTCACAATACTTGGCCCTTCTGTCCAACCAATCAGACACCAATCTTAAAAAGGTAGCTCCATCAGAGCATGTGAGTGGCCAATCAATAGCAAATACCCCCCATCTAAGTTACCCCCCCAACCCCACACTCTACCTATTTACCCTCCTGCTTGTCTTACATTGAGCTATCTGACACCATCTTCTGTCTTTATTTCTCCTTATCCATGGTTACTGCCAATTCATTTTTGTGTGTGGCTCCTAAGAAACCTTACCCCTTCCCTTTGGAATGAGATTGTGACAATTTCGGTTCATTTGTAATTTCAATGAAATATGGCATTTCCAAATGTTACTTGGGACATCTGCATTATAAAGGGGGGGATTTAAGCAATTCTTGAGAAGTCCATGATATAGTGAACAATGACACAGCAAGCAATGTAATGTTAGGTAGGGTGTGGATTAGCAAACTGAGGCTACTTGCTGCTGCAAAGCTAACATGAGAAGACAAGACGGTCCCAGAATCACTAACTTACACCAGCTCCAGACAGACTCTCATGTCTTGGCGAACTAGAAAGTAAGCTGTATGTGTGTGGGCAAGTCAATTAACATTACCTGACTGACACATCATGGCTGCCAATGCTGGAGGTGTTGTGTGGCAAATTTTTTTAATGCAAATTTCGTCCCCAAAACCAGTTCGTGGGGAAGAACGGACCGCGGTGAAGTTAGTTTAAAGTTGGACATCACTTTTATGCAAGCAAAAGTATTGCTTCTAACATTTAAGGCATTAAATGGTCTTGCACCCCCATATTTGTCTGATCTACTTTCACCTACCGCCTTGCACGGCCTCTCAGATCAACTGAACCTGGTTTATTGTCCATCCCTCGTTTTCGGTTGTCTACAGTAGGTGGAAGGTCATTTAGTGTTAAAGCTCCAAAATTATGGAATTCACTGCCCCTTTCACTTCGAAATATTTCATCTGTGACTACATTCAAGACACAGTTAAAAACATATCTATTTAACATGTATTCCGATTAAATGTGACTATATGTATCCTATGGGATTGTAAATTGTGTGTTAGTGTTTAAATGTATTGTAAATGTACCATGTAAAGCGACCTTGAGCTCTGGAAAGGCGCTATATAAATAAAACTTCTTCTTCTTGTTCTTATGCAAGCGGCAAACTTCTGGTCTCACGCCTGAAGCCAATACGGAAGTATCAGAAACTGCAATTCATCGAGTGGCCACTTGAGGCTAGCTGCAGAAGGAAGTCAATTGACCCCCATGTTAAAATGTCCAACTTTACAGCAGAATAAAACATGTTTACAGCCTGGTTCAAAAAATGCTTTTAGTGCATATTGCTAATTTTGCCCTTCGTGACAACTGTGAGGGGGGTGAATTTTTTTATAACTCACTTGTTTAAATTATATTAAGCTTTAAAGTTCTGCATTATTAGTGGCATGGCCACTTTGATTGACAGGCATCTCTAGCCTCAGTCACTGCTAGCACTCAGTCTCCCTTCTGTTAGCCTCACTCAGCTACCCGGAGCTCTGAAGGTCAGCCGGTCGGAGCTATTTGGACATTTCTACGTGCAGATACCTGACAAATAATGGCAGGCTGTGCAGTTCATTGGAGAGAGAACCTCCGGGAAATCCGTGTTCTACTTGGTGAGTGAAATTCCTGTATTTTATTTGTGTTAACATTTAACAGGTATCGGCATATAGCTTGTTTGCTTAACGTTAGCTCGTTACACTAATTAGCCAGATACGAGCAGCCCCAAGCTGCTATGTTAGTGTAAGTAAGTAAGTTAGTGTGTTCTACCCGCAGCTTTTAATGAGTCAAAGACAAGTCTGCAAGAAGAGAGAAGCCAAAATGTAGGGTTATTAGATTAACCTTCATGTTAGACATTAGGGTGATAATGCTACTGTGCGAAGTTGTAAGTAAAGGCTCATTTCTCCGTTAGCTGATGTTATGTTAATGGTAAATTTAACCAACGGACAATGTGAGATTTAGCTAAGTCCTGTAACAGAATCACTCTTCAGTTAGATACTAGTCAGATACTATTATAAGTGGCTGCACCTGATCTCGATGGACACGAAGGATTTAAAGGCAGAGAGCCGAGGGGAGAGCGCCTGCGGAGTTCTGCCTGAAATTGTCACAACGAGGAGCACCGATGCCAATATTTGAGCTAGCTGTCTCTCCCGAGTAGAGCCGTGCACCTCCAAGTGTAACTTTACTGTTTAAAAACAAAAACGTTATGCTATTCTTTGTGGGGTTCGTCAGTGGGGAGGCAGCTTAGAGTCTTCAATAAGTCATTACACTCAGTAGATGTAGCATTCCTTGAGATTCAGCAAATAATCTGAGGTGATAACTGCGTTTGACCAGGGAAGTTTCTGATAAGGAGCTTAAGAGGTGGATGAATAATTCGGCTGAACAGCTGTTAAAGGCTACCTGCAGAGATTTTCGTCCACATTTCTTGTCAGCATTAGGGCTGGGTATCGAGTTCCATACTTTTTAGGCACCGACCGAATTGCTTCAATACCACAGAGTATCAAAAAATGCCTTGTCTTTCGGTACCAAAGTTCGACACCTAATGCTCTTGTTAACGCCAATGAGCCAATAAGCATGCAGCATTCTTGATGTGCCCACATCTAAAAGTGATTGTAATTGGCTGTAGTGATGTAAACACTAGCTCACGCCGGTTACGCACAGAGAAGTGGCTCGTGGAGAAAATCAAAAGTGTGGCTTGCAACAGCGCGTGATGCAATATTTGCTACATAAGATAATTGCTGCTAAGAGCGGTGACACGACAAACCTGGTGAAGCCTTTGACTGTGCGTGGAATAAACTTAAGAGCAGAAAGTCGCTCCGTCTTTGCCGCAACAAGACAGAGCCGGTGCATCATCGTCTCAGCAGCGTCGCTACAGGTAGCACTGTTACTAGTTTAACTACATTTCTCAGTAGCTTGGTGGCAACATCGCTGTTTTCTGAATCAAATCAAAGCACATATTGGCAGAGTAGCGCGGTAGCTTCCACACACGCTACATTTTTCCAAGTGTTTCTGAAGGATCAGTTAAGTAAAGCCACCGCCGCACATGGACCTGTATGTGCAGCCGGCTGAAGCGCTTCCGTCTGATAGTGACATCATGTACCGATATTTTGACTGATGTCTGCGACTTTGCTACCGATGGATTAAAGACGCGCGGCTGAGTTTCCTTTCTATTGTGATAGTTGTCGCCTGGCCACCTCTTCCTCTAGTGAGGAGGAAACTTTGATATGTAGTGGCAGAAACTTGTTTCCATGAGAGATTTCTCTCTCTTTCTCTAAGGCCTGTTGCCATGAATGTTTAGGTTGCAATGGTGCCAGAGCACAGATTCACATATAAACAATAAAAAATATATAATTAATAAACAATGAAATGACATTATAAAAACTAAAGAAAGAGGAATAAAGACAACAAAAACACAATATAGATGTTACATTGAAAATGTGTCTTGGTTTTGACAAGCAGCAGCATTTTTCAAAGGAACAATTATTAAAATGAACTATTAATGATAATAATGTGATAATTAAGTTACTTTTTACAAACAACAATGGTTCTCCGTATGTTGAGAAAATATAAAAATTTTATACCAATAAAATTGGTAGCGAAAAAGGTATCGTTCAGGAACCGGAAGTTGAGGTATCGATATCAGTATCGATATCGAAAATCTTTGAACGATACCCAGCCGTAGTCAGCATATAACACTTTATGCCTGGAGACAGGTAGCTGGGCTGTTACTAGGGTGATGGTTTAGTTAAGGCGAGAAATTAGGTGTGTGAGAGCCGCCTCTGAGATTGTTTGGTGGATTAGAATTTGCGAAAAAAGGTAGTAGAGTTCAATAAGAAATATAAAATAAGATCCTTATAATAAACATTCAGTAAGATCTGACTTGAGTAGTTATTTTTGCACAGTGTCAAGCAGAAAACCATATATTGCACATGTTAGGAAACAGTGTATTTCACATTGCTCATTGTGTGCATTGCACATTGGTGAGAGGGTATCATGCTGAGGCGATCTCAGAGTTTCGTAGCTTTATGACTCTTTGGAAGAAACTGCTTAACTTTCTACCCATTGTTGTCTTTACAGGTACCAGAGGAGCTGATTGCAGAACCCTCCAGATGTGATTAGCTGTATCAAGCTGTTCTCTCCTGACGAGCTTCCAGCTCTTCTGCTCCTGCTTTTCTTTTTACTCACAACACCTGAACACTACTGACGTGAAATTATGACACTGGGTTCTTATCAACAGATTCTACCATTATAATAACTCTCAACACATTTCAAGTCATACAAATCTACTTTTACATTTGTAACCTTCATGAATGCAAGACAAGAGTTTAATTTATTAAACTATTGTTTTTGTATTAGGAATACTCTTATTATAAAGTGTATCAAAGTAATTATGCATAATAAAATAATTATTAATTCATTATCAGTTTCATATTTTAATTTTAAACAGAGTGATCTAAACTTAACAATATATTATAGTTAACAGCTGTAAATGAAAATATTAAGATGTTACTTATAGGCTAACATTTTATATGTTAGTAGAAAGTAAAAAATGAAAGTTTGATGTTATACACTGTTATTGGGTTTTTTTGTTGTGTTATTTTGACATTTCTTTAAGAGACAAATGTGACATTGACTGAGAAGTTACTCTGTAGTGAAAAACAAAGAATTATCTGCACACTGAATAATTTTGAAGCACTGTAGAAGGTGTCATTTATGCAACCTCTGAGAAGGTCTTATGTGGTTTACATTGTATAGACTCACCTATTTACTACATGTGCATTCAGTCAGCTCTGAGACCTCAGAGTTTGCAAGGTCACAATAAAAACCACCTAGTGGGCTTCATAATTTCTCTGTGCGGATCATTCTTTGTTTCAGCACTTACCCACAGCATGCTTTGGATGTGTCCACATTATTCTCTGTTTAAACTAGACTTATATCAGAGCAGCAAACAAGGCACTCTTCAGAAACATCAGGCTCTGTTACCGGGTGCATGGCTCCATGTTTATCTTACAGTATAAGAAAGAAAGTAAAAATACTCCTGCACACACACAAATACACTGCATAATTACTTTTCAACATTTCATGTGAAACACGTTGGGAGTATTTTCACTTTTTAACTTATCCTAGACTGATGTTCTTTAGCAAGAGTTCAGCTTTAATGTTTCATGTTGTATCTGTAGTTTAGCTTTTCAGTAAGTAGTAAAGACAGGAAGTACTAATATATATAGAATTTATTACAATGTGAACCATAAATCATCTTTTTTTAAATAGACCTATAACACAAATATGTAAAATATTTAAAACTCAAAGTAAACAGAAAGAGAGAACGCCTTTCCATGTCAGTCCACACCAACAGATATAAACTTCCACAACAATAACAAGGCTTCCAGCTCTCTGCAGCGCTCTGGCACCAAGTGGGACATCTGACCCACAGTGTGACTCTAGGAGGAAAATGTGTAATAAATGCTTCAGGTGATGAAAAAAATAACGTAAACAATACAGATGAGTCTTTGATAAATAGAATATTGTGGTGAAGTAAATTTTCACGTAATTCTATTCAAGTATTCTAGATTCATTACACAAAGTGAAGCATTTCAAGCACCTTTTTGTTTTCATCTTGATTACGTTTTGCAGCTCATGGAAATAAAAACTCCAGTATCTCAAAATGTATAAACATTTTAGAATGAAAATACATTTTTGTATTATAAATTATACAGAAATGTTAACTGGAGAAAAGCTCTCTAATCAGCTGATTAACTCAAAACACCTGCAAAGGTTTCTGAAGCCTGTAATCTCTCAGTCTGGTTCTGAGGCTCACAATGAACTTTTTTTACAGTATTTTGATTTTTTGAGATGCTCTTCAAAAAGATGCCTCAGTGTTTTAATGTTGACAGCACTATTATGTCACATAAGTGGGAGAAATGGAACAAGGGTTCAGTCTTTAAATGTTTTTGTGTAAAACCTGGTGAAGTATAATGTCAATAACAGATATGTGAGCTATTTTAATATATCTGGTGTCTTACCTTGATGAGCTGACGACCATAAACTGGTAGCACACAGGTTCCAACCTCCACCTTACAGCACCGGGGGTTTAGAAGCTACCTCTGCCAACGCAGAGTAGCATATAGCATTAGCTCCTTAGCATGAGCTCACTCGGTCATGTCGAGCTAGGCGGGAGTGGTTTCAGCAACACATCACCTCAGCTCCACCCACGACCTTCTTCTTTGCCCATTTATAGTTATCCGGGAGTGACGCGTGGTGACACAGTGCCAAGATGGCGACGGCCAGCTGCGCCCAATTCGGGCTTCAAAACTGCTCTTCGGAAACCAACGGGTGACGTCACGGATACTACGTCCATTTTTATATACAGTCTATGCTTTTACGTCGGACACTCAATAGATGTCAAATTCCAATGTAAAACTAATTTCACCCTCACCAAACGTCAGAGCACAAACGACAGACTTTTTTCTATCGTCAAATGATGGATATGTCATATCGCACAGCCCTATTTAGTGGTGCTTTGTGTATGTGCAGAATTAATCTACAAACATAATATCAGAGTCTGACCATTAGATGAGTGCCTCAATAGTGTTTTTAAGTGGGGTATTATAGTGGGACCATGGAAATGGTGTAAAAAATTACATATAAATATTTTTAAAACCAAAACTAATGTCGCAGTTATTGCAGCTTTTGAGAGAGCCAAGCTCATTTTAAAAGAGTCATGCTACATCCCTGCTTTAGTATGAATTTGCTTCCTTAGATACAGATACTGTCAGGAAAATAATTTAGTCTAGAGGAGAGGCTTTTTATGTATGCAGTGCATGTCTGACAATGTTGAGGGGTAATTGCATGTAATACGTCTGCGACTTTGCTGTCAGATCACAGAGGGAGAAAGAGAAAGACAACACAGTGAGTGGATTCTTGCATGAAGAGTGTCCTTATGCCACCTTGAATACAGCATTGTCTACAATTTCAGTTCTCTCTCGAGGATAGATAACCATAGAGTCCACTTGATAACCTTCATCTCCACTCATTTATTCACTTATAGAAAAAAAAATGACAGTAATTGGATGTGGCAGTGTGCTCACTCCTGTGATGCAGAATGTTTGAAATCCACTTTGGTTATTGTTACAAAAGAACATTCGAACAAGAGTGGAACAACACTGTAGAAGTGGGAATCAACACATTTTGGTCACACTAAGTATTTATTTTATTTTTTAGTGCTCGTTTTTACAAATCATTTGTACATAAACATAAAAATACATTTCTGTGAACAATATGCAGATCCCCAGTCCTGTTAAGTCATTCTTAATGTAACGTTCTAAATCTGCAAATTATTTTTTGGCCACTCAGGGACAGCGGAAACATTGACATATCAGCTCCCTTGAAGTTGATATGGAAAACTGTTTGTTAGCAAAAAGTTGCTTATTTACACATCCAGCAATTATGTAGCAATAATATTAGTCATTCTGAGTCTTGTTTTCTGACCACCTGGTGAATGTAGATCAAGTATTCACCCTATTTTAGCTCTGTTTTTGGTCTCCACCTTCAGCAGCTAAACTGTGTCTGTCTGCTATTTGATACTGAGCAGGTACAATGAATTTTCAGAGCTTTTTTGCTGAAAACAGCTGTGTGCTGGGATTATTAAAAAGGTGGGAATGAACCAAAATGGTAAAGTTGCAGCTGGACAGCTGAACAATGAGCTGAAACTCACCATAAAGATCTGTAAAGTCAAGGGAGTCTACAGATATGGGTGGTAATTTTTTGTAAATTCTTCACTATAAGTGATCACTTTCACATTGTCGCACTGTTTTTGTATTGCCATTTGATTTATTGAATATATACTTGATTGAATTGAAATATAAATTAAAACCGCTTAATAATAAATGATATTCAACAGTTTACAATTAGATAACTCTGTGTAAAGCCACTGTGCTGCTAGAAAACAAGTTATTTTCTGTTCTTTTTATTTGTTGCCCATCAGATTTCTCGATGGGAATGTGCTGGAAATCAACAAGGAGTTCCAGCCGTACCTGGGCGAGGGGGGCCGCATCCTTGAAATCCGCTCTCCAGACATTGTGGCTAGTGTGAAGAAGGCGGCCCAGGCTGTGGGCTACACAGAGGGAGCTCTCCTGGCCCTGGCCATTATCATTATCCTCTGCTGCATCCCTGCCATCCTCATCGTCATGGTCACCTACAAACAGTGAGTACTCGTGCCGCAGTAATAATCACTGGCTTCTGCAATCGATTAATCATCTTTAACTGGGTGTCAGGAAATTAAGAGGGAAATGCATTTTGATTAAACAGACCATTTTCTTGGGAGATATTTTGTTGCACTTGGTTTTAGCTAAAGCGTTTGCTCTTCACTCAGATATTTGTTGGAATATAAACCATTGTTTACCTCTTGTACCCTGTGGCCTGTTAGAATAGAGCCAGCAAAACCAAAAACATCATTGTTGAAAAGTGTATTTGTCAAGTATTTAAGATAATATTTCTCTGTGTATGTGTGCGTGCGTGCGTGCGTGCGTGCGTGCGTGCGTGCGTGCGTGCGTGTCTCTCTCTCTCTCTCTCTCTCGCTCTCTCTCTCTCTAGCTTTCTCTCTCTCATCAGACATGCTGACTGCGCACTCTGCTGGGCTAATCTCCCTGCTCATGCTCTGTGAAAGCAGATTAATTAACACTCATTTGTGACAAATATCTACAGCCAATTGTGACCGTCAAAGTGCGTCTTCACGCTACTTAATCATCTCCCCCTGACACACACACACAGTAAACAGTGTTCTCGCGATCTGGTTTGCGCTGTCTCTCATTCATGTACACAAAAGATGAGGCTTTTTGTTTCAAGCATTATTCAGATTGTTGAGGTAATTGAACTCTTGGTTGGCAGGAGTCAGGTTCCTATCCCCTCTAATTGTTGGCATGCTGCAAGTGTTCCATAAACAGTAATGTTTGGGAAATGTTTATTCACAGCAGATGGGCAAAGTGGTTGTCCTTACGCAAATGCACAGAACAAACACACAGCAGAAAGCTGTTGATGGTGACATTAGACCTTACGCACAAACTGTCACAACAGATGGCGCTTTGTTGGTGGCAACATTACTTTGGTTAAAATTAAATGATTTGGGAAATCATTTTCTCATTTCTGTGTGTCAACATAATTCGATGCTGCCTAAATTTGGGAATTAATATAATATTTAAAACATGGCTCTGTTTATTCATGTGGAATAATTGAATTTGGTAGTGAATAAGTAATGGTGACGTGAAGCATAGCAGATTCACTTAAGAAAAAAGTAATGGCTACTTTTGCATGTACCCCAGTGGTCACTGCTGGAGTCTTAAGGGCTTCCTATTTTGCATAGAAATTGGAGAGTACATACACAAAGTTTTCTTGTGTTTTGTAAATAGATAAATGTGGTATGTTATACAAAGATCTTCTGTTGTCTAAGTAAAGATTGCACGATTAAGGGTCAGTATTTAATCGGATGTGTGTCTGTGTTTTAAAAATACCTCCTAGCATTAAAAATGTATTGGGTCTTGCCAAATTATGTAATTCATCTTTTTTTGTCCCCCTCTCTCTCCCTGTCTCATCTCCTGTCCTCTGATTCAAATCCTATCACCAGGTTCAAAGAGTAAGTAATTATTCTTCTTCATGTTGCTTGAAGTGTGTGTGTGAGAAGTACAGTTTCTCTCATGTCCATTACTCATTATTTACTTAAAGATGAGATGAATGTGTGAAGATGATAAACAAAATACATGCTAGCTAATGCTACCCTTTTCAAATTTCTACGGAAAAAATGGTATAAAGCAACACTGATTCATCTTGTAGATTATAGAATGAATGTTTAATTAATAACTTTTTTCTCTCCATGTTGAAAATCTGGTGAAAATCACCCCAAGGTCAACAAGACTCACACTTCTGTCTTGATGTCATTATACTCAACCCTAAAAGTCAACAAGACTCACACTTCTGTCCTGATATCATTATACTCAACCCTAAAGTTACACTCGGTTGAAAACCCTCTGATCTTTTCCCCTTTAGCTATCATCTTATGCATAAATTGCATGTATATTAATTTTAGACCTACTAGTTAAGAAAAATACAATTGTGCAGAATTTAACTCAAAAAACACATAAAAGCTTTTAGTAAGTTTCACTTGTTAGGTATCATACTAGCCTACTATCCAATGTAATTTTCTTTGAGAACTGCGCATATATTTGGTTGTCTTAATACACCCTCAAAAGAGACTTTTAAATCTTACAGAACTATATTGTCACAACTTCACTGCTCCCTTACGATCTAAAACATTCTTGTGTTGTGCTTGTATGATGTTCTTGTGTTTGAAGCTCCGTTAAGCATTATTTTTGCAACCATACTGAAACAAATGCCTTCCTTAAAAGAGAAAGGGTTGCTTGTCCTGCCTATCCCACAAAGAATCAACGCAGCTCTATTCAGCTTTCAGAATAAACAAGTAGCTATTGAAGAGTGTGGAACAACAGCTAGATATTTTTCTTAGGGTTGTTGATGGACAAATCAGGACTAAAATGACAATGAATTTTGGTGTTGCATACCATAGAAATATGGCGACTAAGATGACTCCAATGTCACTGGCAATTGTTTGCTAGCATGTTAGCCATAAGAAATTAGATTAAATAAAACACTGTATTACAGCTCATTCCTGTAAGCTTGCTTTGGAATCTGTTTTCTGACCATAGCAGCAGATTTCCATCGACATAAAATAAGAATAGATGCTATCTCCACTTCATTCCAAGATACCACATTATTATCCCCAACATTTCCTATCCCCAACATTTACTGGATATAACAGTATCTTAGTTTTACCTCCAGTTACTGCATGTGCCTTTTTTTGTTGCAAAAATGCCTTGTGAAAGCACATGGTTAATTCATGTTCGAGACTTCATGCATAAGAGATGTGTCTGGCTTCTACTCACATTTTAACCTCACTGTTATGGAAAAGGGGAGTTCATCCTTAACTGCAAAAGAAACAAAGACTGGTATTTTGGGTTGATTTTTCTTTTCTGTGTTAGTGCATGAGGTATTTTTTTTCTTCGCATGTTTTTGTAAGTGTATACTAGAAACATACAGTATCTTGATGACTGTAAATAATAACTTTTCACAGGCGACAGGCAGAGTGTGCCAAAACCGCCAGAATTCAGATGGCTTTACCACCAGGAGGAAAAGCAGCTCCAGCAGGTGCTCCCACTGCTAACCTCTATGAAGAACTGGGCGACAGCAGCATGTGAGTCAACCCTGACCCTTCATATCTGTCTCCCATCTCACCTGTTTCAGAATTGGTGCAGCTATTAGCAACCTAGCTAGCTAACAACTAGGGTTGAATGATTAATTGCATTTGCGATATTTTTTTTAAAAAAATCTAATTGCAAAGGCTATGATTACACTGTAATCACATCACACCCAAGAGTAAAACAGTCTACAGACGAAGCATCAACTTCGCACATTATGCATAACCCTAAGTTGTTGTTGTACACTGGCCGTAAGCTTGACAGAAGCTGACACTACAGAAACTTTAGTGTCCCACAGGGAACGAAAGTAGCACCCACCACCAGCAGGTAACTTTGTGGTGGTGGGTAAAATTGTTGGGCCATCCGCCGCTTTGATGGACAGAAAAATGCACATGTAGTAAGGTAAGCATATTGTGGCGATCGGTGCCTGCGTCACACACACAGCCACCAGTCAGCTCAGGAAATATCTGTGAAACGACGTTTCAAACAAACAACTCCAAAAGAGGCCCAGTATATCCTGAGTTACAGAGCCTGGTTACAGCCAGTGCACTGCTTACCAGCATCCGAGGCTGTAGGGGTAGGGGATGCCGGTGTTGTAGAAGAATTACTAGGCTTTTCTATTAAACACAAGAGGCTCCACTTGGTTTTATTTTCGTTGGACAACTTTTGAATTGAACCTCAAACTGAGTATTTTTGTTTGCTTACTGAAATATAGAAAGATGGACTCCTAGGTGATATGAACTGAGCGACTGAACTGAACGACTCATTAATTGGTGGTTGAACTGTGGGTTTTGTATTGAGCGCTTACAGTATAATACACTGTAGTGAACTTTTCTTGTTTTTCTTGTGGTCTGTAGGTAGGCCGACCTGATGATATAATATCATATTATTTAATGCCTTGACTTGACTTAATTATCCTTAGATTATTAAACAACATATTTTGCGTCCTGTGAGCTGCACGCTGTAAACAGGCTATTTGGATGTTGGGGCGTGGTTGTGACAGAGGTGCATTCGGAAAAGTGAAGATTTGATCCAAACTCAGAAAAATTTTTTCAGGTTGAATGCTTGTATTTTCCTGCTTTTTACACCAACCATTGTCTAGGATTCAAAATCATATCATTTCTTCTAAAATGACCACTGGCAGGTTTCACTGTTGACACTGTCTCCTTGCTCTTTGGCTTCCTAACCATGATCCATTTTAGCTGCAAACCACACTGTATGCTGCAGCACAGCTGGTGATTACACTTAAGCAGATGTATGTGTTTCTAATTTGACTGCATATGCAGTTTTGCAAGAACCACTCCCAAGGTAAAAGTGTGTTTAAATTCATAAAATACAAGATAGTTTACTTTAAATAAATACAGAATCCTGCCTGTGCTTAATCATTGGTTTTTGTCATAATCTACTTACTACTGAATGATTCTTTGATTAATTCCTGCCTCTTTATGTCCAGAGTATTTTGCCATCAGCACAATCGGATTTCACCTTTTATGTTAAATACTACCGTGCACTTGTAGTGAAATAATAATGCTCGCTGATTAAATGAAGTTGAATTGAATCTGTTGTTCCGCTGGGTTTAATAATTTTGATTTACAGCATGTTAAAACAACACTGCTACTAGCATTGCAATTGCTGTTAAAAAAGAAAATGGAAATTTAATGGCAAGCAGTAAAGAGCTTTTACAATGTTAACAACAGATGTTGACCAACACTCAACAACAAGCAGAAGCTTTTGATTCTGTAGCGGGAGAAATACTCTCATGGGGATTGTATTGTAGCTGAGCATCATTTATTTGGGGGTTATTTTCCAGTCTGCACTAGGAACAAGAGGTGGTCCTATAAACAATCCCATTAAAACACTTTAAAACTCCATGTGTAAAACACAAAGTTTTCAGTGCAGAAAGGTATGGTGTGTTTGTGTGTGTGTGTGTGTGTGTGTGTGTGTGTGTGTGTGTGTGTGTGTGTGTGTGTGTGTGCACGCGTGCATGCATCTGTGCGTGAGCGTGCATGCTTTGTGTTTGTGCCAGCAGTCCTGCATACTCTCAGATGCACACAGCAAATAAATCAGCACAGTATTTACCCTCAAAATGCAAAACGTTGACGTATTCTTGGTCCTACACTTCATCCACACCTGACATTTCTGCTTCAGTCATCTTACCATCTGTCTGTGTTTCTATCTTCTCCATTATTTCTATTCCCCTGTCTCCCTGGATTCAGACTGCAGTAAGTAATCCCAAAACATATGACGGATGAGGTCTATGCATACGATCAGTATTATTTGTAACTATTGCACAGGAGAAGCACCTTTGTTTCCCTTCTTGCTTATAGCATTTGCTGAGCATAAGCACTATAGATAGATATGATTCTGGTATGTACGTAATCTAAAAACGTAAAATCGTATGGCTTTTTCTTTTATCCTTAAAACCCTTGTGCATTAATGCATTTGTAATTGGCAACGCCTGTTTTGTTAATTAAACTTGTTGGTGGTAACAGTTTGAAGGTTTTAGAGTCTTCTAAGCTTAGTGAAGCCGTTTTTACTTCCATGTAGTCAGGAAATGTGAAGCTCCCTTTATTTAGAAGTACTGCACTTCAGTAGATCACTATAGCTGTCTCCTCACTCCCTTCATATTAGACAATAATCTCCTTTTGTGTTCTGTCGCCCTTACCTTCACATCTCTTAGTGTTGTGACTGACTGCACTAATGCATCCAATATGGGTAGATGCTGGTTATTTGTATTATACTGTATCTTCGGACCAAAGCGCAGCACATCATTTTACAATTTCAATATTTAATCGCACACATTGTAATTCTGTAGCTTAAGCTGAAAACGTATTTAAACGACTTTTTCATTTGATTAGCTTCAAAATACACACATATGTCTGCTGATGTATGTTATGCAGATGTTCAAAACACAGTTGAAAACTAAACCATGTATTAAGCTATAGAAATAAAAAAACAGCTGCTTTGTTGAATTCAAATATACAAATTGGGGTAACAGTCACAATACTTAGAGTCAAATTAACTTTAGTTTATTTAGCACTATTGCTTTTGCCTCACCCTTTTTTCTTTGCTTCTCTCTTCACCTGTTTCAAGTCTTTTTTTTCTTCTTCACCTCCACCTTTTACTGGGGCAGGGCTAAAAAGTCTGTCATTGAGGAGGCTGACCACCAGAGGCTTCTTAGCACCTTTGCCTGTCGCGCCATTGCAGCCCGAGGCAACGGAGCATTGCATGTCAACTTGCCCAAGTCAGGGAGCAACGTGACCTTCCTCTCTGACTGCAACCCACTCACCACTCACAACCCTGTCTACGACGAGAACAGTCCCCTCAGCAGTCCTGATGTTGCACGGGGGGAGAGTCCGTCTGAAAAGCGGTTCTCCTTCTCTCCTTTCCACTCAGCAGGGTCAGGGTGCGTCTGGTCAATGCCCGCTCGCATTCACGGAGATTTGCATGGTTACGAGGTGCCAAGGAGACAAGCTCTTATGGACCCCAATGATTGGGAGCTGCAGATACTTCAAGAAGCCATGACAGGCAGGCGAAGGCCGGAGAGTTTGGACACGCGTCGCCTGAGTGGCAGCACAGACGCCAAGTTGTCAATCCATGACCAGGCCAGGCAGTTTGAGCAACAGACCCTCCAGGAACAAACGCTAAAACAAAACAAAGACTCCCAAAGCTCCCTCTCTGCCATCCTTGTCAGGGATAGAGACAGCAATGAGACACTGGAGGTCACTTCAGAAAACCTGCTCTCCATCATGGATTATCCCTACAGCTCCACGTCTGTGGGCAGGGATGTGTCCCCCAGCATTATCATTACACAGAGAGATGAGTCATGGCCCCTGGATAACCAGAGAACAACTCCACCGGTCCTCAGGAAGTTCAGCTCCAGCATCTCCAGCTACATTCATTCCGTTCAGCCTTGTCAGATCACTGTGGAGATCATACCGGACCCCCCAGAAAATCCACCACCTCCTCCCCCACAGCGACCACATCCACCTTCCCCACCAACATCTCCTCCCCCTAGTCCACCTTATTCTCCCCCTTCACCCTCCTACCTTCATAAACCTCCACATAACCCTCAATCCCCTCCTCCTTTTGTCAATAAACAGGTTGCTCCCCCACCTCCACCTCCACCGCCTCTCCCTCCCCCTCCTTCACCTGCAAACAATCCGTCGCACCCAGTCATCCAGTTTGTTCCAACCTCTTTGCCACCTGTGTCCACGCTTCGCCCTGTTTCAGAACGGAAACGCCCCCCTCCTCCTGACCCGTCACAAACTGACGTCGGGAAGAAGACTGAGCTAAAAGGGATCCTGAAAAATATACAGAATTTAGCCGACATAGAGAGGTCTGTTGCCAACCTGTACAGCCAAGTAGACAAAAACTGCAAGGTGCCCAAGTTTAACAAGAAACCACAAGTGACTGAGGAATCAGAGGGTGCTAACAAACTGCAAAGCTCTGATCCCTGGGATGAGCAGAGCACGCCAAAAACACCCAACTCCAGCTCTGCAGTCCAAATCAACTCAACGGCAAATATAAACTGTGCTGAAAATGAAACGAGTCAACTGAACATGGCAGCAGAGGTTCAGCAGACAAGCCAATTGAACTCGAACAGCCCAAACACTGCAGAGCTCAGTGAACACTTTTCTTCTCAGTCCACAGTGTTCTAACTTTGTCTCCATACTCTCATTATCTCCGTTTATACATCTCCATGCCTGTTTATTCTGTTGTTTCTGAATAATTTTTATTATTTTTTGCACAAATGTTAGTATTTTATATAAGCTTTAGCCAAGTCAAACAGTTTTTGACTGTGTGTGTTTACTTTGTGTGGAAATCTAATTTTAGTGTCACCTGCCAAGAAATGCACTGAGCTGTGCCACTTTGACTGTACAATATGCTTACAGGCTTGCATTAGAACATAAAGAGGCTTATACACAGTATCAGTTTCTCCCAGTTCTTTTGCTTGTTTTAATTATCTGACCTGCTATGATATGTGTGATAGTGTTAAATATCCCACAGAATTAGTCAGCTTATCATGTTATGAGTATGAGTATGAGTATGAGTTCATAACCAGAGCTTAATTTAATTATACTCAACACCAAAATGTATAAATCCCTCAACCCCGGGGTCTGTTTCCTAAACCATTTCCTGGCTGCATATTGCTGATTTTGAATTTGTTCTTTTACTTATTCACAAAGATAAGAGCATGAAAATGTGGGATGCTGTTGCTTCATGCAGAATCCAAATTAGGCAAAAGGAAAAAAAGATAAATGTTTTCTTTTCGAATGAGGGAAAATTTCCATAACTGTTAAGAATTTCCCAAAGGTATGCAAATTCTGTGAAATATGCTTCAGAGTATTCAGTACGGATGATCACATATTTGTTGATGAAACATATTCAGAAAGTTGTTGCAGTGGTTTAAGCTCACATAAAATAGTACATTATCTTTAAGTGTATTTAACAGGAACTTCATACAGTGATGAATGATGGTGAAATATAAACTTGACTACACATGATGCAACACAACACATGATGTATGATGCAACCAAAATAGAAACAAATAATTGACGGCCCCTGAGCAAGGGAACATTGGACAACATAAACAAAAACTAATTTAGAAATATATATACTGAAACCAACATTATATGAAATTAAACATATTGGCTATTATACAGAGACAAGCTACAGTAAATCTTTTTATTTAAATGCAGTACAGTTGAATGCAGACACGATAGGACCAGGCACTTCTACGTGTTTGTTCAAGCGTCAGCTATAAAAATACATCGACTTCACAGGCAGACTCATGTTGAATGAAGAAAGCGAACCTCTGGGGGATCTGTCTGTTCACATGTCTGCAGAGATTCTCCCAGCATGATAAAGTAGTCACTGTGATGTTTGGCTGCACTCTGGAAAAGGCTAATTAGAGAACCAATCAATCGTTAACCAGGGCCGCTGGCTGTGGGACTGTCAACTACAGTTACCGTCTCCTTTCCTTTTCCATCCTTCTGACCTTCTTGCTGTCCAATTGGTCTGTGTTACTCTCTCCCACTTCCTCTCCCCCTGTAGTTAGTTAGTTCTAATACTTCACAATCCCTGGCCTCTTCTTTGTAATCTTTCCTCATGGATCTCAGGAGATTCTATTACTTTTTTTTATACTCATTGCAATGCGACCTCTGTCACTTCTCTCTTCCTTTTTTTTTCCTATGCTCAGGTTTTTCACTTCCACACCTCTGTCTTTCTTCCACATACCCTTCATGTGTTTGTTTCACCTTCTATGCCCTAAGGCAAATGGTCTTAGCATACCTCCCTTCCAGAGCAATGTAATGTTTGATTCATCGCACATTCCCCTGATGGGCAGATCGAAGGCCTGATAATTCTGTATTCCATGTTCACTACATGGGGTAATCGCTTTTTTGACAGGGCTAGCAGCTCACTGCTGTTTTTTCTCTTTCAACCCAGAGCCTTAATGGATGGTATTCTTTATATTCCATTTTTCACAACTATTTTTATCAAACTCTTTTGTGTTCCGACTGATAATTCAGTCCAGTAATATAAAAAAACTTTAAACCAAATGTAATAATTAAAGTAGGTTTCAACGTTTTTTCTACAGCACATTTCTAAAGAGAAGTTACAAAATGAGAGATAAAAAAACTAAAATCAACAGTGGACTGTATGACGGTATGTATGTTCAAGTAGAAATTCAAAGATGATGCTGACTCAAATAACCGTATCTGAGCAAAGTATCATCAAGAAAATACAATCCAAAGACCATATGGTTTACAAACAATTAAGCTATAATTAATATGTACACACAAATGCTAATTAGAGGTGTTCTTTGTTGCATGAAAACCCATCCAAAATCCATCTGCTTTTACACCACATGCTATATTATGTTTTTGTCACAGGAAAAATATTTTGAATACCACTCTGGTGTGTTCAGTAAATGTGATGCTGCAGTCAGCAGCCGTTTAGCTTACCTTAGCACAAAGAAACAGAAAAACAGCACGTCCAACATTTAAAAAAAAATAAATTCCCCCTTATGACAGAGCCACGTTAGCAGTTTCCCATTTTTCAGTATTTATGCTAAGCAACGTTATTCAGTTACCGGTTTTAGCTTCGTATTTCCTAGAGCTGACCCCAAATAGTCGAAGATTAGATGCTTCGATGGGTGGAGTCATTCTCAGCTTCGCAGCCAAACAATGATCATACCTTTTGGCGATATGGGGGTGCTCAACATCTGATTTTACATAGAACTGCCAGTTTTTTTCCCATTGAATTAATATATAGCCTATTACAATATACATTTCAACATTTAATGCTGTAAATAAGCAAAAAAAAGAAGTGCGTAAATAAAATAAATAAATCCAAAATCGTAACCCTAATCCTGGTTTGTCAGTGCGCATGTGTAGGCGTAGCGTGTATGTGTGCAGTGGCAGTGGAGTGTAGTGATGGGAAAAGTCACTCTTTTGAAAGACTCAAGTCACCAAATCTTGTTCATTAACACAGAAGGCTGCCTGGTTTGCTCTAATTGACAAAGTATAATGCACAAATTCACCTCTTGATCTTTCTCTATCATGGTTCTATAAAGCCCCATGGAGCCACAAACAAATTTAAACCATGAAAAAACCACAGAAATATGTTTTCAATATTCAATTGACCCACAATTATGAGTCCTGAACTAATCAGTTCTGTTTCCTGTGCTGCCTGCTAAACACAGCCTGTAGCCAGCTGTCATGTGACAAATGAGCGACTCAAACCAAGAGACCCACAGTTGAGAGTCATTAGCTAATCAATTCTGTTTCCTGTGCTGACAGAGACCATGCAGCTGCTGTGTAACGAGTGAATGTAAGAGTCGAAGACTATTCACGCATGCGTGAAAATGAACGAACATACAAGATTAGGTCAAATGAACGAAACGTTAGTGGAGTAACGTTTGCTGAAGACACAGAGCCCCAGCTTCACTGGTGTTGTGCTGAGCTTTCCGCACCGCATCACTCTTGATGAACCACACAAAGAATATTTTATCATTTTTAAATAGCCAGCAACTTGAACTAGACCCGCGAGGAACCACAACATGCATGCGGTTGTCGGATTGGCAGCAGGGAGTGCACGCAAAACTCTGCACAAGACCAGTGAATGACAGGCAAGAGAGAGAGAGAGAGAGAGAGAAAATGGTCTTCAGAAAGACTAAGTTTACAGTGTAAGTTGAATGAATAGAGACTGCAGCTCTGCAGCTTCTCCAGATTAAAGCGGAGTTACCATGTGTATAACCACCCCCTTACCCCCCTCAGGCTCGCAATCACGGAGCACAAAAACACACATGATGCCACTATCAGTCCTATAGGCCGGATGATTCTGATTCGACTATGTAAATCCTTCAGTTGGGACAGCCCTAATATTTACCAAACACACAAGAGTAGTATCAGTCTTCTCATTTAACTCTCAGCAAGCATCAGTTGCTTATAATAAGACAAATTTTATTATCTCCTTCATAAGTATTTATACACAAATATATGCAATTTAAAAAAAAAAAGAAAAAAGCTAGTTAGTTATTTGTGAAGCAAAGATCACCTTACTGTTATACTGTAGATATAATACGCTGGGTTCTTCAGTATTCAACTCATGCTCTTATTCTGAACTCACCTCTTTTTCTACAACATTAGCTCATCACCTATCTCCCCCCAAGTCCCCTCTTCTGCAAACTTTCTATGGCTGCTGTCCACCGGGCCATTTTTCTTGATGTTCCATGGAACAGCAGTAGCTAGCAGCCAAGCCAACAGGTCATCCATCAGATCCCACTCCCATCATCCCCTCTGCCTGGGAGGTGTGGCCATATGGCTCTGGCCTGTCCCCCTGGTCCCTGCCCATAATAACAGATTACAGCTCTACAGAGGAAGCTCACATCATTACTTGGCAATATATCTGAGTGTGAAAGTTGTCATTATTTATGGGCCCAGACAGGTTACAGTTGTATGCTTGTGAACCTGGAGGTTTCAGCCGGGCTCCTCCATTACTCGCCGTTTCACATTGACTTGTACTGAATGCGTTGCAGATGCACTGCTGTCCTCACAAGCAGCTTTTAGTAGATTTTGTATGTGTCTGATGAAAATATTTACTTATATCAATTTAGCTGAAGAAGAAAAAAGAAAATGGCACATTATGAAGTGATAACCAAAGACAATTTTATCAACTTTCTATGAGTCAGTAATTCCAACCTGAATCACAATGTCCTTTTCATATCAGCTAGGAGATGCTCTAGATATGTCTGTATAAACACGGACTTTTTTTCAAATTCCAATCTTCCCAGCCTCTTTGATATTTGCATTTATTGTATCTATTTTTCTCTCTCTTTGGATGAGATAATGGGGGTTAAAACAGTCCACACCAGCATGATAACATTGTGGCCTATGCACTCTTTTTAAAACTGAACAATATCTGCAACTCTGTAATTGAACACGTGAAAATGCATAGTAAGTAAAGCTGCACTTTCCTCACTGGTCAGCAGAATGTAGACGAGTTAGTCCTGTAGACTTAACATTTCATTTGTCTGACAGCACTTGAAATGTTCCTGGCAATCCATATTCATTATTTGTCTTATTTCCTCCTTTCTGCGGCGCACAGCAGGCGAGGCTACGGCAGACAGGTAAGCATTCCTGTTGTGTTTTTATCTCACTGTTGCGCTGTGACATTTTGTCACTCTCAAGGCAGCTTGAGGCAGCTTATATCCTATTATTCTTATCTGCAACTCACTTGATGGAAAACACTGAATGAGATTAAGAAGAGATCCCAGTGATAGGACTTCACGTCACTGACATTACAGTTTAGGTTTGATTTGGAAGTCTGTTGTATTCTCCAATGTTCCTGTCAAATAGCAGATAAGCATTTGGATGAGTTTTTCACCTCCTGTTGGAAAAAAGAATAATAAGGGACCAAACCAAGTGATTCTGTTTGACGCTTGACACTAAATTTTTTTTTGTCACCTTCAAATAATCTGTGAACTATCAACATCCAACATATGCAGGATGTTGTATTTTTTTGTTGCAGTTTCCTACTTCTCCATTGCTTGGCTGACATCTTCCCTCTTTTTCCTTGCTTCGTTTCCATCAATACTTTATCAGTCTTGTCACCTTGCTTCTCCATGGCATATAAAATTGATTTAGCAGTAAGCACAATAGAGGCCTTCATTTTCTAGCTTTAAATCTGAAATGTGTACAGTGAACTCTTCCTTATGTTTGTGTCTCTTGACCATCCCTTCCTTCCATTACCTTATCCTTCTTCTGTACTAATCTCTGGCAGCAACAGCAACTGCTGAGGCCATCTCTTCTGAGACCTGAGGTAGAAACACTCCTGCTTTTCTTAATTCACAGGGATTGTAGTCATTCTGCTGTATACTCACGCTGTATGCTGCTGCTGGTTTTCTTCTGTCTTTCTCTGAGGAGTGCTGAGTAATTTCTCTCTCTGCCTCTCTAAAATGCAGGAACTCTCCATGGAGTCAGGTATCGACCCCGGCCAGGACTACTACACACAGGACTACTATAATTATGACCAAGGGTGAGCATGCAACCCACTGATCGTCTTATCAGTCATCAGTCTTACTCTAACCCATGGAACTGATCTCCATCGGTTCACTTAAAGTTTTAAAATTATGTCGTTAAGACTTATTTATCGTGACCTTGCCTTCCAACTCCCAGTGCTTAGTTCCTTTGGAGGAGCATTTTAAAGAAGTTCAGAATAAAATGATGAGCACAACTTCCCCTACCCCTTCAGCAGTACATACCATTAGAGCGTTTACCCTCTCTATTCCCATTAAATTATAACAATTATGTTGCTTTGAGTAGGGCGTCTGACAGTGTGAAAGTGTTTTCCAACGGTTTAATGGATTGAGGGGGTTTTGGCTTGTCTGTTACATTTCCCATATGGTCTAAAGAGGAAAAACATGGACCTCAAAGCTCTAACAGCTGCTGGGAAATTGTTATTCATTAAATGCTCCTGTTTTATAGCTGGTGACTTGCACCACTCTGGGGAGTTACTCCGCAAGTTTATCAAAACCAGGAAGAAGTTTTTTGTTTGTTTTTTTTTAAATTACTGAAAGGAAATCTGAGAAATGTTAGAAACTGTCCAAATTATAATTAGGTGTTGTAATTGCCTCTGTGGTTACTCGCCGACCTACCTGTCTTCTTTACTAGCTCTAATTTCCTCATCTGTTGCTCACTGTGTCTGAATCACACCTGCCTTAATTTTCAACAAGATGTAATTATATTCTAATGGTATGTCATAAAGTTCCTTGTAAAAGCTGCTATGGCCAAGGAGTGTACCATAACTATGACCGGATGCCTTAGATCTGATTCTATTTGCATTAAGGGGCACACTTTATCAGCGGTCAAGCTTTTAATCCAGCAATCACCAGACATTGTGGTCCTCTCAGCCTCAAGGGGAGGTAACACATACTGCCATCAGTCTCTTTCCTTCAGGCTCCACTCTGAGTCAGTATTGTAGATTAAGAAGAAAAATCTTCAATATTGACAATCTAAATCAATTTTGTCAACCTAATAGTGGATAATATAATAATATTTTAAAATATGTTTATTTATTTTATTTTATTTATATTTTATCTTCCCTACAACAATAGGAACATGATTAAATAATAAAAAATCATCACAGTGGAGAAGAGAGTATGCAACCTGATTTTAATGAGCTCTCAGATGGGAGTCGGCTCCCATCGTTCACTTAAAGTTACTTCATGCACAACCGACACATCACCATTGCAAAGTTATTTCTATAAAGAGCAGCAAATCACCACAGCAGTTACTGCCTATCTGATCAAAAATATTACCAAATCTACATATAAGGTCAAAAGCAGTAATGAATGGAGCCAGCCTGATATAATAGTGGAAGATTTAGGGGTTAAAGGGGTTGAAAATAAGTAAGAGGAATTGAAAAAAGAAAAAATTAAGGTCTTTTATAATTCTTGCACTACATTGATTACATTTAGCTGACACTTTTATCCAAAGCGAACTACAATTGCTGTATATGTCAGAGGTCGCACGCCTCTGGAGCAAGTAGGGATTAAGTGTCTTACTCAGGGACACAATGGTCTCTCACACCAAAGGCAGGTGTCTTATCCATTATGCCATCACCACCCCATTGATGCCAGATTAGAGAAGTCTGGTTGCACTGTACTCATGGTTCATGTCTGATTTATAAGTAATACATTTGTTTGTGGCTTTTTATTGTACATTTTATTTTTAGTAATCATTAACTTTTTGTTTTTGATGCCGTCTGGTTTACTTTCAGAATTATTAAAACCTTAAGAAAATAGTAGTCCACTGTAATTATAAACACTGCGTTTTATTTTTATTTTGTGTGAATCCTTTTCTCAGATACGACCTTCCTCAGTATGGCAGTCGGAGGAGGCTGATAACGCCCATGTATGATGAATATGGAGAGGTGATAATGGAGGATGACGGGTATTACCCCAGTCCTCGTGGCCCTGAGGTATTATCTTTCCTTAGATGTGATTTTTATTATCATTATTGCCATAATAAGTCAGGTTGTGTGTCCATTTTGGTATTGAAAAAGTAATATCAACTCTATGTGACATTCCAACATTGTGACTTTATCATCACAAAAGGTTGCTAAATTAAATATGACTGTCTTAGGGCCGAGGCAGGGGCCGTGGTGGCATGAGGGGTAGAGGTCCACCCAGGAGGGTTGCATTTCAGGATGTACCACCAGAGGATGAAATCGAACAAGCTGAGCCAGCAGAGGAGCCTTCTAAGGCTGCCAAGAAACTGAAGTCTGTCATGAAACTCAGCAAACTCCTGGCAGCCAGCAAGGGAAAAGGACAGCCATCTGATGCTGCTCCTTCTGGCCCATCTCCATGGAAGAAAGCCAAGATGTTCAAGATGTTTGGTGCCGGGAAGAAGGGCAAGGATTATGCCAAACTGATGTCGGCCCGCCGCATTGACAGCCAGGAGAGTCTAACTGACGGACCTGTACTTACTGGACCAATTGACAGCAAGTCTGATAGTCGCAGCAAGCTTGGCAAAGTTATGAAGAAAATCAGCTTAGGCAAAAAGTTGCACCTCCGGAGGAAGTCACAGAGTAGTTTGAGTCATGGCTCGGCCACAGGCAGCGAGAGAGATGAGGAGGCTTCACAAGTAACCAGTGAGGATGAAAAGAAGTCTAAAGTGTCTATTAGTGTGACAGAAAGTGAGCCAGAAGCAGGTGGAAGTGGAAGTAAGGAGAAAGGCTCTGATGATGAATCATCTGAGAAAAGCAGTGTTGACAGAGATTATCTGAAAGTAGATTTAGACCTGGATGATGCCAACGAAAGCACTGTGGACTCAGAGGAAGAGCCTGATGAAGAGCTGGGGGATTCTGATGAGGAAAGCAAGTCCAAATCTGAAGGTGAAGAAACTGAGAAAGAATCTGTCAGTGAAAAAGAATCAGAGACTGAAAGAGAATCAGAGTCAGAGAAGTCATCAGCCACAGAGAAAGAGTCAGAAACTGAGAAAGAGTCAGAAGCTGAGAAAGAGTCAGAGTCCGAGGAAGGGTCAGAGTCAGAGAAGGAGTCAGAATCCGAGAAAGAAACAGAATCTGGAACAGGGACGGCAACAGAGAAAGAAACAAGCACAGAAAAGGATTCAGAAACAGAAAGAGAGTCTGATGAAGAGTCTGAGGAGGAAGAGGTATCAGGGAGCACCAGAGAAAGTGGGTCTTCTGCCCGCTCTTCCATGAGATCATCAGCTACTGAGACTAGCAAAGGAAGTAGCGCTTCAGGTGGCAGTGGCAGTGGGAGTGGCAGCGGTAGCGGCAGTGGCAGTAGTGCTGCATCCTTATCTGGTTCTAGTGTAAGGTCATCACAGAGAACTAGATCATCAGAAAGCGCAGTAACCTCTGACAAACCCAGTGAAGACCTCAGTGACGCGGAGTCAGGGACAGGGACAGCCAGCGAGGCAGAGTCAGGGTCAGGAAGTGAAGGGTCTTCGTCTCATGGGTCCAGCCAGAGGAAAATGTCTGGGTCAGAGTCTGGTGGAGGGTCTTCATCCCGCAGTCAGATGACAGATCAGAGTTCCCTGGGCAGTAAGGAGAGTTCAGCTAGTTCCCGGTCCAGTGGCAGCCGGCATTCCCAAAAGTCCATCCTGAGCCGGGGATCTGAGGACACAATCACAGAGGAGAGTGAAGAAGAGGATGAGGAAGGCTCTGAGACTTCTGGTGAGAGCAAAGAGTCATCCGGCGAGCTCAGTGATGAAGCATCTTCTAGGAGGTCCAGTGTGGCGTCTGGAGATGCCGGGCCCTCTGCCCCCTACACTGGTCCCTCATACAGCTCAGACATCAGAAGCATCGGTGACACCTCTGTAGAGACATACGGAGGACTGTCCCCTATCACTGAGGTGGACGAAGACGCCATCTCCTCTGACAAATCTTCAGCCAGTGGCTCTGGATCAGAGGCCGGCAGTGCATCAAAGGAGTCAGGAGAAATAGAAACAGGGTCTGAAGGAAGCTCAACTGGCTTCTAGAAAGAAATATTGTCCGCTGTGAAGTAAGAGTGAATAAAATCAATTACCCTTGCATGGGAGTGAAGAAATATTCCTTTCCACTACAGAGTGTTTCAAAAATCCACTTTTTCTTCAATTCTAATCAGCAAGGAACAACTTGGTGGTTTCCTGCTGCAGAGTTTCTGAGTTTTGCTGTCTTTCTTACGCCTTTAACTTGTTCTTTTTGTACAACATTATGCTTTTGTTTCTGCTGTGAGATTTTGCATGTTTTCCTGTGATTTTGAAATAACTACTTTCCAGGATTGCTCTTTTCCATAGAAAACCAAGATTTCTCGCCATAATTTCAGTTTCAACAGAACAGCTACTACAGATTTTCTATATTTCTGCTACTACAGATTTTCTTTTGTATGAATAGTCTTTAGTTGAACTACTATTCCTCTTAAAAGTGCATTGTTATGTTACTATAATTAAAGCATTTATGGTCCAATGTCAGTATTTGTTTTGAGTTAATGAGTTTTGACTAAGGATGATAGTCCTCAGTCCTCAAATAGACATAGCATAAAAAGCACAAATCCTATGTTTTCCTGCAACAAGGGACTAAATTATGGCGATCATTTCTTGTGAATGCTGGATCTCAATATGTGGTGTACAACCCACCTTTCTGAAATATTTGTGCGTGGTTTTTTTTCTTTTCTTTTTTTCAGAAAAATATGTATGCTGTACTTTCTGAAAAAAAATATATTGACCATGACCCATTCTCTTCTCCTTAGCCTGGTAAAAAGAAGCGGATTAAGTTGGTGGTAGATCGGGAGAATGAGACCAGCTCTACAGGAGAGGAGAGCGCTACAGAGACTCAGCGCAACCGACTCTCCAACAGCCACAGCAACATCAACGGGAACATCTACCTCGCACAGAATGGCACTATCATCCGAACTAGGCGGCCACCCCACCCAAACAACTTGAAGGTGGGCTCTCCATGCAGGCTCGGTAAGCATTTTAAAAAACTAGACAAGTTGGGGGTCACTCATGAAGAACCCGCTAACATTATTAGCATTGAGGGCACAGGAAACGAGACAGAAAATGGAACAGGTACATGTGTTCCTTCTAACGTGGACGTCAACCTGAATACTCGGACCTCCTGTGGCTCCCTTGGGTCCACCATCACAGATCTTAGAAATTTGGGGTCCAAAACCAATCTTGCCAAGGCCTTGATTGACAGAAACATCAGTGACCTGTGTGTCAGTGAGAACCAAGAGACTTCTCTTGACAACCACAAAGACAGTAGGGAGACACTGGAGTCCCACAGTGACCACACATTATCAGACGAGGAGGAGTTATGGATGGGACCCTGGAACAGCCTGCACATACCAATGACAAAACTCTGACTGGCCGTGCAGAAAATTTTTCATGTTGCTTTTGTTTAGGAAAGTATCATTAAAAATGATTTTGTGCCTCAACTGGATAAGCTCCAATCACTGTCAACAACACATGACTGCATCTATAGTCAAATTTATTTTAACCATTATATGTTAAAACTTACTTGTACCTGGGTGCAAGCATATTTATCACCGACAGGGCTATTGCAGATGGGAACATAGAGCTACAAGGCAATGAGTGCCTCAAAGAAATGTGAAAATTTATGTGAACCGTGCTTGACTGTAATTTTAAATCTTTATTCAACGCAGAAGATGGGCTTGTTTTATTGAATTCTTTCTGTTTCTTTTCTTTTTTTTATTTTTTATTTTTATCCTGCAACGGATCACAAAGAGATCATAATCCATTTTACTATGATGTTAAAGATATTTACAGAGAAATCATGGTGAACATATGAAGAAATTGTGATGATATAGTCTATGATAAGGTAAAGGAAACTTATTTTGATAATAGCATTTTACTTGCAAATAATTAAGATTGTCATTGATTATTTTATGTTGTGATCACTGGACAATGTTTTTGAAAATTTATGAAAAGTATATGAAATTATTTTTGTCTATTTTGTATCTAACAGAGATGGCGAATCTAACATATGACATTAAAGACATAATACCCACATGGCTGTCATTGCTGTATTTCGACAGGGAAATATGACAGTACAGTAGTATTGTTTTTTATGGACATTTGTAACTACAGAATGTGGTATTTTCAAACCTGTTACATGCTTCACTATGTTCATGATAATTTAATTACTGATACATCAGGACTCCATACTGGGGAGATAGGACTACCAAAAAATGTACCAGATTCAAAAATAAAGTTAAAAACTTATTTTTATGTGTACTGTGTGAAGCATAACTGCAGGCTGTGACTATTTCTACAACTTCACCATATCCTCATTGTCAAGGTGAATTATGTTGATGGCAGCTCACGGTTTAAAAATATTAAAGTACATAATTGTGTGCCTTTTATGACAGTGTGATGTTTGGGGTTATAAAGATACAGTCCTTGAATTGCATAATGAATGAAAGGTGAATATAAGGTAACACAGAGCAGTAGAACCCAGCAGTAAGCTCATAAAAAGACAATGTCTGCAAAGAGAGGTCTGTCAAAATGAGGCCTTCTCTGGGTTTTCACTCTGAAGAAGAGCATTGACAGGTCACCAAACATGGGGATATGGATAGCTACTGTATCTCTGAAAAGCAGTGGAAAGTATGAGAAACTGACAGTCTTCTTGAACCCACTTTCTCACCTGTCAACACCAACTGCGAAAAGGGGGGGGGGGCATGTTTTTAAAGTTGGCAGTGATTCTAACCAAAAGGGTAGACGGCAATGGAAATCTCAAGCACATTCTTTTCATTTGTTTCTTGTTTTATCAGAGATTGACACATCTAACACATGCAGAATGACATTTACAAAAAGTGTCCTGCAGTCAATCAAACCGTGAGAGTGCCAATCAAGTTCACAGGAGGCTTCTTTGGAGGCTGAAGTTCAGAAAAGAGCAGGAGCAGAATGCCAGAGTGAAGCAGCTTGAAAAGCTGCTCAGAAAATAGGTCAGGAGGGAACCTTGTTCCCACCACAACAAGTCTGCTGTCCTAAAGGATCAAAAAAACTCTCTCTGATATGCTGATGGTAAAAAAAAAGAAAAAAATGGAAGCAAGATCTGCTAAAAGTATAAAGATCAGCCTGTTTTAATTGTCAGTTGTGTCTTTTTCAACAGTTAAACGTGACATCTTGTGTGGATTCATTTTTGGATCTGCACAGACAAGACGAGGCTCTCTCTAGTGTTCACTGTCTATCAAGAGCGACCCACTCCACTCTGCATGCACACTCACAGGAAATACCACTGCTAACAAGAGAACAGCACTGTAAAAACCCTGTTGGTGTATGATGGGTGGGTGTGAAGCAATATTGTGCTGTTTATAACAATTCCTTATAAAACTCTGCATTCTGAACCAGAAAGAAAAATAATTAGCAGTAGATATGATGTGCATCTATGCCCTCATCTTATCAAACAGAAGGACATACTTCACAAATCTCTTTTTGGAATACTCTCCTGACGAATTGGATTAGAGCTGGCCCAACGAATAATGGAAGCATTTCAACTGAACATTTCCGTCTGTCACAGGATTATGTCCCAACCCTTTCTTTGCTCTTCACCCCGATTATTTCACTTAGTAGATTAAGTTACAGCATTAACAATGGGTAATAGTGGTTCATTTTTGGATTGAAAGAATCCACAATCCAATGTCTCCTCAAATAGGATTTATTTATCATTTGCATATAATATGTTCCAAAGATGATGAAATGTTGCACACCTAAAGAAAAGGTTCTAAGCAGGTCTGAAGATTCATTACTGTTCACTGTTATAACAGGCTTGGCTAGACAACAGGCACATTAAATTGAAATGACATCAAATTAATTTATACATCTGAACCTAATAAAAGACTGATTATATAATAATTATAAAAATAAGACGATTAAATGTGAGAGACATTAAGTTTATAGAAGTGAAGATCCGATCTTTTAAAGCCAGCACCAACTGGCATGAGCTACTGAGCTAGAAGATTTAAAATTTTGGTCCAGTAACACCTAATGTTAAAACAGCAAGAGCTCTGCCTCGGAAATACAAATGACAAAATATATTTAAGTGGGATGTAGTCCACTGAAGCTGACTGCTTCAGCAGATTGCTTCAGTAAACAATTGTGTTGGAAGACATGCTAGAAAATATTAATTGGTATTTGGTTATTGATATATGAATGCACAAAAATAATGTCCATCTCCCAGTTTGTCTTTATCGTAATGGGACCAAATAATATTGTTTGATGTAAAAGCTATATGTTACAGTAAATTATTTAGAAAATGACCATAGACATAAATTAGCTTACTCGAGTTAAATTACATTTCAGTTTTAATAGTGGCAAGTTAAAGATAATAATTTGCAACATTAACTTTACTGTCATGCTGTAACCTTTTAACATCAAGATATTTTACGCACTTTTATTTTCAAACCATATGATCTGGATGAAATGTCTCAACATCGCCATGATTAGGTCTCAAGTTTCAATATGTCAGTACTTTGGTTTATGAACAAATATCTGCAAAACTAATGACATTCCCATCAGCCTCAGATATTCTTTGGATTTAGTGCTAATTAGCAAAAGCTAAAATGCTAAACAAAAATGGTGAACAAGGTAGACATTGTAGCCTACCTGCAGAATGTCAGCATGTTAGCAAAGTGAGCAAGTAATATTAGCTTTTAGCTCAAAGCACTGATGTACTTCAGAGTAGCCTCACCAAGGCTACAGTGGCTGTAGACTCTTTGCCTTGTTTGAAAATGTGACCCTCCTCAAAAAAATTAACTGGGTATGTAGTAACATGCAGATATCCAGGTGCATTTCTTGTTATTCCAAACATGAATAGTTGAGGTTAGGACTGTTTGTACAAATGGGTGACAGCTGCAGAAATATGCAATGCCTATATACAATTGTTCTATACCCCCATGTTGTTGTGTCTGTAGATTGTTATGGTCGCAGTGGGATTCATACTAAACAAGATGTTGAAGTTGTGTTTTATGAACTGATCGCTTAAGTGGCAAGCAGTATTTGTGTACCCCTGTGTCATCTTAATCTTCACCTCAGGGTTCATTTAAATGTAATTATACGTCTTCCAAAACAGGTTCTGTCCCAGTTTGTGTTATGTGAAGTAATTTTCTGCAGCAGTAATTCTGTAATAGACCTGTGGATGTAAATCATGACACAGAAATACTGCTGCACTTCACAGAGATTCATAAATCTCTAAAGATCTTATGGAATGTGATTATTCATACACCAGGGAGTGCAATTTTTTGCAAGTATGTACCAAACAATGGCACAGGAGCATGCTCTGTCACTAGCTTCTGACAGTTTACTTATTGTAATTGGCCTTTTGAGGCCTTGTTCCTGGCCCTTAGTTTAATCAGTGCAACAAGCTCATGCATGCATTCAGAAAAGCCTGACGCCTCTGTAACAGGTGAACAAATTCATTTGCTTGCTGAGGATGTAGTATCGCTGCAAGAGACAGAGCCACATACACAGTAGCTCCTAAATATGTGAACATTCAATTTTAAATTTTAAAGTAGGAGCAACCTCACAGAAATGCATCAATATTGATTGTAAAATAGAAACATAAGCTCAATTAGAATTGGGATTCAGATTGTTCTTTTTTCAGACGTAGGTGTTAGTAGTCTAATGTGTATTAATCCTGTGGACTAAAGAGGCCCTGCTGGCATTGTATGAACACATTTCTCATACCTTTTTATTGTATTTGATTTCAGAAGAAGAATATTCTGGAGAGCATGCCCAGTACAAGGGTAAAGAAAAGGTAAACATATGCACTCGTGATGCTATTGCAAAGAGCATGATCCCTGTCATCCCTAATGTTTAATAACATAATCCACATTTCAGGATTGTGGGCATATTGATTATTTATAAAATGAATGTGCATAAAGCCTCTGAGGTCTTTGCATTAACATGGACAGCAGACACCATATTAAGAGTACTATTTAATTTGTGCATCCATGTTTGTTGATCTTTACTCCTGATTGTGTGTGAAAAAACAAACGCGGTGCCCAAACATTTATCACATGTAAATCTGCATGTCATAAATTTGTAAAGAGATGTCACTTAGCTGAAGCCATAACACAGGCATGCAGATTTGATTTTCTGTGTGCACAGGAGGAGTGGCTAATACATTAATACCATTTCCTTTCGCTCAGGAATGTGTTCCCCAGGTACAGGTAAGCACTGTTCTCATTGCAAGTCCACCGGCGAGCCTCCTGAGTTTCACCTATTAGCATAGCCTATATAGGATATCCTGGCCTACAGCAGGCAATATGGTAATCTACCCATGACTCATTCTAAAGGAGATCATCACAAATCCCCAACGGAGGCAGGAGAAACTCCTCATAATACCTATCCGTCACCATTGCTTATTGCATGCTCAGACCTGGAGGGCAGGACTCCTCGTTGCCTCCAAAATCTAGCTTCAAATTTTTAAAAAAAAATCACTACTTCAGGCTTAAAATTAGAGGTCACATATTCATTTACTTTTGCAAAATGAGTTGAGTATATGAATACAACTGAAAACAAGGAGTCAAGACTTAAAATAAGTCAAATCTCCTTACATTTTATAATCCTGAGCCCAAACACAGAGGCTGGTGTGTTTTGTGACACACACCACAACTACTGGTGAAATTACAGCTGTTGCCATGCATTCAGGTGCATCATTATTTTTGTAATTCATTGAATTCTGGCTTTTTACTCATCAGACTAGATCAGGTCTGCCCTGTAGCCGGCACAGGAACAGATGGGAATAGTTAAATGCTGCAGGGGAGAAAGGGGTTGGTCGCAGGTTGGTTATTACAGTGGAGCCACATTAGAGGGTGCTGTGTAATCCTGTTAATGCCAAACACACCATCTGGTGTAGGGGTCATTTCTTTGATAAACAGCAAAACTGTGACTTTTCTTTGTTTTATTATTAAGAAGCTGAAGCTTTGATTGTTTTCTTTGAAAGGTAAACAGGGTGCATGCTGGTAGTGTTCCTGATTTGGGGTTTTCTTGCACACACACAGGTACAGGACAGGATGCTGTGATTATAACTATTATAACTATAACTTAATATATAATAATTAATATTATATATATAACTTAAACTATAAATGCTAGGCTTTTTCCAGTTGTCTAAATTCATTCACCGGTGTACAATAATGAGCTGATGATGGAATTTTAAACTGTCAAATTTGATAGCTAGAACTTTATGTTGAAGATATAAATGAGCAAATCATTTAACATCTGTGTTTTTTTCCATTCAAAATATGGAGGGCTGACCAACTCTTGACCCCCAACAGGTCAGGGACCAGAAGATCACTCACAATTTTTTTTGGACTTGTCTCGAATCTTCACTTTCTTTCTGATGAGTCACTGGATATTTTACCTCTTCAGGCGTCTGAGAAGTGCTCCAGATGTATGTGTATCTTTAACATAACCATACAAACATAAGGTCTATTTTGCATGCTTTGTTGGACAGTTTATGAACTGGTGTAGAACTGTTATGGATTAAAATTGCAATGGTGAAAGTTGCAAAGGACATGACTGGGATATCTGGGGAGATAAATGTAAATAGTATCAACAGTGTTCTTTGGATTCAATTGTTATAGACAAAATGGAGGTTCAATTGAATTGAACTGAAACAAGCTCACACCCCCAACTATTATATCACTGTGTCAGTATCTTTGGTGATGAAAACATGTTTTAAAGATACCCTTCAAGTCAAACAGATATCCATTTAAATTTTGTGGTACAGAGACTCTGAGAATGCCACCTGACCTTAGCTATTGTATGTTACCTTATACTCAAGATGAAGGGCATATGTGTTGTCCTACTTGGTCCATCAGTGTCAGATGAAGTTACAAACTAAAATTTATTGTGCTTGTGTCCTTTTCTGTATTGCTTACACAGCTGAGTCGCTTATCAAGTTCTGATGTTGTTGCAGCTCTCAGATAGTTCATTAATCCAGCTGACAAGTGGTGTTATTGTAGGAGCTTTGGCCTTTCCTGATCGATGCTAAACTCATCACAGCTTCCCCATCGGCCATAACTTGATTAACCACACTTAAGTCCAATTCATAAACATTCTGCAAATTCTCTTCGGGGCACCCAGAGGCCACTCATTTCACTGGTGATCAATTTGGCTCTCACCTTTTCAGTTTTGCCCTGCAGCTCAGCCACCTGTTAAGATTACGCTTAACCCAACTTCTTCACATTTCAGCACATCACTGCTTACTAATTAGATTTCCTCTGGAGCATGGTGGAGTTGAAATTCTGATCGGAGAGATAGAGGGTGAAGTCAACTGAGAATAATTTTGGGAATCCCTGCATAACCCCGGTGGAAGCATCCGCAACTGTTAATCCCTCAGAGAGACACCCTTAGAAATGATAAATGACCAGCAAGAACATTGTGACCTAGACTTTATTTCTTCAAGGAACTTCAAGTATTTGCATCAGAAATGCATTAAATCAGTCCTCACAAGTTAATCCCATGCAGCCCATGCATCATATAATGTACTCTTTTCTACCCTGCCAGCATTTCTAAGGATTCCGTAGTATATTATTTGCCTTTCCTCTTGAAGAGTGAAGTTATATTATTTAATGTCCTAGTTATGAAATGCTAATTATCTCTCACTCGCTGGGCATTCATGCTGTCAGGCTTTCCACATCATAAAATAGGAAGGCAGCAGAAAGGCGATACTGAATATTGTGATGTTTTAGCAATGTGGAGCCATTTGCTTCCAGACACATAAGCTTTTGTTAATAAACCGGTGCCCAGCTTTCACTAATGTAGGGATTTACATAGAAATATATTTGCCATTAATTTTCAAACTTTGTATCAGGGTGAAACCAGGGTAAAAAAAGTGAAGAAAGCATCATCTGATGGTTACCTTGAAAACACTGTGAGTGCTGTTAATCTATTTAGTTAATTTATGATGCATTTTTATCCTTGTGAATGCAGATGTTGTAAACACATGGCCACAAGATGGCGCCTGAAACTCACGGCTGTTGCTTTGCCTGTGAGATGAGAATGCAAATGAAGTCATGCTAATTGCTCATAAAGGGGTGGCACTGACAAGTGGAAATTAAAGACAATATATTTGACTTGTACTCTCTATGGACTTTAGAGGCCCTACAGCATGGCTGGTTATTTATCTTGTGTGGGTTTATTACTCCACTAAGGGAGGGCATGCTGTAAATGACAATGCTGATAATTCCCTTTGACCAAAATAGAAACGTTAAAATATTAATAACAGTGGTTATGTGATTTACTTAAGTAACATTTGAGGAGTTTTTCTCTGAATTTAACTTTCCTCTTTCCTTGTTGCTGAATCTGTTTTTTTTCAGTGTCATTGAATTTGTGGCAGACCATTAAACATTACTTAAATATTCATTAAATTAATTGGGTTTTTGTGATTTTGTCAGGCCATGATGATACTATATATCAATGTCTTGTTGTTGCTCCGGCCTGCCTAATAAGTTAACATTTCTTTCAATCAGATTATTTTCTTCTTTCTTTCTGGCATGCAGAGGACAACAGATCACTGCTATTTTCAGAGAGCGGTGCTTAGGCAGAGAGTAGATTCAAGTCCATCATCATCTCCTCATTTCCTGCAGCTATTTAAGACTGTGCCTCTCCAAAATAGGCGCCCGATGGCCGCAGCCGGAGCTATCCGGGGACCTGCTTTCAAACTAATTTGAGGATATTAGGATGTCTCAGAATGTTTTGTTTTGACGTCCTTAATCGAGCGTCGTGTGTACAAAGCGTGTGCCATCTCACTTACTGCCATTTTAGTAGTCATCTCAGATGTTTTTAGGTTTCCATAACTATATATTGTACATCTTGAGTGCTTTATAATTTCTATGCTGCACATTGTTATTTTGGAAATGTACTCAAAACCCAAAGTAAGGTTTAACTGACAGAGAGGTCGTACACACACACACACACACACAGCTCAGTGAGCCAAGTCCTACGACATCCCGCCCAAAGGTTATATTCTATCTGAAATGTTGGGTGTGTAGTAAAATACATGCTCCACACTGTCTGGCTCTCCTAATGAAGGGGTTTATGACTGGTAGTCCTGTGTTTGCACCATGTATCATGTACCATTCTATCACTGGATACAAGGTCAAATCATTTCTCATCCTATATTTGCCAGCAGTGCAAGTTTGCAATGAGAGCTCAGTCTATTAGACATAGTGGAGACATTATTACAGGACATGAAGCCACTATTTAAAAAAATAAAAATATTTTGATTCCTCTTGCATCAAAATATAATTTAATGCTTTTTGGAGCACTTTTCTGCTCTCATTGTTCTTGATTTTATAAACAGCCCATAATGGATTTTTTTCACAAAAAGCCTCTGTTGTGTTATTCTGAGTCACACGCAGCTGTACGTGGCCAGACTTGTCAGACTGCGAGCTTTCAGCACCCACAGTGTTAATGTATAATGTCAACGCAGTAGGGAGCCTTGTTAAAAAGCAATTAAGCCAAAATGATTTAAACATTGTGCGGTTTGGCCATTGGCAAGCCTCGAGGTACATACTGTGTTGTTGTCTTAAAAATGAGAATTTCACTGTCTGCTCACACTGAAAACCGCTATTTGTGTGAGTGTAGCTCTAACCACACTTTCCCACACCCGCCAAACCATACCAAACCACAGACTTCAGATGAGTATGCGCAACACACACACACAGTATTCACATGAAGAGTAATTGAGGGGTTTGACTAGTTTTTGGTGCATTAAAACAGTAGCTGTTTTAAATGACAGGGGCTGAGACATACTTGCATTGATGTCTGTGAGGCTGGTAAAGATGGCTGATTACTCAAAGAGGACGTGGCATTCAGTAACTCTTATTATATTCCTCTTTATTCAGTGGAGTTTGACTGAATCACACCATTTAAGCTGTTCCTGACTGTAATACATTCTTAATCCATGGCTTTCTTGCTCACTATTTTCATTTCTTGAGTGATTTCAGGCACAAGCCTTTCTGCAAACAGCCTTATACTTCGTCTTATTTTTGATGATCAAAACATTACTGCTGACAGTTAAGAGTCTTCAACAGGCAACCCAGAGCTACTAAGTTGTTCATTGTATTTCCAGAGCAATAGCTCATCCCATATTCCATGTGATAATTTGCCATTATGTGTGTCTCCCAGTAAGTCTACCAGAGTTACGTAAGCAGCTTCAATTTTAGTTCCAGTGGCCGTTGTCTTAGACAAAGATTAGTGCTAGGCCAGAGTCAGACACATTTTAGCAGTTGGCAGATTGTTAGCTTACATTCTATGTGCAAATGTGCTCATCACAGCCAGACTGCTTGGATGTGGTTTGGAACATCTGTGTGGTCCCCACTCCAGAAGAAGACAGACAGGGGAGAGACAGAGGGTGAGAAACAGGAGAGGGGAGGGGTGGTGGGACCCCTGGGTTGCTCAGAAAGAAGCCCTCAGTTTTTCCATCACTGCTGTCGCCACCACCACCACAGTGGTGTTGCCTCTCAGCAGAGCCAGGGGACCGTGTGAGGTAGACGAAAAGTGTGTGTGTGTGTGTGTGTGTGTGTGTGTGTGTGTAAGAGAGAGAGAGAGAAAGAGAAAGAAAGATGAGGAGAGAAAGCAAGACGGGGACAAAGCGACTGTGTAGGGAGCCGTCAGTCTGTTCAGTGACTGATGAAGTTGAAGGTTAGGTCTGGCAATTCATGGAGCTGCTGGCGGTGGCGGGGAGAGGGGCGTTGAGAGGAGCCTTGGTCCAAACCTGTGGTTGGCTCCCCCACCAGCAGCAGCAGCAGCACCACAGCCCAGCTCCCTGCCTGTATGCGTGTGGTGTTTATTTACGAGCCTGTTTAACCACGGCGCGGTCCCTGTGGTGGACTGACACAAGATGACAGCAGCCTAAATGTCTTGCCCTTTAAATCCAGCCTAATGGTCGCTTAGTGCTGTGGAGACAGGCACTGGGATAGGCGCCTGGGGTCTTTTCATAGGGGCCTTCTGAGTAACACATCAGCTAACACATCTATGGGCCACCATCCAGAGCCTTATTACTACCTGCTTCTGCGGCTGTGGCGCCACTGATTTAGCCATGGCTGTGTGTAGAGGGACAATGCGAGCATGGGAATAGACACTATCCACCTATTACAGCCGCTCTAACAATGATTTTGGATGTGAATGTCTTTTTAATAAATATGTCTGTGGCGTCTGGGACAGTTTGAATAGCCACAGGATGGCTGGTTATATGTAGAGCAAAAAACAGCAATTTTAACATGAAGTTTGGGATAGCTGCACTCCACAAGAGCTGAATTCTTCATTTTAAACCTACAAATTAAATTTCCAGAGCAGAAAAAATCCAGCCTTTTTGTTGTTGTTTTTTTAATACTTGTTGTCCAGAGTAGAACACAAATAGTTAAGCCCTTGTGTTTTTGCCTAAAGTAACTGTGGTAAGTTAATAGTAGATGTGAGTGTTATTGGGCAAATTATATGCAATATGAGAGCAAACATACACTTCACATAAAAACGACCTGCGTAAACACACCATTCATAACTGCATACCATTCTGTGTGGGCTTGCCAGCCAATTGCAATTAGACGCTTTCTGAGAGGAAGAAAAGATTATCATCCAAAACCTTGGGCCTTGCTCAATTCGTGTGAAAAAAGAGATGTTTATTGTGTGTTCTGCCTGTCAATAATCCACAACAGATCTTAGTTAAAGTCTTTCTGATCACACCTATGGGATCTATGAGAGGAAACAAGCAAAGGGGAAAAAGCTGGCCACAAATCCCATGGGAATCCATCCCTGCAGAAGAGTCTTCTCCTGAATCACCTGTTGGCCTCCCTCAACTTGTTGCTCAATGCAGCACACACATACACACACACAGGCTTTGAGCTTCAATCTACATGCTTCGGTCCTGTGCAAACACAGATCAGACCATACTCATTGGGCCGTGTCTCTGGCACTCATCAGGCTGTTTGTACTGCAATTTCCTCCCTGCTCTTATCCATGTTTTGTCCACTGTCATTCCAGTGGGATTATGGGATGCTTTCATCATGCAGGAACATCAAGTGAGGCACTGGGGGAAATGCAAAGGAGGCATGTTGTTTTGCTCCTCTCATCACACGTAGTGTTATCATCACATGCCACAATGAATGCTGCAGTCTGGAGTTATCCTTAGAGTTAATTATTATTTTGTAGCTGTTCTCCTGTCCATCTAAAAAAATATAGTAGGCCTATTTAAAACAAACTCATATTCATTCCACCTCTTCCGACCACTAGCAAAAGCTGCATATAGGTCTATTGTTGATATCACATTAATCTTCTCCAATGGCTTATTAGGCCCCATCCACATTAGTGCATTTTAAAACTCCTGAGAGAGGTTTTTAGTGGGGATAGGCAAAAACGGAGGACTTTAGAAACGATGACGCAGCCGCTCGTGTTTGGCTCTCTGATTGGGTTCTTATTAGTAATGAAGCAGAAACACAATGCTACTGACAGAGTTTTTGATTTGGTAATTTTATTTTTTTTTAAATTGTACCGTGCCAGTAACACTTACAGCCTACACTTGTATTACTGCGCCATAATTGCTTTGCGACGACTCCCAGTGTGTTTTCCGCTGCCGCAGCCGCTTTTATCTCCCGTATTACGTTCAGAAAAACTGTCACAGCTCGTTATTGGTCCATGACAAAAAATATCTGGTGTGGTTCTTTGTCTTGTAGTACTTTATTCTTTCGCCAAATCTTTTTTAACTACGGAAGAGAGAGACTCTGCTTCATGTTTACACCGGCACGCGCATGCCCAGTGTACGGGAACGGCCGCTAGGTGCGTTTCCAGTCATTTTAATATAGAGGGAGATCAACTCTGATAGGCAACTAAAACACTGGTATGGACGGAGTTGTGTGGGTGGGCCCTAAGGTCAACATATTACCAATAGAAAGTTTGATATTGCCTTATTTACTTGTACATGTTTTTTAGCAGCATTGTCTCAAATATATTGGGCCTCATTCATGAAATAAATGCACAGAGATTTGATTGACTTATGCGTTCACACAAATACATGATGTATTTTGTAATTTAGTATTTTATTATGGCCTATGGTTGGTCATAGTCCTTAAAATAACAGATAAAACATCAGTTTGTGTTTTTGTTTTGTTACATTTTTCATTAATCAGGTGGTGTGTTTTCCTATTTTTCTTTTGTTTTTACAAGCAAATTTAAGATTGTACAAACTTATGTAACAACCTGACCAAAGATACATTATGTCACCACCTGCCTATCTACGTCCTCTGCACTGAATGTTACAGGGATGTAACAAAAGAAGAAAAAACGAAAAATAATTCAACCACTTCCATTAGATTAATGATTCAACTTGAAGTAGATAATTGTTCCAATTTGAAACCTGTTGGCTTTTATAGCGAGTCACCTTACGGTCAGCTCATTGTAGAATTAATTGCTACCTGTAAGGCTCAAATTGTTCTAAAAACAGAACTTTATAGCAAAGCTTTTGGATCCTGAAGCACATCTTTAATCAATGCTGCAAAATTTTAATCAAAAACAAGACACAATCTCTTTGAAAATTAACGGCTTGAGGAGCTTATAGCTGGCTTTTGTATGTCACTGTTAAAACTTATGTCTTCTTCAAGCTAGTTTCTGTCGACATACTTCTGTGCAACAATCTGTGAACCTTAATTTTATGGTGTGCAGTGTACATACTTTTTTTTTAAATATATGCAAATGTGTATATTTCACTTGCATGTATTCTTCTTTCTAAACTAGATCAGAAATGTCAATATCCTCAACTTCCAAGTTCTTAGAATAGGTCATCAGAGTAGATTAAGGCCCCGTCTAGACACAATCTGTGGTTAGTTTTGTGTTTTCTCTTCATATTAGTTAAGGCTTTGGTGAGGTTAAGATTATCCAAAGTCATTGCTTCGAGGCTTCAGCTACTCGTTGCTCTAATCTGTGGGGGGACAGTTTAGTTGATTTAGTCTTTGATGAGGTGCCCTCTGTCTCCAATACTGATGAGCTGTTAGTCGTCAGCACTGCCCAGCCTTGCTGCTGTGGTCTAGGCCTGCCGCCTCCCTTATATCCAAGAGCCTCATTCATCCCAAGACAAACAGACACAGTCATTACAATTAAGCAGTGCTATTAAAGGGACAGGCTACTGGCAGATTAAGAAAGGAGAAATGAACTGGTTCTTTGTGTTATTGCAAGCAGTCAACTCATTAAAGGTTGAGTTAATTTGTCTAAGTTGTGTTTGTTGTCCATGAGTCTAAATATACTTTTATTAACTTGCATGTGGGGATTTGTGCACAAAGTCATGCTCCTGGAAAAAAAAAAATTATAAGTTAAAATTGAGCTGCTTTTGCAACTTTGTATCTCGAGAGCAAAAGAAAACAGGCCAGTGGAGACACTGAGGGCTCAGACACAGTTCTTAAGGGGCCTTGAGACTTGAAGGATTAAGATTATGGGGGAGGTTCTTTTAAATGACTGATAGCACAAAGTGAGAGAGAAGGAGCAAGGCAGGGCAGGGCAGGAGTCTGTGTGGCGGACCAGCAGCAGCTTTACTCTTCAATCAGTGAGATGAAAATTGCCACTCCTGTCAAAGTGGAGGTGTTTACTGAAAGGAGGACCAGGGAGAAAAAGAAATAAAAAAAGACCTCTTGAGAGGGAGAGTTATGCAACCTGTATGGTCCAGGGTTCCCATAGAGCAGCTGGGCTTAAGTTGGTACCTCTCAAGGTCTGCGGCGAGAAATAGCAGGTGTGTTGAGAGGAAAGACTGGATATGATCCTGCAACGATGTGTATTGACACAAAACCAAATTGCACATTTCTGAATGTGGCTAAAATGTGGCAAATGGAATGACAGCTTTCCTGGGATGAAAGTGGAGCAATTAGAGTGACAAAGTTGAAAACACGCTGGATCTCTTGGAGAAAGTAATTCCACAAGATATCAGCGAAAGTGAAGCAGAGAAGCATCATCAGAAAGTCCAGAAAACTGTTTAAGGCTGTCAGCATGTAAAATGTCACTCATGACCTCAGCTCTTAATCATTTACAGGGTTTGAGCTGTAAGTGATTCCCATTAGGAGTGACCTAAATGTAAGCCTGGTGCGGTTTGGTAGCATGGTGGTCTCAATTGTGATTTATGATACAGTAGGGCCTTGTGGCAATGCTGCCCGCTGTGTATTTTGTGTCTGCCGAGATTGTATTGATCGCTGATGTGATGGAGAGCTGCAGTCAGGTCTCTTTGTCAAGCCGGGATGTCATTGTTAGGGCACTGCAGCAGTGGTGATGATTCCTAAAGTTTTATGACCTCTGTGGCCTTGGTGATTTGTTGTTTGCTAAATGTATTTTTAAAAATGAGTTTCTTTCAAATTTAACCCTTCTTTAAAACTCTGCCATCATGTTCTTTAACGTGATGGCAGAGTTTGCGGCCTCTGTAATTCAGCACAATTTGCAATTTGATGTCACCAAGATAGGCTGCTTGATTAAATGCTCATCCATTAAGATTTTGGGGGGAAAGTGGATCATATTTATGTGGAGAGCATTCTGACATCTTCATAAATCAGCCTAATCACAGGGTTGTGGTACACCCCTGCCTTGTTTGTGTCTTTGTTAATGCTATGCACATGTGACCAATGACATGCTTGCATAGATGAGTGAGCGCCAGTGTGCTCTCTCAGCTGTAGAGGTGGTTAGACGTCTGCTTACATTCAAGAACGTATTGTGGGGGAAACATGCCAGACGTTGTTTAGATGTTTGGCCGTAGGCTTTGGCATTTGGCAAATCGTAAAGCTCACATTGCCACTTAATTGTATTGGTTCACTACATTTATTTTGCAGATGTATTATATTGATTTTGCACTGTTATTTCATACAGCAGAATATATGAGTTTATTCTTATAGAAGCACTCTAGGAATACCTTTATTACAGCAATATATTTTACCAGGAAGAACTTGACTTGCTTTAGGCTAAACGCAGCTGGGCACCACATGCCTCATATCCTTTGTGCCTTCCATGAACCATTCAGAGACAAGATATTGCTCCCGTCTTTGTTTCGCTTCGCTGGCTTCTCATCTATTTGTGTCTCTTTCTCTTATCCCAAGATTTATATCACTCACTGTGTCTACAGTCTGCTCCCATCACCAGACACTGCATTTAAGTTGAGATCCATGCTGCCTAAAGTGGAGGCAGGCCTCGTTCAGATAGCAGCTGATGAACGCTGGAATGCTTTTGGTCTTGTTGTCGTCACAATCCAGCCACGGCAAGCTGAGCCCAGGACACACGAGCAAGGCACGATGTCATCTTGAACTCAAAGTTTTGCACTACGCTGTGAGTCACGCTGTAAATCAACATTTCCTTCTTCTGCTTTTACAGCTGAAAGACGCACACAAAAAAACTTTTCATGTAATAATTGTTAGATCATTAGATCGTTAGATGTTGATTCCTGCTGGATCATTTAATGTTTTTGTGCTGAATTATGGAACTATTAGGGTTCACAATATAATTAAACATAAATGAATAGCTCTTTAAAATTTTTATCCATCTGTAAAGTGCTGAAAATGTGCCACACAAACTGTATTTTTACTTTGAGATGTATTGAGAATATTTTCGGTTATCTTGTCAGGCTTATTAGGGACCAGCTTGTTGTACAAATTGCTTGTCAGTATCCACAGTCACATTAATTTGAATGTTCCAGTGTGCTTGTTATATACCTCAGTGTTTCCATAAGTCTTGTTTTTTTCTTTCAGTTGCAATATCCATTTGCTTATTTTTTATGATTATTTCTGTGCTGTATTTTACAAGGAATGTCACTATAATCACTAATTCTAGTTGACCACATGAAGAAAACAAAATATTAAATCCAGCGGGTGAATACATTTGAACATTGTGGTAACCCATCTGCCCAGTTATTGAAATATGGCATTTCTTTCTTACCCAGCTCATTGGTGACACTGGCGACAACAGTACGACTGGCTGTCTGTCAAAGTTTCCAGCAGTCGTTGTAGTCTATGGTGAGCACAGATCTGGTTTTGATTACTATAACGGAGACAGTAAATCATGACGCAGCATGAGACTAATTTGTGGTGGGAAAAAAAAGGCCCGGCCCTTTCTTTATAGAGTCGCAGTTAACTACAAAAGACACATTAACCCGTGCGAAAGAACATTTCAGTGGCAGAAAGTCAAAGAAGAGGATCAGCCGTGAAAATGGGAAGAGAAACATTGTGAAGATGGATGACAAATTAAGGGAAACACCGACATTAGGTGTTTTAGTGAGGTGTTGGGCCTCCCCATGAGCCACAAGAACAGCTTCAAAGCAACTTGTCAAAGATCCTACAAGTCTCAGTCTGAACTCTATTGGAGGGGTGAAAACACTCCAAGATATTCTCTCATTTGATGTTTTGATTGATTAGGGGATGGAGAATGCTGTGTAAAGCTGGACTGCATTAAAGGGCTATGCTGTAGCCAAAATTATAACTACACGTTGGGGCTGCGGCGGTAGTGGAGATACCATGTGGACGCCACGTGATTGGTCTTGGGCTGTGTTTTCTCCACAATTTTCTGACACTGGAAGACATTGTTGGTAGTGAAGACAAAATGAGAATGTAACACACATCTAACAAAGACCCTTTGTGCATCTGCATTTGTTATGTTTCTCCGTTCATTCATGCAAGCTTTTATATCCCAGTTGGGACTTTAACCTGAATGTAGACTCACCGATTGGGAATCGTGTCACCAAAGGGGTTGAGGGTAAAGACTTGGTTTAAGGGTTCAGGTTACAATTAGGTTAAATTTAGGGTTAGGGTAAGTGTTGAGGTTAACCATGTAGTTGTGATGGTTAACAACATCTTTACCCTTAAAAAACTGAACACCCATGATGAAGTGTAATCTGCTTGAATATGCTGGACTGAAAATTTGATTCCCGATGGAATGTGACTGTATTGTGAAATCAAATAAAGTACATGAAATGTGTGTATGGGCATGCTTTATTGTATTTGTGGGGTCCAAAAAACAGGATTCCACTAAACTTGTGGGCTTACAGCTTTAGGGGGGACCAAAATGCTCTACTTCACAAGGTTAAGCATCTGAGGATCAAATTTAGGGTTCAGGTTAGAATTAGGTTAAGGTTATTCAAGGAGTTGTGATGGTTAGGGTTGGGGTAAAGGGCTAGGGAATGCATTATGTCAATGATGGTCCCCACATGGCTCGTTGTGTATTTGTGTGTGTGTCAAAATATCCTGACTCACCATTTAACTCAATCTCCTTAACCGCATTACAACCAACAGGAAAAATTGGAAGAATGCAGAATGAGTCATTTTTGTTTGTTAACTCACCTGTGTGGATGTTGTGCATTTAAACAAGAGTCCTTCTCTCAGACGCACATCTAACAGCATTTAATTTTGAATTTTCCACTCTGGTTGGAGGACTAGTGAGTCAGCATCAATAAAACTTTTAGGGCCATCATGCCCTCTGTGAGCCAAACAAATACAGCACTACAAACAGCAGGCAGATGAAGTGGGATTGGCTTGCATATCATCTTTCTAGGACAGTCTGAATGACTTATTAGGACACTTAATCCCGGTCTGTTTGTTTTGGAACAAAATGTTTTACTGTAAAACTGCAAAATGTTTGACATGCCCCAAAAGAGCATCCTTCCAGAGAGGTTAGATGAGTATGGGATAACTAATAGGCATTGTGAAGACTCCTTAATTTTTCAAGTCTCCCATACAGCACAAACAATGTTTAAGGAAGTGTTCCGTCTGCCCCTTAATCTTTGGCTGTTGAGATGTTTTTGTCTCCACTGCTCTGCTTTTCAGTTTTAACTCCTTTGAATCTACCTCTCTGGGTCAAATGATTCCCTGGCTTCACAGCAGTTCTGTGGTGGCTCCACTAATGGCGCTGTAATTTTGCATTGCTTTGAAGTTCTCCCCGACCGTTGTGTTACCTGAAGTCTGCGCTTCTCTGAGGTTTTGGGATGGGGCAGGCTAGCTACCCTCTGCAGCCTAATTAAATGTAATTGCTCCATTTTGTAGTGGTGCCCGTGTGGAGAGGGGAAGCCTTGTAATAAGGGAGATTGCGTGAAGGGTCCGAGGATCACAGACGCCAAAGAGGAGACACGAGGAGACGATCGGAGACGCTTCCCCCTCTGTCGCCTCCTCTGTCCTGAGCAGACCTAGTCATTACCCCCTCCACTCTTTTCACTCTGGCTCTGTCTCCTTTCCTCTGTTGCCCTCTCTGACTCTCTTGCTCCTTCATCCTCTCTTTCATCATCACTCTGTCTTCCATTCACAGTGTTTTGTACAACATTACACTCAGTCATGCTTCATATGCAGTTACTATGTTTGTTTTTTTGCCCTGATCTCAATTGTAAACAGGGATTCATGTTGCTGCTGGAAGATGAATCCTGAGTGTACCGGAAGTGTCTGGATGATCTCTATGGCATTCCCTCAGGTGGCGTCACAGTTGTGGGTGCAAAAGCTGGAATTCTTGGAATCCTTCAGGCACCTCTGGGACACTATAACTGAGTCACTGAGACACTGAAATGGGCTGTTCAGCCCCCTGACACTGACTGGTGGAGCAACAGGAGAAGCATTCTTTCGGGAAAGAGGAGAGGAAAAAAAGGAAATTACAGAGCAGGAGAGAGACAACATGACACACTGAGAGAGGGAGCGCCAGCCTGACCGTGACCCTGTGGGATGACAGGCTGACAGAAGACGTGTGATGATGTGTGTGCTGTGGGTACAAAGGTGACTTAGATGGAGGGATAAGCATCATTCTCCCGCTGTGTTTCTCTTTTTTGGGGGGAGGTGTCAGAAAACCGTCCAGTGGGGATGATGACATTCCTTCCTGCTGCCTTAGCTCCACATGCTTTTCCTGCATCAGGGTGTCCGGCCATTCGCCTCCGCCGTCTTCCTTCTTAGTCCTCCTCCTCCAGCGCCCGTCTTCTCTGCTCTGTGGTGCCAGTGCGTCTGCCACACGGCCGTTAAGGCTAATGCGACACAGGCTCCGGATCACATTTCAGCCTCACGCAAGCACCCCCCTACTTCTCCCTAACCTCGTCCTCCAACACCCCCCATCCACCCCCCCTCCCTATTTCCTCTTTCCATTTCCAAGCTGACCAGGCCTGGCCCAGGAAGTATATATTTGATCGGAGAGCACAGATCAATAAAAGCGCAGGATCCCAAAGCCATCATTTGGTGTTTTATGATCCAGGAAAGTGTCCGCTGAATGATTTCTGTGCTTGTTAAAATAGTTTTGTGAAGCTGGAAATGGGTGGCAGTAGCCAAGCTTCTGCCCAGATGGAGCAGGAGCAGGGGGGAGTGTGTTTGTGTGTGTGTTTGTGTGTGTGTGTGTGTGTGTGCGTGCATGCGTGCGTGCGTGCGTGCGTTTGTGTGTGCGTGTGTGTGTGTGCGTGTGTGTGCGCGCTTTCCTGACAGTGACTAGGGGTCTCTCTCTCAATGATAACAATGATAAAAGTCGAGGAGGGAAACATCAAAAGTGCGGTGGGGAATGAGTGTGGTGAGATCACACACAGTGCCGGGCCTGCTGTCTCTCTCATGACCTCCCAGTCATGTGGCTTCCATGAGAACCAAACATCGAGCCACAGTTGTTTCCATACAAAACCAAGCTGCTTTGGTGATCCAAATCCTTTTTTTCTCTCTCTCTTCTTTTTTACTACCACATAGCTAATCGTTTGGCTGTTCCTGCACAGCTGCCTTTTTCCTCATATCATGTGTGAAAGTCTCAGTATCACACACAGCGGTGGACTTTATCATTGTCATTTGTTGCAAAACATCTCAACTATCAGTGTCGACTCTTCTCTTCCCTGTGAGACAAATTCTCTGTGCTATGTGGTCAATCCCTCTGTCACACTTTTATCATACCTATTCTGGTAAACACAGATGAAAGATACCATAATAAAAAAATGCTTGTCAGTGTTATGTAGGTGTGGTACTGCTCCATAAATCTGCCAACTTTATCACGCTCCCGTTCTAAACAGGGGGCATAACCAATTAACGAAGCCTACACAGTAATTCGCTGTCTGCATGTTGAATAACTCCACACTCCCAGTTCCCATTAGTGGCTTATAACTGCAGAGGTTCATAATTATACCATGAATTGTATACGTGCTTGATTTGTAATTATACCATCTATGTAATTATAGATTCATGCTTCCTCTGCAACCTGTTTTGACACATATTTTATGAACTCTTCATCAGATCTACTGGTGTGTAAATGTTATTGAGTCAGGGATTGCAGTAGATCTTTTGGCAAATGTTTTTTTTGTTTCCAAACACTGGCTAAAAACTGTTTTGGTATTAAAAAGTGGAAACGCTTCAATCCCTTTTCTCTGAGGATGAGACTATCCATCACTGTGATAAAGGTCGAATGGTTCTCACTTATAAGGAGACTAATTTCATTTGTTATTTTCTATTCTTAGCAAAATTGTCACGTTTTTTGTTTTCCTTGGTAATAGAACTTGAACTATGAAGTAGTCGCAACATGAAACTTTATTTTTATTTTTATGTTTTTTAGCCATGTGTCTACTCTTTGATTAGTACCTTTACACTGAACAGGCGTAGTATAGTAGGTGCCCTGGATTTAATGTAATTGTTTGAAGTGTAAAGTGTAAAATCAGCATCAGATGGCATTAATTTTTGAGCTTATCAAATCCAGATGGAGCCATATTTTATTCAGCATGATTCAAATATCCATCTCTTTGAGTCTGCTTGCAATTAAACCATTCAATGAATGTTCAACAGCCTGAGAAAAATCCAGTCTTTTGGAATCAGTGGGACACAAAGCAGGGTGAGCTGTTAACACCAGGAAAAGACCACCCCCGATTTTGACTGTAAATGATATTATACGTCCGTCAGGGCTCAAAGTCCTACATCAAAGCAAAGGAGACAATACAACTGTGACTGGTTTTTGCCTTGTGTGAGAAAATCAGGAGTGTTATGAGTGCTGTAAAGTTAATCTCTTCTTTGGATACATAACAGTGATGGCATTCCTTGTGGAGGTACACTGTATGAAACACAGCCAATCAGGTGAAAAAATGGATAAAGAGCCAGTGGACCAATAAAGTGCAGTAAGTGAAAGTACTATGGGAAACACCAGATGTTTGGTGAGATTGAGAAAAACAAGAAGAATCCCTGTCAGAAATTGCCCTTGGGGAACATGGGGTTGTAATTTCAACCCCATTAAGATGCATTAGTGTTAATTTGTTTAAAGACAAGGAGCTGTTGTGTTGTGAGAAGAAGGTCCATTGTGTTGAGAGTGGGGCGTGGACAGCGCCAATTAGATGTATCTGCAAATGTTAGCAAATGAAAACGTCAATCGTTAATGAATGGAAAATATTTGCATGCTGCTGATTAAAAAAAAGGAAAACTCAAGAGTAAACCCACAGATACAATTATTTAAAAACACTGTGTGTTTTGTGGCTAAAGAGAAGAAAGGCAAAGAAATGTGTAAACATTTGATATTAAAGTCTAACTAAAGGACAGAATGGAGATACAAATACAAATCATCTTCTAACCTCATAATGAGATGGTATAACCGTGTTTCTTTGAGATGACATGGCTAATCCTGAAGACAGAAAATCTGTTGTGTATCTTTCTCATGAAGTTTAAAAGGTAAAGCTCCTGATCGGGTGACAGGTAGCTCAAGGGGTTGAAACCTGCATTAAAGTCTCTCTGTTATTTCCTTTCACTTACAAATATTTACTGTCCCAAATGTGGAAATAATATACCATTAACCAGACAAGGGGAGATGTGTGGAATAAAGGCAGAGGAAACTTGCAATGCAGTTTAATTTTCCTATTTTTAATCATTATATCGGAGAGAAAAAGGTTAAAAAAAGATGAATAAGGGACCATTTGGATGTAGCAAGTTTCCCACAGGGACAGAGGTGGACCATTGAGCCCTGGAAAAGCTTCACACGGGTCAAAAGGGCAACATCTAAATGAAAGAAAAAATAAAATACGTATCGGCCTCTCTCATTAGAGTGTAGTGCACCGTGGGGACTTCCTGGGTTAATAACTGGGATGGGTTAGCATTACTTTGTGTCTCAGCAGCAGGAGAGGAACACAACCCTTTAATACAGCAGCTTCAATTACACCACATCAGGAAAACGATGTCCCCTTAGATCCCATTAACAAAAATAATACTCAGAAACTGTGGTCTGTGTGTGTCTGGTGCCTTCTGTGCTTGTCCATGTAGGAAGCACTTTAAGTGTCCTTTGGTGAGTTAAATTTAGTTCCTCAACTCTTACATTTGGCTCCTCTACTCATAGAACTGTTTCAGAAATGTGTTAGGAATGTGTCCTTTAGTCAGCGTTGGAAAGACTAATGTGTTTAAAAGCTCAAACAGTGCACCAACATCTGTTAAATTGCTGGCATTGATAATCATCACAACTACCGGCAAATTGCTGCATCTTATCGTGGGCAATTAACAAAATACGGAACTTCTTAAACACCCTCTGGCTGTCTTTTCTCTTCCTGAAATTCTCTCTTTCTTTCTCTTTCTCTCTCTCTCTCTCTCTCAGCTGCTCAGACATATGTGGCCTCTTGTCAGGGGATGCCTCTTGTAGTGAATGCCCATTGAAGGAAGCTATTTTGCCAAATGCCAAAGCCATTGAGCTGCTTCATATCCTGTCAGATAAGCGGCCACAAAGAGCTCTCTTTTTTTCCGGCTCCCAAACCAGTTCCTAACATCTTAACATCCTCCTCTCTTCCTCCCCGCTCCCCTCCTACTCATCTTGTTAGTTGATAAAGAGCGTTGTAATGTCAGGAAGGACACACATTCCTCCCGATGTACTCACAGATCTCTAAGGAGCAGGGGTTAGCTTCCTTGCAATGTGTATGTGACAGATCAGAGGGAAGAAGGGAAGAAAAAGAGAGACAGAGATGAGAAGAACAGCGATACACAACATTTAAGAGGAAAAGAGGAACTGAACTGAGAAATACATGTGGTGAAGTGAGGGGAGAAAAGCTGAAACACAAGAAAACATGAGAAATTTCGTAACTGAACTGGATTTTTTGACAAGAATAATAATTCTACACTTTATACCACCTGTCAGATAAGCTCAAAGTGCTTTAAATTAAAAATACAACAGCTTCAGCTTTATCATAAAGGAGCTAATTAGTTGTTTTTTTCCCCCGACTCTGTGGAAAAACTGCAGCTGAGAGCCAATCTTGGCACCAAGTTGAATGTAATGTTTCACTGCTCCTGCACAGCATCCAAAGAGCACCCAGTTAAAAATATAACTTTATGTGATTGCAATGCGAGAGTCAACAGTAGCAAGTTTGATTGTAAATTACATGCACAGAACACCAAAAAGCCTCTGTGCCTCCGGTGAGCCAATGTTTCAAAAACTCCCCTGTGGCAACACTTGGACATCTCACAAGCAGAACGCTCAATAAAAAGCAGGCTTGGTACTCAGCCCCAAACCATTAGCAGTGAGCTGAGGCACTCGACGTGGTACACAGGCGTTAATTGCCTCGTTGCCTGTAACTTTTTTTGGAATCCTTTTTTAACGCTGTTGTTTTTGCAGACATGGTTGTTTGGAAAAGGTTGTAAACACCTGTGTGCTGGGAAATATTGCATGTGATCGGGACACTTGGATGCTGAAGAGTCTGTCTCGGGCTGATAAGTGTAATGCTGCCGGTGTGTTTGTTCACAGACCAGTGATCTGTGTTATCTTGCCAAAGCTTGTGGTTCTTGTTGTTCACTCGAAGATCTTTGATCACTTTATTCACTTTAATCTTTAAGCCATGCTTTGATTTCTTACTCATCCTCCATTCTAAACCTGAAACTGATCTGCAAACTGTCTCCAGATGATCCAGTTGCTGCTACTGACTCCAGTTGACTAAGCTAGAAAACAGGAGGAACCTTCCCAGTAACAATATCAAATGGCAACATAAGTATGTATTTCAATGTTTGCATGGGCATTCTTGAGATCCTGGAAATAGTATGTCTTTTTTTTAAGTTTTTTACTCCAGGTGGATTCAAAATCACTGAACTTTATTTGAAATGTTCTTTCCATTTCTGCACAAGTAAACGTTAGCTCTTGCTCATTAAATTTACCATCCATAACATTTTACAGTCCATAACTGCCTCAGAGTTTATTTTCATTTTATTTGTACATTTTCAATTTGTCAACATGAACTATTTCAATTTTGCTGCCCTGCTGACTCTGCAGAAAAGGCTACTATATGTAGCGCTAGCAAAAACAGTGTTACATATGAAGTCTTCCCACTTTGGCTCCTATCAAAATGGCTGAGATGCTTGTGGCTTTGTGATTAAGCTGCTGCAAACCACACAGCCCAGGGAGAGTAAACCCAACATTTAAACCAAAACCCAGATACAGGCAGCCTGGGCAACAACAGTGGCATATTAGTACTTACCTCAAGACAAAATGTCCATCATTTGTGTGTAACCCACATTCAGGCAATTCGGCTTCTCAGCACATGGAATTAAGTCTGGGAGGCTTGAGGGGGTTTGGGGTAGTATTATGCAGCCATTTGAAAACCCTGAATTTTATGGAGGAATTAAGATGACTTGCTGTAAAGCTGGTAAGACTTTTTTTCACATGTTGTTATTTTTCCTTGCACATTATTCACTGCTCTCTTGTTAATGGTCAAATACAGATCACCAGGGAGTTGGATTCGAAGCAAGCAACAATTGGATATCAACAGCGCCATTACTTACCAAGTCCCTGTGAATCCCTTTCTGACCATTGGGACTTTTTCTAGAGGGGAAAACAACCCATCTGTCCGGCAAATGCTTCCATATGGACACAAAGAGCGAGGCACATTCTTGTGGAAATAAAAGCAGGTCCTTTAATCTAAGAGACATAATCAATAAATGATAAGGTCTGTAGCCGCAGGGCAAAGCGGTAGTTTGAAGATAACTTACGGCAAGATTAGTGATGGGACAAAATTGGGGGGTTGGGGGTGATGGTGAATTAAAACAATATGCATGGAGGACTGGAGTTAGTTGCTTGGTAATCACGGGTTCCTATCAGCTCTTTAGATCACTTCCTGCAAACTGAGCTCGGTCGAATTCAAGTGATCATTGTTTTATCTGGAAGGAATGCTAATTAGAGCTGTAGAGAAGCCAACCCTTGCCGACATCACCAAAATACACTATGTGGTCAGTTTAAATGAGACAATAGATGCCTTCACAACAACTATTATGCAAAGGAGACATTGGAGTATCAATTCGGAATGCAATCTCCGTCTAGCAAATATTTACCAACAGCCAGAGACGGGGCAAAGAGCCTAAAAGACAGCTAGCATGTTAATGACTGAGTATAGAGAAAGGCTGAAATGTACATTTCAGTAACAGGGGGTTAGACTGAGGCTTCTGAGCGTGATTCAAGCCCCTTGGGAATGTGCTGAGTTTAACATTTGATGGCGCAAGATAACCAAAGTAGTTGGCATTTTCAATCAACGTGTCAACACAAATTTCAGTTGAGATTCAAAAATAACACCAAGGATGGAGGGAGGTTTTAGGCTTGGCTTTGATTTCATGGTACTATAGGCTTGAAGACCACACTTATATTTGAGTGCCATAAGAATTTGTTCATCTCTGGAGCTGTTTCTAATGATATGGAATGACCCAGACTGGTCTAACAGTCACTAAAAATAGAGATGCTTATTTGCAATCCCACATTTTGGCCTTACACATACAGAATGGTAAACTGTGACACCAAAGCAAGGAGTCTAATTTTCCCTCTTTAATGGGTATTGCTGAGATTTAACTCTCACAAGCCTGGAAACCGTTGAAATAAGAAATATGAAAATATATTCCTATTCCTTATTACTGGTGAACAGGAACACTGCGGACTGAGAACTCTTGGCATTCACATCATGATTAAACCTTGAGTCACTCAACTGTAAAGAATTTTTTGAATTGTTCCTTTTTACTTTCCTTCAATCCAAAAAATACCCACGTATTCTTTTCCCTAACTTGAGACCTGTGGCTTTAGGATGATGTTAAATGCAGCATGTGTAGTTAGTGGTTTGTACCAGCAGGGGTATTTGTGTACGGATCCTAACGATGTCCGCAGTTTATCAAATTAGGGGGAAAGATGTCATGCACTATAAACCTAATTCTTTGTTTCTGTGCTGTGGCTGACAGTAGGCACTGGAGTGTGTGAGCGTGTTTGTGAGTGTGTGTGTGTGTGTGTGTGTGTGTGTGTGTGTGTGTGTGTGTATGCGTGTGTGTGTGTGTGTGAGAGAGATTTATACCTTTTTCTAAATGTCAGCTATGAGAGTGACAGTAATATGATGTTTCCCACCCACAACGGAGGAACACACACAGTCGGCAACCTCAACGTGGCTGTTTCCTGAGCCTATAGGGTGTTCCCAATCATCTCCTTACCCACAACATAGACGATAAGCATGCTGCACTATTAATGTCTGGTCCTGTGAGTGAAAGAACCAGGCAGTACATAAGGAAATAAAGCAAATTTGAGTCTGGCTGTAATCTGTTGAAATCTGACTGTTTGAAATTAACACCAAGACTTTTTAACCTGCCCATCTCAGGACAGGTTTAATAGTAAACATTGGCAGTGAGGAGGGGAAGAGCTGTACACACATTTGTAGTAAAGGTGAACTTGACCACTCATTTACATTCACTGGGTGTTTCCTTTTGTCAGTTCATTTAGGGCTCCTCAGATGTTGGTGTGAACAAATCAACATTTAGATAGTGTACTAATGTGCCACTGAGACCCTCTGAAGATAACTACCTTTGATATGACCCCCTGGGACTCACACTGTCCCCAGCTTAGTCCCACCAGCAGGGGCAAGACAATCCAATCTATTTGCCCCCCAGAGAGATCAAAGCCCCAGCCTCCTCCTTTTCATTCTATTACCAAAGACTCCACCTTTGCAAAGTCCCAACACAAATGAGATTGCACATCAGCCATTTTCTTTGGTGGGGTTAAAGACAGTGTTTTTGAAAGGACAGAAAACATGCAGGGACATTAAAGAGTTTGGGTGATGAAGTAGAAGAGATGGATCGGGGGTAGAGTAGCATAAAAGGAGGTGGGAAGTGGGAAAAAAACAGTGATTAAGGCCTGATGACTGTTAATGGAACAATGGTTAAACCACTGGGGCCATTACTGTGCCATTGTCTGCTAGGATGCTTTTTTGGTGAGTAAAGGTCTGCCATTACACAACACTCAGGAATTTTGATGCTCATGCATGAGCACAGGGATATTCACCCATGTCTCGGGCTGGCACTCATCTCCTGTTGAGCATGTTTTATGAAATGAACTGAGGGCTCAAAGACACATACTTGCCCCTCATAGTCTGTCTGCTGTGAGCATACTGGATTAGGCATGGTAACCAGCAATGCCTACTGATGGCATGTACTCATACTAGAGTTTGCTAATCACTGGCTAAACTGTCTCACTTCAGTATTATAAGTCAGTGGTTCTCAAACCTTTTCATATCAAGGACCTCTAACCTGACACAACATAGACCACGGACCCCTATATGACAGGGTTTTGGCTTTTAGATGTTTTATTACAAAAAAGTGTATGAAACCCATGACCAACATAGTCATACATTCTGTCATTGAGTTACTCATGGATGGAAATATAATGAAAATAAATAATTCACCTCTTTGCTGGGGACCCCCTGGAACCCACTCAAGAACCACATTTGCAAGAACCACTGCTATAAGGTATAGGGTTTCTGCGGTCACCTCTATTCTCTATCAGCTGGGCTAATTGACTGTGACTCCATAAGCCAGCCATCTTTCAATGTCATATAACTGAATATAACTTTATTTTTTACTGAATAGGGACTCAGTATGTGTTAGTTTCCCACCAACTCCCTCTGTGCAAAATATTTTTTTGACTTCTTTCGAAAAACTTTGTGAATAATGAGTAAATTACATGTGTGAATCAGCTTTGCGCAATGTGGTTGTGGCTGAGGTAGACTTAACATAGCAGCCAGGAGCTGAGCCAGCTCTGGCCCTTCTCCTAGACCCAGCCCCAGCCCCAGGCCGCCAGCAGCAAGCTTCTGGACCGACCATAATGAAGAGTAGGCATTTTTATCCCCAGCTGTAACTCCCCTTCCCCCAACCCCAGCCCCCTACTCCCGGGTGCATCTGTTCAGTCCCTGCTTGTCTGGCAGAGCGGGTAGACATTGCATATTGGGATATTATTTGTATAAACAATGGGCAGATTGTTTGTTTGCACTGAATTGGTCGCAGCTGTGTAAGCACTAGGATATGTTGCACAAGGAGGGACTGGAAAGAGCGAGGTAATCCACCTGAAGGACACAGGTGGTGGAGGATGAACTGAAGTGCCTACATGGTCCTTATGTCCCGCCACCACTGGCTGTAAAATAAACATGAGTCCTGAGGGTAACAGAGCATAGAAAAACACAGGGTATTGTGGTCACATATCTCTTTACTTGGGCTTCCATACACAGTGTTACTGTAACAGGCAGCTTAAACAATATAATACGACCGCTTGTTTCTGTTTTAGCTCAACACACTTAACCAACCATAGGCGTTTACAGTTGAAGTCAGAGCAGCTAAGCTTCCTTCATGTGGTAAACGGAGACTCAAATGTGGTATGATGTCATCCGAGAGGGACCTGAGACCACAGAGGAGGTGTCAGCTGCAGATGGAGAGAACACCAGGATGGATCAAACCAGTCATTCATGAGCCTTCCCTGGTGAGCTAACCCAGTGTCACGGCTCTATCCCTGGGATAGCAGTGACAGACGGGCCTGGCCCCGTGGTCACCACATGGAAAGCCCCACGCACAGTTCTTTGATTAAGTGGAAATGCTTCATAAGCATCATGCTGATATTTTATATGAAAAGTCTGAGTTAGACGAGGCTACAGACAGCTGCTGGTTAGTTTAGCTTAGTGTAAAGGCTGCAGTTACCCTGTGTGCTGTCACCATGATGCTCAAAGCTTATAATAGTCCAACACATAACCCTCCAGAATTTTTTTTTTCAAGCAAGGTATAAGTTCTTTATTAGTGAGCTTCATGGTGTGATGCCGGTACAAAAACTTTGTTACCTTAAAACAGGACCAGGCTAGCTGAGTCATAATGCGAAGCAATGCTAATGTGCTGCTGGATATGAGCTTTGTATAAGTTGGACGGGCACAAGAATGGAATTAATCTTATCTATTTTGCCGCAAGAAAGCAAATAAACAAACTTCTCAATCCCCCAATTGTTGCTGGTTAATTACCTGGAATGTAACACGAGACCCAATCAAAGTACAACACGTCATCACCATGCTCTGTGAAAACCCTTGTTTCCCCTGTTGTGTTGACATCACCCAGAAGTTAAGCCAACCTGTTCTCCACCTGCAATCACACACTCAACGCATTGTGTTGAATGAGTTGTCCTTTGTTTCATTATTATTTCCCAAGGACAGGGAGATTTCCCCTTATTGCTCAATCAGGCAGATTGTCATGCCGCAAAGATGAATAGTGAGCATTATGCTTCTTTTATGAAGTGATCAGGGCCAGCACCCAGAAGTTTGACACCTCCCTGTGAAATGTTGTTTACATAAGAGTTTGGTTTTGATCCAAATGCTCTTTCCAGAAGTATGACATCGCTTTCATCTGACAAAATAACATGCATTGCCTCTGTGTACACTGCCTCGATTCTTTACCCCTTTCATCTCTTGATGGTTCACTCATGAGTTTGTTAACTCAGGGATGTCTGTCAAGGGTGTTTGGCTGCAATGTTGGAATAACAATGGCAGATACTCAAGCAGAGAAATTCTTTATTGTAACACTTAGATCGTGAAGGGAAACATTTTAAGACAGAGGTATAAAGTTCTGCTTTACTGCTCATTAGGGGTCATCATTATACACTTTACTTGATGAATATTAGTCCACCTAGATCAGAATCTGAAGTGTTTTATTGCGGAATGACAACTGACAAACTTCACATGTGTTTGTCAGTATTTTCATGAATCGTAACAAGCATGCGTGGTGTTAAGACACACATTTGCTTTAGTTACATGTTTCCAGTTTTTGGAAGTGTACAGTAGCATGAAAACACATGCCAATGGAAATGCTGATTCATTCTTGTGGTATGACAACACCAAATGGTGTTGGTTTGGATGCCATTGCGTGGGTGAGTATGCTGTTTCTCCAAACCTATCACACCCCAAGATTTGCGTGTACGTGTGTGGACATGTGTAAATGTGTTTGTATATGTGTAATAGCTGCAAGGTGGCATGTGGGGACGTGATGTTGTGCGTCTGTTGTCGTAGATGCTGTTGCTGTTGTTTCTCTATATTTCCCTAAATGTACCGTAGCTGCATGAGTGACACATACACACAAACACACACACACAGACACACACAAACACACACACCCTGGCCTTCCTTGAGTTAGGGCACATGCCTGTGGCCTGTGTTAGTCTGTGGTTGGAGTAATGATGACAGGCTCACATACACAACACACACACACACACACACACACACACACACACACACACACAGATTCCAGGACCCCCACAAACATGACTTGGCTGAGCGTGCATGTTATATTGTACTGCTGACAATGCTCCCATTACTCTTAATTACTCTGAGAATGGACACTAAATTTTTTAAATGGAGTGTGTCTCTCTGTCTGTCTGCCTGTCTGATGGTCAATTCATCTAACCTCAACAGTGGTGGAATAAGTATTCACATTCTTGACTTGAAACTATGGTAGGCGATGTTGGGGAACTTGCAACAGAAAGGTAGATTTTGAAAGTATCCAAGTATCCGTCCTTCTAAAGCCACTCCCCCAAAACACAATTTCATGCACAGTGAGGGCATGAGCAGAGTTTGCACAGACCAAATAAAATAATTGGCCATGTTTATTATAGTCCTGCAACCACCACAGAAACAGGATTTGTTTCATTTTTTGTGCCAGAGCATTTGATTTATTGCTGTCAGGATGCTTAACAAATATAACACAAAAATTCTTCTGAAATAAACTGCCTACACTTTTAAGTAAAAGTTCTGGCAGGCAGAATGACTCGTACAGTGTTGTATTTTCATCTTATTGTGTTATTATAACTGGTGCATTAACATGTAAACAGCTCATTAATTGCTTTTTAAAAATCTTTAAGGCTTTAATCTTTTCTTTATCTTATTTAAGTGATAGCAGCAGCTGTCAAATAAATGTTACAGAGTAAAAAGTACAATGTTTCCGTATGAAATGCAGTGATGTACAAGTACTCTGAATTATACTTAAGTACAGCAGTTGAGTAAATGACCTTGGTTACTTTTCCCAGCTGATCATCAATGACAGTCAGAGTTAACCACACCTGCAAATGAATGTCTACCGATGTTAACAGATGAAGAGGTTATCTTGCTCGGTCAGATATCAAGAGTGTCTTGTGCTCCTTTTGATCTGACATGAGAATCAAGCAGAAAGTACAGTAATTTCCTCACTATCTTCTAATCTAAAAAGGTCTAATTACAGGCACCAAGGTGTATTTGGGTGGATTCATGACCTACACATTAGAGCACATCCATTGCACAAGAGCCAGGAAAAGGGACGTGCTGTGCAATTGGACAGATTGAGATTTTTTTGTTGTTGTTGCATCACAAGAATTGCTGCAGTGCACCTCATCTCATGAATCCTTGTGTAGATTGTGTAACATGAAGTAATTAGAGGCTTTAGTTTGGATAGCTAGCTATCTGCTCTGCTCCAGATGAAGGCAGAGAAGTTTTAATTAGAAACTATAGCCAGCAACACCAAAGAGGTTAGTGGCAAACACTCACCGGGACACATATACTTTGTTATTACCTCTTTGCAGTTAACATTTGACACAGCAGCATGCTGTCCTGTTTTTAATGTTCATCTGATGACATAGCCCTGATAGACCATCCTCTGACTCCACAGCAGGATGATGAGGCCTGTTAGGGCTCCAGTAATGACTCATTAAAGTTGTATGTTTGCTGTGTGTGCCTGCATACATTTCAGCAATTGTATGTAATGAGTTTGCGAAGCGTATCTGGGCCAAACATTTAAACCATCCATCCAGCCTCAACCACGGATTTGTGAAAAATGGGCTGAGTTAAACACCACTGACTGATTGTTCAAATAACTTGCTTTCCAGAAGTGGCTGCTTGTCAATTAGCCAGAAACATTTCCCAGCCGTACCAACCGTTGTGTGAATATTTGGACTAAATGGTTTAGATCCTCACTGCTGCAGGATCATTTCTGTTTGAGACAGATTGAGTGAAACCAAGACATTTCTTTTGTTTTTTTAACAAAACAGTAGGTCAGACAAAAAGTTAAGAGTATTGTTTAATAAAAACAAATATATTCAACTTTTCTCTATATAACATTTTCTTATAAAACAATATATATAACAAAATTTACAAAGCATGCAGCACCATGTCATAATACTGGTGTTGACAGAATTCAATAACTCAATTAAGTGCCACCTCCTGGTTAATATTTACAAAACAGTAATTTACTGCAATAACTGAGGCTTGAAGTTCCATCAAAAGAGAAACAAAACAGCTCTGCCATTACCGACGACATTAATCGATCTTCCCACAACTTGAAATGTCACTTCCTAACTTCTGACTCCTCATCTGTTGACGAGGAATTGGATCAGTCTGTCTTCCACTGCTGCATCCCTCTGGGTGTATCATTTTTCCAGGAATCATGTCTTTCCTTCCGGGTGCTGTTTGTGTCAGCAACTTTGGCAGGAAAGAATGTCTTAGGTGTTGGGTGTCTGTGTGTGTGTGTGTGTGTGTGTGTCTGTATGTCAGCATCTCAGGTGTATGCAAGGCTGAAAAGTGTTTGTCAGTGTCTGTGACTGATTTGTGGGTTTCTGCTGGGTTTGTGTATCTCTGTCTCTGTTTGTGTCCATGCGTTTGTGTCAGCGTCTCTGACAGGTGTGTAGGTTCCGGGCTGCAGTCCTGCTGACACTGTGGTCTCGCTCTCCTTTCTCTGGTCGGCAGGCCATGCCGTCGCCACAGTCGCAGCGCTGGAACAGCTCCAAGCCGTGGGTGCCTTTCCGGCGGTGGCGGGTACACACCTGGCCCTCCGTCAGCACAGGCTTACAGATGCGAGACCAGAAGTGTCTGGCACAGCACAGACCCTCGGTGCAGTCTGCGGATCTCAGGCAAGTCTCCCCCTCTTGGCCTAGAGACATAGGGAAAGAAAGAGAAGAAAATATGTTACATGAAACAGACATCACTGAACACTTCTTGAGTTGTTACTTGAACCTAATAAAGATCAATGATTCTTAACAGGACAGTCACCTTTCACAGCATGAGGCTGATGGCCGTTGGCAGTGGGGGGCCTCTTGGCATGGTGCTCCATGGTGTTGTTGTATTTGTGCCAGCCACTGACGATGGATGTATCTGTACCATCTATGTCATTTGCTTGGCAAACACCTAGAAATGGCAAAGGACAAAAGAAAGAAATGCATTTAGGGTCTGTATATATCACAGTGGATATTAAGTCATCCACCCCTTGAATAAACCGAAGTGAATTGTTATCAGTAAACATGCTGACACACAAGACAGACATGACTACAGCAAAATATTCCCAACAATCAGAATATTGTCAATAACTTTGTAAAGCTTAAATATCAGTATTTATGTCTGGTGGGATGCCTCTGCTCACCATTGCTACAGCGGGTTCCTGTGCAACACATGGAGTCCCGTGCGCAACGCTTCCTGCTCTTACGGCAGGGCAGGCAGGCGGCTCGGGCTTCGTTGCAGAATTCATCACCTCCGCAGTCTTCATCATCCATGCAAGCACCTGCCTGCTATAGTTTGTTAAAAAGAAACACAAGCAGCGTGTCATTTTTAGTATTGAGACATTACTTGTAAAACTTACATGAGCGCAACTTTTGTCGTGGCGCACAGAATTGACTTTTACGCACGGAAATTACCTGCAAGGTGTCTACGGGTAATTTGTGTCCCATGCTACCGGAGGGAGATGTGCGCGGACTCGGACTGACACTGTCATAGCCTTTGCTACCCGAAGCACCGGGCAAGTTTTTGATGGCGTTGGAGTTCATCAGGACTGTCCCGGTGTAAACGTCCCCAAGGTATCCAAAGAGCGTGAGATACACAGCCAAGAAGCGATGCGCTGACGGTATCTGCATGATTCTCCTTTTAAACTCTGCTCTGTCACAAACACACTGGGGGGGAAGTTCCTTCTGTTTTGCTGGAGAAAAAAGATGAGTGACAAAGTCCAAAGCGGCCTTGAATCCTGAATCCCAAAGTTTCCAAAGAGTTTCGCCACGGAAGCCTCTTGCCTTACAGTCCTGGGATGATCTCTTTATACATGTGGACCTGTTTGTCTTCCCGCCCCTCGCTGTGCACAACAAAGGCGGAGGGGTGGAATTTCAAAGAGAGCCCCACTGTACGGAAATGGCTATTCTCCCTGCACAAGACTGCCTTTCACAATGTTGGTGTAATGATAATGACCTGCAAAGTCCGTCTGAGTGCCCATCACTCGGTGACGCACACTGGAAATATATAAATATATCCATACTCAAGACTTACACAATCTCCTTAGTATAAAATCTCATTTTAATAAAAAGAATAAATAAAATTATTTGTCATTTTTCAAATTAATTTTTCCTTAAAACAAGTGGTTTTAATTTGTGCCCACCAGTTGTTGCGCCTTATTCTTGTTTGTTTCAAACATAATGTGACAGTCTCAAAACACTGATAGAACAAAAATTATCTGTTTTTGAATAAATATGAATAAAAGAATAAAAGTTTTTTCCTTGTTTGGTGGATCACTTATTCAAATGATCAGAATTCCTTTGGTTTTCCAAAAAAATATTGATGCCAAAAGTTCATTATGTCTTAAATGACTTGATTTTGATTACTCTCACACTTGTATAGATGTAATTACTCTAAAAGAACAAATATATGCTACAGAATATTGCAGCATATTTTACTTGTTAACTTATTTCGCTTTATAACTGTAACAATCTCGCCGGTATTCTTCAAAATGTGGGATTTTCTCTTTTCCCTCCATCTTTATCAAAAAAAAATAGCTGTGGTTATTCCCGTTTCTTTGACATTCAAGTAGCCTAACTGCCCTTTGGCTGTGTGAAGACAGTGATTGAAGTCAGTTGCGTCGATTAACTACTTCATTTGATCCTTCTGATTGCAAGGGGGGCAATTATCCTCCAAAGTGTGCTTGATTACACCAGTGGCGGACATCAATGTGTAGGATATGCAGACCATTAAGGGGTGTGAAAAGTTTACCGAATTAATGGACTTCCGTGGCGAGGCCTTTCAGGCTTGACTGGCACTTGGAGATTAAAGGCAACTCTGATCTGTCCCTACTCCCTGACCCTCTGGGGCTCCTCCACTGCAAGACATGCCCATCCTTAGGTAAAAAAGATACCTTGAAATATTCAAATCAGGTTTTAAAGGTGTGTATTTGACTTCACATTCCCCCCACAGCAAACAGTCGACTTAAAACAAATATTTGTTTATTGCATTAAGCAGTGATCAGTTCAGCAGTGACTGAAACAAGCGAAGCTGTAAAAAGAAAGAAAGCTCACAGGTGCTGAAGTGCGTGATGGAAACGAGCCCTGTAGTCTCTCCATGAACATTTCTTGGCACTTGGACGTCATCTGCTGGTCACTCAGCCGATGTTTGAGTGTGAGGATATGTGTGTGCGTGAACGTGTGTGTGTTTGTGTGTATGACACAGAGATATGCCATACACACCTGACAAACACACTGTGGCACTTTGCACGTTTGAATTGCTGTATATCTTTTGAAGTTGAGCTTTTATCTCCACTTTACTAAATGCCAGTGCTGGTAAGGTGAGCTCCTTTGATGCACTTTGATCCCCTTTGATCTCGCAGAGGTGTCACCCTGTTGTTATGGCTGAAGCCGTTCCCCGGTCCCCCAAACAGATCTGTTGTGCGAATAACACAGAGAGACCAGAGAAGCTGAATCATCTGCACTTACCAGTAAGTGGATGACATTAACTCGGGGACTGATTATTAGATCGCAGGCAAACATAACCACTTCACGTCAGGCTGAGACAGTGGGGTTGAGAGGTCTTACCTGCAGCTCCCTCTTGTGGCAACTACAGCAAGCTGTAAAATTTCCACAATCACGCTTTCAATCAATCATTCCGAGCTGCTTAGAATAATTAAGAGACAAACACCACTCAAAAGTATTGTTTTTACTCTATAATTTTAAAAATTTTACAGGTGGCACTCTGCAAAATCAATTTACAGCAGAATAAACAACATAACGCAAGGCAAATATCAGGTAACATCGCAGAAGGCGTTAATATAAGACTCAAAACCAGTGGTTTGCGATGGCATACATAAGGCTTTGTGATAAACATAACCTGCTCTTAATACAGTAAAATACTTATGGTATGCCTACAGATTTCTTCTTATCCTGAGCTCTCCATCCACGTTATCCAATGATTTTTATAATTTAAATTTCGGATCTGTTTGGCTTCCTGGGATAAAACATTGGCTCAGTCAAACCAAACAATAAACCGAACAATAAAATGAGAATTTGAATGCATTATGATCAGCACTATCATACCGTCAAAGATTGTCAACAGTGGCAAAACTGCAAATCATTCTTGCCATTGCTAAATGCTTACATTTCATGACTTAAACATTTGATGATGGATGGTCCCTCCGATTTATAGTTCACTTCACTTATCTCAGACTAGTTGTGATTGACTTCATAAGACCATAGTAGATATGTAGACAAAAGCATGTCATTGCAGTTATCTCAGGTATGATACGTTTCAGTTTTAATAAGGGTTCCTGTGTGAGAGAAATCAAAGGGGTAAGCAGGAATTGTGTCATCTACAGTTCTGTCAGCCATCAAATGACTAGAAATTCTGTTTCCAGAGTGATTAATGTATTTATTGATATAACAAAGGATGAGAAGCAGCCATTTAAGAGGACACATATGTTTTTTGAGGTGTATATGTGTTCATGCAGCATCGAATAGGACTCATGATGTTAATTTTGAATGCCATTGATTTAAGGCACTTACATTTCTTCTGATTTTATGCTCTGATTTTTGGACGTGAGAGGCAATGAGCTGGGTGAGAGATCATGGCGCTAGTGGTTAAAGTTGTGAGTTTCATAAAATATAATCTCCCTCTTTTCTTTTGCCGTCTGTCCACAGCAGACATTCTAAAACCTCCCTATGATGATTAAGTCAAGGTAGTCTTAAGATAATGTGAATGTGGTCAATTTTGCCTCCAAAGAAATTAGGAAGTAGTTAATTTATATAGATGAACTTAACACACTTAATCCTGTTTAAAATACCACTTAGCACAATGTAACAGTGTCAAGTGACATCAAACTAATCTTCACTCAAATTTACAAGGTGAGACAACTCTCAAATTTTCTGAGGAAGGAAGTCAAGTATGTTACATAGAACTCAAGCACAAATAATTATACAAAAACAATAACTAGTAATGTGATCTCACCATCGCTTATTAAAATTTATAACAGCACCAAAAACATTGAAACCATGTTCACAGTTATGTCAGAACTATACAGGCAGGAACAGAGGACGAGGCATTTGTATGCAGGTAGAGAAGCATTTATATGTGTGATTAAAAGCATATTAAAGATCAGAAAACGAGTGTGACGTCATCCACTGAAGCATAAAAATTAGCTAAAACTGCTGATTTTCTCAGTTAATGGTCTTAAGTGCATAATGACACATTGCTTCATGGAAATACTAGTTGACATTTCATGTGTCGGTGTGTGATTCAATAAATTTTAAGCAGGGCACTTAAAGACTCATGTCTCTTTCCACTGAATGCACAGTGTTTGTGCTTTTCAAGGTAGGTTAATGTTACATAAAGAGTACCGAGTATTTGATTTTAGCCCGGTTGTATTTGCGTAAATTCAAATACTGTATGTGCCGTACATGCTGTATGCCATATGGATGTTAAATAAGAAAATCAGTGACATTCAGGTTAGTCTTGAGCACTTGATACCAGTTTTACTTGCAAACTGTAAGGTGTAGATCTCTGGAAAGTATCAGAGAATGCAGCAAGCAGCTGCATGTTAAAAACCAGGGAGCAACTGCAGTAAGGTCTTCTAAGTCCAGAAAATATTTCACCAAATATTATGGAGAAACAAATACAGGGGGGGGAATCAGCCTTCAGCCTCCTCTCTTTTTAAGTCATCCATCCATTTTCATTCGTATTTATCCTCTAACACAAGAAAATTAATCCGCTCACTAAACATTTTTCCCTGTTAACTGGGAAAACCTGGCTCCATTATCTACCACTGTTGCGTTGTGTATATGTGTATCCCTGCACTTTCTTTGCCTTTTCCTTTAGAGCCGAGCGTAAGACAACATCGAAGAAGTGCTACAGCAGTCCCATTATAAATGCTTGATCCAGAGCCACAGTGAAATAAAGGCATATCGGTGACCCAGAGGGTGTGCCATCCATCCGTTTATCTTCTTTTCCATATCCGCTCATTCATTTTTAAAGCAGTTTTTTTAACAACACAGCCATGTCCTCGAGATGGCCTCCAAGCCAACAAAAGAAGAGTTTCTTTTGGTTTTAAGGGGAGAGGAGGACTTCAGAAATCAACGTCCCAGCCGGAGTTGTCATCAGGAGGCGGGTCCTCGTTGTCCTCTGGGAAGCTGTCAAAGTTACTTGTGTCGACTGCTGATGTGACCTGGTAGAACAACAGAAGAATAATTGACAGAAAGACTAAACAAGCTGGCAACAAATGGATTGGGAGTGTGAGAGTGATTACATAAAAGCAACTAGAAAGACAATTATTATTATGAGTAAGGCTATCAGCAGTGTGCACTTACATTAGGGATAATAGGAGGCGTCAACGTCCCCTTTTTCAAGCCCTCCCAGTTAAAGCCCTCAAACCATCTAAAGGAAAAACAGCATTGTTTCTTAATTTCATAATTGTGTTTTACTGCACAATTATACCGTGGAGAGAAATTAATAACTAAGAGGGTTATATTCATTTATAGACATACTTACTTGTGCTTTTGGATGTCTTTGACACCATTTTTCAAGTTTCCTAGTCGTTCAGAAGGATTATCCCTGTAGCAGAAAAAAATTACAACAACACACACATTCAGCATTCAGACCACTTCCATGAAGAGTTTAAACTGCTGGAAGCACCAACACTCACCTGCATAGCTTTTTGATTAGGTTGGCAGCATTTTTGGTAATCTTCTTTGGAAATTCAATCATGTCGATGCCTCTCAGGATGATGTTGTAGGTTTTCATAGGATCAGGGCCAGAGAATGGGGGGCTACATAAGAGAGGCAAAGATATTAGTCTTGAGTGGAAAATGCATTACTATACAAGAATTTAATCAAGCGACATTCAACTGTGTCCTCGGGCACCGAAGAAGAAAACTCGCCAAGTTTCTAAATACTTTTTCATTTGTTGTGTAGTGGCCAATATATACGGAAACCCTGCGAGGCAAGTACGACATTTTTCCCCGAAACTGTTTTTTTAAGGAACAGAAAGATTATCCAGGGAAAACATTTTTACCTGTTCTTAAGTCATACACACAGGAGAGAAAACGATTTAGATCAGACTTAGAAAACGGGTCTACATAAATTTTTTATTACTTGCCTCTCAGGGCTTCCGTACTTATATGCTATCACAGGGAACACTTAAGACATTTGTTTTATAGACAGGCCCGAGCTTGTGTGTACCTGCCAGTTAAGAGTTCAAACATGAGGATTCCTAGAGACCAGTAGTCGGCTGAGATGTCGTGGCCCTTGTTCAGAATGATCTCTGGTGCTACATACTCCGGTGTCCCACAGAAGGTCCATGTCTTCTTCCCAAACCCGATCTTCTTGGCAAATCCAAAGTCCACCTGAGGGAAAGAAGGATGGTGTTCTGTCAGTCAGAAAAGTTGAAGAAGAATTATAATATCAATTTAGTACTTATTTGTATCAAATTATATTCATTATTTCGCATAATGATGGCAAAGCCGGAAATTGTGCCATTATTCCAGTATTGCAGTTTTTCACTACGACATGATGTATAGGAAGAGTTGAGAAGCTGGTTGCTGGTCTGCCAAAAGCTACAAACTTTCTCCACAAGAGAGAAGGGATTGGTGGTACCATAAACCATAGAACACAGAACACAACTTCAATTATACTCATCTTTATATTATAATTAAACTTTTATTCAGAGCCAACATGCAGCAATTATTACAATTTCAATTGATCGTTCATTCTAGCATCATGGAAAGATGAGATTTCTCTTGTTTGCAGCATTTCTGACTTTCACTAAAGACACAGAAACTGTGACTCAGAAGTTTTATTTATCTCTTACCAGTTTAGCATAGCCCCTGTGGTCCAATATAAGGTTCTCTGGTTTGAGGTCTCTGTAGATGATTCCTTTGGAATGCAGGTAGGCGAAGGCCTCCACCACACAAGCTGTGTAAAACCTGGTGGTTGCGTCCTCAAATGAACCTCTGGAAGCACAGCAGGACAATAGAGCCGATCTGTGAACTTTGTGGTAGATAACTGTAGTAGTCCAGCAAAAAAATAAGTTTTAGGACTATTACTGTAACTGCAACTCTCTACATGTTTTGGTAGTAGCATTACCAGAAATAAGACACAGCTAAGCTAGAAATGAAGCTTACCGGTCTCGAAGAATGGTCCACAGCTCTCCTCCTAAACAAGCTTCCATCAACATGTAGAGGTACTTGCTGTCCTTGAATGTTCTATAGAGTCTGAAAACACAGGAAAAAACTGCATTGGAATCTAATTACCACATATACAACCTCCCCAGTTGTGTGGGAAATATTTTTAGATCAAACTGTCTGTTATCCATTTTCTAAACACAGTATATGGTCAGAAATAGAGCCATTTGTTTAGTTTTTGTGGGTGTGTATACTGTATACTATATTTTATGTAAAGTGTGGCACAAACATAAAAACTCATATGCTGTCCTTTCTTTCAGGGTCAAAAGACATTGGAGGATTTTTCAGCATATGCAGATAAGGAAACAGAAAAATGGGAGGACAATTTTTTATCAACATGAAAAAGAACCTGCAAGCTCCTCAAAGAAAACTTTGGTAATAACGTCCTTCTGGCTCTGATGTAATAAAGTACTGATCATTGTGATACAGTAGATTGTTCATATTGCCTTTCAGTGAAGCTGTTGTTCACCTAACAATGAAGTCAGAATGGGCCTCCTGCATGATGAGTTTCTCTGAACGAATGTGCTCCTGCTGTCTTGTGTCAACAATGTGCCGCTTCTTCAGGATCTTCATGGCGAAGGTTTTGTTCTCATCACTCTTGAGCTGAACCTGCGGTGAGACAGAAAGAAAGAAATTCAAATACAAAGGGTCAGCCTTGCACGTTAACCTGCGCAATTGTAAAGACGTGAGAAACAAAACAAAACAAATGATACTGTCACAATGTAGTGCACCGTACCAGCTCAACACGACCAAAGCCACCAACCCCCAGGGTGTCGATGATGTTGAAGTCAGCTAGGTTGAGATTGAAGAAAAACGCATTCTCTGCTTCATACCTGTGGTGCCCGGGAAAAGGGAGAAAAAAGACAGAACGGGAAAAGGATTAGAGATGAGATGAAGGGTGAAAGAAGAGATAATCCACCTTCAACAACCTGAGACAAAATATCCGTCTTTCCTTCAGCTCATTTGTTTGCAAATCTTAGAGGATTTAACTCATAGTAATCTATAAAGGATGTTATTGAGGATGTGGTGTGTATAAATATGAACACGGGAACAGGATGTGTTTGAGTTTAGTCCTCTGGCACACAACATTGACCTCTCTTTGAACACAGACTAGATTGTGCGCCCCATTCTTGATGGGAAAGAACATAGACGGGACATCCGTCACACGAGCTGCTCACTACTCAGCTGGCTCTGAAGACATGCCTTGGCTCTGCCACAGAACACACCAATGCTGGTATGCTGGTAGCGGAGACTGTTTCCACGTGTCCATCCCTTATCCCCAGATGCCCCGTGTCTTCTCGGGTTATTGTTTGATCCAGACAGAGTTTCATCAGCTCAGTCTCTGGATCAGTGGGCTTAGGACAGATCTGAGCCTGGACAGCCCTTTCTGGGTCACTCAGAACATACTATCGCCTCAACGTCAGGCCTTTTCTCACACACAGACGGTATAGCTATATGTCATTAACAGACATTTATCAAAAACAAAAAAAACCCTACAAGGAAGACTTGTTCAGATAAGTCAACTATTATCTTAATGGAGCAGCAGGGATTACATTTATTTGCGTAAAAGTCAAACAATGATTCATTTTATGTTCCGGGTTTAAGTTTGATTAATAAAAATGGCAAATGAGACTCTTTCTTCATTCTGAGCTTATGTGGCCATTTGAGATGTGGAAAGAAAAGTTTATTCCATCACACTGCAAGTGATAACAATATAAAGTTTTCCCTAAGCTGCATGCCAGTGGGCCCAGCGGAGGCACGTGTTGGCACGTTACTGAGCACGGTGTTTCTCAGAAACACATCAGGTTACCAGGACAGCCTGTGTTTATTTGTGTGTGTGTGTATAGGCACCACCGTTAGATGGATCACAGGTGACCCTTTCATCTTTCTCTCCCCTCCCATCATCTGGAAGCCGGCCCAGAGAACACTCCAAATCCCAAAATGCTCTCTGCTTAAGAAAAGGACGGAGAGAAGTAACCCGAGAGTACAGGAATTACTGAGTGTGGGACAGGATTATTAATAAGGTCATGGTGACATCAGTGCGCATATACTTATCAGTCCATACATACATACTGAAAAGCACAAACAAAAGCTATGGGATGTGGACATGAGGTGTTTGGGTCCTGTTAATGAAGGAGGTCACGCAAATCCTGTCAAGATAAAAAGAGGCCATGAATGAGTGGATCATTTTACTTCATGCTGGTCTTTAAAAATGTTTGAAAGTAATGGCATCATTTGACCAGCAAGTGGCAGTGTTGCTCCATTAGAAGTAACAAGGTAAGAAACAAACGCTTACAGTTGAAAAATACTTCTAAGCCTTTCAAAGCTGAACCACAAAATTGAGCTTGTGTTCAGAGATCAATGGAAGAATCAACAGATACTCTATTCTGTGAAAAGGATGAGTTAAAGTTAATAAAATAAGACAACCTAAGTTGAAACCAGCTGGTGGAGTCATCAATTCACTGAATTGTAAAGAATAGATTTGTTTCAGGGAAAAAAAACCTTAACAGTTACTCTATGCCTCAACCAAGGACACACAGGCTCTCTGGGAGTCGATGAATAGCAGAGATATTTACTAAAGCAGGAACACAAATACTCATATAGATTTTTTGTTCAGATTGGCAGAGAATAACACTTGTCTGTGCATGACTGAAGCATTAGATGGAATATGATACCAGCGAGCAGACCCAGTGGGACTGGAACCATACATCCACCTTAAATAGATGTCTACACCATGACCTTGACCGAAACTGACACAGAGCTCAGCTGCATCCAACACTGTAATACAACCCTGGTGAGTTACATAGCACATGTATTTTCAGGTCCCTTATATGAAGTCGAAATGACATGTTAGGGTCTTATTATTGTTACGTGGCAAATCAATTTACCAGCACTGCAGTACAAAGTGTTCCTGTGCGGGTCAAGTAGCACCCCAGTGGGTGATAATCTGTATCACTGAATGGATGAGATCATAAAAATGATGTAATCCCCATGTGCCTAAGTGTGTGTGAGTGTATATGTGGGAGAGAGTGTGTGTATCCTGATTTCCTTTGCTGCAGTTCTTTGTGGCCTAGCCTGGCTCAAGGGAGAGGAGAGAGGAGAGGACAGCATCTCTGACCTTAAAGCTGACTCTCATTAAATGCCACTTTTATTTACCAGTAACTCCTGCTTATTGAACTCCTGCACCCACCTAACAGATGTGCAACATGCTGAGTCACACTGGGTCATATTTTCTCATCAATCTTCAATCATTAAGAGTTTTCTTGGTAGATGGGCCATGGTTAGCAAATTAAAGGATCTTGATACATGTCATTACTCACTTTTTTGTCCTTTCAAAATCAGTGTTTCTGTGTCTCAAATGTCTCAAATCTAACTTTATGAAACTTGCAGCCGCCCTGAATTGAGTAATCATACATAACCAACTGCACGTAACCTAGGGACGTCGCAATTCATGGTTAGACCTGCAACCTATAGGCCATGAGGACGCCCCACAAAATTGTTTTAAAGACTTCTGCAACTATGCTCCAGGGAATTTAGATAACACAATTTAAGATTTATTCTCAGAATTTGCCAATAAGATTATTTTGCCTATGGTAATATTGTAGTATATGGTGAAATTCTTTTACTTTTGTCTCATCTAGAAAGTCTCGCCTCCGACTAAGCAAAATACTTAACTAATGTTTCATGCAGTCAGAAACACAAGTGAAACATTACAGCAGAGACAGATATCGCTCTACTTCATGTAGTGTGAAGCTCCTCCTGCAGAGAGAAGCAGCAGCTTGATCAAAAACGCATATAGCACATGGTACATAGATGGGGGAGGTAGTCTTTGAAGAAAAACCTGTCAGCCTCACAGAAAGCAGCTGTAGTTTGCTGTATAGTTACAGTACCGCTGCATGGTGCTTATCCGCTGTGACCAATTAGAGATAGTTTCCATCACCATGGGATCCTGACTCAGGCTTTCCTCACCAAGAAACAAATGTGCTCTACTGGGCGGGGGGCACCAGCAACAGATGATACGCACAGCACACTGCAGTGAACACTACCTTAATCAGGGTGAAAATGACTTTGATGTGACAGATCTCAGGGAGCAGAGGGAGATAGTGGCTTTATGTTAAGGTTAAGTTCTACAGAGAACAGGGACGATAATAATGTTACAAATAATGGCCAGTCAAAAGTGTGACTTGTTGCCCATTTGCATTGCAGTTTGCGATTAAACTAGGTTCCTTAAAGACCTAGGGCACAATGTGGTAGAGAATACACACTGCTGCTGTCTTTCCACCACAGACATCAGCTGGCAGAGCAATCATCAGTGGTAGTGAGCTGTAAGGGGCACCTGGTCAGGGCTGACTGCCAGAGGCAAACCTCTGCGTCCCCGTATTATACCTGTCTTCTCTCTTCCGTCAGTGCCTCTGTCCAACACTGTGACTGGTGTTGTGTTCAGCTCTTTGTTGATTAAATTACACTGATTCGCAAAAGATGACTGACACTCATGGCAGTCGGCTACAAAATCCAGAGCATCGGACAGAAGTGTGGTCTGCTTTGCCACCGGTCTCGTTCACTTCCTGTCTGTCCTCACTCCGTCCATCTACATCTCTCTTTCCCTTTCTGTGGCGATAAGCTGTCCCTGCTCTCACTATCCACCTGTAATCTGCCATTAGTGGGTTGCTGTTTCTCCTCACCTTGACTCACAACATGGCACATAGTGAGCAAAGTATTAGATTTTGTGTAGCAGCCTGAACCCCAAGATGCCCAACTCACTGCCAAGATGTCCTGTGCCTTCTATAATGCAATTCTCTTGTTTCCATAGTGACCATAAATATACATATTAATTCCTCCAGAAATAGAGGCGGAGGTCAGAGTCTTTGCATTCTGGCCCACCACATGGGTATTGTCTTGTTACTAACAGACCTAAAGGCACAATGCATTAACAGCTGGCCTAGAGCACCTTCCTTTAAAAAATGTTGCAGCTGGTGGGCCGCCACTATAGGGTATAACTCAAGGTTATTGAGACCGAAAATTAATTTCCAAAAAGAATTGATTAAAAGAAAAGATGACCAATAGACAAATTAAGCCCAAAGCACAAAACATAAAACATGTTTGCATAATGGGTATTTTAATTCATTTATGCATACCAATAAATTTTAATAGTCTTACTTGGCTTTGGCATCAGCATCCTCATGGCCTTTACTGGACACGTCCTCCAAACCTCCAATCAGGTGCTTGAATGAACTGCAACACAGATGGTCAAAGTTACGTTGGCTTACAGTATGTAATGAATGAATAGCTTATGGTTAGAGGAATTAAAGCAGTCTGTACACTGCAGACGATTCCGTATAAGAAGCTGGTACAATATATGGCCAGACTGCCATAAAAAATGCTGCCAGTTACTATTAAATATTCATCAGTCTACTTTTAGAGAGCCTCTAAAAATCACTGCGAACAGACGAGAAAACAGAGCTACCCTGAAGAGGTGTAAAAATGGGGGCTGAGTGGGAATGAATTTTAAAGCAAAAGTAGAGGTTGCACATACATTTTTTAATGAATGAATTATAGAATAGAAAACATACTGCACAGAGTAAAAAATATCACTGCAGAATTTATCAGAAGTTATCAGAAGTTATCATTAGACATAAAATCCCTATACCTATCCCAATATTTTCTATTCTTCTAGTACTTAGTATTGAGTTCATTTACCTGAAAGAAATGTTCTTTTCAGACCTTAATAATACCATAACAATAGTATTTGTGAATTTTCTTACAAGATATACCAGAACTGAATTCATTGCAGTTAGTATTAACTATGGAGGATATGGATGTTAAAGAAAGATTATGATGAGATGTTAACTGCAGAAAAATAAGCTACATAATACGCTAAAATAAAATCCTCCAAAGTTGCACTCCTAGGGAGATCTGGTACATGAAAAATGACAACTATGCTTTGGCTCATTTCTCTCTGAAGTACGATTGCCTATGAAAAAGACTCCAAACATCCTGGAAGAACAACTAACAGAGACAGTTTTAATACAAGGCTCATCAAGCTGTCAGCCAGAAGATGCAATACATCTGGTGTTTCCTCCTGTTGATACAGCCTGTGAGCTGGGACTGTATCTGAGCTTTACTTTAAATGTTCTGCTGCTGACAGTGTATATCTATCTCCTCCTTTATCTCCATCACAGCTCCTGCAATTATCCAATATTCTACCTTTTAAGCCACACTGGACATATAGAAAATGCATAAATGCACACAGAATAACAGAATAATAAATATTAACAATGGCCTCTGCATCAAAACTGGCTGGCTGGGTGACACACACACACCATGAGCTAGCATTTAGCTGCTTGTGTGACAGGCAGAGTGAAAGGCTCTGGTAATCACCTGTGCTGGATGACTCACTCACTATCTCCTCTACTAGCTCTGAGGATGGCCCATTTGTGCCTTCTCTGTTCCCTGAGGCCGGAGGGAGGCCCTGAGTAAGCTGATATCATCTACCATCTCCTCCCTACATCCCATATCCATCTGTCTCTCTATTCTCACCACACAACGTAATGCTAGAGATGGAGACGCTGAAAGACTAAACCATTCCCTTAGATACTGACCTGTTATGAACTTCTTTGGATCAACATTATTTTTTAAATACGATCTTACCATAAAAAAGGTGATAAACATTGTAATAAAATGTCAAACCATGTTACTGCAATAAAAGGAAAACAGCAAGAGATGAGGTGAGTGTAAAGGGCAGCTGAAAAATATGGTTTTGTTCTTTGAAAATCTCCTGATACATAATAGTGGAAAAAATAGCTCTTGTTAGTCATTCCTAGCATCAATCTAAATTCCTTTCTGAAGTCTATTTAGGATTTAGGACACATTTTACACCTGCCTACTTTTACCACTTCAACTAAGCAAGCCCAAATCTGTCCAAATTTTAAAACATTTACATGAGAATTAAGTGAGTCTGAACATAGAAGCTGGATCAATCAGCAGACTTCAGGTGATGGCGTGATTGCCTTTTATGGCTCCCTAACTTTGTGAGCAGACATTCAAACAAGGCGCTGTAGTGAAGTGAAGTGAAAGTGGAGAATTCATCTATTTCTCACCTCACATTTATTGAATTTGTTGGCAGTGAATTTATTGGATAATCGAGGATAAATGTGACATTTCCATGAGTGCCATGATGCTTTTTGAATAAAAGCAATGAGAACTAAATGTCTGCCATATTCAGCCACAAAAGTACAGAAGTGGCTCCATGGTGAATCTCAGTAAAGGTAGCACTTCCATGAAATTATCTTACCTGATATAATGAGCAAAGCAGAATTTGTGGGCTAGTTGCTCACGGCAGACATTCATTCATTCATCAAACTCTTTTCCCACTGGCCAAATTAATTTCTTTATCACGCTGACAAAAGTATTGATAATGTAGAACAGTCATTGTACTCTGTGGGGATTAACTTTATTGATACTCACTCTCTATCGATGACTAAACAGGTGACTGCCTCTGCTGCAATGACGTTGGCCGTCCTGATGTCCTCCCTGGACAAAAAGATCAACAAACGCAATCAGACACAATGGCAAAAGTGACACATTTGATCCAATAATCACACACTGTGAGGCCATTATTAAATCACATTATTATTAATTTTAAATGCAAAGCTGTGAAAATGGAAGCACTCAAAATTAAACCAGCTGTCCATCACTTATGTCTTATTAATGTCCATTCACTCTGTAAATGGCACTGGCACACAAAGATTCGCTCTAACAGGCAACACACATCACTGCATGATTGGCATTACTCTTTATTATATTTGACATCAAGTTCGTCTTCCTCTGACGATGATGACGCTTCTTCAGAGGAGTCGCCCCAATCGCATGAATCCTCCGAGTCTGTGTCCCAAGTAGCCATCCCTCACACTGTCCCACAGCGATAAGCTCTAACTTTGAACCAACGCACTGCCCAGGGCAGCCCTCCAACTAAAGACACGTCTGTTGCACTTGTATATAAATTTCCAGTCCGAGTGTAGTGTTATCCACTGTAACGCAGACAGAAATATTAAAAAGCAGGAAATTCTTCAGGGGATGTCCCATAAGCAGATTATTTTATGCCCCATCTTTTCAAAACAGAAAAAAAGATCATACGCTGGATGAATTTAATATCCCAATGCAGAGCGAATAAAAAGCTACAACAGGCACTGGTCTAGATTTGAAAAGTGTTAACACTAACAATCACTCTCTGTGTCTGATCTGGACTCATACGTATGGCAACCTATTTCAATCAGCTGAGGTGACAATTCCTCCTCATGTAATGTCAACTCCCTCTGCCTTCCCTCTTCCAAACACACATTTAACTCCCCCTCCTCATGCACACGCTGACACACACACACAGCGCCTCACTCTTTCTGTCGACCCCTTTGAATAAAGGTCACAGCTGGTGGGGGAACAACACATTTTGAAAGGTGAGGAATACAGACGAGAAGAGAGCAGAGGAGTGGAAGGCAGTGCTTGACAGGGGTATAGGATTTATTAGCAGATCACTACTGGGGTCCTCTAGCTACCTCTGATAAGCTCCTATGGCCTGCATCCATGCTCTTAACACAGTGCTCTGGCAAACACTCCTCCACCTGTTCTTCTGTTTGGCCACAACAGCATTCAATACCATTTACAGCACACTTACAGTATTAATAACCAGGTTAATGGGTGAAACAACAGCAAATGTCCACGTTTGGATGAAGACACTCTGTTACACTGCGGTTGTTACTATTGCTTATGTGATAATTAGTTTGGGGAACAAGAGTCTTGATGGGTGACAGTGACAGTGGGAATGAGTTCTCAATATCACACAAGACTGAGGTGGAAAGAGGAGAAGAGAAGACAAGAAAAGACAGGACTTTTTGGTTTAGTGTGATTCATTAAGTGAAACATAAGAGACCTTCACAAAATGGGTTTAATAATGTGATGATTATTCAAATATTCAGAAGCTGAATAGCTAGTTTTGCACTGTTAAGGACTGTTGAGGCACAAATGCCTGTAATGTGCCAGCTGTGAATTTGCCAATGACAATCTGCCAGCTGTAGTCACTTTTCAAAAGCCATTGCTCCTACCCTACCTGCCTCTGTCATGTTTTTAATTCATGTCACATACTGTATGTATAAAAGGACACAACACAAATACTTCTCAAAGAGTAGATATTCAACGGTAAGTAAGTCATTAGTCAGTCAGTTTTTCAAGGATTTAAACAACTTGAAATAACTTTCCTAACTTCAATGCAACAATATAGCAGATTATACATTACATATTCTAGATGATTGATATTTAAACAAAATTCAACAGGCAGTTTTCTCATCAATGATAATGAGCTACAACTACAGCGACCCCCACAATCTGTTACATGAGTTAATTTGTCTCATAATAGGAAGTGAGCAGCGTTTGTTTCATTTACTAACCATGGTGATGCTACAAAACAACACAACACTTCGGGCTGTATTGAAATAGTTGTTACATAAGCATGAATTATCCTTAAGAGACCTCAAGGGTTTCATATTAGAGAGCAGCTTGATACACCTGTCCCTTACTGATTGACTGTAGCTGAGGAAAACAACTTAGAGTGCCATTGCGTTGATACTAGCAATGCTATATGTGAAACACAATCGCTAAACAACATCTGTCAGAATGATTCATATGCACACTGCTGAGCCTAAGTCATCCGCTAAGCCAAAGATGGCTCTGCACTTGTTAATTGAGGTGCAATGAGAAATGCATTGGAAAACACGCACACACACATGCTGAAGCACAGACACACTAAAAGTAGCTGCACGCTGAGCGTGGAATGTCCTTTGGACTTCCACAGGAGCAAGCCTGTGGTGTTGATTTCCAGTAGATATTTGAAATGAACCTGGTAATTGGACAGTGATCTGTTGTCCCGGGATCGGGGTTATGAAAATAATGTGCAGGATTAGAGGCAGAGAGTGGAGAAGTAGCCACAGTGGAAGTAGAGCCGTGGTCAGGACAGGGTCAGCACCAAGAGGTGGCCTTGGGATACACAGCCAGTGATTTCAATTCTGTTACTGAGAGGCATTCAGGTAGCTGTGTATGAAGCTTCACAGGTTGGTATGAAAGTACTTAAGTAAATGACTGTGCCAGAGTTTGTGCAGTTTATTCCTATTAACTACAAATGGTGCACATTCCACATAACTGCAAAGTATGACCACCTTCCAGGGCATACCATACAGGTGCTGGTCATATAATTAGAATATCATCAAAAGTTGATTTATTTCAGTAATTCCATTCAAAAAGTGAAACTTGGATATTATATTTATTCATTACATACAGAATGATATATTTCAAATGTTTATTTTATTTAATTATGATGATTAAAACTGACAACTAATCCCATTATCACATCCCAAAATCCCATTTTCAGTATCTCCGAAAATTAGAATATTACTTAAGACCACTACAAAAAAAGGATTTTTAGAAATGATGGCCAACTAAAAAGTATGAACATGAAAAGTATGAGCATGTACAGCACTTAATATTTAGTTGGGGCTCCTTTTGCCTGAATTACTGCAGCAATGCGGCGTGGCATGGAGTCGATCAGTCTGTGGCACTGTTCAGGTGTTGTGAGAGTCCAGGTTGCTCTGATAGTGGCCTTCAGCTCTTCTGCATTGTTGGGTCTGGCGTATTGCATCTTCCTCTTCACAATACCCCATAGATTTTCTATAGGGTTACGGTCAACAAATTTCAAACACAAGCCATGTTGTTAGAATAACCAAAGACTGTGTGGAAAGATACTGTGGAAAGGTTCCTTTCAAGGCTCTTATGTCTGAGCTTACACTAACACTAACTGGGAACCAGTGTTTCTCATGTACACAATTTATTTTAGTAGCCTGCTCAAAAATAAACCTTTTGTGGCAGTGTTTGTATTTATTATTTCTCACTGTCAAATCCCTGCTTGGCTGACAGATCAGTCAGTCAGTATGTACCAGAATGGTGAAATCCTTTGTGAATTCAGGGGCTCCAACTGACTTTCAATGCTTAATGATGTTTTCAGCTCCCCCACCCCTCCGCCCCATCCAGCCCCATTCCTCCTTTGGGTTCCAACACCTAAAATGCATTTTTTGGCCTGTGGGAAACTCTGAAAGAACAGTCCCTGTTCATGACTACATCATAGCATAACAATTGTGCATGTTTCCAAAATAAAAAAGGCAACATGGGAATCTCTTTGATGAAGTACGTCTCAAGCAATCTCAGAAAAGATTCAGATCTTTGGTCTGAACTGGGAGCAGTAGCTGTATAAAATAAAAAATATGTCTTCTGTCTAAAAACCTGTGGTATGCTTAAAAGCAATGTAAAATATACAGAGGACAGACAGGAACATAAGGCAGCAATTTAAAATAAACAGATTTATAATTAATAGATGAAGTTAATGCTTTGACTCAAAGGATATGAGCTATAAAAAGATTCAGGGTATGGTTTGGAGTGAAGGGAAAGGGGCAATCCAAAGCTGCATTCAGGCCGATGCAGCATTAATTTCAATGAGACCACTGTGTTCGTTCAGTACAGACACCATCGTAGCAAACACAGGGTGGGGGACAGAGGTCATCTGGTTGATTCTGGCTCAACCTTTGCAGAATCACAGTGCAGCAACATGAAGCAGTGCACTGCACTGCTGAAAAGATGATATGCACCAGGTACAAAGACTGTACAGTCATGCCATCGGCTCTGTCCGGCCGTACTAAGGGCTGAACTAACATGACCATGTTAACATGTTCACAACGATAGTATATACATGCTGACGTTTAGCAGGCATAATGTTTATCTTAGTTTAGCATGTTGTGTTAGCATGCTACTATTTGTTAATAAGCACTAAACACAAAGCTGAGGCTGATGGGAATGTTATTTAAGTGTTTAGTCATAAACTAAAGTACTGGACAAATTAAAATTTGACCTGATGATAGGAGTACTAGATGAAAAATTCAGTCAATCTAAGTGGTTAGAAATTATCCTGAGGGGGACATGAATGTGTGTACCAAATTTCATGGCGCTCCATCCAAACGTTGAGACATTTCACTCATAGCCACAAATACAGAGGGGGGCAAGTTACAGCAAAGAAAAAAAACTAACACAAAGTGTCTTAGCATAGAGTCAGGCCACCAGGAGCCTCCAGAACAGCTTCAGTGCTCCTTGCCAATTCTGTGAAACTCGATTGGAGGGATGAACACCGTCAATCTACAAAATATTCCCTCATTTACACTGTATATACCGTCTTTATTTAATCAGGTAATCTTATTAAGCTCAAGCTCCATTTTGCAAAAGAGACCTGAGTGCAGCAGACAGAAAGAAAAACAATATTTATATTTTATCATTTGATTTTATGGAGGTGGTGGTGGAGAGCAATGTCTTATATGTTAGTCCAAAATCTTCCATAGGTGTGAAACTGGGTAGCGATCTGGTGGCTGTAAGGTTACTTTATTTGTAAATTTGTGAAAATTAATTAATGATGTGAATTAAGTCCACAGCACTTAATTCACATCATTTTCATACTAACCAAACCATTCAGTGAGGCCTGATGTCGAGAAGCATCTGCCTTTGATATGTTTCTCCACTCTTTTATTCTGAATTTCCTTTAATTTTACCCCCCATCTGTATGATCCTCATGGGGATACAAGAGGAAAAGTCAGGGGGCCACGTAAATCATAGACGCCAATGACTGTACAGAAATTTATGCCGATGTAACCAATAGTTGTTAAGATATTTCAGTGTGAACCAAAGTGATGAACGACAGCCAGACCGCCGTTTCCACTCCTAGAGCCATGATGCTAGCGTGTCCCTTGCAGCAGTGTGCATCTTCTACTCATTTCTACTATTCTTATCACAAGTGTCCCTGTTGAAACAGTACACACTGTTGTGCTAGTACTTTAAAGTGGACTTCTCAGTTTGTTTCATCTTCTCACCAGTACCTGGTAACACCCCCACACTAACGCAGCCTCTCACTGTCATTTATAAGAGGGCTATTATTGGTCTGAAAGTAGTCAGACACTGATACCTATCCCATTTCTGTCAGTGACATCACATTTTAAAAAACAAAAAACAAAGCACTGTCTCAACCTCTACTGGAAAACCCTTACAAACACACACAAAATACACTCAGGAGAAGAGGTCATGACACACATTGTCTGTGCTACAGATGAAGTTACACCTAAGCTGAAAGTTCACACTTCACCATGACAGGAATAATGTGATATGAGATATGTTGCTGTCTACGTCCAAACAACAGCTTCAAACTGGAAGTCTATCTTTTCCCGAGAACATCCACTTATTGGTATGAAATACATAATTTAATTAATTAAGATAAATATGTAATGCTTTAATGTACACACACACACACACACACACACACATCCAACCCCAGCACTCACACAAGCTGTAACACACCATTAGGGCTGGCAGAAGAACAGACTTTGATTTGTAAACATGTTGTTCTCACAGATCAAAGGCAATGTCTTCAGATGGACAGAGTGGCCTTTGTGTAGGGGCTATTGAGTTTCATGAGCAAGGACACACACAGTTAACTTCTAATTAGAAAGATGGTCTCGCAGAAGAGCCCTCTGATCAAAAGCCTGGTTCGAAGATGGCTAGCATCTCAGTCATTTAAATTTGCGAAACATGCTTGACCATCAAAGGTGTAGTCGAATGGGCTCGCACAAGACACTCAAAGACAAAAGGTGTTTGCGACAACACGATACGGATACCAAACATATGCCGAGGCAGGGAGAGCACTTGTAGAAAGGATATGGTTTTCTTGATTAAACAATGCCTGACATACTCTAGAAGGTGCTTTGAACAGCTTTTCAAAACTGTACACTACTAGAATCCTGATTCTGGGAAACACTACAAATGTATTCATGCATACGGATACATTAAAGACATGTCATATATAATGCACTTTTCGAGTGCTTTACACTCAATGTTAAACATAACCCAGTTGAGATTAACAAAGAGTTAAAAATAACAATAGGCCTCACACATATAGAGGCCCTTGCAATATATGTTTGTGGATATCACAGAAAATTCAGAAAATTCAAGTTCAGCACAAAAGTAGCACAGCTGCTCATTATGAATTAGTACTTTGCGTCATGGTCTCATTAATCAAAGTTTAAAAGGATCAAATTTCTATTTGAAGCAACCCACTACCCCCCTACTGCCAAGAGATCAAGCTGTGAGACTGTGTCTCACAGGTCCTGCATGCATTTTAATGCTCTGTCATTTTTATATCCTATAGTCATTAGCTTTAACATATGGAGAAAGCCCTGCCATCTGTCCATGTTCTGAACATCTCATATAACATCTAGATTGCTCATTTCGAAGATAGAGAAATTATTTATAGTGAGTTTTGACAACACAGGCTGGCATTTATTTTTTATTGGTTCAATGTAAGTCTGTGTTTTTTAAGAGTTTATTGTGCTTATGTGCAGTTTGTGAGGTGAGATTGCTTGAGAGCTAATTTGACGTGGCCTTCATATTGAGCAACCACAAGATGGCGACATCGCCATCTTTTCATGTAGACAATGTTTCTACCTGAACCCTTAAAGCCATGATACACTCCAGAGTATTTCCTATCTCTAAACTCCCTCTGTTTAAATAATACATTGTCCATGGAGGCTCACAGTCATGACAAGACAGAACAAACAGCAGGCTAAAAACAACACTTCAGGGCACTGGTCTTTGATGCCAGAAGCTATATAAAATATTTTTATTACTCTGAAGTGAAAGTATTTGAGTGCTTAGACGGCACTGAATGTTAGCAGTAGCCGTGAATCATTTGATCCCTACAGTGTATACAGCCTGGTTACTTCAAACTTGCCTCGGTACATCTTCACAACTAGAATGGATGTTCCAGGCTCAGGCTTACATAGCATGGATGTTTGTAATGCTGGGGACTGCCAATGCTTAGCTTAGATCTGCTTGTTAATCTCTATCGACGTAAGCTGCTGTGTTAGTAACAGCAACTGTGCTCACATATTTAACACAAATGTGCATATAAGACATACAAAGAGGGTGTCAATTCATTGTTACAGCCAAGAACATCAAGAATATGTCCTTGAGATCACAATGCTCTGGCAACCAAGACAGGAAGTGACAGAAAAAGACTAAAGATAATATTGTCTAAATGAAATGAGTCAGCTGGGAACACACTTTGTGATTGTCAAACACAAGTCCACTCACAATAAATTATTTTTCCCTTCCAGTTTCTCGTCTGTGTGACATAGCTGTGTGCAAAATATAGCACAGACGGGTTGTCACTCGGCGTGGTTGTGAGGGATCTCCACAGTAACTTGAACATAAACACTTTTTTCCCTTTGATTAGGGCAAAAAAAGAGTTTGAGAAAGAAGAGCACAACACAGTAAGTGCATGTGCTCTCATTGAACTTTCTGCAAGGGAGGGGGGGTGTAAACTAGCATCTTTAGATATTTATGATGTTAATATAGCATCAGCTATGAATGTAAGGAAAATGCTAGGAATAATGTATCTTCATTTACAGATAAAAATCTAATCTGATTTCTGAGACAGTTTAGACTCTGTATTTCTGATCAGCTCAAACCTAACACGCTTTGTTTGGTTCAAAGCTAGAAATTTTGTATCAACAAAATTTAGCATGTTATCATGTCTATCAATAAAAGTGAGTGGTGGAAAAAAAACAGAAACAAATAAGAGCTAAGGGCTGATTGACAGCAAATTAGAAAGGGTAGATGCATGTTAAGTGTAAGAGGAAGGATATTAAAGACATATTGTGAGTGAAAATTAGAAGGGAAGTGTGTGACAGTGAAGGAGACAGAAACTGTGGGAAAACACAAGATTTAAATTGGAAGAGGCAGTGTTATTAGGAACAATCCTACCCTTGCAGCGCTTTCTCTCCAAACCAGTCTCCTTTTCCGAGGCTGCGCAGGTAGACAGGGTCTCCATTGGGCATGTCTTCCCTGGTCACATTAACCTGGCAAAAGAACAGAAATGCAGGAGGAGGAGAGTAGTGAGAAAAGTAGTGTGACAGGGAAGAAGATGGAACAAAAGTGAAGAAAGAAGGGGTGGGGTGACCTTATAGGGGTAATGTGTGGAGAGTGAAGGAGAGGTTTCATTTAGAAAAGGGATGACACTTCATTTACACATCATTCCAAAAGAAATTGACATGTAATGATCTCACAAGATGGCAGGTTAATGACACTATTACAAACAGCGGAGAAGCACCGGTGTGACAGATACATTGTGGACGGGTAGTCTTTTACAAACATCTCTGTGCAGGATCTGGGAGGCGTTTCTTGCCACTTCATTAGCCAGATGACTATGATGATGTGAGTGATGGTACACTTTCCAAATCAAAGTGATGGCACTCAAAGAAGATTTTGGAGGTAGTGAATGGAGACAGTTGCTTCGTCTCATGAAGGATCTTGTATCCGTTTTGCACACTTTGCACACAAACTGTAATGCGGTCCACACCTGAGTGACAGTGTAATTATTCATGATATAATATGATAGTGTGAAAGCAGGAAAAAAAAAGCGGAGAAGAAGTAGAGGGACGAAGAGAAGGTCGAAAGCATTGAGCAAAGGGCAGATTATGTGTGTGTGTCGTGAGACAGCCAGATTTGGTGGAATGTCCTCTACACAAAGTGCAATGTCTGCGGTCTAGATAGAGACAAAGTGAGAGACATGGAAACAGCCAAGCAGAAAGCATTGATAAGGTCAGGAGTGTATGTGTGTGCGTGCATGTGTGTTCATGTCTACACCCATGTCCATGAGCTTATTTGTTTGTGATGTATTCGTGCCAGCCTTGTAACGTTTGTGGCATCTGTTTGGGGTCAAAGGAGAGTAAATAAAAAGACAGGAAACATAATGTAGCGTCATCCCTTACAATGACACTTACATCCAGGATATGTGAACTGTGAATTTTTCTTACTGAGACTTTTTGGTTACCAACACTCTCTTATTATCCCAATTCCCACTTTGGGCATCTTTGGTAAGCCATGTTTAAATCTTACCCTTGGTGGATTTAGGAGACATTTAACACTGAAAATAAGGCTGGTAACAAATGTACATACTGGTGGTGGAAGAAACATAAACAGAGTGATGGACCATGTGTAAAATGGACCAGAACGTTACGCGGAAGGAGGAAAAGGACTTTTTAAAAACATGCAGATGATCAGCAGAATAAAAATTAGGACTAGTATCGGCCATCAAGGCACTGAAACATGTTAACAATACGGGTATTTTAAAGGGCCTCCAACTGTGCCGATGCTGGACAGAACAGTGTGTCATCTGTGCTCAGTGTAAAAGCCAGTGTTGATGACAGAAAGGTGAAATGAATGTGACTCCCTTCTCCTTTCCAGATGCTCCCATTGTCGCTGCAAAAGATGATGAAAGAGGCGGCGCTTCAGTCTCTCCTTTCCCCTCTCTCAAGATGATTGATGACAGCCACCTTCCAACCAAAAATACAACCACTTTGCTTCAAAGATAGGTGTATTTTGCTGTGTGCGGCATGAGGCCCTGCGTTGTGATGACTATTTTGGTGGCAGGCTAGAGGCACTGTTCTCACCTTTCCCTTGCTGATGATAAAGAAGGTGTCTCCTCTGGCCCCCTGTCTGATGATGTATTCCCCGTCTTCATAATGTGTCTGTCAGAAGAGAAAAGAAGACCAGAGAAGACCAGAGAAGGTAAGTGTTATTCAGCCACATTATGATTATTTTGTCTCGTTTACCAAATTGGAAGTAAGTTACTCTCCCCAGAGACAAACAGGTAGTCCTCAGAGGAATTAAGGCTGAATTTGGTGCAGTGAGATAAATCAAAATTTGATGCTTTTCCCCTGTTAATTCCAGAGATTGGCAAGCTATCCATGGTGTTTCTCTGCCTTGCACCCACTGCTTGCTTGGATATGCCTTGTAACCTTGAATCTGAATAAGCAGGTAAAGAAAAATTAATGAATAAATGAACACTACTGCATCAAATCTGAAGGTAGCTCCTTTCCAAGAGTAAATTCAATATCCATCCATCAATCCATTTTCTATACCAAGCAATCCTGTTTGCGGACACAGGAGCCTATCTCAGCATGCATTGAATAGGCCATGCAAACTAACACAAGGCTAACACACAAATAGAAAACCCCTTTTACACACAGGTTTACACAGTGTGTTGGATAAAACCTCCGGTGCCGAATAAAATGCATTTGTTCCAAGGACGATTTCTTTTAGTGTATAGAGAAAGAAGATATAAGAACACTTAATATAAAAAAACTCTAGAAGAAAACCAGATATGAAGTTGCATAATGATCTACAAAAGTACAAGGAGCACTAATAGGCACCAACAAATCCTGATAAGGACCACAGAAAAACATGTAGTTTTTGTTTATCATTATACATGTTCTTATGGGATTTTCACTTTCCCAGCAAAATACACAATATGCTGCACCTCAGACCACAATTCCAGACTGAAGACAGAGCTCAATACTTCCTGTTAGATCATACGCAGATTCCACACTGAAGCTGACATTTGCCAGGTTTTTTTTTCAAACTATTGCACCCAAGAGAGGGACCTTACATCTTACTTCACACTGAGCAGTGTGTGTGATTCATGTCTGCTGTGCATCACTCAAAAGCAGAACCTCTTGTTAATAGTAGGTTGCAGATGTATTTAGTTCAGGTTTGTTTATTTATATGATGTAGTCCACATTTCTGTTCTCAAACAGAACAACTTAGCTAGAGCTATGTAATCAGAAATCAACTGCAGACCAAAATTATCTATTACAGTAGAGGATGAGGCATAAAGCAACATGACAGATTTCACCATTATTTGACCCAGCACCACCAACATATACACTCGCTGCACATACAGGGAAAACCAAAAACTACACTACCCACAGCTGATTTGTTCTTTATGAGGGTGACAGCAAAGAAATAAATTAAAGCAAATGTTTGAAGCAACTGTTTTAATTATTTTAGTGTTACTTTCAAGCTTGCCACTTGCTGATAAATTCAATTCAACTACCCCAACACTAATATCTCCCTCAACCAACTGTTCAAACACTTTAATTAGAGTACATTTATAGGCATGTCTAGAATGTCATGCAAACCATCCCATTTTGCTATTGTGTGTAGTCTCTCTCAGCTCTCTCAGACTTATCGTCCTTGCACCAAGCCTAAATGATTATAACATTTTTTTAAGTCATTTAGCTGACGCTGTTATCCAAAGCGACTTACAATTGCTATATATATGACAAATGACATCACAAGTGTTGGCTATATATGCACGCCTCTGGGGCAAATAGGGGTTAAGTGTCTTGCTCAGGAACAGATTGGTGGATGTGTCACAGTGGGGGATTGAACTGAGGTCTCTCACACCAAAGGCATGTGTCCTATCCACTACATCATCACCACCCACAACCCACATTAATTTAATTGCTTGCAAAATAGTCTGTACCTTTAAAGTGGTTTAAAGAGGATTTGATCACGGGGATATAAAGGTTGTTAGACAAGACTTTGGGTCCCCATCACAAGTGTATCATATCTCATCACACAGGTTTGTTTTTACATGCTGGTACAATATTTCAGATTAGTTATACCTGAGCATTAGGGACAAGCCTCAGCTACTCACCACAGAGTACTTTAAAATTCCAGATTGGATGCACACAGATCCCTTTAGCCATGTTTCCACTGCTGACACTGTGGGTGGCATATCTTGCTGCCTCATTGCTAATATACTTTCCTATGACTTTTCTCTTTTGTGTTGTCTTCTGCCATAAAGGCTGTTATGTGTATGAACTGCTTCTCTTGTGTTACATTGTTATCCTGCTGACCCTTTTAACAATTAGGCCTTTGCATTATCATAAATTTTACCTTTACCAACTTAAGGAAAAGGTCCATACTGTGATGGTTTTCTTCTACTGTGGTAAATTCAATGCTGCAAGTAACTTACTAGTTAGACCATGGTTTACATAAAATATTATTGTACTGACCACTGTACAATCTGTGGTCCTAGTCACAAACACTGTACTATGGAAATGTCAACGGCTGCCATGTTACAAAAAATGTACTATGACACAACAATGCAGTCAAAAGATTGCTCTATGTTCATATGCAGTAGATTTTGCAGTGGTAACATACAATGTCTATCAGTGTATAAATGATACACAATGGCTCTCTACTTATATAGTAAAAGATGTAACAGTCATGTTACATGATATCACATTTATTTATATATCTTGGGACACACGTCAGTCTGTTAACTTTAGTTTTGAAGTTTGTGCAAACTGATTAAGGCCAATGGACTTTGAAGTATGATGCTTAAAAAATAAAAAAACTTAATAATGTTATTAAAATTGAATCATTTAAGTTAGCCAGGCTAATTTATTCAATAGTGCATAATGGAGCATCATCACAAATGTGGGCTAACGTTATAACGTTAAGTTCATGAATTAACCTACTGTAACAAAGATCTCATTTGTCTTGAATGTTATTAATCACACAGCTTAACTTACCTGTACTTGTTCGCCTGTGGCCTGATAGATGTGGAGGAAACGATAAATCTGACTGGGAAATAGTTAACTTGAGGCTAACTTAAAGAGCTAACGTTATCCCCACAATGCACACTGACAAGCTACTTCAACAGCTAATTATGTCACGTTAGCTAACGCTAGTAACGTTAGTTAGCAACAAAGTCCATCTGTATTTTACGGTAACAGACGTAACCAGGTGAGCTTGAGTCAGCTTGAAAACTATTAACAATTGGCACATTGAATGGCTGCCATTTTTTGCTGTAAGGTAGTCTCAATGTTTGGAAGGCCACTAATTGCAAGTTTGAAATAAGTGAAATTAAAACAAATCTTTAAATTGCTGTTTTTGCAGGCTACACAACTAGAAACTCCTACCCTAAACCAGCGTAATAGTTACATGGTCAATTCATCCCTCAGGGTAAGTCTTACTATTAAAGGTTTGCATAATTAATGTACTTATTTATTTTTTTTATTTAAAGTAAAATTATCTGGAACTAATTTCTAGTAGTTCCAAAAATGATACACATATACACACTCACTGACATTGAATAACTAAAAACTGAAGACTATTTGAATGCAATTAAACAAAGCCTCAATGTTAGCAGCACACATCAAAAGTGTAAATGAGAATGTGTTTGCATAATCTAATTATGCTGGAGAAAACATCAAACGAAGTGGTGTGCAGATGGGTAGAAAAAGTAATATTGAGACACGCCTCAAAATGCACACTGTCACCAACATGAAGAGTACATTCTTCAAATCTGCAATAAAAAGAACATACCACTGGTTTTCCATGTCTTTGTCCATTAATGAAAAATCACATATCACAACTGCTGTCTATTTTGCAAAAGATGCTGTAGTGTTTCAGGTTTTGATCTCCATGCAGCCATTGATTTGCATTTGTTTACAAACAGACCCTAAAAACTTGCGTTTGATAATCCATCACTAAACATTATCTGCATTCATTTTTTGTAAAAATTACATTATTGTTATGAGGTAATGCAGTCTAGATTTTTCAAATCAAACTACACTTAAACTGCAATACAACATTAGAATAATTGAACTTTGAAAATATTTTATTTACTTTGATGGATAACACAACTCAAGCAAAGAGTGGGGCGATTTCCATATCTGTGGAAATGAAGGGAAGAATATAGATGCCACAAAGAAAAACTTTAGAGGAAAAACATGTTAAAAAATAAAAACATGTTCTGAAAATTACTACGCGGACATTTAAGTCAGTACAACGCAACAGATTATGATATGGCTTAGATTGTCTTAGAACTTGCTTAGATTGTTTGACCCTCTGTGAAAGCTGAAATGGTCTTTTGGTGGCTGTATACTGAATTCCTGAAAAGGTTCCATGAAATTAGTGGGTGGATCATATATGTTCAACATCACCACAGTGAGCACATACTAAAGAGTTGCTCTGAAATCCCAACTGTGCACACTTTGTTCTGTTAAAACCCTCTAAAAAAATCTCCAGGTGCCTTCAACTAGTGTACATTATCTGAATATGCCTTAATTTCCCTTTTGGCTTCCTCCTCTCATTGCAATAAAAGAAAATTAATGTATGTGAGTCTATTAAGATGAGTGCAGTAGGCTTGACAGCACCTTTGTGCTGCAGATGTCACAGGCTTTGGAACAAGGCACTTACCTCCTCAAGGACATCGGCAAGCTTGCTGAGAATATCTTCCTGTAGGCCGTGGAATGTGGGGACGCTGTAGGAGAAAGAAAAGAAAGGGCTTTTGAGAAGAATAGATTCATACATAATAAATATATTACTGATTGAGTCTTTTGTGGTTGTCAGATAAAAAAGTGTAGCTGGCAGTTATATGTATTTGGTTTGAAAAAGTTGACCAGAATCGAAGCAGATATGTGATTTGAAGTGAACACCATAAATATACATAGCAATAGGAACACACATAAAATGACCTGTATACTGTATTACAGTATGTGGATATAAATATTTCAGCATAAACTGGGCAACGTGTCTAGTTACACAGCAGGGCATCAGATCATAAGGTTGAATACACCATTATGAAGCTCTAATGTTTGTTCCGTTTGCTTCCCGGCAGCCCCAATGAATGCTATCTGCCTGTTATCAGGCATACTAAATAAAACTGGTCCAATGTTTATCAAGGAGGAGAGAAAATACCCGAGTTGGTGAACAAAGGACTTATCGCCCTATGATCTCTCTCTCTCTCTATGTTTCTCCATCTCACTCTCCCCCCTCATTTTCCATGCTTTATTACAGTAATCTGAACCATCTTGTCTTGGCCCCCAACACAGGCCCCAGCCACTGTGCTGATCCTTGTGTTTTTGCTTCCTAGAGAGAGGCACTAGCTAATCAGCTATAGGCAGTGAACGCATGACTCTACTCTACTTGAAACATGTGGAGTTTCAGTCCCTCGAGCTGTGAGGCAGTAGACAAAAACAGAAAGCTTCTGTAGTAAATTTCACAATCCAACAGCTTAATTGTGTTACAGCAAATTTATCAGTTATACATGGCCAGCGGGGAAGTGCGGTTCCACAAATGTGGTCTTTTTGATAATTTTAAACAGTCTAACATTACTTATGGCACCATGTGATTGTGAGTGAAGCGCAAGATTTTTACCTTTTTTTTCGTTGGGTAGATGGTTGTGTTTACTCTGCCTTTTAGCTAAACTTTTATCTAAAGTGGAAGGGAGCAGAAGTAATAACCGACTAACCCTTAAAATATCAATTCACAGCAATACACATTTTTATAAACTTTGATGATGTATGTCAGTTAATTAGATTGCTACCCTTTGCTACTAGATTGATTCTGTTGCTGTTACGCTTCTTGGAGCAAGATGTTTGAGTCATTTAGAATACATGCTAGATAGAGGTCATAAAACAGTCTTCACAAGCACTTCCCGTATGTAATACAGTGTGGGATTTCTTTGTCAATTTTTCATCTGTGTTCTTCCTCCACAACTTGTGAATGCAAATATATGATTTCACTGCAGTAAAAGAGTGGGTAGAAGACTCGCAGGGACTAGCATGTGTTTGTTTTTACGCTTAAACTACAACTCTTTTATTAGCTCTGCTTCTGGGAAGCACAACAGCAATGTAATTATCTACATACTGTGAATTTACAAATGGTATAAACCTCTGATCCTCCCCCTCCCAGATGCTGCTTTATAAACTAAACACACAGTGAGTACAAACTAAGCCATACCTACATCTATTAAATATTTACTTACAGTACATGTTCGAGACAGAAGCGTTTTGTGTCTTTTTTAGTCAAAGCAATCACTAAAATAGCTTCAGTCTTAAACATGAAAGTAAGATTAATGTTGTGTTTTTTATCTGGCTGGAAAAATGTATTTTTGGTACTGTGCAGTATGTCTTAAATGTCTTCCTTCATGGTGAAATGATACAGTAGATACAGCAATGGTTGAAGTGGCTTTATTGTGACTGGCCTGCAGATTGGCATATTATACAGGGAGTCAGTATTTGTTATTATGGCTTATATCAACCTACGTTTTTATTTCCCTATCCTGCCATATCTTGCTTGATATTCCCCTTTCTTCAGCAAAGGCTAAAGCGGCATGATTTTGTTATACTGCAAGTATAAAGGGGTCAGTATACTCCATCAGAATTTCAGAGGTGAGACAGGAAGCAGGGTTTAAAATTCTCTATCAGCTTTCTTTTTATTATTTGTTACACCAACCATTTGTTCCACTTTTCATGGGAATATCTGAGTGCAACACTAGCACACCAGCTATGAATGCCTCCCATGAAGGCATTCATAGCTGGAGAAACTAACTGAAATTGTGTTGCAGTTTTGAACATTTATACAACACTTCTGTTTTCCAATGGGTTGAACAACACACTGAACAAACTAGTTCTGATCTATCTGAATATACCCTCGCCTTTAGGGCAACGTAAAGCAGTGAAAGTGAATGGCTGGGTGAAGAGTGTGACTTTCCCTATCCTTAACAAGGTAGTCTAAATTCCCAATAATAAAATTGGTCGTTTTGGAAGGTTTTGACGTGCATCCTATTTTTAAGTTTAGGTATGAGGCTTTGTTGTGAATGTCTAATGAAAGGCTGGTTTCCTATGTGCTATATCCAGCTGCCTGCCTTGAAATGACTCTGCTAGGTAGTGTCAGCATCTGATCATGATCACAGTGATTCATGAGGTTTTGTTCAGTAGAAACGATCCTAGGCAGATTGTCCGCTTTTATGATTTGGGAACTTTAACCTAAATAAAGTGCATATATGCAAGGAATAGAGAAGACAACCTTGAAACCTGAAACAAAGTCATGTGAAAATGGATTGGTACGCGTAATATAGGGATGTGTGCATGTGATATCATTTTCATCGTTGGCTTGATTAAGACCAAAATGGATGACAGGAAAACTGGGAAGTTGAACAGAGATGGGGGTGAGAATTATACTGTTAATTGCCTGTTACGATCACAGCACACTGCTCTCCTTCTGGCTTTTGATGATTCTTCCTTTTATCCTATACTCCATGAAGGCCAAAAAATAGAGTCTGCAGGGCTTTTAAGTGATAATAGGCTTCTCTATAGAAAAGTGGTTAGGATGTAGGGCTCTCTGATACAGATAGGAACATTAAAGAAAGATGATAGAGGAAGGTATTTTTCCAGTACATTGAGGGACACCTTCAGTGACACACAAGAAATTATCGTTGAGTTATAGAATTTATTGGCAAAAATGAGGAGTAAGGAATCTTCTGAGAAACACTTCAAACATATTCTCCTGAATTCATTTAGTTAATTTATTCATTGTCTTTCAGATCAAAGCCCTATTTAGGCAAATTGTCTGTCATTGTGGGACAATTTAGTCTGGTTTCCTTACCTTTTCAGAAACTCCATATACTCTGTGTGCTTGATGAGACCCGTCCTCATCATGATCGTCTGGAAACACTGTCGGTCGATGGCCCACAGCTTCACATTTGTTAGAGCTGTAAATAGGAATACACATAAGCAATGTCATGAAAGACAGTTTTCACCCTCAGGGCAAACGGAATAATCATTTCCGCGTTAATACCTGACCTGCAACAGTTTTACACTTTAGTGAATATCATATGTGCTATGACATTGAACTTGAAATGTGAAATGATTCATAGTTGTGTAGCATGTGGAATGTGTGTGAATTTAAACTAAAACCCTACTGAAATCACATTGGAGAAATATGGGGGAGTGTTGATGGTGCAATGGATAAGACACATGGCTTTGGTGTGAGAGAACCGGGTACAATCCCCCATTGTGACTCATCCACTATTGTGTGGTGTGCGACCTATGACATGAATAGCAATTGTAAGTCACTGTGGATATAAAGGCGTCAGCTAAATGAATAAAATGCAATATGTGAACCTTTAGTTAATTGTTTAGTGACAATAGCTATAATCAAAATGTTTCCCTAGTTGCTGATCAGCCCTGCAGAGCAAGTAGGAGGTATTCTGGACAATTACTCTTTAGTCAGCAGCTGCAGTTAATTGGTATTTTTGGAATGCCTTGCATGGATGGCTTGCTTCAAGTCATGCTACAGCATTTTAATTGGTTTGAGGTCAGGAATCTGACTTGACTATGCCAGTGTTTGTTTTTTTACTAGTTAAACCCCTCGAGTTACTGATTGAAATGGTGTGAAGAAAGTTATGTTAAGCTTGAAATCACAAACAGCTACCCTGATATTCTTTTGTACAATTTCCCGGAACGATTTGGAATGAATTGTTCCTTCAATGATTGCAATCTGCACTGGCCCCTGGGGCACCAACTCCAAACCATTATACTCCATATTATACATGAAGTAGATGGAGGTTAAAGTGTTGGTATGTAGACTTTTTATCATTTAAATATAGCATTGCAGCAGTCTTTGCAGAATACGCTTTAAGAAACAGAAACAGTCTAAAATGTCATGCTAAATTTTTAATTTTTTTTTTCCAAGCTATTGATTGATGGAGGCCTGGGTCTTTTGAAATTCCTTGTCTTGCCATTTTCAGTGTTTCAAACCTCAACAGCTCTTTCTCTAGGGTCCTCCGTAGTCACTTTTGATCAGAATATGTTTCACTTCAACAGTTCTCTGTTGGGAAGAGCGGACTCTGTTGGAACCAGGCCGTGTGGGTTTTAATCAGAGCAGTGGACCTCTAACCCACACCTGAATGTGATTATGTCTCCTCATTCTACTGCATTTCATAGAAGAAAGTGGGCTGTTGGGGTAGAACTTTACAACAAAACATGTCAAAAGCCCTTATTTCATCGAGCTGAGCCACATTGTACAGTGACTTCCAGAAGTCAGTGCTTCACTTTGTTAATAGCTGTCTGTGATAATTATTTCAAAACAACTTTGGCGTTTCTCACAATTGCCAGTATCATTATCTTCTGCAAGAAAGGCTTTTATTTCGATTTTAGTGTTTCAATAGTGCAGTTGTACAGTAGACTGTGAGGAGTAATATGAAAGAAGATAGAGAGAATCCACAGTCTGACCCAAAAACAAATCTGGAGATCTCCAGGGAGTCCTGTGGCCACAGGGACATGTTGTAATATTAGATAATATTAAATTTATCAGATAGGAGTCAGTCTGCTTGGTATTTATGTCAGTGTCTGTTACTAGATCCTCCCAATGTGACACTGTTTTATAGAAAAAATCAAGTTTTGTTAATAACAATGTGGTATTTATTGATTATAGGAAAATCATTTTACACTCGCTGTCCTCAAGCAAAGAAGTCACAGTGCAGGCTCTGCTACAGAACAGCACCCCCTGCAGCTAATGAGAAATCAGTGTCACTTTAGGAGGATGACTGCTGGGGCTGCAGTTTAATGGGCATTCCTTAATGGCAGATATTAGATACTACTACACTTAGTAAATCTGATGACCAACCTTTTTTTCTATCCTTGTGAGTACAAAGGTATACCCGATAAGAGTGATGAAATGTTTCTCTGTGAAAACCTTAATTCAAATGTGGCACCATGAGAAAAAATACACACCTTTGCTATCAAACAAACTTATATTTTACTTTAATCTAGTGGTGCTAGAAATATTAGTACGTGCCAAAGCAGACCGTGACATTTATCTTAAAAAGCGGAAATGAAGGAAGGTGTCAATAAGTGTACAATATTACATTTTATTCAGCGTAGTCCATTTATTCAGCAGTTACCAGACTTGAATTTCCTTAATGATTGATAATGTGCTGTAATCCTTCTTTTTAAATATTTATTATATATTTTAAATACATTTATTCAGCTGTACCCTGATGGGGCGAAATACTGGTGGCAATAGCTGAAGATAAAAATATAGATTAAACAGATAAAACACAGTTTACCTATGGGCCTGTGATAGTAAAGTCACAGTCCGACCCAGTAATAATGATTTTGGTGATTTGCCAATGAAAATGTGTCTCAGTTTGAACTGACAGTAAAGTTTTAGACATCTATTTTACATAAACTTTTTTGCTCATTTCACATTTAATGAAATACTGTCAAAAGACATTAAGACTATATGGAGCTCATATTTATAAACTCACTTTTAAGCTACATTTAGTTGTTTCAGCTGCACCACAATCATCCTCACTCAGACATATTCACATCATCTCCATCATGATAACTATAATAGCAATGTTCCATCAGGGCGACTAATCACAACATGACAAATGATTGTTCATCGGTCAGTTACAGCTTCATACTGAATCGTTTGTTTTAAACAGTGATTATTGGAGTAATGTAGCCCTCAGTAAATGTTTCAGTGCAACTGCTGACAAGCTGACAGCTGCCTTAATTTCCACAGAGTCACAGTGTTATTAAGCAGGACAGTGTAGATTTTATTCTGAGCTGTAGATGAATCCATGAAGTCCTTACATTGATGACAGATTGATCATAAAAGCAGTCATGTTAAAGATCGTGTTTGGGTAACAAACTAATCTATCTATCTAACTGAGGATTCCATGTTTCTAAACACCTAAACTTATGCAAATCAGTGCGTTCCTTATGTGCTTTGATATCAACAGTATGAATGAGGAAATGACACTATGTGTCAGACAACAGCTTCAGGCACCACAGGAGGGGAAGTAGTCAGAGAGAAACTCAAGAGTTTGTTGAAGCAAACCTCCTCTCAATCAGGTTAGCTTCACAGCATACTGTCGTTGTTACTCTGGGATTTATCTGGTCTTGGTCTTTGAAACAGATAACCCAGAGTTTTCCCTTAATCCGCTTTCTGAAACAGGATCCAGGTATTTATATACATACACACAGGGTAACTGCACTCCCACAGACAACACAAATCTTTCTCTCCAGACCAAGAGTTTGGCAGCACTTTAAAATAGGGCCAAACCGCAGGAGTAATGCCCTCATTACACAGCCTGACGCTGTTTTTAGTTAGAGACACTTTCTTGGAGCAGGAACCCTAAAACACACGGGATGACATAAAAATGTATACAGACACAGATGTGTTGACATACAGATATGCAGACATCCTTTACAAGCATGCACAGACATCAGATAAACACAGATACACAGCACATACCCACAGATGTTTTGTTAGACACAAACACACACATGCTGCTGTGTGCACATACGTGTAAACGTGCACACATGCACATCATCATAAAGAAGATAACACTGTAAAAATGTAAAATTATACACTGTCAGCACAGTATGATTGTCACACTGATGCCAAACACATGGTCAATAATATTTTTCCCCTCCTCCTTTGCATGCTTTACAAAGGCATCATTTTAAAACAACTGTATCTGTATCTTATGTCATCTAAAAGGTTGTTCCAAGATAGACTGCACACCCAACAAACCTGGTATGGAGATGGGTCTAGAGAGAAATTGTTAGAGTAGCCTTCTAATTTGACCCCAAAGCAACAAGAGTGGGAGGTTGGACGTCATTGCCCACTACACAGTGTGCAATAGAGTGTTTCGGCAGAAAGTGAGAGCGTGGGGCACTGGGAAATAAGATATGTAGGGACCCTGTAGCGCACCCCGGTAGGTAAACGTATTATCCGGACTCTTGACTAAATTGCGGTGAGACTCGGGGAGCTAGTTATCCTGTAGTGAGGGCGCAGATGAATGTCTTTAATGCTCATAGGTAGCCGACCATTAGCTTTGCAGTTTTCTGAATGTACATAACACCCCAGGCAGTGCTGGAGAAATGCAAGAATATTGTCTGCAAATGATTTTGAGGTATTGTGCTGTGGTGTGTGTAGTGTGTGTGTTGTTCCAATGGGATGATCACTGGAACAGTCATGCAGTGGTGGACCTGAAAAACATATTAAACATTTGTTATGTTGTTATTGAGGAAAATTATATCACGATAATTATCATTATCATTTTATTGCCCAGCCCTAATAACTGCTACCTTTATATATTGGTATTAGATTATTGGTATTGAGCATAGTGAAGGCCAGTTGCTCTAAATTGCACTGTATTGTTGTTGCATCATATTGTAATAGCTGTTAGCTTACATGACATTGACAAGTGCATTGGATTAGTTCGGTGTTACTTTACTGTCTTGATCATTAGCATTTTTGAAATTTCAGTTTTATCTTTTTTAGTTTTGCATACAGTGGTGTAAAATACACGGATCCATTCTCATTCAGGAAGGTTTTGAAATACTTTTATTGAAATGGCTTCAGTGCAACACACAGATGGCACTGTGGAGCGTTGAGATATTTGATGCAGACAGAGGAGGTAGTTCAGACACAGTTGGATGTGCCGATCTGTGGAGCAAATGCGGAAAATTGGCCCTCATCTAGACTGTTAAAGTGGCCTCTTTGTGTGCACCGACCCACAGTGTGGACTTACATTGAAAATAATGGGTGCAGGTGTTTGATGCAAGAAATATGCAGCCAGTGTGTGCAGCTTATCTCAAATATCCCATTATTATAGTTCCTTTAAATTTCACAATAGCTGGTATTTGTATTTGCATGTGAAGTATGTCAATTGACATCAATTTAGATTGTAAATTTGACTCCCTGAATTAAAATCTTGCCAAGCTCAATAATACCCTGCTGACTACTGTTTAACACCTATTTCCTCTTTGCCCCTGAAAGCTCCTCTAAATTGAATTTAATGCCACCTCAGAATAAAGGATGGCTATTCATAGCCATGCCAACAGCCGAGCACTTTATCATTCTCATTTGTTCGAGCTCCTCCTTTCCTTCCTTCGCCTTGATGCAGTGATTGTAATTCCTCACCCTTCAATTTCTCCCAATTATTTGCTACTGCAGATCAATAGTGTTGATTGTGATTACTGCCAAAACTGAATAACTAGCTCCCTTGGCATACCAGGCCCCAAAATAGAGGATCTGTGCTTAAGCATGAGGAAAACAGTGAGAGATAAAACATATGGATGAAGAAAGGAGGCAGGACAAAGCAAACCCCACATGCGGGGTGGAAGGAGTCACTCATTCCTTTGGCTCAGTCATAATGCACTGGAACTGAATTTCAGCCCCAGGGTGTTGTGCAAATGCTCCATGTGTGTTTGTTCTTGTAATCAAATTATATAAATATAGGATGAGATCAACAGCATTTCTTCCCTGTAGTTTGGTCTTGACAGTTTACATTCAGTCAGCGTGGGATTTGGCAACATCAAAACTTTGTGCATTACTGTGACTGTAATCTTGAATTCTGTTGTGAGTGCCATAAGTTTTAATGGGGTTTAAAATGACTCAAAACTTTCTGCGTCTGGCTCATGATGATTCAGCTGATGTATAAAGCATCTCCCTTTTGCACTGCAGGAAATCCACATTCCTCCAAAAGCACCACGGGGCTACATGAAAGTGGTACTTAAATAAAGATTAGACCAGAGTCCCAAGCAGTGAAGTGAGAAAGGAGACACCCTGATGACAAGAAATATATTTGTTAGTAACATAGTATTAGCACAGTATAATGCACAGGTCAATGTACGTCACTAGATTATTAGACAGAAAATACGTTTTAAAATAAGCTCTCTTATTACCTGACTACTGTCTACTGTCGTGCCTGTAGATATTTTAACTAGAGGGAAAAAATAACCTGCCATAATAATGTCTTGATAGATGATATGTATTTTGACACTATACTGTATAATATTCACAACAAAGACTTTCGATGCGATTTCTGCTGATATTCCATCTACCATGAAACTGTGACAGTAATCAAATAATTGTCACGCAGCAAAGAAAATGTGTTAGAAAACCTTGGAAATATTAATCAACATGTGTCTTTGGTTATTAGGATGTGCTCAACTGTGAATTATCATTTTAGCACTTGTAGATGATTAACCTAGGGTTATACAGCTCTGAGAGAAGGAGTGGCGCCTCCAAACTAATTAGTGAGAGCACCCACCATAAGAATTCTCACTCTGGAATATATTTTTCTAATGTTTGGGTTTGAGGGTATTTGAATTGGTTCTCACTGTCACTCTAAAAAAACTTTTCCGACTGACTTTCCTGCTCCTGCAACTTAATTTGAACACCCCCTCCGTCTTCCCTTCCCTAATGTGTAAGAAAATGAAAAAAAATCAACCCTACTCTTTCCCTGAACCACACACACAGTCACATACACACTTAAAATCACATAGTCACATGAACTCTGCTCCTTCGAGGCTTCCTACATGTCTTGTTTTGGAAAGCGTTAAGAGACCGATGATGTCAGGACTGCCGGGTGGAAGAGTGTAATCTCTTTTCCCCCTAAGTCATTAATAACATCAGCCAAGTCTGATTACATCTGGTGGAGCTCTTTAGAGCGTGAGAAAGCAGGACAGTTCATTTACACCAGACAGTGTCACAAAGCCTAAAGAAAAAGGAAAAATATTAGAGGAATTCGCTTCATAATTACGGATCTATCTATTGAGGCTTAAAGGAACCTAAGACAGTGTAGCAATGTCAGATACACTGAGCCATGTTTGTTAGCAGTTGAAATGTTAAATTTCTAAAATTCACAACCGATCAGCTGATTTACAATATTTGTTGTGAACTGGAGCATTGCATGCAAGTAGTAAGGCTGGTAGTATGTGCTCCTATGACGGCTTTCCCATCTCAGTGAATCCCAACGCAGAATCCTAGCTTGCCTAATCAGATGCAGTCTCCAGCTGCCAGCTCTGCCACTGCTTGCCCCACGTGGGAGACAGGAGTCCACGGGCATGGAGCAGCAGCTGCTTGAGAAACATTGAGCTGATTGGCATCCCACCCGCCATCCACCCACTATCGCTCACCTAGGATAACCCATCTTTTGTTTTAGACAGTAACAGATTGAATTGCTGTTATATTAGATGTTTCTATTTCGCCGGTGGTGATGTAAAACCATCGATGTCCAACAATGTCCACCATTAAATATGAAAAAGACATCTCAGCGTGTGGGAGTCATAATATTTAAATGCATAAATCTGACACTGAGCACAGACAGGATACTCTCATTACATTTCGGTCGGAAACTTCCTGTCAGAGGCTGATTGAATAGGAGTATTCCTAAAAGCGTGCTGTTAGCTTTCTCTGTCTTGGAGAGTCCAAAGATAACTAACCACCCATCTCTGTAACATTAACAAACCTCACTCCCAACCTTTATTCATCAATTATAGCTTAACCTGTTTGGAAGTTTATCATAAACTTGCATGCATTTAGAAGACTGGAGTTTGGTCGATTGAAATAAGTATCCCATGATCCTGAAATGAGAAAGGAGAGTGGTCCATCTAAATTAAGCTCGTGATTGCAGCCATAATTAATGGACTTTCGTAGTACAGACATACAACCACTGATGGAGGGTGTGAAGTGGGGTGCAGTACACTATTAAGGTCAAGTATTTTAATTGCGGGAATATATTAGTGAAATGGCAAATTCAGTGGTAATAGCTATATGGTGAAACACCATTTATTGTCATAATTTCATTTCATGTATCTAGAAGTCTTAGTAGTCCCATAGTCCAGTCCTTGAGGTGCAGGGATAGGCTGCTGCTACAACAACTCCTGTTTCTCTAATGATGGATATTTCACTTGAGGTCATAAGCCAAGAAGAAAAGTGAAATTTCTCTTTGAGGAGCTAATGAATAGTAGACAGAAATGAGTAAGAACAGTGTGTTATATAGAGCAAAGCCTGTTAACTCATTGTCCTTTTTTTAAGCCTTTAATCATCCTAATCCATTTTTAACAGGCTCCTGTCTTTTTATTCAAACCATGTTTCAGTAAAATGAATAAATCTCTTCTTTTCTGTTCAGATTTCATTTCATGGTGTCATGATGTAAGTACTGCTACCTGAGCTGATGACGTCAATGTTAAGGAAAACTGCTTCTGTGTAGGGAAGGGAAACATTTTTGCTGTCCACTCCCTGCAGCATAAAAAAAAGCCTTTTCAGCACAAATTGCTTTTTCGTCGGTTTGCGAGATAAATTTTAATTGTTTGTTGTCCTCATCATTACAGACAATCAGCCAGAAACTATTTGCCACAGAGGAAATCAATTTGAATAACCTGATCAATTTCAGTCTGCCCGGCTGTAGAAAATCAAATGGAGGAAATGAAGTGTGTTTGCTATTCATCAGCAAGTAGGTTATTTTTAGGCCCTGCTCTACATCTCTCTACAATATACAGGTGGTTCTGTGGACTATGCAAACTTCACACTTAAATCTGTCATAACATTGATTTGTCAGGCCGTCAAATATCCTGAGAGCAAGTGAAACCACATGTCACACATTGTCAGCCAGATTTAGTCATGTAATATCTCAAGATATTATTCTACTGAATTAGTTAACCATAGTGTCTGCACTAAAATTACTACAAAAACACTAGTACTTTCTTTCTTCAGTTCTGACAACAAGAAGAAACAACTTGCCCTGTTGTTGTTGAATTGCATAAGGCCTTCTGTCAAGGCTGATGTTTTGCTATCCGCTGAGGCAAAAAACATCAAATCTTTGCACCTAAAAATACAGAGCAAAGCCAGAGTGATAATTCCCCCCACTGCTTTGCCAGAATGTGATGCATACATGTTTGTGTGTCTGTGAGTGAGTGACTGCATGCCAGCATGGGTGCACATATTCGTTATTGTATATGTAAGAATGCCACTATTTTTTTGTGTGTGTGTTTTTGAAGAAACAGCTATTATTGTGACAAGAGGCCTTTTTACTCTGCAGGGGTCCTACATTCAGCTCTGTTTCTGTGAAATCCATGATAAACTGCTCATTATAGGAGGAAAAGCCGTATAACCATAAGCCAAGAGATTACGAATGTCTTTCTCTGTTCAGGGAAAAAGCAATTATGGCATGTTTCAAATATTATAGCATCTAACCTATAAATTACAACTCCGAGAGTACATGATAATATGTGTCTCTCTGCTATCTCCAACCTACTGGTTATACAGTGTTATTATTTTGCCACCGGCAGTTAGTTTCAGTTTATCGGTCTGTAGCCAGTAGGAACCAGTACTAGCACAGTATTAAGTGACGTTGATACATCAACTGTTTTCAGAGATCCACCAATTGCAATTTTCCTGGCCAATTAAGCTGAAAACCGGCCGATTCAGGTCACCAGCCAACCAATCGGTGCATCTCTAACTGTCAGATCTGTGACCAAGCAAACATTAACAGGTATCTTTTATTCACCCTTTAAATGACCGTATTGGAACTCTAAATTTGTAGGTGCTTCATTTAGGCCTACTATAGCAATTTTGTGACAGTTGTTTCTAATTTGACCATTATACTAACTGTCTGATCCTAACATGTTGCAACAGTCTTTACTGTTTTGCTAATTGTATTCCACTCTTTGTACATGAACTCCATGTTCCTGTTTGCTAGATTTATTGCTGTCTTGTAGTTCTTATGTGGACTTGATGTTCTCTCACTGATACTTTATTTCTTCCCGCAACCCTGTCTCCCAGAAATTATTACTTTCACAAATTTGAAACTGCAAATATGTTTCAAGACACACATGATGCCACCTGAATTACATTCTTTATCAACATAACATTCATCTGTATCTGCAAAGTTGCAAAATGTTTATATTGCATGTAAGTTAAAAACATTGTATGATAATATATCTCATTTGTTTTCCCTGGAATAAGTGCTCTTACTGTTTTTTATCTGCTTGTAGCACTAACTAGGGCATTATAAATGTATTTTAGGCACTCAAAGCACTTGGTTAAGGTAAGGGAAAGATTGTGGTCGTGCTTTAATATTGAAATAATTAAATGACTTGAAGCAAAACTTATTTGCTTTATTAATGTGTTACCATGACCTAACTTAAACCAAAGTGTTTTATTGCCAATATTAGTGTTCATGATGTGAACCAACCCTGATTTCTAGTGTCACAGTCCAGTCTGGTACCACCCACTATGACCAACTCCTTAAGATTTGCAAAATAATTCTGGATTTGCTGTCATTGTGTTATATCAAATATTGTTTTCATTGTTATTTCCAATAAAACCTTTAACGGCCCTGTCTTCAACCTTTATTAGAGGGTTTTTTAGCTTGCTGCAAAGCTAAGCAAAGCACCCACACATATAATGAGGGCAGCAGAATTAAAGTGTACAAATGATATTGAAAATATCACAGGGTATTCACTGTCATCCACATCTCATTGGGCATGAAATTAAGCTTGTTTTTAGGAGGCTAAAGATCGGACAATAGTAATTTTGTTGCTTATCAGTCACTTACTTGCATTTCTATGGTCTCAAACTTGAGGGCCTTGCGACTGCCTCATGCCTCATGCAGTCAGACCAGAATTTGCAAGAAAAAAATTACTTGAAAACTGTGACGAAAGCAGGTGAGACAGGAAATATTATGAGCAAGATTGCCAAAGCTGCTAGAGCAAGCATAACGACCTTGCACTGGCAGCCATACAGCATGTGCTGCTGCTATCTTTTCCCCATCCAGTTGAGAAACAACAATCAGTCCTTCTTTGATGAAAGGTCACTCCCACATTCTCTCCCAGATTGGTTTAACATTAGTGAGCCTAGCAATTTGGCTACAAATAGCTACATGGTATGTGTCTTAGACCGCTGGACCATATCTGATTTTGAACTGGGGAAAATCAAGCACAATTCCACATTTAAATCAACAAATAAACATTTTGTTCCTGCATTTTTTACACTGTGTTAAACAGGAGTCACTTACAGAATTCCTTTCTCATAGATAGATGAAAAAGTTCAAAATAGCTCAGAGTTTGAGTCGCACATGCTCCAGTTTGTTCCTTCTTCTTCTTGTGATCACTGTAAGCATCTAAAACCCCTTTTACACTTGTCATTTTAAGTGTCCTGCATCCATATGAAACCCAAATGGGACTGACTTTTATTTGTACTTAGCCAAATATATGTGCCTCTCTTGGCCTGGTCGCCAGATCAGATTCTGTGGCCCTAATCCAGTTCAGTAGGTGGCAGTATGCACCTAAAAATAACTACAAAAAACCACCAGAAGGAATAACATTTAGCAATAACAGCTAGCTAACTAATGACTAACACAAACATGTATTATGTATTATAAATAGTATTTATGAATTATGAGCGGGATAAAAGTTTTGTCTTCTTAGGCTTTCTATCTCAGGGACAGGGAGAACAACAGCTAATTTCAGTGTAACTTCTGTATCTTGAGCAGGCAAATTTCAATCTATCTTAGGTTCTTGTCAGGTGCATTTACATCTAGCTTTTTTATGATCAGATTGGTTTTCAGTTTGCCCCAAGACACAAGTGTCAATGTCGTATAAGAATCCATAGAAGTAGTGCCACATTCCAGGTGTTGCCAAGAGAAGCAGCTCCACAAAGTGTCCTGAGACATGTTTCCCAACAGAAAATGAGGTACAGCCTAACCAGAAAATAATGTCTTGTGTAAAGCAAATGTGTTCAGAAAAAGGCAAGCAATGCAAATGTCCCTATATAATGCAAAACAGGTAGACAAAATAATTCTTCAACATTCCCCCTAGAGCAAAAAATTCATTAACATTATTAACCTGTCCTGTCTATTGTCACATGAGACTGTTAGTATAAAACATGTACAAGAAAAGCAGCTGTTTAAAGCTACGCCTGTGGGCTGTTTTCTTACTGACTAACTGTATATTGCTGCTGTCTGAGGTTGCATCTCTCTGGGTGTTTTAGCCTTTCAAGCTGTACAGCGCCCCAGAAGAGCCTCTAGCTCGGGGCTTACACCTGCGCTCCAACTGAGAATCAGGACAACAGTAGCAGCAGGGGCCCTCAGTCCAAACGCACACAAACACACACACATACACACAGCGCATTAACACATGCACTTACACACAAAAGCACATACAATATTCAGATGCCTTCATCCAACTGAAATAAGCCATACTGTCAAGTTATAGACACGGACATCAGAGGAAAAAATGCACGCAATGACCAGCACAACAGTGACTTCAAACAGCTGGGTGGGGACTAACCTGCTGCCATGACTGTTTTACCACCATATTTCTTGCCGCACTCTGGCAACAGTGTTACCATGGCAGCCATGGAAACAGAGAAGATTTCTTCCCCACTCTGTCCCACTGGAATTATATCTACCAAAGCCCTTCTTTCTGTCTTCTTCTCTCTGTTCCTGTTCTTCAGTTATTCAAGGAAATCCTTTATCCCATGGCAATGTATTTCTCGTGACACTCTGCACACATCAGCACGAGATGATTAAAGGAGAATGATGGTACCATAACTTTTGCAACAAAATATCTGAACCTCACATTATGGACATGTCAGTCACAGCAAATGAGATTTGTTAGCTTTGTTTTTTTAACAATCATTAGTAATTCCTATAGCTTTCTGTTGTGTTTTCTCTATTTTTCTGCTTGTCTAATTGCTTATCTGCATTCTGATGTGGCTTATCTATTTGTCTTTTCTAAAACGTTTGTTTGTTTTTGATGATTTTGTATGTCTATCTCGTCAGTCTGTGATTTCACTGCTGTTGGTTGCACCTTTAATTATGGTGTGAAGCCTAAGATTGGAAAAGACACAGCAGCATAGTAGATGGTGACTGTGCTCCATGGTAAGAGTGCACTTAGTACCTTTCCTGAAGAGCCCTTATCTCTAGCTCTTCACAGCCTGGCCCTGCTTAATGATGGTGCTCAGGTTCACACACAACCACCCTCAATTCATAACAATAAATATAAGTAGTTTTTTCTCTTAAAACCTCAGTGTGTAATATTTCTGAGGATCTATTGACAGAAATGCAATATAAGATCCATAACTATGTTTTCAGTGGTGTATAAAGACCTTACATAATCAACCGTTATGTTTTTATTACCTTGGAATGAGCCATTTCTATCTACATAATCACGGGTCCCCTTTATAAGGACGTCACCATATTGCGCCGCCACGTTTCTACAGCAGCCGAAAAGAGTGCTACAGAGCGCCTTTTGTCATTTTGTTTTCTTCTTCTTGTAGAATACTGGCAGTGTAGATGCTTATCTCTATGTTGAATACGTACATTCAAAGAAGAAGAAGTAATAATATACAGCGGGGTTACCAAAAGTTTTGAATTGGAGCAATTTTTATCCATTAGATGGTGGGTGAGAACATCGGCATAATATTTAAACTGCATGGTACAGTGTACCATGCAGTGTACGTTGCGTGTTTAAGTGTTTATGTGAGTAACTGTTGCTGCCATGACTGAGCGGCTTTTTTTTGCCGCTCTCAATGCACCATCATCTGGCCAGATATTATTGCTGGTGGGCAGTTTTAGTCCATAATCACTGAGAGAATTAATGTGTTTAATTTTTCAATGTTGATGTTGTTAATGTTGTCAACTTTATATATTGTGTTTTTTATAATGGACTGTTGTGCAGAAACAGTGACAATGTCACACACTCTTGGCTTACATTTTACGTGTCATCTGCCAAGTCACAATAACATTTACTTTTACTGAATAATTAAGTAAATATAATTTGTTAATATATCTATCTGAAGAAACCAGATGATGACATTTTTTGTCCTGTGTCAGCCAACATATCTATCCTACGCTCTTTGAAAGGGGAAGCAGTAGACTAGACAGTTGCTTGCAATTTGCAACCTCTCTGATAGATGCAACTAAATCCTACACACTTTACCTTTTAAAGCTGCAGTGGTTTTAAAGCTCCACCATATACATTATATCCACCTATAACTCTAAACATTACATCTACTTTCTGCAGTCATTCCTCCGTTTACTCAACAGTACAGTGTGTTACTGTAATATTATTACTTTTCCCAGTAACTAGTAGTGTAAAGGATTACTATTTAAAAAACAGTAATAATATTACAGCTACTATCGCTTTCCTAAATGTCAAACTTTCATGTGAAGATAAAAAAACATATTATCATCAGTATCTTGTTACTGCTGTTTATTTTCCCCTGCATATATTCAATATGTATTCAATATGTATATTCTGATAAACATTTAATTATTTGTTCTATGTGTGTAGCATGAAGGGAGGGCATTTTGTTGTACAACCTTGTTGTTGTATAATGATAAATAAATTACCTTGATCCTTGAGGAACAAAAGAGGAGCTCACTGTTACTGTTTCTGCAAACTAACGCTTAAGCTTGCATTATATCATCAGCAAGATAATGCTATGGCTAATGTGGCTGCTAACAGTTGCTAATTATTAGAATTGATGTGAGACCGAACAAACACTCGCTCCAACATCCAACATCCAACACCCTCCTTACATTCAGTTGAATTTATAGGAGATTGAAAGTACTCACTCTGGTTTTCAAAAAGCACAGAAGTAATGGCTTTTGTTAGGAGGCTGCTTTTACATCCCGCACTCACCTGATATTAATCACGGTGAACACAAATTGTATGAAATGCTGTTGTTCTTATACCAGACAAATAGCTGGTGCTTGGTATTCTGTGCCAGAACCAACAGAAGAGTGTTACCCAAGAGTGATAAGAGGCCAAGACAAGGTAGTGGTAGTGATGTCGAGGAAGCACAGTGCTGGATCAAATAAAGGCTTAGGCAGATCTCACAGTTCATTATCAAGTCATATGTGAAAAAAATTTAAAGTGTTTTGAGGTTGTCTGCATTTCTTTGATGCATAGATGAAACATATAGACACAAGAAAAACAAACAGGGATATAATTATGGAAGAGGCCAGAGGCATGTGCACACACTCACAGAGAAAGAGTAGAGAGTATACTTAGATGGTACACTGACAGTCTCACAACCAACATGTTTTGTTATTTAAACACAATTCCCCAGCAAATGCCACCATTCTCCACCTTCTGCACCGGTCACAATGTTTAACTTGGTGCCTGGTGCTCCAAGAGTCGAACCTGTAACTTATCTCTTTCTGCCAAAACAAGATTCACTCACTGTGGACAGGGTGATTCCTGAGACTGAGCAGACATAGTCTACTACACACACACTCCTACATTTACACACACTCACATGCACATTTTCCTCTCTCAGACTGATTAGCAAGACCACTGTTTGCTCACTCCCAGCGGAAGGAAGGGTTTTTATACAGCTGAGCTATCACTCCGAAGTCTCCAGAACAATGCTACTGCCATGGCTTCCTTTTTTTTCCTTTTCCTTTCCATGACATGAAGTGCTGTTAGAGTGTGTGTGTGTGTGTGTGTGTGTGTGTGTGTGTGTGTGTGCGTGTGTGCATGCGTGCATGTGTGTGTCTCTATATGAATACTAATGTCCTGTTAGCTGTTTTGTTTCATCTATGAAGATGATATTGCACCTGTCAAAAATGCAAGCTAGATGCATATATCAGAAAGTATGTTGTTATGCATGTCTGTGCTGTCTATTGGGGTTTAAGGGTGAATTCCCCCCTATGCCGTGAAAAAACAATAGTCACAATGACAAGTAAACAGGCCTGGCACAAGGTGTGACGTGTGGCACTCCTGGCACACGTCACACCTTGTATTTCTTACGCTGAGAAGTAAGTTGCCAACGTCCTCCAAGTTGACCCGCTATATTCAAATCATGGACGATATTTTTTCTGCCGAGTTCATAGCTTTCTCTGTGCTAAATGCCAGAGCTGTTAAGCCTATCAGAAATTGAAATGTGTTATTTCCGAGTAAATTCTGTTATCCCGCTGAAAGGGCATTCGTTACTACGCAATATGGTCACTATTTTTGATTTTACAATTCCTGCACAAAATCACTTGTCTGTGATCAAAGATAATGAGAGCGGCTGATGTTGGGAAGTGTAGCCAAATTCGTGATAAATGGTTATTGATGCAGTCAAACTCTCCAACCTCTTTGCAACTTGTAGCTTAGGCTTTTTTGGTGGTGAACAAAGTAACTTAGACCTATTCAGATCCTTTAAAAAACAACTAATACCTCACTGTAACAACACTCTGCAAGTACTGCATTGAAAAAGTTAAGTAAAAGTAGGCTATAAGCAGGAAAATGTTGAAGAAGTCAATTAAAAATAAAAGTAGCCTACTTATAGCAGAAAGAAAAATGTCCCATATGACTGTAACTATTATTCTAATCTAATATTATATCATTAGATTATTATTCCTCATGCATTAATGTAGTTGGTTGAGGTATTACTATTTTATATTAAACTACAATTAATGTTTACTTTTATTATGTATTAATCAACTGATTGTTTTCTCCATTAATCGTAATAAATTGTGAAAATATTGAGGAATGTTGTCACAGTTACCCAGCGGCCTGTGTTCACAATGCTTGTTTTGTCAGTGCAAACCTCAAAATGATTGAAAATACATTAAAATAATCAAAGGTATTAAATTGTGTAACAACCACACAACACAAAACACCATTCATAAGCTGAAATGTGTAACTTACTAATACATACAGCTTGGCATACATGCATGGAGTAGGCCAATAGGGCAAGTTCTGCCATCCTACTGTTGGCCTATGTGTAAAATATACATTGAGCACTGCTGTTCAGTGGGCTTGTTTGGGCAAAAATTATTTTTATTTTTGATACATTTGTATTTTTGAAATAAATTAATATTTAAATAGTAATATTTATATATTGTTATAATTTCTATTTGTTCGGGTAAATTACAAACTATAGGTCAAATCTAATTGCTAGTAAAAACTTGAGAGAACTGACTGGGGCTGAGGGGCCGCTGCTGCAAATATTTGATTGGCTCCCCCTCTACACACGTTTCTCACTCGAAACTTTGGAGAGCCCTGATTTAAGAGCTCTATATTCATGAGTCAATGGTGCAAAGTCCCACTACCCAACATGCCACCTTATGAAAATAGAGCCCTTAATCTTAAAAGGCAGACTCAGTCATGGGTGCCATCTGTGGGAAATGAAAATCCTCCATCATATTAATTAAGACTTTTGTGCTTTCATTTTTATCTCAAGTCCACATTAGCTGGGAGAGACAGAGTATAATGTAAAAATAATGGGAATCAAAGGATATGTCAATTTGAGATGAATATCTGATGCACAGTATATGATGTATATGCATAGAATGGCTGGTTGGCTTCAATATGCATCTAATGCATTGATGCATTAGATATTCATCGACACAACCAGTCATGTTCCAAATGTTTTCTTTGGATTGACTGAATTTTTTGCTTTGAGTGATGCTCCAAACTCTCAATGATTGTGGTGCGTATTTTTCATTTTTAATTATTTTATTGAATTTTTAACTGCATTTTAAGGTGGTTGCATAATGTAATGAAAATTCTCAGTCATCCAGGTCATAGTTCTCCAAGGTGGGTTAAAACCAAGGGCAACTGGACTTGGTTGAGGTTGCTCAAAGATATTTCACCTGAATGATTGGCAGGGAGTCCCAGCTATTTAACCTCTCTGGGGTGGTGATGGATAATGCTTGGCCAGTGCTCCTGGATGTTGTAACGATAGCTGTTATGGTCATTGGTGTTATCTGAGATCGATCGCATTGACACATGAGGCCAAGCGTGAATGTTTGGAAAGGATGAAGGGATAATATTGTAAGTGGGGGATAAGTGGTGTCATAGACCTTCTCACTAGTTGAGAGATGGTTTCTCTATTCTGCTGAAGATGGCTTCTTTCGCTCTTCTTTCAAACCATATTTCTTCCCTGACCAGAATAAGAACAGTGGTTGTCCCTTATCATTCAAATGTAAATAAACTGCCAAATCTTGACCTGCAGGACATGTCTCTTCTGTGTTGAGCCATGCATTTGTGTAGTTTGTTGTTAAGTTTATGATATACAGGTTTGTACATTCCTCACTGCAGTGGACAGCATTCACTAGATTGCTTTTCTTTTCTTTGGGTGTATGATCTTTCAGGTGGACCAGTATCTGTCTTCTAGCATATTCTTGGGTTTAAAAACACAGGGATGTGCTCTTTCAGGAGCACTAACAAACCAGGTTGTGTATATCACACCGTTATCAACCCCACATAGGTTAAATACACTGAACAAAATTATCAACGCAACACTTTTGTTTTTGCCCCCATTCATCATGAGCTAAATTTAAAAATCTAAGACTTTCTCTATGTACACAAAGGACCTAATTCTCTCAAAGATTGTTCAGAAATCTGTCAAAATCTGTGTTAGTGAGCACCTCTCCTTTGCCGAGATAATCCATCCACCTCACAGGTGTGGCATATCAAGGTGCTGAACAGACAGGATGGGTATTGCACAGGTGTGCCCTAGGCTGGCCATAATAAAAACGCCTAATACTACTAATTGGATTGTAGGAATCTGGATGTGTCAACCATTTATCCTATTTCTTCTAGCTATTTATTTTGACTTCTCTGCACACTTAATAATGATTTTTTTAACTAGTAAATATTTATTTATTCCCAATTGCACCATGTGGTGTTATGGTGTCACAACTGAGGCGTTCTATCATAGCTTGTAGTTTATTGGTTATTGTAGTGGCGGCTGTGGCTCAGGAGGTAGTCTGCATGTGTCGTTGGGCAAGATACAGAACCATGCCCTGCCCTGAACACACAGCTGGCCAATCACAACGCAGTATAGAACTCACTCTAACTGAGGTCTGACACTTTCATAGCTACGCTCCATTTAGAAAAATTCGTTTTCTAGCTTTCATTTGCTGTATTCTTCCAAAATATCGCCAAACACTCTGTTTTTTTTTTATGTCAGTTTATAATACAATACAACCTTCAAATGCACAACATAACTGCAAAACTGTCTGCTTCTTTCTGAAATCGCTTTTTCCAAAAATTAGACCATATTTATCCAGGGAGTGAAGTAATAGACTGTGTCAGCGCCGTGATGAAAGTCTGACAGGTTGGACAGTTTGTCGGACATAGCAACAGTAACTAAGGGGGGCATCAATTGCAAACTAGCTGAGCTACTCTGGACACTGCAGAGGTACCCATTTGAGTAAACATGCCCCTCTGTTGGGAATTACTGCAGTACTGCAGTCCCTGACATACGGAAATGCACATTCTTATATTGTCTATTGTCTAACTCCACTGATAGGTTGTTTAATACTTAAATTAAACAATTAGTTGTCATCATGACCCATATGCATTTATGAAGTAACCTCCTGGATGAAAATGATAATACTACAATCCACAAATTAAAGATTTAACTCTGACCGGCACTAGTGACTCTGATCCTCCAAAAGAAAACTAAGTAATTTTTTACGTGTTTGATGGACAAAATACAAGTTTGCTATGCAACAGCACCCAGTTTTTAATCCCCAGTCATTTAGTTTCCAGTCAATTTAATTTTTCTTAGCATTGCTTGTTTTTTCCAACACCTGCAGACCCACGCTCCTTTAAACAGCTGAAACCTAATTCATGTGCATGAAAGCGTGAAAGAAAAAGGCGTGCCAGTGTAAAAATGGCCAACCCAGGTTGGGCATTGATCATCGTGAAAATAAATGCTTGTCAAACCTGACTGCACTACACAAAATTCTCTCAGTATGTGTGACAAAGACTGGCAGAAAGAGAGAAATATGTGTGTGTAATTTGTGTGTTTGTGTCTTTTGCTGGCAAATACCAAAACACAAACAAACCGTGTACTTGGTGCCAAAACTAAACAGGATTTCCTTTCAAACAAACGGTGCCCACCACCTCGTATAAATCTCCCTTTAAATGTTCCAGTTGGCCCAGTACGTTTCAAAATGAGTTACGACGTCGTTATTATTCAAGTCTTATAATCTTGTCATACGCTCAAGCATACGCGTGCATTAGACATGATCCCAACTGAGCGCATAGCTGAGTTTCTGCAATGACGTCCGAGACTGCTTTTTCCACCACTATCATTAAGATGGAGCACACAGATAATCAGTCTCAGTGATTATGTTAGTAGTGACTGGCAGTGACCTCACTCTTCCTAAGAGAGGACTCATCCAAAACAATGTAAGGATTCTTGACACTCATTTAGAACCACTCTGACTGAACAGTGTGCTTTTTTGTTTGTGCACCATGTTCTGGTATCATATTTCTTAGAGCCAGAAATTTAAAGTCCAATTGTAACCTTGGCAAAAAAATTCAACCAAAGGTTCACTTTTTTTCAGGATTTTCAATCAAACTCTTGTAGAGCCTACAGACTAAAGTACAATAGTGTTTGACCATGATTGTTGCGTAGTGCTACAACGATCAATTAATTAATTGTTAAATCAATCAACAGCAAATAAATCTGCAAGTACTTTTTATAAGCTATAATTTTTCAAGCAAAAATGCCACACAGTACCTAGTTACAACTTCTTCAAAGAGAGGATTTGCTGCTGTTTTGCAGTTTTACATTGTAAATTGAATACTTGAAGATTGTTGTATTGTTATATGAAACAATGAATCGAGAAAATAATTGACTGATTGATTAATCATGAATTTAATTGTTAGTTGCAGCCGTACTGTTGAGTTAACCCATTTCCTATGATTTCAAAGTTTGCAACGATTTCAAGTGGACATTTTCAAGAATTAGACTGAGCCACAACAACAAAATTGTTTCAAATGATCTCTTAAACCTGAAATGTGGCCATAACTCCTGTTGTATCACATTGTCATGTGGCGCCGTGGTGCTTACTGGTGTCAATTGCTGCACAGCTTTATGTCGCACCATGCTGAAAAGCATCCTGTTACGCTGTCAAGGCCAAGTCTTCATGAAACACTGACATTTTGATGCTGTAAAAGAATATTTTTAGCGCAAGGCCACTGCCCCTCTCTCTTGTCTGTCTGCAGACAAAAAAATACCAATTTTGTCTCGCTTCCCTTGAGGTGGCTCCCTCATTTTGCTGTCACCGCTGTACTGTATTTATCACCTCTCTCTTTTGTCTCTCACTCCTAGGCTTTTCTTGCTGTCTCCTCTTCGGCCCTAGTCTTCCAAATTGTTGTCAGACACTTGTGACTCAGGCAACATTTTTCTCTCAGGCTGCATCTAAAATCCCACCTCATTTGCTAAGACTGGCAGAGCCAAACCCCAAATGTGGCCACAACTCTACACCTAAGTGTCTGTATCCTGAAACTAAACATAACATATTGATTGGTGGAGCTTGCTGGGGGCACTACACAGTATGGAAGAACTTGCTACTTGAAAAGCTCAAGTCAGGGCAACTTTACTTTATAGGATCCATTTCTTTTCGTAGAAGCAGGGAAGTGCTCACACATGAAATCACCTAAATGTTGAAAAGGAGAGGGATTGATGGAAAACCAATATCCTTGTCAGTCCCTCTAGGAATTTGCCATCATGGAAATGCAAGAATTAATACAAATTCAACCAATCCTCGCATTATTTGGGGGAGCTTGCAATTTGGTCCCATTCTTGAAATACATTCGGAGAAAATGTGAAATTGGATGACTGCTTGCACATTTTCCCAATCAAAACACTTTCCACATAAAAAGGTCCAATACATAGTTTGTTTTAACAGTTTAGAAATGAAACTTGTATTATTGATTATCGAGTGTATTATTAATTTGTTTTACTGAGCCTTCTCTCTGTATATTGTTATTGCAATTTAACAGACTATAATAGTGATTTTGCATATTTTATACATTTTTCTATAAATCACAGATACTGTTCATTCCATTACAGCAAACCATTTTCTAAAATGTGTTTTTCCTTCTCCCCAGGCAGTTCCCATTCATACCAGTGTGGCTTGACAAACAGCTTGCAAAGAATTAAATATTAAGTGTGTGATAGATAATCTATCTTAATGAACATTATGTCTGTTTTCATTGTTGACAGAGTCATGTTATTCCTTTGCTGTAAGACAGTTGCAAGTGCAGATTGATTTGGAAAGCCACAGACACAATGCCCGCTGTGATGAATCACCAAAATCAAGTCTGTTTCAAGTCTGTGATTTTCATAATGCTCTGCAATGAAAAGAATCCAAATGGTGCCGGGAAGATAGGAAAGACACAATGAGAAATCTAAAACTCTGTCGCAAGCTTTGGAAATGGTTGGCACTAATTTAAAGTAAATAAGATAAATTATGCTGTATCACTGTTACAGTGCTTGAAGAATAAAAGCAGCTGGACTAAAACATTTCAAGCTCATTTTATCTAACCGGAACTAATTAAGTCAAATTATTCATGCTGACTTTCAAGTGACTTTGTAAACATTTGTGCTTGTTTAATAGAGACATTGCACAACGCACCACAATTCTTGAAGCAAAGAAACACTGGAAATGTCAGCTACTAAAACAGTGGAAACACTTAGGGTGGGAGGGGGTACATAGTTTTATGGATGAGTGCACATTAGCAGGTAATTACTCATGAGTATGACTTAGGAGACCATGCAGTGTAAATTGAAATTACACTGAGGATATATCCCCCCTACAGAGTTCCACACACAGATCACTAATTTAACTGGATATGCACACTCATCAGGTAGTTGCATGTTCTCCACTGGAGGCTATTACCTCATATTTTGTTGCAGCAGAATTCCTCGCTGCATTCTTGTGCAGAGACATACATTAAACTAACCCTCAGGGACAGGGACAGTGGCCATTTAAGACTGTAAACACACTTCTGCCCATGTAGACAATGACATCATTTGTACCATGCAGAGTTTTTATTAAGCAGCAGAGTGCTGACGTACACTTCAAAAGATCGTGACAGGAAGCGCAGGCCGGTGGGGAAGTGGCAGGCAAAAGAATATACAAAGGAAAAAGACAGACACTCTGCCGACCGTGGAAAGGGGAATTTTTTATCCCGTAAGAGTTGACTTATCTCCCTATGGGCACTTGTTGCCATAGCAACGGGAGCTGGGAGTATCGTCAGGTTGGTAGGGGATCACGGGATATGTAATGGGCCAGCAAGGGGCGTGCAACCTTGCTGCCACCATAGGTAACCCTGTTTCCTTCACACTTCAACTCACGCCTCTTCATTCTTGTCTCTGAACCAGAGGGACCCCCACCTGCCCTTCATGCATTCCTTTACCTGGATCACATATGGATTTTCATTCCAAGCAGGGAAAAATCAACTTGCTCACAGTGTGTGGAATTATTTTGGTCAATAATGATTACACTGAATTATTATAAAAAATGTTCTTAAGTTTCTACTGAAGCACATACTGACCTACTTTAATTTATTTTAAGTTGAACTGCATTCATGTGCACAAACACTTTCATTCAGCAGACATTATCTCATATCATCTCACCTTTTTATCTATTTATTCTTCTATCCAAAGAAACATTTCCTCCTATTTTCCATTTCCAGCCTCACATAAACACACATTTTTCATCCTGACACACTGTCTTATAACACACTAGGTCTCAAATGTGCGTAGTACACCATCTGTCCTTTCCTTTCTCAGTCTCCTCCTAGGCTGACTATTCAAATTGCCGGACTGATAGACCACCTACTCTGGCACTGTGCATCCTTCATAGCTGGAGCTTTGACACATGAAAGAGCAGAGGCAGTAAACCTTGACATTCAGCTCAGTGGGGTCTCACAAGACACTTAACTGGAGTGTTGTGAAAACACGGAGTGGTGATGGGTAGTGTTTCATCATTGCCGCCATGTTCCCCATTCATACAGTGACAGTGTGATCCCTCTCTCTGTTATGATATAGGACTGATATCTTAGAGCTAGAAAGACCCTTAATCCTCCACACCAAGTGGACAGATTTCAGTGTGTGTGTGTGTGTGTGTGTGTGTGTGTGTGTGTGTGTGTGTGTGTGTGTGTGTGTGTGTGTGTGTGTGTGTGTGTGTGAGTGAGTGAGAGAGAGAACAGGTGATTATCTGTCACTTGGGAAACTCATGTGAGCGCTTCGGATGTTTTTCCAGTTTTCTGTGGAGACTCACTCTTGACAGTGGCAGTCCTGGTGCAGTTGTAGAGAATAGCCAGCTCTCCAAACACCTTTCCTGGCCCCATGGTGCAGAGCTTCAGGCTCTCCTTTGTTACCTCCACCTTCCCGTCTGAAAGATGCACAGAAACACAGATACTTCATTAAGCACGATGCTATTCAAATTGCGGATTTATTTTTCTGCCTGATCACCCACGTGTGTGAGTCCTCTGCTGCATTCAATATGTGCAGCAAACAAAGTTTCAGTGATGAAATGGAGTGGATGATGGGTGTCTGATGGCTTTTGCTTCATTTTTGAGGGCACCCAGCCAGAGTGCTCTTGATTTACTGGGCTGGAAAAAAATAAGATTATTTTGCCCTGTGTTGCAAATGGAGTTTCCAAGGGCTACTGGTCCCCTACTAAGGCCAGTAGCCTTAGTAGGAGACCTGTGGTCCTGTTAAATAGCAATGCAGCAGTACCAACGTTAGAAAAATCTACTTAAAGCTTAACACTCCATAACTCACAGACACAACAGCGTACGACTTGAAGTTGAAGTCAATATACTATCTGTAAAGATATGTGTATGTTATCAGGACTGAGGCATTCACAAAGAATGCTCTAAAGTAATATTATTGTAGTATGTTTGGCTTGAAATAGTAACCATCTATACCTGTTTCCAAAGTAAACATACTTTTGCATTAAAAAAGCATTACCTACTACCTCTGGCATATGAGGAGGACTAATTAAGGGATAACTAAATGCCTTTAACCTCATCAATCTAATATATTCCAATTCCACCGCCCCCCAAAAATAAAAAAACAATAAAGCTGGAACTCTGCTGTGGACATACACGTTAACATCTTAGCAAACCTACACAGAGAAGGGTGTTATTGATAACTGTAGGTTGTAGAAGCTTGCATGGGAGCACACCTTGTCAAACAAGCTGATTGGTTGATCTTACAAGCTGTCAGGAAGTTTTCTCATTTTTTTCTTTCAGGGTTTGGGCATACAGTTTGCTATAGAACTGCCATAAGTGGTCGTCTTCATTGCCCTTAATACTGTCGCCCCTTCTCCCATCCATTTACATTGATAAATCCAAATTCCTCAATGTCTGTTTCATGGATGTGGTGGTTTGTTTACACTGTCACTGGGGTGAAACTATTTTCCATTTCTTGATTTCTTCTGTGTTTTCTTTACATTGTGGTTTACTAAACGACCTTCCTAGTAGTAGTACTAGTGCTTCCTAGTATGTGTGTTACTTTAAGTTATAAAAGAAACACCTGTATAGTTCGCTCACCTGCAGCCCTGAGAAGTATAATTTCAGCTTAAAGCAAGCAAATCCTTATTTTTTTCTTTAACACTGTAAGAGGTTCACTGCCCCTGTGACTGTGGGGGTGGCTGCTGCTACTGTGTTTAGACAAGCATGTATGCTTTTCTGGCAACTTTCCAGCAAGACCATAACTCTAATTCACAGAGAGCACACACCCTAAAGAAAACAGTTAAAGTCAGCTTCTGGTGAAATATGGAAAGATGATAAGAGCAGGTGAGTCACCCACAGAGGAAACATTTTGACATGTTATGTTGTTAGAGAGGTCTGTGAACCCCTTTGACAAAAGACTATTTATTTTATGCACCTTACTAGATCTGTTCAATTAAAATCAATTTTATTTATATAGCACCAAATCACAACAACAGTTATCTCATAGCACTTTTCATATAGAGCAGGTTTAGACTGTCCTGCACTGTAAACTATTGTTTACAATTCCCACCAAGAGCAAGCACTAGGCGACAAAGGCAAGGAAAAACTTCCTTTTAAGAGGCAGAAACCTCAAGCAGAACCATGGCACAGGGTGGGTGGCCATCTGCTTCATTTTGATTGGTTGGGGGTGTGTGAGAGAGAGAGAGAGAGAGAGAGAGATAGCCATAAAGATGGAAAGAGGAGACATGGGGGGTAGAGGGGAGCAGCCTACACAATATACACACAGAGGTACAGACAGTAAAGGTAATGTTGGTACAGACTGAATGAATAATGGTACAGATATTTATAGTAATGTTAATGTTAATAATCGTAATGTTAATGATACTAATAATAATAGGTCTAGTGACAATAATTGTAGCAGCAGGTGTCAAGCAGGAACATGGGGGCAGCAGGTGACCTACAACCACAGATCCAGACTCCACAGCTCCAGAGCCTGTTTCTAACGTTCCTGAGTTTAGAGATAAGTTGGTGCAAGTTGAGGGCAGGTTTTGGTGAATTTTGTTTTTAATAGTTAAAATTTTATCATTAAAGAAACTCATGAAGTCGTTACTACAGAGAGCTATGGGAATATTTGGCTCAATAGAGCTGTGGCTATCTGTCAGCCTGGCTACAATGCTGAAAAGAAACCTGGGATTGTTCCTATTTTCCTCTATTAATGACGAGTAGTACACTGCTCTGGAATTATGGAGGGCTTCCCTGTATGTTTTAGGACTATCTTGCCAAATTAAATGAGAATTTTCCAGTTTGTTGGAACACAAATTCCTCTCAAGTTTCCACGATATTTGCTTTAATTTGCGAATTTCAGTGTTATACCATGGAGGTAACCGTCTTTGTTTTATTATCTTCTTTTTTAGAACGGCAACAGAGTTGAGTGTCATTCGCAGCGAGCCTGCAACATTATCAACAAAATGATAGATTTAGGAGGGACTGAAATTATTAGAGGAGCCTCCATTACTTTGTGACTTGATAATGAATTAAGAGCTGATGGAATCACATCCTTGAATTTAGCTACAGCACTATCAGACAGACAACTTTTATAGAAATGCTTTCCTCATGGTGTGTAGTTCAGCAATAGAAACTCAAAAGTTATCAAACAGTGGTCAGATAAAATTGGGTTCTGTGGGAACACTATTTATGGTATTGAAGTTCAATTTCAATACCATATACCAGAACAAGGTCGAGGCTGTGGTTAAAACAGTGAGTCGGTTTAAGAACACTTTGAGAGAAGCTAATTGAATCTAACAGAGAGATAAATGCAGTATTCATTCTAAAAGTCTGCATGAATATTAAAATCCCTTACAATGATAACTCTATCTGTTAGAAGTTTTTGTCTGTTTTTAAAGTTGACAAAACTCTGTAAATTCAGATAAGAATTCAGAGTACAGACCAGGTGCTCGCACTGTAGCTACACTGGTCCCAAGAAATAATGGCCACGAATCATACAGATGTCTTTTGATGATTTATTTTATCGCATCTCCTTCGTCAGCAGACAGCGTGAAAACTACAAGAAAATAAAAGACATACAGCTTAAAACATTCATCTTACATTCACTTTAAGGCCTTTCAAGCTAGTGTCCATTTATAAACAGGCCCAAGCACATTAACACAAGCGAAATGGAATGAAAAAATACAATATATCCAAACAATAATATTGTCTATGTAAAGTACACCAACAAGTACCATACACAAAAGGTAAACAAATAAAAGGCAATTACCGTGTGCGCCTCTTGAACCAAGCGCAGAATACGGTTATTTGGGGCTTTACAGTATGTCGTTCCTCTGCATGCTCTGCTCTGCCTCCGCATTGTCTCTTCCCCACAATGCCACGGTCATGCCCCTATCCCAACTTTAGTCATGTGACCCATTACCCATCACTCTGTTCGTTCGTTCGTTTAAATAAACCTTACTTAAAGGAACATTTTAACATTATTTAAATTACACATTATAAGATATTTTTGTGAATGTTACCCTTTTTACATTTTACTTCACGTTTTTCCCATTTATAAATCGCTGTATGAACTCAACTATTCATGAACTTACACACACAAATATACAAAATAGACATTTCCATTAAACATGTCTTTGAGACAGTTACAGGCACACTATAACAAATAGAATTGGTTGCAGTGATTTCCAACTTGGGTGTGAAAGAACAAGGCTTTAAAAAGAGTTAAAATTTAGTTTAGGCTTAGAGCTGATTAGTAGGCTTAAGTAAAAGATAGCTGTAACTCCACCTCCTCGACCTGTGACTCGTTGGTGTGGATTCATTTAGGCTAACATGCTAACACGTTTCAGTAAGACAAAATAAATCAATATTATAATGTGATATTAATTAATTTGCTAGTAAACCATTAGAAGAGAGAGATCTGATGTTTAAGAGTCATTTAATTTAATACATTTAATTCTAATATTTTTTGCTGTATTGCCTCTTAATTGTTATGAAGTTTTTATGCACAGCTCCTCTTCTGTGGATCTAGAGTGTGTCTTTTTAGCCATAGTAAAAAAATACATTATCCATTAACACCCAGCTAGAAACTATGCATGCAGAGAAAGTCTTCAGCTCTTACAGCGTGTCATCATTTTACTACTTCCCTGCTGTTTTCACTGCCCTTGTTTAACAGCCTTATTCTTGTGTCAGACCTTCCTGTGACACTGACCTCTTGTTCCACTCAAATGAAAAAACAGCTAGGGATTTAAAAAAAACAACTAGATGAGATGTCTTGCCACTAAAAAGCTTCATTCATGTTTTTAACAATGCAGTGTTTGTGCATCTTTCACTATTATCAGTTCAAGAAGATTGATTGAAAAACATACACACTAAAGATCTCTTTCAAGTCTCTCACTGAAATGCCTTTTTAAATTGTACATAATCACGCTGTTGATTTTCAGAAATGTGTTATGTCTGAATCTGATAAACATGTAGGTTACATAGAAAAAACAGGAAAAAACTCATTGTAGATTGTAATTTCTTATATTTCTCCTTCTGTTTTCTTGACGATCCAATCAAGCTGATGTTTGTTGCTTTCATAAGCATTTATTTATTTGTTTGTTTGTTTGTTTATTTATTTATGTTTGAAGGGGACCATGTACAGTTTTAAAGGAAAATGTTACAATTGCGTACCAGATTTAGCTCAAAGCTAATTTTCAACTGCAGTCCCTGATGAAAATAAAATAGAACAATTTCCTGTGCACCTCAGGATTTCTCCCAGGAGAGAGGGAACTCCTGATGCTTGTTTACAAGAGCAACTGTAAACTGTTTCATGAACTGAGCATAGCTGAAGTTTTTTTGAGTGTCAAAGCACTGCAATGTCTATAAAGACTATAATTTGTGAGATCAATTCACTTCAAGATTTAAGTCTGCATAACAGCCATAGAGAATTGATCAAGCCTAAAAAATATGTGCCAGACTAATCAGTGAACTGTGAGGGGTGTCAAGATGATGATGTGACTCGTCACCTCTCAAGACTCCTGGGCCCTTATCAGGAAATATTAAACCTGCTTGTCATCGCAGTGGATAGCGAATAGTTTAGAACAAAATTGACAATTGTTGGCAACAGCTGCCATGTTTTTCCAGTTCAGAAATTGTAAGTAAAGACAAAAGACAACGCTGCATGTTTGTTGCCTTTATCATGTGTATCATAAATTGTGCACCCTAAAAGCAGAGATGCTCACAACTCTTTGAGCAACAGTCCAAGTCAAGTCTCAAGTCATTGAGCAACAGTCCAAGTCAAGTGTCAAGTCTCTCATGGTTATAATGAATGTTGTATCACCTTTTGCGTTCAAACCAGTCTGGATTCTGTAACTGTAACCTGTTTTTCATTTACAGAGAACAACCATGTAATGTGCAATGCAATTAATGACAGTTTATTATCTACAGTAACACCAACCGCAGGCTCTCAAACCCAGTGTAACGTTAACTAAATAAAACTGTAACATTACATAATCAACAATAAACCTGTAACCTGTTTTTCACAGAGCACAACCTTGTAATGTGCAATGCAATTAATGACAGTTTATTATCTACAGTAACACCAACCGCAGGCTCTCAAACCCAGTGTAACGTTAACTAAATAAAACTGTAACATTACATAATCAACAATAAACCTGTAACCTGTTTTTCACAGAGCACAACCTTGTAATGTACAATGCAATCAATGACAGCTTATAAATTGCTATAAGTCAACACATTCCCTAGACTCTCAAACCAGTGTAAGGTTAACTAAATATAACTGTAAGGTTCAACAATAAACCTATACCCTGTTTTTCACTTACAGAGCACAACCATGTAGTCTAATGTACAATGCCTCTACAACTAATTACAGCTTATAAACTACTGTAAGTCAACACACCCCCAGACTCTCAAACCAGTGTAAAGTTATGGACTAACTAAACAAAACTGTAACGTACATGAACAACAATAAACCTGTAGCCTGTTTGCAGCCACCGTTAATAATTAACCTGATGGCAGCCAGCGGGACATAGATGATTACATTAATCGACTACCACAAGTTTGACAAACAAACAAATTCTCTTTATCTCTTCATAACACAGTCGGAGTTAACCTCTCATAGGCGTAGCTAAAGGAAGAAGCAAGCTAACATTAGATGGCCAATGGCTGAGCTAAACATATTTACTCACCACAGGTTACTAACCTATTTTGCATTCTTTTGTTAGGGCCTTTTTGTATTAAGTTTTAAAGCCAAAGTTTATGATGAATGGAGCAGCTGCCGGTGTTGTCCTCTCTCACGTGTGGTCGGTTATGGATATGCAGGGTAAGTGCAGTGAAGGCTTGTCTGTGGTGTAATAAAAGCAGTGTTTTGTGGATTTGTTCATGTAGGGGCTAAGACAACAACACATCAGGTAGCGAAAACGTTGAGCTTGACTATGGCAAAGCTAATAATTTCCTGTGGATATCCAAATAATTAATTCCTGAGAGAGGTGAGCTGTCAGAGCATGGTGCATGATTGGGACAACTCACCGACTGCAGGCTGTGAGGGAACTTCTAGGAAATTAAATAATCCAATTATTCAATTATTGGAACTGATGAACTGTTGTTCAGAAGTTTACATGAATCCATCTACATGCAACAGCACATGGTCCAGTTCATTTCCCATTTTTGTGCCTAATAAGAACTGCTTTATCACACTTCTTTATTACAGTATAGCTCCAAATTCACTTAAAATGCACCTCTCATATGCAAGTGCTATTCAAATCTTATTCAAATACAACAGGCAAAAATACGCTCTCTCATTGGGCAGCCAATCTGATATCAAAGTACAGCACATTTACATCTTACTGAGCCATTTAACAACAGCTGTATACCGTCTTGTCTAAAGGAAAATTTAAAACACATAAAATACGATATGTATAATGTTAACTGGGGTTTCATTGTCTGTGTATCACAGCATGTTTTCTTCCCCTGAGGCTGTGTAGCTGTGTTAATGGATGATCATTTGAATGCACACAGCAGTGCGCTCCACATAGCAGGGCATCAGGACAGACCTCGGAGCAGACTTCCCTCTGGCTCAAGATCAGATGTGATATTGGCTGCATTCCAAATCAAAAAGCTGCCGTCTTCTGGGTCGACTTTATCTCACACTAGTGCTGAAGATTTGAATGTGCTCGTACTAACCCCCTAACAGGAGTGATTTAAATAGATCTGAAGGATATCTGACCAAATTAGATCAGTTATTCGTCTTTCAGACAAACCCTGATGGCTACGATTAACACGATTAGATTAAAGATAAAGGCTTTTTTGTGATGAGAAATAAATTTGGAGAAAAGGACATCTGTTAACTTGACACTGAGGCCATTAGGCTGTGTGTATAAATAGAGTTTCAGGGGTCAGGCGCAGGATACTGTTGAATTCTTCCCCCTCTTCTTCCATTGATAGTTTGATGTTTTTCAAGCAGAAACAGACATTGTGAAACAGGATGTGGGGGAGTTCAAATCCACTAGAGGATAACATACAACCACCATCACATCCTGATGGCCTTGTTCTTCCGCCACTGCTCAGGGGTCAGATTACCCAATCTTATTACTATCCACTGGAGAAAGGGAGGAATATTTGGTAGTAGATCAAGCAGAACATTTTTTCATCATGCTCCCACTGGCCAAAAAATAGGGGTCGTTACCACTTAAGGTTTTAGATGGTACAAGGTTCAAGTTGATACTTCTGACTTCAGGTCAGCAGTGATATGCCTGAGAGAAAGGCAGTCACGTTCTGTCTGACAGTTTGAATGGTTTTGTGGAAGAAAAGCCATGGGAGAAACAAGACAGAGCGTGGGATCTATTCAACAGAGACTGAAATGGGTTCAGAAAATTCCAGGGTTAAAAAATCCCCATCTACTCTTTATTTCTTAAAAAGCTGTGGCTTGAAAGATCTTGTAAATTGCAGTTCATTCAAAAGTTTTACTGATATAGCCCTGAAATTGTGGCTTATTGGCCTTTTAAAAGTACATCATCTCTGAGCAGTTATTTCTGTTTCCACCTTGTTTTTGAAAGAACACAATGTGACCTCTCAAAAACACTTTCAGCAGAACAAATATTCATAGCTGCCCAGTTGTGCAAAATAGAGCCACATGAATCAACACAGTGAGCAGAAAATGAAAAATAGAATAAATAGATCTTAAGATGAATGCAGCCCTCTACTTCGCATTCAGTGAAAAGATATTGAAAGTGTTAGATGTCAAAACCTTTGCCCTTGGGTTTGAGGCTAATTTATAGCAGACCTTAATCAAATTAATCAAGTTTTTTTTTTTTCAAAAGGTCATTCCTGCTGATCACAGAACTGTCACCACATTCAATAATGAAGACTTGTTCTGCAGGAGCTTTCAGGCACAAATGCATTATTTTTCTCTTCAGTGAAGAACAAAATAAGATGGAAATCATGGATGTGGGCTGAAGCCAATGGCAAAAACAAAGAAAGATAAAGAGCACAAGTTATGTTATTAATTAGGGAGAAAGGCTTAGAATAGGAGAGACTTGTATTAAGGGCCCGAGCACTGGAAATGACACAACACTAAGTGTTGTTATTTCAGAGAATCCCTGTTTGTGTAACTGCGGGCTGAAAAAATATAAGCAGCAGGATAATGAATATGATGTGAATGAAAGATCTGTTGTCTTGTGGAATGCAAACGTTAAGATATGTTCAGAGCTGCACCTGCCACCTGTCGTTGCTCGTGTAGCTGTCATGGTTAATAGCTACATCTAATCCTACTAACAACCTGTACCATGCACTCCAGGCGGCTGCTATTCACATACTCTAACCACATCATCACTAAATAGAGCAGGTTGTAGCTCGAATATAGAGAAATGTTAGCAGTATAACACAATTATTCTAGCAATTTTAGCAAACTAATGACATAATGTATTGGCCCTGACTGGATAACAAACCTTTGAAGAGGCGTTTATGTTATTAAGACTACACTCATTGATAAATAAGGTGGACAAAACAATAGAAAGTAAGATGCAAAAAAAAATCAACAGCACCACAAACTGCAGCCTCCAAAATGACCACACAGTTGAATCAACACCTCTCTAAAAGAGTTTCAGCTAAAGAACTGAACATTATGACCTTCATGAAAGTTGAATTTATTGTAGAACTGACACCTGGCAACTGAGTGTCTCTATCAATCAAAAAAATCTTCAATTTGATTATCTTGTCAGGGCCAATGAACTATGACATTAGTTTGCTAATTGTGTTATACTGCTAACCACTCTCTATACTTTAAGCTACAACCTGCTCTGTTTAGCTGCATGATGATGTGATTAGAGTAGGTTTGACAGTTTGATTTTTGCCCTGAGTCCTCGTTCCACAGACCGGCACGCCTGCATCATCTCCAACATACAGTATATGCTTGTTGACTGTTATCAGCTTTCAACAAACTGTCTGTGTAGCTGTCTGCCACTTCAGGTATCTTACAAATTGAGGTTGGGAGGAGGGAGACTGCAGTTTCTGTACTGTGCTGCTGAAATCCACTTGTGCACAAGTTGTAAGATTTTGAGTTGTAAGACTCAAAATATTTCAACTTCTGCCTTCTGCCAACTCTTTGCCTTACGGCTCAGCTCTGTTTTAGTCACAATGGTGAAGAAAAACGAGTGCAATACCGCTCCTGCTGCTCCGACTCTCCGGCCAATCTCCTGCTCCAATCTCCCCTCACTCATGAACAAGACCCTCACTTTGGGTAAGGACTCCTTCCCTACCTAGAGTTGGCACTCCACCGGTTTCCTGCTGAGAACCATGGCCACAGATTTAGAGGTGCTAATCCTCATCCCAACCACTTTGCACTCTGCTGCGAACCGTCCAGTGAGAGCTGAAGGTCACAGACCGATGATGCCATCAGTACCACATCATCCACAAAAAGCAGTGACGAGATCCCAAGCCCACCGAACCGCAGCCCCTCCTCGCCACGACTACGCCGCGATATCCTGTCCGTGAATATCACAAACAGGATTGGTGACAAAGCGCAGCCCTGGCGAAGACCAACCCTCACCTGGAAAGAGTGACACAGCCCTCGCTTTGGATGTACAGGGATTGGATAGCCCTGAGAAGGGCCCCGCTCACCCCATACTCCCACAGTAACTCCCACGGTATCCCCCGGGGGACCCGGTCATATGCCTTCTCCAGATCTACAAAAAACACATGTAGACTGGATGGGCATACTCCCAAGCCCACTCCAGGATCCTTGTGAGAGTAAATGTCACCATTCCATTTTAAATTGAAAAGAACAGACCGATTTGTATATATGCACTAGTCTGCGGGCTGGACCTTTGCACAAACTGGCTGACGTCAATCTGTCTTCTTAAACGTGTGCCAATTTTATTGCAGGGGCAACAAAAAGGAAAAGAAAAATAGAACTGAGAAGGCAAGAGAAGTGGGGCGAAGGCAGCGACGAAATGTAAGAAGGCAGCGACGAAGAAAGGATAAAAGAAACAGAAAGACAGCAGGAGAGAAAGAAGAGGAAGGACACCTGATGTTATAGGTGAGCACTGCTGAACATCCTATCATTTGAAATGAGAGCACTTCCAATCGTTTTCAGTTCAATGAGGCACCCTCCCTGCCATCTGCACAGTGGAATTTTCGCTACAGTTTTGTACAAGTGGTTGGTGAGACCTAGAGACACTCAACGGTGTGTTGTCAACAGGACACAAAGGGCAACAGGTTTCATACTTTTTACATGATATTACCTTGGAGACAAATATTCTTTAAGAACATACTGTAGTACCATACGTCTACTTTCAGAGCCTTTCAGCCTCGCACTGAAGGTTACTTCCATCCAGAGGGAGGAATAGGACATGTAAGATGAGACACGGCAGTTAAATTTTCTTATCTAGAACCCTCTCCTATCTCTGTTTTCATTAAAACATTATAATAGGCCAAGTTTCATCCCAGCGACTCTCCTAGTCATCAAACTCCGATTATGGCTTCTGTGTTGACAAGCTGATTGATGGTACAAGCAGGGGCCAGCGAAAATGATCATTTTGTATTCACAGACCAAATCACAGCGTTGTAATTAGCAGTTAGCGTCCATGCCATGTGCACTTACTGTAGCTTTTCTTTTATGCGGACCAGACTTAATTAGACAGCTTCAAAATTTGAATACAGATTAATATGGCATCTAAAGTACTACAATAATGGGCCTTTCTCATTTCCGCAGCCTGCTCCCATTTCATTTGCCGCTGTATTACCACAGTCATGAGAAGGTCTTTACAGGGAAATTTGGATTTGAGTGTTGGGGACACAAAGTTACACAAACATAAATATGTAGTATTTACATGCTTACAAGTACACAGAGCAAGACAAAGAGTCTACAGTGACGCTAGCAGCTCTGTGAGGCTGTACTTCAGCACTGCATTGAGCTAAATGCTAGGTATAATGTTGACCATGTCATCTTAGTTTACCGTGTTAGCATGCTAACATTTTATAATTAGCACTAAACAAAGTAAAGTAAATCAAAACTGATGGGAATGTCACAGGTTTTGTAGGTGCACATTGCTGTAGCTCCTCTTTTCACCCTGTGTTGAAGGCTTTGTTTTAACTATGGAGTGATACATCTAAATGATTGGTGTTGTACATGCGCAGTTAATAGTTAAGGACTACTAGCCAATCAGAAGCAGAGAAGGGCACATCAGGAAGAAGACGGTAAACAACTTCGATTCAGCTGTAGGCTATGAGTTGCCGACCAGCTTGGCCACGACTAGGGCAAGAGTTTCAGAGTGGTGAGTTATTAATCTGTAACAATAGTATCTTTCATCCATAAAGTTTTAACTGAGCTGTCTCTACACAGTAACAACTTTATGTCCACTGACTGCCTGGAGCGTAGCTAGTGTTTGGAAGAGAGAGGAGGTGTGTGCTGCAGCTCAGTGTTTTTCCACCGGTGTTTTTGAGGGCGTGTCCGAGTACCTGCTTAGCAAGCATTATATGAGCGCATTTAGCTTTCATCCTGGTGACGTCACAGGGATGAAAGGGAAGTGGCTTGATTACACACAATCTGTTTTCAAGCAGTTCAGAGCAGTGTCTTCTGTGGGAGATGGGAACTCCCTTTGGGCTGGACTTTGGGATTTTTCACTTTGCAAACCTATTACATGCACAAAAAGGTAACTAACTCAATAAAGGAAAGGGAAAAAAACAAAAAGCATAATACCAACTCTTTAAGGGATTAAGTTAGTATAGTTCATGTTAAATTGGAAAACCAGATTTTTGGACTTAATTTCAGGGCAGCCTTCCAATATATGCTGACGTGTTTAAATCTGAACCAAAGTGATGATCAATATAAGTGAGATGCTTTGCACTGTAGCTAAAACAGAGTGTTCAACAGGTAGTGTAAAAAGAGCTGCTGCAGCAATGTGCAGTATGACAAAAAATCTGGTGTTTTTAAAAATGAAACCATGTAAACCCACTGTGGTAAAGCCCCTAAATAAAATTATGAACCTGAAAATGAGAGCAATATGACCACTTTAACTTTAGATAATGTCAAAAAAGCTTAAGGCTTTCCTAGTTTTGGAAAAGTTGAGATAATTAAGATATACAACAGAGATATGGTCTGACTTTATAGTGTACAGTGTCTGTGTATGCTTAGATAAAATGCTATACACACATACATACACAAACACACACATAAAGTCAGCTTATAACAGGTATTTGTATTTCGCAAAAAAATATGTGAAAATTCCCATGCTGGGGTTCAGAATATTTGGCCGAAGCAATCAAAGTTCAAAAAGAGATCAAAGAGATGAATTTTAACTCAGGAGACTCAATAAAAAGTCTGCAGTGAGAGAAGAGAAATTTAAAAGAAACCCTTATCTCAAAGTCCTGTAAACCTTGACTACAGTGGCAGTGATTGATGAAACTGGCCTTTCCAAGCTCACCTTATTAAGGCTTCTTCAAGTATGTAACTTGTATATAAATATACATTATAAATTACAAAAATTATATATATACTAGATATCGATTTCTGTCATTGCTGTCGCCAAATGAGGTACCACAATGTGTTTACAAACTAGGCAACATTCCCGGAAAAAATATGTATTAAGGTACCTCTTTGATTGGTACTCTTAAAACACACTTGCTGTTACTGAACGTAACGACATGTGTCACCACATCAACCAGGACTATAATCTTAAGGATTACAGCTTCAGCAATAAAAACCATTCAACCTTCAAGGCATCTTCACACTGTCCTCAGATTGTTTAGAGCCAGTGCGTAAACACATTTGCTTTATTTCTGCAGCTATTTCATGTGTATATAAAGTATATGTGTGTGTGCTGTGCACATGCTTGTCTAGGGGTTACAGCTGGGATTTGTCTGCCACTGTAGCAGACCAGATTACTCGTGGCCCTATCTTGTATCCTCAAGTCTGAACTTCAGCAAACACAGAGCTTATCCTGTCACAGCAGACTCTAAACATTACTCCAAGTCTATGCCCAACACCTCCCCATACACCAGCTGTTCTCAAACCTTTTCTGTCATGCCCCCTTTTAGAAGCCAAAAAAGGTTCAAGACCCCGAGTTAGACCTCAAGCTAAAGTGGATTTTTTATCATAAACAACATGGGCATCTGAAGTAAACAGGGATGTGATTTTTCATTAATCCAGAATTCTGAATTTTCCGACCTGTAAATCTGACCCTCTGAATCATGCAGAGCTATAATTTAAAAAAAAGAAGTGGCACATAACGTGTTGGGCAGTAATTCTGCAGTATTACTTTTCAGTAAAGAGTAATGTAACAGATTACTGACTGCACTGCACCTCAGTTGCACAAGACCTTCTGTTGTTCAAGTCAGCTGTTAGCCAAAAAGAAAAAGGAAGAATAGAGAAAGCTGTTCGACAGCTGTAAGTAACGTTATTGTGTCACAGTCTAAGATGCCTTTACCATCCATGTTATAATAGAGCCGTCGCCAGTTTTATCAGTGTGTGGGGGCGTCTCAGTATATTTTATATTTTCCTGCTTTTTTGCCCTTTGCCAATCACATACCTGAATAAAACAAAAGATTCAGCTTAGCAAAAATGCCTTGCTTGCATCAGAGCCCTTTTTTTGTTTATGTCACCACATGCCCCCCCCCAAAAAAAAAAAAGTGGCACTATGCACTATGCACCCCCCGGGGAACCTGTCCACCAGTTTCAGAACCACACATCACACACACACACACATACTCACTGCAGTGAATGGAGATTCAAACCTTTCAGAACAATATTCAGCTCATATGCTTGTGAGCTCTTTTTATCTATGTCCGCCTTTCCTTCCGCCTCCCCCTCCTCTGCTCCTCTTATGTCACACACACACATACAGACACACGCAGCTTTCATCATCTTTCCAGATGAGGAACTCTCAAAAGCGAGGTTAGCCACAAAGAGGATAAAGGCTCAGGGATCTTTCACAAATTACTCATTAATTCTTGCTCTGAGGTGTATTCATCGGCCTCTGTGGAGGGAAAATGGAGATCAATTCTTATTTTAGAGTTCGGGGGGGGAACAAAGGCTATCTCACGTTAATCAGAGAAGAGGGAAAGACAGTGAAAGGGGGTGAATAAGAAAGAAAGGCAGTGAATATAAAGAGAAAAAAGCTGAATAAAAATGAGGTTCGATGGACAGATGGGTGGAGAGGAATAAGACAGTAGAGGAAAAGAAGAAGTGATGAGCAAGTTGAGAAAAGAGGACAGATTGGGGTCAAAGTCGGTAAAACGTGAGGAGGAGAGGGGAACATGCATGACTGATATTTGAGTCTTTTGAATTGATAATTTCTAACTCTGTGTGTGTGTGTGTGTGTGTGTGTGTGTGTGTGTGTGTGTGTGTGTGTGTGTGTGTGTGTGTGTGTGTGTGTGTGCGATAGAGAGAAAGAAAGAGAGATTGAAAGAGAGAGTAACTAAGGGAACCTCTTAGAGGTAGAGAGGGCAAATAATAAGACACTTGCTAGGAAAAAAGTATTCTTCACTTGGTGTTCAGGGCAGATGATGCACTGCGCGGTTCAGAAGAGATTATTAGTCTGCAACACACGCATACACATATATTTGGCAAATATATGTGCAAGTTATATTCTTCTTGATAGAAGTAGGTGAGATCATTAGGCTACTGAATGTCAGCAAACGCAGGTGGATGTTTACACACCTTGAAAATCCAAATGCCACCTAAATCTGGTATAGTGTATAGAAAATTCTATTTCCTGCATTTATCCATGTGTTTTCCTCTCTTTTCACCGCTGTTCGTGGATGAAAAATCGATTTCTGATGTAGCTCTGATCTATAGAGGCTTTGCATCTGGTTAATTCACTGTTACTGTCTCAGCTTTGAATTAGAAATCACATCGCATGATGCCAGAAGGTAGAAAAATTTCCTGCGGGGTCTTTCACAAGAATTGATTTTTCACGCCTGATGCATCAAGAATGCCGTCAATCAAGTGATTGAAAAGGTGTGTGTGTGTGTGTGTGTGTGTGTTGTGTGTGTGTGTGTGTGTGTGTGTGTGTGTGTGTGTGTGTGTGTGTGTGATAACTGGGGAGAGTGTTTAAATGCCATTCTAATTACAGACCCCTCACCTTTTCCTCAGGTGACGTCTTAATAAACCTCCACTGAGAGCCTCATTAAAGTTATCATGAGAGCCGATAGGCTTAAAGAGGGCCAGCTTTATGAGATCAATTTCAGAGTAATAATGGTATTGCATGCCATGTTAAGTAAGTAAGTACACACACACATACACAGAGGATCTTGCATTCAATTTTTGTCTCAAATAACTGCGATTGAGTTCCCTGAGATGCCTTTCAGCAGTCAGGGCAGTGGGTTAAGGTACATTTGGCTATAATTGGCTGCTGTACAGTGCTGTCAAGATACAATAGGTAGCAGCTGTTGCATCGAACATTAGCTACATGCTGTATTCTCCAAAGCCAATCAAACCGAAATCTGTGAGCCTCAACATTTTACTTTGCTGAGCCGCATTAGTTAAGTTGCCAGGCAACAATGCAGTGCAATGGGTTTGTGCACTCACGTTTCTGTAAGCCAGTGCATTCTCTGTTTTCATATCATCTTATTAATATGCGAATATATCATAATAATTACAAACATCAGCCAATGGTTTATTAACAGCAGTAGATAGTACTAGGAGCAGCAGTAATAGACGCAACTAGATAGTGCTTCCAATTTGCTTTACATATCGCGTCTTTTCACAACTATGACACCGCTTCTTTTCACAACTATGACACCGAGTCACACTCAGGTGCCCCTGTTGATTACATCTCTAAGCTCTGCTCAAGATGAGAGAGGACCCATCTCCGTTTACTTTACTCTGCCTTATTGGCCAGAGTAGACTCCAGCCTATGGCACGGTGAGAGGATGAGTGCTTTAAACCGTAACAGCTGTCAGAACCTCACACAAAGACATTCATTCTCTTTGTCTCTTTAGAAAATTGGCCAGATTGATTCTTGGTCAACAGGTATTGTTCTTTTGGCCAGTTGATTATTTTGGCCGGTGGCTAGTTCGTTAAGATGCTTGTCAGGTTGAAGGACTAATACATTACACACTAGGGCTGACAGTTCCCTAACAGCATTCATAATTGATTCTTTATTAATATATATTGTCTGCCATGTAGCAGAAGGGAGTTACAAAACTCAACTTTACTCTATAACTTGTTATATTGTGACAACAAACCTACCTACCTGCAAGTAAAAACACAAAAAAATAGTGGATGTTGAGGGGCTCCGGAGATCGGTTTTCATGTCAGGTTTTAATAACTCAGCCTGTTAGGTAAAGTACAAGGTGACAGAGAGGTGATAAGGTGGTTGTACAAGCTGAAGGGAATTATGACAGGATAAAATATGCCATGAAATAACATGTAAACAGACAACCTGTCCGTCTCATTTGCCAATGTTGTTTATATTTGATTTGAGTTACATGCAAACAGATCAGTGTCTCTTACTCACATAACCATGTTTACCAAACATCTTGAGTGTCGTATCATAAATATTAGAAAAACAAAAAAACATCAAATATTCCCCTTATAGAGAGAAACTAGTATCAAGCTACAGTGGGTAAACATTGCTTTTCATTGTTATTCAGAGGTAAATCTCAGTAAAAGCAGCAGGAAAAGAAAAAAAATGACTGGAGGAGCATTTCAGCATAAGCCTCAAAACACACACATTGTTCCTTTCTGCCATTCAGACATTAAAGTACGCCATTTAAGCCTCCCTTCAAACGTCACGTCTGTCAGAATATCATATTTGACTTGCCTAAGAGCAGGTCAAATAAAATAATTGGGACTCTATTCAATTTGTATTGAGAAAATGTCACATCCTGGGCATATTCTCAATTCCCCTGAACACCTTCACTTGAATAAAAGTGTCTCCAGTGCATCAATGGTTGGGTTGAATTGAGTAGCCTGTCAAAGAAGCTGTCAATGTACTGTGAGCACTTGGGGTTTAGAGCCGATTCATACTGTAACATTACCACTTTTACCATTCTCACTTTCCTCACTTTTCTGCCACTTAAATAAAACATACAGTGAGGGAAAGATAGTAGTTTTTCCTTTTGAATGCACTTGCTTCTCATACAGGATTAAAGGTACAAGGCAACGTGGGGATCTTAAGTGAATATTCAAATGTAAATTGAAAGTTGGCCATAGGAAACCTAATCAGGAGAGCCCTTATACATCATGTTATCACAATGAAGCAGTCAAACAGAAAAAGCCTCTTCAGTTAAGCTTTCTTAGCCAGACTGTAGTTATGTGTGTTGTTACGTTAGCAAAACCAAACCATTAAACTTAACCATTTATTTATCTAAACAGTAATTGAGCTGAAACAATTAGTCAAATAATCAATTAGTCGATCAACAGAAAAGTGGGAACAAGTGTTTCTTCTGTGAATGTAAACTGAATATCTGGTTTTTGACAGTGGAGGAAGAAGTAGTTATATCTTTCAATTAAGGAAAAGTAATACCAATATGAAAAAATACTCTTTTACAAGTTAAAGACCTGCATTCTTATTTAAATAAAAGTACAAACGTCTAAACATCCAAAATCTACTGAAAGTACCTAAAGTCAAGGTACTCAATATGCAGATTTCAGAATAATATTTCACTGTATAATAATTAGCAATGCACCCTCAACAATAGAAGAAAGTACCTTAAAACATAATTTGAGGGCAGTACTTCAGTAAATGTACTTTGTTGCAATCTACCACTGATTTTGGACCACGGCTGGGACAAAACATGCAATTTAATAATGCCAACTTGGGTAGTGGAGAACTGACATTTTTCACTATTTCCTTACATTTTGTAAACCAAAAGGTGAGTACTTGCAGCCCCAAAAATAAACATTGTTAATCTTAATCCCTAAAGCTAACGCTTCAGAAATGGGAGGTCAGCCACTTCCTATAACTCATGTGCAATCTTAATCAATATGAGCTTATTCTGGTTAACAACACAAAACCATATACAGCGATAATCACCAAATTTCTATTTTCAATGCTAAGTGCAATCTTGCCCCTAGAGCCTGTAGGTTTCTCTGTTAGGTCATCTTCACCTAGAACACCTAATCTATCTGATGTTTAGATTCCAATGCTTCATCATATTGGAATCTCTTACTATCCAAGAGTTGTACACTCATCTGTGTAGCCAGTTAGTACTTGTAAACATTCTTGTATGGCTCAACCTTGTTAGATTCCCAGAGAACACTCATATCTGCTAGCCTAACGCCTGAGCTACTGTCTCTAGCTAATCAGTCTATTGTTGTCTTCTTGACGAGGACAAGTACATATGAGAAATACCTAAACCTATAATGTCAAATATTTATGGAGTCAGCTATATTACTCTAAGCTAGACCTGTCTTACCTTTCACTGTTACATCAATTAAGACACCTAAGAAATATTTCCAACACTAAGGATTAGGCTATTACGCCTTTAACAAGTTTACTCGTAACATTGTCAGCATTCTGTCACCTACTAAATTCCTAGAAGGCAGGTAGAACCAGAGCTACCTATTCGTATTAGCATACAGTGTTTCATTAGATTAAGTTGAATGATGATAATGAAGAAACTCATGAGGGTTTTATTATCGAGGAAATACTTGACAGTAATTGGATGTGATTATACTAGTTGTTATCATCATTAGCCACCTGTATGGGTCTTCGTGGATGACACAGGCAATCAAAACACCTCTCTCATCTCCATGGAAACGTGAGCTTTTGTCTCAGTTGCAATCAGAATTTAAAAGAGGGTCGGTGTCAGTTACAGCCCTGTGGATGCAACCAAAATACAACAAACGTATTCATTACGATAGCAACGGCCACGCAGGCAGCCTCATCATGCCAGCAGTGCCAGGAGCCGTTCTGCAGCTCCTGTTTTGTGTGATCTTTAATAATCAGGTGTGTCTGCAACAAACGCTAACTACTCTGAGGTTGGGTAAACATCAAGGCTCTGACATATCAGTCTAGTGTCTCAGTAGGGGAAAATAAGTTATACATATGCTTTCGTATTTACAAATGTTATATTTGAAGGGAAAGCAATGATGTAACACGGTTATAAAAAAAAATTGTATTTGTGGAGTTCACTTGCAGCTCATATGGTTACATGATGAACACTGTCAGCCCCATGGCAGAACATTAATGATTAGTCTGCCACGTCTCAATAAGAAATGACACTACTGGCTGAGCAGTGGACACTTCATTTGCTAGTAAAATGATGTACAATGTTGAGCCGACGCAGCTGTGTGTTTGAGTTGGCATGGCACAGTCAGACGTTCTGTCAGCGTGGATTATAAAGTCACAGACCATGATGGGTTTTCACAGACCTTGGCACAAAGTCATCACCCCTTGGGCTGATGCTTATAGCATTTGTTTTTTTATGCACAACAGGTCAAGGCCAGGGACAGTTAGGGTAAAAACTGCAGGCAAGGGACACAGTGGGACACGAGAGTTAGGGGGCAACAAGAGAGAGCTTGTTCCTTGATGATAAATATGTAAAGTCTGCCCTAAGGATTTAAAAATAGGGAATAATTAACCAAACATTTGTTATTAGTAGCACATGACCACTGTTTTGAATTGAAACCTTTTTTTAAATTACAGCTCAGCTCTACAGCTCTTTGCTCTATCACTGTCAGAAAGGAAATCGCAAAGCCCCTCAACAATTATTTCCTTTTACAGATTTGTATCAAGTGTCCCTCTCTTTCTGTTACGCTCAAGAGGAACATATTCATCACGTCAGTGTGACACTTGCTCATTTGTCACCTAGCATGACTATTCACCTCTGGTACAATCGACTTCTCACAGCCTTCATCACAAGGGGAGATTAAAATCTGCTCACTACGTACACAATGGCTGCCCCATGTTCAGCAAAGGACCACAGATTTGTTCAGCGTCATGGCTCAGCATCAGGAGGTTTATGCCCTGGTTCTGTTAAAACTGCACCTGCTTTTTCCTGTTTCCATCCTCAACTGTTGGATTCTAACAGAACACGGTGGTGCAAAAATCCAGGATGTGGTTTTCTAATTTCTTTCATTGGTTGTAAGTAAATTAAAAATAGAATCCCTTTTTTTGTTACAGTGTCCAGTACTTCCCCAAATTCCCCAAAATTGAATCTCATGTCACTGTTGTATTGGCCACAGTTGTGTTTTGCATTTCATTTGCATTATTACATGTTAGACTCTTTACATATCTGACTTCCTCTCTGCAGTCTACAGATAAGAGCAACGAGTGACGTCCTTCTTGCAACAAGGACTTTGAACAGTGGTGGAAGTAAAATGAAGTACGCAGATCTTTCACTAAGGATGCTGAAGTAAAAGCATCAATAACATAATGTAAATAGTAAAAGTCCTGCATATGAAAAGCAAAATGTACTTACATCTGCAAAAAATGGACTGTGTGACTATTTTATTGTTATATTTGAGTGAGTAGCGTTTTACTGTTGTGCCGCATGAAGACGCTCAACAGTGTGGATATCGGGACAGATGCTAACACGCTCACAATGACAATGTAACATACTTAATCGAACATTTGCTAATTAGCACAAAACGCAAACTACAGCTATGGCTGATGAGAATTTCATTAGTTTAGCAGGTCATAAAGTCAGTAGGATTCCTCCTGTGGATTCATGAAATGTCCACAATTTTCTGGAAATCCATTCAATATTTGTTAAGATATTTCAGTCTGGACAAAAGTGGTGCACCGTTCGGCAATGCTATCACGGGAGAAAAAGCTGACAACATTTTTATTGATCTAGAATTACATCTATAGCTTTGTTTAAATTATACCTCATACAATTACACTTACTCTAAGACGACAGTGTCCATTTCCATCATGGTTAACAAAGCACAGTGAAAGACCTATGCTGGAGTACTGATCAATATGACTGCATCATCTCCTTAATATGATAACTTCTTTCTTCGTTCTTAGCCGGAAAGGATTTTCAAATTCCAACCCAGTGACTCACTAAAGACCAGATGAAGACAGAAAGCAGCCATAACACTCTTGCTGGCATCTAAACAGACACCACCTGTCTCTAGAGTCCTTTCAGATTTGACAAATCCTACCTCTGCCTCTGCTTAAAAGGGGACTTAAAAAGTCCCTTAGTTTAGCAAAGTTGCTGTCTCTTGCTGTCTATTTTAGTCATACTTTCCCACAGATCTAGTCTTAATAATGTTTGGCTGAATGGGGCATTCAGGAAATCAAACCAGCCAACCCCAGGAATCAAAGTAGGTGGCTGACATGAAACAATAGAAGCAAAAATCAATATCAGTATTGTTCCTTGTAAAATATTAACCTTTAAATGTCACTGTCAATATACCAACCAACAAGAATCCCATTGTTCAGGCATGTTGTTTCAAGGAGAATTTCCACATTTTGAATCCTTATTAGATTCACACTGCCCAGGCAGGTGTATGTTAGAGTCAAGTGCAAGATATAAAGGTTTTAGAGAGGAAGTGATCAATAATAGTTATTTATACATTCTGTATTTCTAGATTTTAATCTGTATTATGTCTGTAAATGTCCCAGTTCACCTTTGTGTAATGATCAATTACATTGTGGAGTCATTGACTGAGGCCATTTTCCCTGAGGTCAAATCTATTCTCAGGGACAACGACTCTGAACGTTTTATAACAGTAGCCTGTTGCTTGTCACAAATCTTGTAGCAAAAATGTCCTTTCACAGTTCCCATCAGCACCGGTGTGGACATCGTGCTGCTGTTCCTGTCATCAGAGCTCTCACGCTCTGCATCACCAATTCTCATTTAAGAATAAAAACCACATGCCGAAACAATTCTGCTAAAAAATAATGGAAAAGAAAGGACTCTGCTGGCACACAGCATCATACAAAGTAAAATAAGTGGGACATGACTGAATAATAAGACATAACAAAGTATTGTAGTTCTGAGTTTTAGTTCATCGATCTACAGAAACCCATCAATAATGTTCTTTCATTTATTTTCCATTGTTGTCATAAAGGTGCTCTTAAAGCTCTCCAGACGCAGCCCTGCAGATCCAGTTAAAAGGTAACTTTGGTATTTTTCAGCCTGGACCATGGACGAGTATTGAGCCAACACACTGCAATCAGCAGCAGTGAGTCAGGGCTATAACGTAATCCTTGCAAGCAATTGCGCAATGTCAGAGTTTGTCAGCTAAAGTGCTTGTTTTTGCCACTGACTGAGAGATCTACCTTTTTAAAGAGCATGATTATTTTTGTTTAACCAGACACAATCACTGTATCGCTCTCATCAAAGCCACCAGACTCCCTTGACAAAAATAGTAATTTTACCTCTCTGGTCAGCCGATCATCGATCGGTAAGTTTGTGTTATTGTGTGACTTTGATGGTTTTTAATCCTTTAAAACACCAAAGTCACACAATAAAACAAGCAAACTGACCAAGGCAGCAGTAGACCAACAACTCCGTGTTCTGCAAGGTACAATTTAAGTTCTTATTCATTATATATATAATGATGACTTTTTAGAGTTATTCTTCTCTTTCTACTTTCATTTTACCTCTGTACATGAATGCTTTTACCTTCCATGACGTAGACCAGTGAGCCCACATCGCCTTCCTTAATGATACAGCTGTCCTTTCCATACTCCACAGGGTACATGCAGTCCACGATCTCTTGGATCTGTGACAGCTCCAGGTTCTTCATGAAGTCATTGTCCAAGATTGCCTCCTTGATCAGATCCTTGGACCTGGAGACGAGGTGAAACAAAATGAGACCCTTACTGTAAAAACACAAATTCACATGGCATTGGTCTTTTCTCATTGCAGAATAAGAGAGAGAAATCGGTAAAAGACCGAAAAACGCCTCAAACTAAAACCTTGGCTAAGAATAAAATTAGTCTCTAAAATCCACTGAGGGATTTTGACCTGTTTGACGAGCAGGCCTGTTGCTTATTTCCAAGGCAATTAAAGCCTCTCTCAAACTGCACGGTAGCTTTACAAAAACCACATCGTCGTTTAAAGACATCAAGGTGAAACGTTTTTATTCCCTCCAAATGCTGGAACAAGTCAATAAATAGCTAAATCCATGCCTAATGGAAGCAGATTGTTTCCATTCAGGGGTGCACTTCTGAAAGCCAGATCTGCCTTCAGACAGCAGAGTCATTAGGGCATTCCAAGTATTTTTTTGCAATGACTATGCAAAGGAAGGGAGAAAATATAATTAACTTTAAGGCTGCACTCGTTAAGCTGTGGCTTGGTGTACAGGTGAAAGAGCACTTTGCCAGGCGGGCTAAAAGGAAAAGCAGGCCATGGAATTAGTCAACAACATGAAAGGGGACATTATGCCAAGATGTCATTTAAATCAAGGAGTACACTTTAGATGCTATTGTTCGACAGAGGAGAGACATTCGTTCATATAAGGCGTCCATGTGTTGACAACAGGTGAATGAAAGCCAGACGCAGTGAGGGATGAAACCGTCAAAGCAAGCGTCAGTCTGATACTCTCGGACAGAAAGAAGTGTCAAGAGACAGGAGAGAAATCCGACCAGATTCTAAACAGTGAGCCAAGATCACTCATTCATTGAGGCATATCATCACCAGCTTCTGAGTTACGCGTCTGAGCACTGCGTCGCTGGTTTTGACAGTGTATCATCTGGATGAATGAGGTTAATAATATGTATTAAGTTTAATCCAACAAGGAGTCCCGTCTTACCGGGAAGTCAAGCTTTTATATCCTAATTCATAAAAATGACAGAAAGCCCCCTTCCATCCCCTGCTATCAGGATTCAAAAGCACTGAACTGCCTCTTGCCTTTTTGTGCTCGGTGCCCTTTTCACACCTGAGGAGCTTATAGCTAAAAGAGCAAATAACCTGGAAGGCATTTATGAAGTGGTGCTCCCACTACACACAGGCAATCTTGCCCCGCTGCCAGCCCGCAGCAATGTCCTACACAAACCACACAAATACACAAACAGAACTTCAAGCACTAAAATGTCAGTGTCTGCCATGATGAAACACTAGTATTGATTTATTTACTGAGCACTCTGCACATGTCTGTGTCTTTAAAACATTGAACTTAAAGTCACATGAATGCCTCTCGGTTCAATCCTGAGACACATGATCAAATCTGGGGAAAAACGGTAGTGCTCCCTCAAATAAAAAACTTGAGTTTGGAATAGCAGTCTAAAATATAAATAACGTGGTTCTCATTGTGTGTGTTTTGCATTAAACAGTGTGATGCATTTTCAATTAAGTTTTCAAGGCCTGCGGGTCCCCAAACAGCTCTGCTTTTACTCTCTGACAGCAGTAACACTTGTGGAATAAAGTGAAACTAAATTACTAAAGATCAGCATTAGCTAGTTGTCACAAACTATTGGAAAACAAATATTACTTACTTAATTTAAACAAAGTACAACAAAGTATAACCCTTTCTCAGGACTGTTTCTTAAATGATATCTCTGGATTGATACGCCAATCTTAGTGACAGATCAGAAAATCCAAGCACATTTTCTGTCTTAGAAAGCCATGTGAATGCCACTGTGCAAAAAGGTCAGTGTTCATTTGTCCCTGTCATTTGTGAACATGCCTTTTTAGAATGTATTTTAGGCAACTTCTTTGTTGTAAGACAATTTACAGACATGAGAAAGACGAGACAGTGGGTTAACAAACATTAATAATCTCGGGATTGTAATTGATCTGAACCTAGGACAATGCAGTTCCAACTCCAACAGAGCAACCCAGAAGATCCAAAGGTTCCTCTTGAGATATTTTCCATTGTAGCCTTTGAGAGTCGAAAACAAGTTACTCCTGGGAATTGAAAAGAGAAAACGGAGGTGTTGCACCTATTTTTAAATTCCTACCATGAAATCTATGTTCAGATGTGCACTGTGCTTCCCAAACCTCCTTCCAGCATAGTGTTATGCATTTCATTCTATCAGCACTCTGCATATTAACTACACCAACAAGAACAAATTGCAAATGCGTTGTTTTCTAAAGTCAACCTCCAGTCCTTTGGAAATGTGCCTCTTTGGCCCTGTTTTTCTTACATTTACACCCAGGAGATTTCTGGTCTTTTCAACCCTGATCAGGACCCCCTGACTTGAACCTCTGATGTCTTCCAACCAGACCCTTATAAAAACAACTGCCTTCCTCTCCTTTGTGAGGATGATATAGTTGCCTCCATCCACTAGTGAAGTTTGGGGCTGAGCAGCCTTCCTTAAAAGGAGAAAATATGCTCTTTTAGGAGGAAAAAAGAAGAGGGGTGGCAAAAAAGTGGGAGAGGCTAATGGAAATAAGGCAGACAGAGGGAGATGGATGGATAGCGTATGTGTAAGGAACACTCTATGGGTGTTGTAAAGAAGATAAAGTGGATGAGAATGAAGGGAAATATAAACATTTAGCCAAATCCAACAGGCGTTATCACTACACTTCAATAATCCAAATAAATTGAAAATGTAACAAAGCTGTTTTTATCCCATGAGGGCACTTGCGCGTTTTATAAAAAAGATAACCTTTCAATTCTCAGTTGAACAACAACAAAAGTTAGCATCACACAAAAAACTACTTTGATTCAAATGAATTGCTGTACATCAAGAGAAAAACATGAACTACCGCAAGTTGCTCAAACACACATGTCCAAACAAACTGAATGGTGAAAATAATCATGAACTAATAAGAGAACATTTTCTCCATAGGCATTTCCATTTGCTTTCATTAGTCTGTCTGCTTTTTTGTCATAATTTTTTAATGTATATGCTTATTAGAAGATGTCAGTCTCATTCCCTGCACTGATGGAGAATATGAAGAGGTGTCGCAGATGCACAGCATTAAATTGAATCTGCAGCTGAAAGGCTTTGATCGAAGTTTTCCTGTGAGGTCACACTTGTCACTTTCAATGTCAAATCTCAAAGTACCCTTTTCTAATCGTAATTGACAAATGATTGCAATGAAACCAATGGCCAAGACATCAAAGGCCTCACAGAGAGTTTGAAAAAATGTCAAAATGCAGGACAAAGTTGATATTTTGGAGATTTTTTTCCTTTGCAAAAGCCTGAACATATAAAAAAGCTTGTCAAGGTCTCACTAAAAGCCTCTTTGGGAAATCTCTTAATGGAAGTAGGCATACAGTAAAAGCTTTAGGATGAGGATGATTATCATAATGAAATGGTTACTCTCTTGCATTTTCCTCATCTGCCATTCCAAGCCAGTGTCCAGGGTCTCACGTTTCATTACAACACTCACTGAGAGACAAATACAATGAAAAGACACAAGAAAAGAGAGTGCTGTCTGAGTTTTACCAACACAGAGAGCTGACAGATATAACAAAGACTAATGGGATTTTTTTGCTCAGATAAATAATCCTCTTCATTTTTGAATGTCCTTTGATGAAAGATGGAGCTTTGTTTGTTTGCGTGTCAACGGAATAATGAAATTCTTACATCTGATCTCTGCAAAGTCTGAAAACAGCAGCATGAGAATAGAAACAGAACAGATTTAAAAGTAGATCATATACCAATAATGTTAATTTGTACACTCCACTATCTCATTGTGCATTTCAAAGCTGGAATTAGTTTTGAAAATGCATTATGTTAAACATGTCCACTTTTCAGTGTGTTTGCAGACTTGCAGAGTAGATATTCTTCCCATCCACCAGGGGGGTGAGTACATATATTGATTCATAATAAGACAACCTCTAAGTTCAAACCCAACACACAGCTGGATCATTTCAAAACAGAAGGCTATTTTAGTGCCAGTCTCCGTTTGAGAACCAGACCTTTTGTTGCAGACCAAGTTGAGCCAGACAGAGGTGTTTGCTTAGGAGTCTGAAAAGGAGAGAGACAGGGAGAGAAAGAGAGAGAGAGACTAGCTGTAGACTAATCATAAGGTAAACATGAGCAGAGAGCATGTTAAGTCTGCCTGTCACGGAATCACAGCTTGTATAAAATAGACACTGGTACATCACACAGAGCTGTCAACACCAGCTCTGTAAAACTATAATTCCCAGTCACTGGATGACATTTCATCTCTCTCTCTCTCGCTCATGTTAGCCTATGATCGCGCTTAATGATGTTCATCCTTTTATCACTGGGCTACTGATAATTTCATTGATAAGCGTCACTGATTCTGTTTCCTGATATATTTTTTTCTCTCAGTGTAAAGTTGACAGCACCATTTAGCATTTTTTCCTTATATGCACTGTGTTGTGCGCGCGCGCATGCGTGCGTGTGTGTGTGCTGGAGTCCACCACCTCATCCATACGTGCTACAGGTGTCGTACCTGCTGCGCCACACGTAACATTACGCGCAGGATTTACAAAGGTGACAAAGGCTAGATGACCTTATATTGGCCTTATACCAGTGCAAAATATGATCATTAACATAATTAAAAGTGAATATTGTGCGTTTATAATTTGGACACCTACTGTGGGCTTTTGGGGTAGAAAGGTAGGGTGACATGGCTAAGATCCTGGATGTCGAAGGCAGTGGGCTCGGCCGAAATTGCCTGCCTCTTCGTCCGCTGCTGCTCGTGCAGCTCACTCTGCTTGTGGACCTGCTGGGTTGCCGGTTTGATAACGGAGCGGTATTTGTCCAGCTCGTTCTGTAGTCTCTGTATAAGCTCATCTTTCTGGTCGAGCTCCAGTTCCAGTTCGTCGATGAGCGCGTCCCTTTGACGCAGCTCCTCGATCTTCTCCTGGAGCGCGTACTGCAGGTCGCGCAAGGTGCCCATTTCAGTTGGCTGACGACGAGCGACTTCCCAATAAGTTTATCGAAAGGTGCGCAACCGAGTCGTTATCCTCTCTCCTCTACCACGCTGCTCATAAACTTTATCCGGCATGAACAGCCTCAGAGGATGCAGCCCCTTGTCTCTCCTGAGGGGGATTCCTTGCCGCTGTCCGTCAGAAGCGGATGAATTTAAGCGAAGGTATGTTCGGTGGTTGCCGAGCTTGCCAAGGTGAAAGCGTCTAAACCACCACAATCAAGCAAAGTTTTTCTCTCTCGCTCGCTCTCTCTCTCTGTCTCTCTCTCTCTCCTTCCCTCCCTCGGCGGTGTGACAGCAGAGGACGGTCCTCCCCGAGTGCGTCAGGCTGCGACCCGGAGAGAGCGCATGGCGAGAAGGGCGCCTACAGGAATCTGTGGCACAGTGCAGTCTGCCACTCCAGAGAGAGACGCGCTCGGCTCACATGAATAATGGACTCGGCGAGAAAGCCACTGCTCGGAGAACCATGTCATCGTAACTCATCAACTCGCCCTGAGGCTACTGAGTTATAAATAGATGAGAACCGGAGCCTTAATGGAACTTGAAGGTGATGAACCTGATGAACCTCAAAGTAAAAAATAAACAACACGTTTTTAATCTGTTGGAGAAGGAGGCGCTGCTGCTTGTATATGTTGGACTACTTTTTGTATTTTATCTACGTGGAAAGAAATGCATATATTTGAAAATGAAAACTATTAGTGCGGAATCCTGTGATATATTTGAGCCCGAATAGTACTTTAGTAGGCAAATGATATGTTTTAAGAGGAAAAGAACAATTCCACTTTCCCAAATTCCCAAATCCCTGCCTAGCAATTATTAATTTAAGCGGAGCAAGTAAATGTGCTAAAGGCAAAACCAGATAATCTTACAGATTGCCAAACAACTGCAGCAGCACACATGGAAAATGCCAAAGCTACTGAGGCTCACACACTTCGCAGAAGCTCCAGATTCCTCATCTAATCTTGAATTGTGTGTGGACTCTGAGCTGCTGGTGTCTGTTCACATTATCCCAATGAGTCATCTGAAGCTCAGCGAGCAGCATTTGGCCTCATGCGCTCTGGACACATTCAGAGGAGGATAAACTGCCAAGGACAATCTGATAGGATGAGCAGTCATTGAGGCTACAACAGCAATTACTGTGCTGAGAGGATGGGGAGGGAGGCACAGGCTGACAGCGAGGATACAAAGCTGGTTGAACGAGATTTCTTTGGCTGTAAGGATAGGTGTTTTTGGCTTGGTGGTAAAAAGCATCTTTTTCTGACAGAAAGCATGGAAATAATCCCGGACAGATACAGCCGGTCAAATGAAAGAGCACAGCTGCCCTCTTGTGGTGGCTAAAAGCATCAACTGAGCAAACACCAACAAGGTGTCATGCCTCTGCTCAACAGGCAAAAACGTCCAAGCACTTAACGATCCTACAGTGTGTATCATTGCATCAGTGGATGACTGAGCAACATGCTCTGTGGTAATGAACCATTAGGTCCATTGCAAATACTGACATGTGCAGAAGTCCTATGTGCAGTGAGTGAAAACAAGTGCACATCAGCAGCTTAGCAAACAATGCTAAACCAGGTTTTAGACGTCACAGAAACAAAAAAAATGTACATTTCAAAATGAGATAAATGAGATAAAGCAACTGTGAAGACCACCTGTTCAACAAGCAATGCGGTTACCTGTCTGATTAAGCTGTTAAAAAAATGTTCCCCCCAAAAGATTTGGTTTGCAGACAAACACCCAAACTTCTAATGAAGCCTAGCCTTTCTCCTCTGAGCTAATTAAAAAAACATATTTTCTTTTATCTCTTGTCAAGGGAAGGGCGCAGGGCTCAAAGCTTGAGCAGCAGCAAAGTTTCCTTCATATCAGGAAACTGCAGGTGCCTGGAGTTTTTCAGACTCTCTGCAATCCGGTGTTTGTATCCCCGCATCCTCCCATCATCAAAAGGCCCTCCCACTGTCCTTCAAAGCACCTCTGCGCTTTAAATTTCACCTCTCTAACCATCCAGCTCAGCCCTTTTCCTATGCAGATCAATAGAAACAGGATCCGTTGCTCCATGCTGCGGTAATCCGATGAGCATGGCAGGCTGCCGGCTGGTGCCACGTCCTGACTCTAATGGGGGTCACACCGTCTCAGACCCTGCGGAGGCCCAGCGGGCCCGGCGGCGCAGGTGAACGCCCTTTCTCCAGGCACCGAGAGCAATCAGGTCATCTCACCGGTGCTTTTTCGCAAATGCAAACAGGTTTACTCCATTTCACTGCACAGAGTGTTTGGCTGCATGAAATTACGCCACTGTGCCCACACATTGTGCTTCATCAGCTGATGCATAATTTGACCATTTCCAGAATAAACCCTGGTTCAACAGAAAGGTTGACAAGATGATTGGTGTATTTAATTATTTTTGTCTGGAGTGTAGCTTGTCAGTAAGGTTTCAGTGGTATGAGATTTTCACAATACAATAACTGTCTCAGAAAATATCACAGTATATGGCATTACACTGTTGTTATTATTATTAGTAGTAGGCTTGTTAGTATTATTATTATCAGTTACAATGACCCCTAAAGGAATGAGAACAGAAGTTTTCTGTTATATTTCTGTCTTGGAAAAACTTGAAACCTCCTCTTGAAAATAAATAAAAAGATGTGCACATGTTAGTGTAATTCTCTGTGTGGTTGTATATTTTTCCCAATACAAGCAAATACATGCGTAACTGTTCATTTTCATGCCGTGCTGTATGGTGAAACCGGTATACTGCAACCCTACTTGTTAGTATTATTTCTCAATGAACCTGGGTCATTCATGACCTCCAAATCTCATTCTCAAATATCTGTTTTTTCTTGCCTTTTTGTGTTTGTTTGAAGGCACACAGATGAGTCAATGAGTGCAAATGAGGATAAGCCTGCAGTTTATTAATGCAAATGATGACTGACAATTGTCTAGCATCTTAATAAAATTAACCCCACTGTCTATTCCTTTAATAGAGTCAGCAGAGTGACACAGATTTTCTGTGTGTGTGTGTGTGTGTGTGTGTGTGTGTGTGTGTGTGTGCGTGTGTGTGTGTGTGCGTGCGTGCGTGCGTGCATGTGTGTGGTGTGAAATCAATATAACAAGTCATTTATCCTGTTGGGATTGTGTATGCTGAAATGGAGAAATTAAAAGACAAGACAGAGAGGGTCAAACTTTCTGCTGGGAGTAATTAGGCCTACGGCTAAATCAAGCTGAACAGACTGAAACTAAGTGAAAGGGTTAGATACTAACTGATTACTATTCAGATACAGGCCTCATATGAAAACCCTCAAAATCAGGACTGTGAGGCTAAAACGGGCATCTAAAGGTGATGAAGGAAGCATATGGTCAAACAAAGCGTTTTCTAATGGAGTATTAAATATCCTCAGACATGCACTTCGGGTCCTCAGCGTCCAGCTACTAAAAGCCAATAATGCATCGCACTTCCTCCTGGCTGTGTCCTGTGGGACTGCCGTGATGGATCTGATCAATTAGGAGCTCTTTCTGAAGCTCGCCTTGGAGCTGCGTCATCGTCCATTCATGGCAAACGTCTCCATCTCCCATTTAGAAAAAGGTAGAAAACAAAACAAAAGGCTTTGTGGACTTAGGACACTGGAGTGCCATAAGAACCTGTGTGTGTGTGTGTGTGAGTGTGTAGAGTTACTAACAACACATTTCAATCACATTTCTGTTTGAGAGAGAGTTGTGCTTCCTAATACCAGAGTATCGATTCACACCATTCATGGGAAACATTTAGATTCTGTTAATGAAAACTAAAACACAGAGAGATATTTTAAGATTGGACACAGAACTAACAGCATGGGCAGTAAAGTAGTACCAACGCCCGCTGAAACTGTCTTACCAGTCGGACTTGGCATATTTCCGAAACGGCTGCCCTGACAGGTCCTGGTGCGTCTGAGGCTCCGCGGAGATGCCCTGCGCCCTACGGGTCCTCGGTCCGATAAGTTGAGCACTGGGCAAGACGGACTGACATTTGTGTAATTTTCTCTTCAGCTCATGAATCTCGTCCTCTCGGTCCGCCAGACGCCTCTCCAAGTCCCGTATCCTCTCCTCCTTTAGCAGCAGGATCTTGGCGAAGTCGTCCTCCAGGTCACTCATGTTGAAAATCTGCGTTAAACTTTGCCGCGATACGGACAAAACGATCAACTCCCCAGCACCAGGTCGCGAAAACGCACGCAAACCCCGCTGTAAATACCCGCGCAGGATGATGATGCTCGGAGAAGCCCCTCCACTGCCCGATTGTTTATTTCAGAGAAGAGCAAAGCGGTGTTTAAAACCCGGGAGCGGACGGCTGATAGAGCAGCGCTACGCTACAGTCCACCGAGCCTCCGGGGAGCTGCTGATGATCCTTCATTGAGAAACCAATTACAGCAGCCCTTCCTCTCTGAGGACGCAGGCAGGCCGTCAAACTGGGCAATAAAGAGCCAAGGCAACTCCTGTAGTTCACCGCCTCTCACACTACACTGCAAACACAGCACAGAGGAAGCCCAGCTGCTGCTGCTGCTGCTGCTGTCAGATATTTGTTTACCATCTACCTGCACGACCCAGAGCTCCCTTTGAGCAACAAAAGCGCAATGTTATACACCAACATCACCACCCCGTCCTAACCTATTGCAAAGATCAATTGTCCCACACGCTTTATAGGACAGTGGACTGGGCTGTAGCAATTGTTTACAGTGGTCACATTTTCTATGTAGGTTAAGCACACATCAGTGAGGTGAAGGCTGTTGGCCTTTATATGGGATTGTGTTTTGGTGATTTGCTGCTGAAGTTCAGCATTATATGTTTCATTATTATGCATGTTTTTAGGATGATTGTGCCTTTTTTTAATCCAATCTTGGACTCAGTGATTTTTTTTATAAAGTTGAATTTGGTAACAAAAAAGTGTGTAAAATGAATAGACTTTACTCTGACACAGGTCTGAAGTGAGCATCCCTGTTGTTGTCAGCATCTAACAAAGTTAACACACATCAGATCTGGAGTGTGTTATCAAACTGATTAGCGCAATCAGTGATACAGTGCTCATCACTTTTAGCCTCGACACATTATGGGCTTTGAAGGGAGTTCAGTATTAGATCAACGTTTCTCTCCGTGTTATTAATCTCCAAATGCAGCCAGTCATTTCTAGGCACCATTTTTCATTCTACTGCCTAAATCTGCTTCAACTCAATGAATTCATTGAGGGAGGGAGAAAAAAAGAAGGGGGAGCTTCATGGGCGCTAGGGGGATGTTTCATTAAGATTCAGAGTTAAAAATAGAGTGAACAGATCTTCGCTTTGCTGGTGTAGTTCAACATATCTCACCCTTGTCTGCTGCTTGCCTTCTTATTATTCCAACCGCCTCTTTATTTGGTTAGGGGTGAATGCTTGTTGCTGGAAAGAGTGGGTATATAGGTGTATTTACAGAGATTTAACACACATTATTAGACATTTCCTTTCTCCCTAAACCTGCAGCTGTCCAAATGCATCTCGGAGAGGAAGATTACCATGATAACTGGCCATAAGACTTGTGATAACCTGCTTAACCTTTTGCCTGGCTCGATAATTGCACTTGTAGGTCGCACTGCAACACATATGATCCGCTTCCTTACCTCTGCTCAGTGTCTCTCAGTGTGTCACAAGTCTCGCAGTGTGTGCAGTAAAAGTGAATGCAATCAGCAATCAAAAACAAGGTGCGGACCCCGGTGGTGCCGTTATCTATGTGGAAAACAGTGATCAGTTAATTATGTATGCAGGAGACACCCTGCCCATTATGACGGCAGCCCTTGTGTGACCCTATCCATACCCATGTAGAATATGGCTGCACTTCTGTTTAAGAAAAGTGTATTCATGCGTTTGGACAAAAAAGAGGCAGAATATCATTAATTTGTTTTTCATTAAAACAGCTTTCTTCTTATGTTATTACCATAATCAATATAGGCGATGAGCACCTGAGTCTATACACACTCATTAAATCAGCACCATGGCTATATTAGCATCACTGGCCTAAAAGGTGTAGGCTATAGGCCTATGTGTTGTCTCCACACTCACTTGACTATTCCCATGTTTACTCAGAGTGAGTAATGCTGTACTACCAGTTCCAGCTTGTGTTGTCTGAGCACTACTCATCTTCCTTGGATGCTATGGGTTAGGTAATGGACCCCAAGTTAACCTTACGGCACTCAGAGGTAGATGCTCTGACTGCGCACAAGAGCGGCCGTTCACGGGCGCCATTGAGTTCATGATTGTCAAGAGTGGCTGCGCTGAAATAAAGGCTTCATGCTCGGTGCTTTCCAAAGCGTCTCCCTGGGCAGAGAAAGGCCGGTGCCCTCTCGTTTGCCCCAGGGACAGATCAGCTTACGGAAGAGAAGAGGGCAGACATTAGTCACTGTTTTCCTGTAATACACTCTCACACACACACACACACACACACACACACACACACAGAAGAAATAAAGAGAGGTATCCTGGGTATACCCAGACATATGCTTGCACATCATTATCACCCACGCACACGCTTGCATACAAAGATTTATGTAACCATTCATGAAGCTAAGATCCCAGCAGAGACACAAACACGATCATGCCAGTATCCCGTATGGAAACACGAGAAGGGATTACTGTAAGTGCAACGGTAGGAGAGGTATGCTGCTTCCTCTCTGGAGAATCCTCCCCCCTTGAGCCCCTGATGTCTTTGATAGTGTCTGCCTGTGCTTTTCGGTGCCGTCCCAGTGAGACACCACCAGCTGGCCGCCTGCCTGGGCCTGCCAATCCCAGGAGAGGTGAGATGAGCGCGGGGAGGAGGAGGAAGACGGAGTGAGACAGAAGAGGAGAGTCGCTTTAGTCCAGGGCAATCTATTTCTGAGCCTCTCCAATCACGTAAAAAAAAAACTACAGCAAATCCTGCTGTTTAGCAGCAGTAGGCTATCAATACGCCGACTTCACATCACTTCGTCTCACATTGTAACATGATATCATATCCAGAGCTGCAGATTGATCACTTGGCTCACACTGGAGATGGATTCAACCAGAGCTCAGGAAATTGACTTAGCAAACACAATAATGATACTTCCTTCCTGCATTTGTACTGTCAAAATCAGATAGGTGAGGATAGTGTGTGCTTCAACTTTTCTTTGTGACGTTGGTAGAGCTGCAACCAACTATTATTTTCATTATTGATTAATCTATTAATGAATCTGCCTGTAAAGATTCAAAGGCAACTGGACTTACGGTAATTTATTTGAAAAGATTCTAATCATCTTTAAAGCAGCTAAAATCAATGTTTTTGTATTCGCATCACATGAGTAGGCTACGTAAACGAGTCGCTTGTAGTGACAAACCCCAAAGAGAATAACCGCCGACTCTAAAGTTCGCTTTACCTCTAAGGAGAGTTTTAGCGTCTTTTAAAATATTCTTTTGGTTTTAGCCAACAACATAATAGTGTTTTAGGTCATTCTCCCTGCTCTCATCAGTATTGCTTCTTCAAACTTAAAAGCTCTGAAAAACGCACTGTCACTACCAGCCCAGCATCAAAGGCAGACAAATAAGTGTCTTCAGCGAATGATGTAGGCCTAAACATCAAAACATAGTGTATTTAAAAAATAAATAGAAAATAGAAGAAAAAAAATATTATTCACATTTCTGAATTATCAAAATGGTTTTGAATATTTTTCTGTGGTCTGTTGTTCAGTAAATCCAGTTTCAACAGTAGGTCTAAACAGGATGAAGCCTACTAAAAACAAAACTGTACTGTGATGCAAAGATGACATGCCAGTGAGGGTGAAAACAGGCCTCGGGTCTGGTGTTACAGAGAGGAGCAATGTGTCTGCGAGGTGAACAGAGGGTCAGGGGTCACTGGCTGGAATGCTGCATTCCCGTCATCTTCCAGGTGTGCTGTGTGAGGAACATTGTTAATGGGCTCAGTCACGTGTACGGTGGCCCTGAGAGCTCAAAGCACAGAAAAAAATGAGTCAACACATGCAACAACGCCAAATTATGACAACCCAAGCAAATACAGTTGTCTGTTGTCTCATTTCTGTACTGGTAGCATGTTTCACCTACTTGTATAATCATTTGTTCAGCTTTCTTGTCCTTGTTTGTAGCTGTATGTCTATTTCTCTCTTCCTGTAAATTATTCTTTAAACTGTGTGTAAGTAGACTGAGAGTAATGATGAACCGGATTCAAATTCCCTGCATGTGTACAGATACTTGTCCAATTAACTGGGAAGTTGCATAAGCGATATTTAACTAAAAAAGGGAGAAGACACGTTTTTGTTTGGCATTGTTCTCACAATCTCAGTCTGCTGATGGTTTCTAGAAATGAGTAAGTGACTCAGAAAGTGTTTGCTGCATGGATAAACAGAGCAGACACATGGTAACAGTGGAGGACATACACACAGCCAGACAGATGTCGTCATGAGCTCCTATCCCTCTGCCTGTCTTTCAACCAAATCCACTCCAGATCGCTCCTGTAACAGCTCATTTTTCTGGAGAAAAATGGAGGCTGTGCTCTTCTGTGCTCAGTCGGTTGAAACAGGATTATTTTCTGTTCCTCCAATTATTATTATAACAGAGGTGTCTCTTTTCACGCCTGTCCCAATCTGTCTGACACCGTGCCATCAAGGACAGTCACAGGCAGTAGCAAACCAGCTGGGACATTGCTGTCAAAGAACATGTTTAATTTGTGGTGTAAAAATAGCTATTTATTCACTGTAGTCAGGTCATCTGGGTCATCAGAGCTCGTTGATCTTGTTCTTATTTTGCATCACATTTGGTGCCATCTATAAATCCTACACTCATCACATTATTGATACCCATCTAGAGTAATGGACAAAGCCTTGCCTGCATTAAATGAAAAGAGACATGTTACATAAGCTGCGGAGAATCCTTCTCCGGCTGTAAGACAACAAATAGCTGCCCTTCCTCCCCAATTGGCTGCACAGTTGCTGCACTAAAGCAACAAACTCATACAGTGGTCGAGGTGGGATGTAATTGATGGTTCTGTGTGAAATGAAGTGCCCCTGTTGTTGTCTCCAGCTCACCTCAAGCCTTTCAGCCTCACACATACATGAGCACCGTCTCGCTCTCTCCTCCATCTCTGCCTCTCTTGTTTCTGTTTGTGTTTGAAAAGGTCGTCACCTGCGACACATTTGCAATGAATAGCCGTCTTAGAGGACGAGTTGTTTTGACTTTTTCTTGGAGCTGGAAACATGTGTTACAAAGCACGGTAGTCTGTCTCCTGAGAAGCCTCTTCTTATTGCGTAATAAGCTGTAAACACACCTGAGTGATGAGTCACTTGAGTGCCGGGACCTACTAGCAAGCTGTTATCAGGCTGTTAACATGGAATGCGTTTAATGGCAGCTAGTTTGATAGAGCACGTTTCTCCCTCGGTGTAAACCATACCATATGGAGGCTATATGCCAGGCTTCAAGCCAAAGCATTGTAGTCTTCCTCTGCGAAGGTCAGGAGGAATCTGAGTCTACATGCATAAAGCTTTCATGAGAGGATACTGCTGGTAAAAGTCTCAGATTTATATTTAACTCTTTAATGGTCTCCTTAACCTTTTGGTTATGCAAATTTTGATGTCTATAAAATATATCTTGTTTAAAAATAACTTGTACTTTACCCAACCTGACCAATCATCTGTACTAGTAAGTTCCAGTGTGTTAGGCCAAAAAGAAAAGAAAAATAGCACTGCGATTTTCCAAAGAAAACCTTCATTTCTGGCCAATTCGTTCCAGGAAGCTTGCAGCAGACACATCACTCTTGAGACCTGTTTGTAGTAAAGTTTTCATAACTATTTAGTTTAGTTTTAAAGGGGATGCTGAACAGAATACTGTAAATTATTAACCCCCCAAAAAGTCAGATGACTTTTGGTAAATTGGTAGAAATGTCAATTCATGGTAAAGGCAGTAACTAACAATTTATTTTGCAAAAACTTATTATTGCCACGGAGCACCATTGTTATTGTCAGTAGGGATAATGTTTCGTCATTGTGTATTTGTTTAAGTTATTATCAGTATGTTTTTTAGAGTTTATATTTTTTTAGAGATATTTTTTGTGGGACGAAAAACCCTCAGGCTGAGCCAAAGGCCTAAGGGACCCTCACTCTCACACTTTATACTCTTGATTGTAACTGTAACTTAGACTTAGATGAATTGTTGTCCTTTATTTGTAATGGTAACCTTCAATGAGACAATGACTCCAGTAAAACTCAAATCAATTGAAGTTTAGTGATAATTTCAAAACGGTACATATACAAATGCATGTGTACCCGAGCTAGTCCCCGGAGCACACTCCTCAAACTCTGTATTACATTGATTGATATATCCTGTCTTGCTCCTCTTCTTGTGGGTCTTAAGACCCATATTCTACATCTCCACATCCACACATAATCAATAATAAAACAATTTTCTGCCCTTTTAAACTTCCAAAGTAATGAGACATCATCATCTTGATATTAGCAAAAACATTGTTGTGCATAAAACAATCACACTGTTGGTTAACATCAACACAGGCACTCCAAGTTTGTTTAATGTGTGCTGTATCACATTATGACCTTCACAGCCTTCAGAGCTGCAGTCTTCTTGCACGGCCCATTGTATTCATAAATCTAGCATTTTGCTCTTATCAGGCCTCGGTGCAGGCGTTTGCTACAATGCAATGACCTTGTTTCAACATCTTCTTTAACTGTAACTCATTTTTTAAAAACTATTTGGTCAGTTGAAAAAAAGATATTTGTTGTTAGTGTCCAAAGGAACTGAGAAATGTAAATAATAATAATAATAATAATAATAATAATAATAATAATACATTCTTCCATTGCTTGTTGTCAGCTGAATGCCTGTTATGAGAGGCGGAAGATGCAGGCTTATTAATAAATACGTTTTCTAAGTTTTCTAAGTCTTTGAATTTGCTAGATGAATTTCTTCTGTGGACTCAAGAGAGCTTTATCTCGACATGTTCAACAGCTCTATTAATAAAGGATTGCCAATTACACTAAAACTCTCAAACTGTTTCCACACTGAATAATAAGACTATCACATCATCCATGTAGACAGGAATATTAGAAATTTCAAAACAGACCTGAAACAGGGATTTTTATTTTTAAGTTAAATCACACATGAACATACATAGGTTAAATTGTCCTCCATCACGCTGTGTGTGCATTATGAGTGAATGAATAGGAGGTGTGTTGAGATTCTGACCAATGGCAGCGTCCGAAAGAGAGCATCATGCATCTTCAGTGAGATAAAAGGTTTTGTCTGTTCCTATACCTCCATGTTGCTCTGAAACATTCTTGAATCACTTCAAAGCTCTCTGCGCTGTATTCTCAGAATATTTATTAATCCAATCTTGACCTGACCTCAGTTTAAAAGCACGCATCCCCTCGTATTACAAGAGGACTCATTAGCCGTTAATAACTCTCTGCATTATGTTTTGGATTAGCACATTCATAGGTAGGGCAGCACGGAGGTGCAGTGGTTAGCACTGTCGCCTCACAGCAATAAGGTCGTGGGTTCAAACCCCAGTTGCCCCGGCCTTTCTGTGTGGAGTTTGCATGTTCTCTCCGGGTGCTCCGGCTTCCTCCCACCATCCAAAGACATGCATGCTAGGTTAATTGGTGTTTCCCAAATTGTCCTTCGGTGTGAGTGGTTGTCTGTTTATGTGTGGCCCTGTGATGGACTGGTGACCTGTCCAGGGTGGACCCCGCCTTTTGCCCAGTGTCAGCTGGGGTAGGCTCCAGCCCCCCCACAACCCTGTACGCAGGATAAGCGGTTGACAATGGATGGACATTTATAGGTATTGGTGGAGGAAGTTTTCAGATCTCTTACTTAAGTAAAAGTAGAAACAACACACTGTAAAAATACTCCATCACAAGTAAATGTCACGCACTGAAAATATTACAAAGGTAAAAGTGTTTATTATTAGAAAATATATAAATATATGATCTACTGATTGTTTTTTTGATTAATTGGAACGATCAACAATTGGATGTGCCAGCATTTTCTTCAGTTTCATTGTTTTTGGAGCTCAGGAAGAACAATTACAAGTCGGTGCTCAGCTTCAATCAGCAAGTTAAAAACCACAGACCAAAAATCTTGGTGTATTCAGACATGACTTTCAACAGCCACATTAAGATGATTACAAATTCAGCCTACTATCACCTGAAGGATATATCAATATATCAAGGATTAAATGACTTATGTCTCAGGCGGACCAGGAAAGACGTGTCCATGACTACTGTAACTGTGTCTTCACAGGTCTCCCTAAAAAATCAGACAGCTGCAGCTGATTCAGAACACTGCAGCTTGAGTCCTCGCTAAGACTGAAAAAAGTGAATCACATCACTCCAGTACTGAGGTCTTTACACCGGCTTCCTGTTTTTCAATTCTTTAATTGATTTTAAAATATTACTGTTGGTTTATAAAGCACTGAATTGTTCAGGGCCAAAATACATTTGTGATCTTCTGCTACCTTGTAAAGAATCCACACATCTCAGGTCATCTGGGACAGGTCTGCTCCAGAGTCAAAACTAAACATGTTGAAGCAGATTTCAGTTTTTATGCTCCATCTGGAACAAATTCCCAGAAAACTGCAGTCTACTGAAATTCTCAGTTCATTTAAATCAAGACTTTGCTTTTTGCCGGTGCCTTTAATTATATCAAATTTAAGGTCTTTGATTAATATCTTTTATCTTGTTTTTGTTTTCTATTAACTATTTTTTAAATTCTGTTAAATGTCTTTTTATATTTCCCTATGTTGCTTTTATGTTTCTTGTAAAGCTCTTTGAATTGCCCTGTAGAACGGCGACAAATATTCCAGTTCCCCAAAGCCCAAAGTGACACCTTCAGATTGCTTGTCGTGTCCAATCAAAAGTCTAATCCACAAAATTATTATTTACTTTACTGTAATTTAAGCAGCAAATCCAATCAATCAACTAATTGTTTCAGCTCAAATTGTATATACTGTCAGGTAGTTTGATGTATAATAATGCATAATATTTTAAAATCTCATCATTTGTTTTAAACGTAAAATCTTAATCTGTAAAGTGACATTAATTACAGCTTTCAGATAAATGATAAAAGTTAAAAATAGAATAAAAAGTGCAATATTTCCTTCTGATTTGTAGTTTACCAGAAGTAAAAAACTGTGCTTATATGGAAATACTCAAGTAAAGTAAAAGTACCTAAAATGTGTACTTAAGTACAGCCCTTGAGTAAATGTACTTTGTTATATTCCACCACTAAGATCACTAGAAGACAGTAGCAGATGTGAGCTATAGAAGTCTAAAAACACGGCTACTGTTAGACCCCTGAATTCTTCTGGCACATGCCTATCTCTGCAGGGTTCCAAGCAAACTAAGCAAGCTTTGCACAACCTATGGAGGGGCGAGTCACGGCAGAGGCCGGTCCGAGTGTCTGAAGCGAGTTCTGACAACAGTGTCACAGCACGCTTTCACTTCAGCAAGCTCATAAAAATCTGCACAGCTAAGGATAGACACAGGTGGTCAGAGGGACAGCAATAAATCAGTAGGAAACCCCCAGGGCCCAATGAGAAAGGGTCCTCAGATGGTGCAGCTCAGCTGTCTGCCATTATGCTGATCCTCAGCTTGTCATTGAACTAAACCCCTCTCACAGTGTGTACTGTGACCTAAACACCAGGCTGTGTTGTGTTTTTGCTTTGCAGTTGAATGCTCTGAAGCCTATTATGTTGCTTTAATGTTTTAAACAATGACTTTGTTGATTTGTAACACCTTTATTATACTAATAGTACCAGTGTTATCTCTATAGGAAAACCCTCTTCTGCCTGCACAGTTGATCCTGGTTGCTTTGCACCCAAAGGGCCTCCACATTCCTGGCTCAGCTGGACATTCAACAGGCCACCACCTGCAGCATGTCAACAAACTACACAAGGTTAACCCCCCCCCACCCCCCCCCCAGTAAAACCATTTACCGTCATCCTAACTGCAAGGCGCTGTAAAAAAAAATAGTGTCTGAAAGTACTTACAGGGCCTGTTTAGGGTATGTCGTCCAGTTACAGTTGAAAACATAGAAACGACAGAGGCAAAATGAGGAGTAATTGAAAATGTTAGCAAGAAACAATAATAATTTTAAGTAGGGCTGTAGGATTTACATAGTCAAATCAGAATCGTCAAGTCCTGCCTATAGACGACTGATAGTCATCATGTGTGTTTTTGTGCACAGCATAAAACCGGGGGTGGGGGTTAACACATGGTGGCTCCGCTTTAATCTTGAGAAGCTGCAGAACTGCAGTCTCTATTCATTCAACTTACACTGTAAATGTCCAGCTAAATTGTGGTTTATTATTAACCCTTTTCTCTCTCTCTCTTGCCTGCCATTCAATGGTTTGCATGCCGTGCTGCTGCCAACTACATGCACGCTATGCCTACACATGCACACTGACAACCCAGGGTTAGGATTACAATTAATTATTCATGCACTTTTATTGAAAGTTTTTTTCTTTTTACATGTTTATTTACAGCATTTAAACGTTGAAATGTATGTATACTGTATATTAACTTATTGGGAGAAAACTGGTAGTTCTATGTAAAGTCTGACGTTGAGCATCCCCATATCACCAAAATGGCATGATCCTCATTTGGCCGCGAAGCTTCGACTGTGAGATTGACAGTCGAATAAGGCTCCGCCCCTCGAAGCATCGAATCTTCGACTGTTCGGGGTCGACCCTAATTTTAAGATATACAGCAGCACTCAAAGAACAGAGATCATACTGTATTCACAATAAAGAAACAACACAGAAGATCCAAAGACGCTGGGGCTACAGATGATCCAGTTAAAGCTCAAAACAAAAGGCTGACATATTTGACTGACACGTGACTGTGCATGCTAACAGTGGGGGATGGACAGACTGGCAGTGTCTTGTCTCAGCTGTCACTTCTGAGCCCGTGGTGGGAAAATGTGAGAAAAATGCCCACACTCTGCCTCTCAGTCACATCCACGTGCTGAAATTCTCTCCGCCACCTTGATAAAAATAAAACACACACTGGGACATCTTTTTGTTTTTCCCCAATCGCTTTGTCTTGTACTTTTTGTTGCGAGTCATTAACAGTTTGGTGTTTTCCCAACTCACCCTGTTGAAAAGAGTGAGTGACTGTGATAAAAAAAGCATCATTAATTTTCTTTGGCAGCTGAATGCGCCGATCTGCTTTGATGTCTGATTCAAGAAACCATCCTTCAGCAAGAAGGAGCTGGCTCACTGTTGAGTACGTGCAAATGCAATTTTCATTTTTGCATAACAAAGACAGGCCTGATTGATATTAGAAGAGATTGAGATCTTATCTGCGGCTTCTCTTGCGATGTTGCTGATTTGCGCTGCGTTGCAGTTGCCTAGTAGCCAGCGACGCCCTCTTCATTTCCAATGGACATCACATGGCGCCAGAGGAGCTCACCCAGAATAACTGGACGGGCCTCCAGAGGCAACTGCTCACTAATGTAATATGCACAAGCTGAGTGGCCGTCTCTTTCTTAGTGTGAGAGATATTAACAGAAACAGAGAGACGTTCTTCATAGATGCTTGGATGCATCTGTGCCTGTATTACGTAACAACATCCTCTCCCTGCTTTTAGTCAAGAGAGACCCTTGTGACTTTGAAAATGCAGTAAAAAAATCTGACCATGTTTTCTGGATGAGAGCACATCGCTGTTCACCGCTGTGGAGGGAGGAAAAAAAACAAACTGGTGGATGACTCAGCCTAGAGGAGCGCTTGGAGATATCTGGTTCAAAGTCAGGCATGGCCTTCATGTTGCAGGCGTGATCACTCTTCGTTAAGTGCGCTGCAGTAAATCAGCCACGCACGTCTCCCCTTTGACCTTATACATGCTTATCAAGAAACAGCATCACTCAGTGGACACGCTCATCATCCAGTATAGATTTCTGCTGCAGTGTCTCTCTGATATCTACCTATTATTGCCTCTTAAGACACGTCAAACTTATATATTACTTTTTTATCTGATCGCCAGTGGGGTTTTTTTTACAGGAACCTCCTTTCTACTTATTTATAGGACAGCAAAAGTTAATATTCCCACGGCCAAAAAAACCGATTACTTAACACAGCAGACTTGAGAGGATCAGGTACATAAATCAGCTTTTAAAAAATACATTAATGATGGAACAGAGCCTGAGAGTGCTTTTCCAGGGTCTACTTTATGGGTTAGTCTCCTTTTAATATCAAAGATTACAGCCTCTGACTACGACGTTCAAAATAACAGTTGTCTTGAAGATTGTGTGATGGGTTGAGATCTCTTCAGCCATGTGCTTGGGTGCGCTGTTGAACTACAGAGGATTATCCTGTGAAGCGGGTAGTGCTCCAGCATTTTGCTTAAGGAAGCTTTCTGCAGTGTCCTGTGTTCTCTGGCTTCAACAGCCTCAGCACTCTCTATATATGGTCATTATTTAGTCCCTGGTAATGTTGTAACTTACAGGCAGTCCCATACAGTGTTACATAAGACTTTGTAGAGTCTGACATTTTCCCGTCTCCCCATCTGTTGATCAAAGCTTTGTTCTTCTTTCAAATGCCATCCATAAGCTAAGAAGTCACAATGACATCTTGGATCAAAGGCAGCTGTCTGTTCTCTGCGGCTTTTTGAGGCTTTTGGCATTGGAAAATGATGCACGTGTAGTAGTCAGTCAGGCAGTGGGGCTCGATACAAAGCATGACAATACAGCGATTGCCAAGAATCATCATCAGTGCTACTCAACAACCCACTGAGAATCATCAAAGTATCGTTTTTTAGTCGACGCTGCAGTTGGCTGCCATATTTCAAAATCATTCTGTATTGATTGAAGGCCGTTCAGGTCTGGATTCTGACTCAACATATACTAACTGAAACATTTCCTGGATTCAGACACGTTTACTTTTCATTGTGGGCTTTTAAGGAAGTAGTTACAGGTACATGTACTACAGGGACATGGTCATACAGAAAATGAAAAAACATTTTCTGTATGAGTTCAGTTGACAGGACTTGACCCCACAGTGGGACAATACCACACATAGGTAGTGCCTTTACCTGTAATGTAAATGCTCCCTTTTTGTATAGCTATATCGACCACTCAAAGCGCTTTTACACTACATCTGCATTCACCATTCACTCACATTCATACACTGAGCCTAAGTGAACTAACTACCTGGGGGAACCAGGGATTGAACCGCTGTCCTTCGTATTAACTGCCAACCCACTCTACTTCCTGAGCCACAGCCGACCTATTGATGCTGAAGCCCAGGACGCCCTGAATTAAAATATCCAGAGATGTGGCCTTCCACCCACCAGCAGTCAGCAACATCTGCAGTATATGACAAATATACAGCAAATATTATATATAATATATAATAGGACAAATATTTATTGGAGGTCAAGGTAGACATTAAAGCTGCTCTAATCAATATTTTTAGATCAACAACAGATCATTCGTTGTGATGAAGCCAAAGAGCATTCCGACACATTCAGACACATTCTACCTGCGTGAGCTTACTGTGAGCTGAGATCAATGACTGAATTTTGTGGCATTTGGCAAACAAAAATGCCACAAGATCAGGCAAAAGGTGGTTGTTATTTTGTGCAGCCGGAGAAAAGCAACTGCAGCCGTCTTGCTCCCACGAGGTTTTAATATCATGTGACATGGTGACGTTTTGCAGCGCTGGCGAAAGTCGGACACAGTTTTTTACCAGCATGCCTTATTTTAAGTCCAGCATGCATCATGTTAAGTCAGCGCTGAGCAGCACCGCATGAAGTCCAACGCACCTAGTTAAGTCAAAGTTGTGTGTACAGCTTGTTGAGCTTCCCCCAAGTGGTCGAAAACAATTTCAAGCAGTCAGTTAACATCAGTTGAAAATTTTGTTTTTGCTGACTTCCGGTGGTTTCATTTGATGATTTTCTTGATAGAGATGTACTCCAGGACCCCATGACAGCACTGTCACACTGTTAGGTGTGGTCACAGCTCGCTTCTGACCACACCTATCAGTGGTGCTGGCTGTGGTCAGATGTGAAACAGTGTTGAAACTTTCAACCAGAGAGGGCAGTCAAACTTTTCAAACTGCTTTCAAACCAGGTGTTAAAGCATTTTTGGTTAATTATCTCTACATGCTGAAAGCAATCAATAAATCAATCATTATTGCTCTAACACAAAAAAAGAACAAAATTGTGTATCTGTGGCTGTCACAGGACTGTAATCAGCACAGCCAATCAATTCATTTGGTCTCACCCCCTTCCCTCAGGCCTCCTAAAAGATTTTGAGCTGCATACTTTCAATATCTAGCTGTCTCTAGCTAGTTCTCCGATGTTGCCTTTCCCAGCTTCAAGTAACACATACTGTCACTGAAATAGGAGGATAAACTAAATCCACATTACTAGAGCCACAGTTCAGCAGTGGTGTGGTCTCACTTTGACAACCTGGATCTGACAGGAATCAGTCTGTCATCCTCACCCAAACCAACACGGCCTGTTTCCAACATACCTCAACAAAAATAAAATACTCAGATAGCCAGATATCAAAGCATCTGTTCAAGGATGCTGCATCAAAAATTGGTCTTCCAGGTAGAGTGGTGAGATGACTGAGGCATCTTCTCAACTGTGGACATTTCTGTTTGTTCGGTCCGCTGTGCCAGCACTGGTGGCCAAGACTGTGGACAGATGGCACAGAAACTGTTCCAGCAGTCACGAGTGTCCCCTCAGTTGGCGTGAGATGACTTTTGACATGTTACATCACACAGTGTATCACTCTCTCAGATGCTTCCAGCTCGGACTCTGTCCAAAACTTACAGAAGGTAGAGGAAGCGAAGGCACTTAACAGCACATTGAGGCTGGGGTTTCACCTCCTGCCTCAGACCTTCTTAGAACATGACATGGCCCAGGGGTGACCTCCACCACTCAAAATTACTGCCATGTCATGTTGGCTGTTATGACGGACTGAAACTGCAATGCAATTTCAACTGGTTAAATCATGTAGGGAGTGTTGGCCCAACTGACAGAGCGTGGCGAGATGAGGATAAACTTCAGTGGTTAGCACGGTGGAGTTGACACGGTCGCCTCTTTAAGCTCTCGTCATGTCATGGCCTCTTCAGATGTGTATGGAGGGTCTGGTATTACATCTCACCAGCGCTGACAATGGTGTGTGTGATGAAAATAACATAACATATAACATCATCTTTACAACCATCAGCCAGGAGCAGCAGTCACAACTGTTTGATATCAAGTCTCAAGTCGGAACTTGAAATGAAACCCTCCAGGTATAAAAACTGTGTAGCGTTGTTTCTCTAATGACCTCCTGTCAAAAATATAATATAATATAATTTAATCAACATTTTATGTATCACATGTTTTGGTTCACTCTAACTGCTCTTTTCAGTGAAAACCCTCTAAAAAGTCATTGTACACTACCTGCCCAGCACCCAACAGGACAGACAGACACAGCGAGCTACTAGCTGGTGAACATGGTGGAGCATTTAGCAGCTAAAGAGACATCTCACATATTGTACAGTTGATAAAAAAACAAAACAGACCTAAAAGTGAATAAACATTGACTTACATTCAAAAAGTGTCGACATGAAGGACTTCTAATAAAATATATGCTACCATCTCTCCATACCTGCTGGATGTGTAAATAAGCAACTGTTTGCTAACAAGTTTACCATTAACAGCTTTCCACTGCGCTCATGTGAACAGAAACTGTCATTTATGCCTGTTTAAGAAGTCCTGTTGCCTTTGACTTAGCGCTTCAACATGTCAATTAATGGTTCAATCATATACTTTATATGATCATTATTGTAATAATGATCTATAAAATGTGACAAAATAATGAAACATGGCATCTCAAAGTTAACATCTTTAAAATAGTTTGTTTTGTCCAACCAGCAGTCAAAAACCCAAAGATATTCCATTTTTGAAAGAAATAAAATAGACCAAAAAAATTAAGATCTTCAAGTTTTAAAAGCTGACGATATGTCACTGTTGTGTTCACTAGTCTCAACTGCCCCCAAGTGGCTGAAAAAGCAACATCACTCATTACAGATATCAGTCAACATAGAGAGACTTTGGGAGGAATTCATGTTTAAACTGATAATTTATTCATTTTCACAAGACATCAAACAATTAACGGACCTTATGCTTGTAAAAGTGTGTGTGTGTGTGTGTGTGTGTGTGTGTGTGTGTGTGTTGTGTGTGTGTGTGTGTGTGTGTGTGTGTGTATCTTTCTGTCCATTAAAAATCACCAGTATAAACACAGGAGGGGTTGAGGACTACAAAACATGATTGTACACTATGACAGTTTTATTACCCAAATCCCTCTTTCTCATACCACCCACTTTCCAAGCCATCCATTAATAGACAAAACTCCATTTGCACTCCAACAACATTATCTTCACAGACTAAGTATGGTATTACGGTGAAGGACCGCAGCACTGCTGAGAATAGAATAGAATTTGCTTGTGAACCCATGAATCAGACCTTTGTTTCTCTTGGCTTCAGTGCCTTGAGGGACAGTAGGTTACTCTACAGCAGCAGTTAGTATATATTATGATATAGTCCTGTAACTGTAAAAGTAAAGTTTATTTTCACATATTGAGGCGTAATAAGTAGAAAATGTCTTCTTTAGGAAAATGATTGATGGACAAAGGAGTGTAGAGCATGGCCAGACTGGAAAACAGGCTGCATTTTCATTTGCACACACATTATTCACATAGTAAAATTATTTCAAGAAAGATTTGAATAATACCCAACTCCTCTAACAACATGAGCCAAAAGAAAGTGCAACACACAAAGCATTTTCCCACCCAAAACTCTCAAATGCAAGGTGACAGTAATTAAGAACACAGTCTGTCTCCTGTCCACCGTACAGACTGCATAATTAAAATATTTTAACATTAAGTGGCGAACTATCTTGAGAGCATCACTCTGGCCTATTTAATGAAGTCAGCCGAAACTAGAAGATGTTAAGAGCACAGACTCACTGCTCCCCCTCCCTCATTCGACTGTGTACAGTAGAGTGTGTGGGAGTTTGGCTTGGTTGGCCAGCGCAGACCCTCCAGGGTGCCAGCAAATTCTCCAGCTGGCCGAGGAGCTAGCTCGAGATAAATAGATGTCCCTTGTCATCCAAGGAATTGTGAGGACCTCTTGGTCTTTTAGCAGGCAAGCGCAGGAAACCCCAGCAACAATTTATCAGCAACTGAGGTCCTGATCTAATTAGTTTTGGATATCTCATACCCCCTAGGGGCTGCTGTGGCGAGATTCCACAATAATCAGCACCAGGAGCAGCCCTTTGGTCATTTGCAAGATAACATTTTTTTGGACACGTCAACGTTAGACTTCCATCAGTACGTTCACAACTTCATTCCTTGAGTGAAATTGAGTGAAAGTCACTAGCTAACTTTAAATTTTGGCTGTCTTTAAAAGGCCAGTTGTGGTTGTTTGACAGAAGAAATTTTCTGTGTTTTAGTTTTGCATGTACTTTCTACACTGGTTTGGGAATCAGTTTTGGCAAGGGTGATGCCACAGCTATCAGGATTGAGCAACATTTGTGATGTGGGGCTGTTGTTGGCTACAAGGCAACTGTCTTATCAAATTTAATCACAAGACACCCACAAAGTCCTGATGAAGCAGATGTGCTGAGTTTTTGAGTGTTAAATGGACAATAAATAATGACAACAATGTGTTTCCCAAGCTTTAACTTTGTTAGTCATTCAGTAATGAATATTTAGTGCTACAGACAAATACTTAGAGATTTTAAACTACGTTGTCAGGCACTTCAATTTGTTTCTATTAACTGTGCATTAGAAAGATTGTAACAGTGGCTACATGAGGCTAGACAACATGTGTAAGTGTGCATAGGTGCTCTGTGTTTATTTAAAAACCTCATGTTCAGCAGTTTATTGAACTGGCTGACTGTAAACACCTGGGTGGATGAGAAAAGAGGTTACGGGAAGACACGTATGAAGGTTTAACAAGAGGCCCAGAATGAGAAGTATTAATGGAGGAAGTGACTGTGTCAGACATACTTGCAGTAGGTGGAGTCCACAAATACATACTGGAAGCAAAAACATATTTTGAGAGGGAGAGGCCACCCCTCACTATACTGGTCTAACTCATGCGACTCAATGTGTCCATCTGCTGGCTGTTACTGGGTCTGCCATGATGTCATCTTTCAGGACAAGCGTGATCCGCTGTAAGAAAAAACCTTTAAAGAGAGAGTAAATAATCAAATACATTATAGTAAAATGTTTTATTCAAAAGCATCCCAAGTAGAATCCTTTATCATATCTTACAAACATCTGGTATACGCACAAAAAAGGGACAAGGTGAGAAGTTTACATAGAAACATATGCGATAACCAACTTTCATTTCTTGGAGACAAAAAACAAAACAAAATACAATCCAACTTAATTGGCAAATTATAGGACAAATGTTAACTCCAACCTACAACCTTATCAAAGCCCTCAATCATTATTAGAGAGCCCTGTTGGAACCATTACTTCAAACAACTAGATATGGCCGTTTGTGTGGAAGCTGCTGTGCTCTTAAAAACTGACACGCTGTTCTGAGAAAAATGAAATGATTGGACAGTGCTACAAGAAGGAGGGTGAGTCTCTAATTTCTCAACCATCAAGACTCATGTTGGCATCGAAAGCTATTAGCCTTCATAAGCTTATGAAAATAAAGTTATTTCCTCACCTCCTCTTTTTAACAACATTTAAAGAAATTAGTCACCTCATAATTATTATTTATTTGGATTTTGTATAATCTAAAGCTTAGTGTAGTTTTTCTTCATCGATGCTTATCTCTTTAATTTGAAATAAAAGTTAAATTTAATACTTATTCTTTACAGTTCAGTCATAGTTAAGACAAAGAAAAGCAAAACACCATGTAAATGTGTACATGATACGATCAATAAAAGGATACACTTTCACATTCATGGAAATCTGTTATCCTGTTTGCACATAAGTGGCAAAAAATATATATGCAGCTCTGTGCGTCGTCATGCTTCAGCTTATTCCCCACACACAAGTTCCACGTTGAGTGTTTGGTTCTTCTACAAAAGACCGTTGCACTTAAGGAGACAATGTAGAAGATACACTGTCAAACTGTACTAAGCCAATACCATTACAGACAGGCTCAGAAACTTTGCCTGAAGCTTCTGTTTTTACATCTTTGACATTCCCTAAATTTAACATTTTCCTCTAGACCTTATCACCAAAAAGTTTACAAGACAAGACAGTAATGAGGATAATTCTGATTTCAAAATGGGACTCAATGTGGGGAACAAGAGAGGAGCTCATTATCTCCAGATTTAACTAAACTCTGCCGTTTAGACATTTCTTATCCAATTTCTAATCAGGCAGTGATGTCTAGCAGATACTGTTGTGCAAAGTAAAACTAGCAAAAGCGGTGTCCATAGAAGACTGAGCATCATTGATCAGGGTTTGAACATGGCTGGTGTTGGTTAAAGACTGATTGGTAAAAATGAAATGTTACAGACAAAAGAAATACAATTAACGGTAATTTTTTCTGTTAGAACAGCATTAACCAACTAAACAAACTGACATCATAAAGCATCAATAAATAAACGGGACATTTCACTGACTGCACTTAAATTTGGGGAAAACCAATTTTCTGGTAAGGCTGGCGTAGTTGTTTTTACATTCATGGGATTCACAAGACCGTTAACTAACTATGTACCACCTCGCACCAGGGTGTGGTCACATCCGCAGCAGAGAGACACAAGACACATATTACTTGTACTGTTTTACAATCAAGCTAAGAAAGGCACTGGAATAATGTTATACCACGTTAGATTCTTATGCTTTCAGGTATCCGTCTTGAAAAAGGTAAAAATCTAAAAATCTTTTCTTGGACATCATTTGTTTTTGAAAAATAAAGCTTGACATACTTAAAAAATTTTTTTTGCACCTTTTGACTCATTTTAGCTAGAACTGTTTACAAAAAGTAATTTACTATAAAAGAAAAAAAAAGGAAAATGCTTATGGCATTTTGGTTATCAAATAAGCATTTGATTGACAACATTTGCACTAAAAATCTTGTGAGAACATGAAGACATTAACTATGGTTTTGTGCAGAGGGGAAAACAAAATTTGAGTCCTTATGGCCAAAAACTTGAGTTTAGAGGTTTTTTCGAAATGCTCTATAGATGCGGTAGTGTTATGTGGCCCACGGAGAGGAAAAGACACAAAACAAATATAAATTAGTGCTCTGTAGTGACAGATACTCCCAGAAGAGAAAAAGGACGAGAACACAAAAATACCAAGTGGGTCACAGTGTTACCCATTTGGACAGGGATGTGTCTGTTACTAGAGGTGAAAGGACAGCGCTACATTTAACAGTGTCATCTTCCATGGGTATAAACAGCACTTATGGAAGTCATAGTCCCCCGCCTGCTTTGAAATGATAAGAGTCACTGGATGTCCAGTCTGCTGTACTTCACGCCGCGGTTCCACTGCAACGCTCGCCACGAAAAAGGCAGCTGATAGCTCCGAGGGACTGTGCCGTTGACATTCTCTTCAAAGTATTGGAACAGTCTGTACCACCACACTCGGGAGAACGGATTACTCTGTGACGTCTCCTTCAGCGACTGAAACAAAACAAAAAAAGGACACATTTTAACACGGACAGCAGAGAACAAGCGGAAAATCAGATACAGTAACAATGTCTAGCTAAAATAACCAGACAGAAATATATTTATTTGGCAAATCCAGTGAACTGAATACCCGAAAACATAAGATACACAACTTAAGATACTTCATCACACTGATGCAAGAATCTGTAATGCCATATATATTAAAAAGGAATAGTCAGACATTTTGGGAAATATGCTTATTTACTCCCCTGGCAAGAGTTAAATGGTAAAATTGATACAATTCTTATGTCTGTAAACTAAATGAGGCTACAGTCAGTAGGCGGTTAGCTTAGCACAAAGACTAGAAACAGTGCCAACAGCTAGAGTTGGCTGTGTCCAAAATTCTCACCTAACAGCTCCTATAAAGCTCACAAATTTACATGTCATATCTCAATAATGTAATCCATACAAAAGCCAAAGTGTAAAAACAACTGGAGTTTTGTGTGCAGGACAATCTCCAGTCTTTAAGCTAAGATAGGCTATTTGGCTGTATATTCAGCCTACAGAACTAAGAGTGGAATCAATCTTCTCATAACTCTCAGCAACAAAGTGACTATGAGAATTACTCAAATTGGTCAACTATTCATTATCCATTGGAGAAACATAATTTCTGCAGCGTTTGGCACTCACTTGCTGGTTGGCCATAGTGTGGTACCACCAAAAGAGGCGTGTAGTGATAAAGTATGCAACCACGACATCCACAGTGTAGTGGTCATGGGCCAGCAGGATACAGAAAATCCCTACAGCACTCAATGTCCAGCAAAACCACTGGTACCACCAGAACCGCTTGGGGGAATCTGCCAGTCAAACATACAAACAAAATTAAAAAAACAAGCAGGGTTAATACACAGAGATCCAACTCATTAGTATCAACTCTAGGGAATTGTCTTTTAAATGGGCCATTCGTGTCAGTGAGCGTCAGCTAGTTGGTGGGGACACACCATTTATAGCCAAAAGTTCAGTAAGTATTGTGGCTCTTTTGTCAAACTGTTCTACTTTTCACCACTAGATGTAGCTGCTGCATGGAAAAGCATTATGATGCCATGTGATGTAACAGTGGAAACAACTGTTGCCTCAAATCTTGCATGAAAAATCACAACTTCAGAGCATTAAAACAGTTAAGATGATACAATGTCTGACACTTGTGCTCAGTAGTGAACCATGTCAGTGTGCAAACTGTTTTAAGTCAGATAATGGCAATATCTGCCGAGCAATAGAAAATGCTGTTATGTAACAGAGCAGTTTCCCTATAGCTGAAACAAACATGTGAACAGACGTGTGAAAAGTCAGCTCCTCACCACGACATTTCCTTTGTCTACATTTCCTGATATTGAGAAATGTGTTGCAAAGGCCAAACAATTTATGAAACTAAGCATATGCTGTTAAAAGTACACCTTAATGCCAATTTAAGAATTGAAATGAATAAAACTGGGGAGTGAGCAAACATTTTTCTTTTGGTCAACATTTTCATTTATCTGTGCCACCCTACTTGCTATTGGCCTTGAAAATGTGGGAAAAACTGTGCAGTCACCATTTACGATTAGTATATTATTCTTTTGACATCTAAACTGCCCTTCTGAAGAAAGATTTTGGCAGATGGGGTTGTCAGAGTGATCTGCTGCATATTCATGAATATAAACTCGAGACTTTGAGAAAGTAAAATGAGCTTCAAACGTGGCTTAGAGGTAAAACTCCTCCTTAAACTACAGTATTGACACAGTGGAACTTACACTCTTTGATGAAGAGGTACGTTAGTGTTAACATGACGGTGTGCCCACTATACAAGTAATCTCCACACATGGTGTGGGAGCCTGTGATAGACAGGCCCCCACCAGCAATCATCTTCATTATTCTCCTCATCTGTGCCTCCCAGTTCCCCAGAAGCTGAAAGAAAAACAGCCATCAGTTACATCATCTTTCTTCCATTATATGGTCCTGATGATTGACTTAAGAAAATATTGTAATACAGTGTTAAAATACTTGATACTGTATGAACATGTGTGTCGCCTTTCAAATTGTTGAAGCACTCAGCACTATTCTCTCTAACATAATGATGTAGCTGTTGGGTAAATCACATATAACAGTGCACTGTATTATATGAGCGTATACTGCTTTTTTGTAAATGAAATCATTATATAATCATTATATCTCAAATAACTATTAACCCATAAAGTATTGTTGAAATAAAAAGTAGTACAAAGTGTGCTGATATTTTGTAATCTAGCAGCAGCCCATGAGCACTACAAGCATAGCGAACACACCAACTGCATTTTTACCAGGATTGTGACATTCTTCTGTGAACTTGTATTTTAAATATGCAATTGACCCAACAGAAATGCTGCAAAGTGGCTTTGAGTAAACAGATGTGAAACTGTATTCCTAGAAGAGCAACTGCAATATTATCTAATAGGGACTACAAAAAAGTGAAGCAAACACTCAACACTCCTCTAACTCGCACACAAAAAAATGGACATGCACATATCTTACAATGAGCATTTAGTGGAGAGCACTCAGAGGCTTTCGGCTTACATGAGATCTAATTTTTTGCTAAAACCTGCCCATTCAGCTCGTGCCGAAAGTAGTTAAGAAAGAAAGAAGCCTTTCATGCTCAACCAATCTACAAAAGCGAGAGCAATAAAAGTGTGTACGTATTATACCTTTGGAGAGCATTTGAAGTGCATCCCAGGAACGGGCAGAGTGGTGATGTACATTGTAATACACCGGTACAGATAGAGTGTGCCCACAATGAAAAAGAACCGCCTGCCTATAATTGACCTGGAGAGAAAAAAAAGAGAAAATTAATGATGACATTTTCATTCAGTTGCAATTCAGATTCTTAATAAAAATATAAATTGATTAAACTAGACTGTACCTGTGCTTGAGTAGAATCCACTGTATGAGCCAGAGTCCCACCAGCAGCATGCCATTAATCTCACAGATAGAAAAGGCCCACTCCACCCTGTTAAACAGGTCAAAGAACTTATCAGGCAGTGGTGGGGTGTGCTCCTTTGGCGGCACTCTCTCGTGGACCACTGAAATGACGACAGTGGTTGTTACAAAGCACACCACCGCATAAATGAACGCTATCCCCGTCTTCCCCCACTCGACAGGAAACGAGGAGCGCGTGGCTTCTATTGTAGGGATGGGGATGTGGACCATCTCCATACTGAAGTCCTTCATCCCTATTGTGCCATTCCTATGAAGCTTGCTAGTTCCATTAGGTAGCCCGCCAGCATGCCCGTTTGCATGGCCATTTTTGTGAGCCTCGATATGAGTTTCTATCCGCAGCGTTTCCAAGCGATCCAGCAGATGCTGCCCGCCATCAGAGGATACAAGCGAGAGGGGGGGCATCTGGAAATCTGCCTTGGTGAGCCTGAGCAAAGCAGAGCCATCCGTCTGGCATAGGGCATCTACATACTCAGGCATGTCCTCTTTGCTGAGCCAGTCAGAGACGTCCTCTGCTGACCATGCTGACACTTTCTTCATCTTGTCCAGTGGGCAATGTGGAGGATTAGGAGGGTCCTTAGACTAGAGGGGAAGGTTCACAAGAGGTTTGGAGGTCTATGGGACAGTGGTAAGTCCTCTCCAGTTTTGGCACATGGTGTTTCTTGCACCCAGAGGGAGCCCAGCCTCCTCTTGGAGTGTGGTTGGGAGAAAGCAGGCAGCAGGGTCAATCAGGATTAGGGCTAAGAGATAGCAGATGAACCACAGTGACCTCTCCTCTGGGTTTTTTCACCTCATGGGCTCTTTCACCAAACCCTGCACCCCTGTTAAAAAGGAAAAATAAAACTATGTGAACCAGAGTGCAGTGATGACTAAAATATCCACTTCCACAACTCTACTGGGTGCAGTTATGGACCGGATGCCCGATCAGACCTGGAAACTAGTATGTATTCTGACTGAATCATGGAGCAGCATGATGCACAGGTACTCTGCAATACTGAAAATGACCAATGAAATTACTTCAGCTCCATTTCACACATGAAACACTGAATGAATAATTTACATCATTCTAAGGCTTTCAAAATGATAACAGCAGTACTAATATATATATATATATATATATATATACACACACATATATATACACACACACGGGGGGGGCAGAGTGGCGAGGTTCAACGGGGAGCACGTTTTCATCTACCTCATGTATACAGGGAAAAAGAGAGAATAGGAGGGAAACAGGCTGCAGGGAGGAACACATAAATCAGAGTGAAGGTCAGCGTTGAGCAGCGAGACAGCCCCACCCCTGTACAGAGGGCAATCAGCCAGCTGTCAGGCCCAGGCACAGCCAGCTTGCCTAAGCTAAGGCCAATAGCAGCTAAATACGCTGGCATAACAACAACTGCACATCAGTACCTCATCTCACCTCGCCTCACCTCAGAGGCCTGTTCATTTGGGCCAGCAAAACAGGGCCAAATAAATGGGCTATAAGCTGGGTCGTCTACAACTCCTACAACACTTGGTATCAAATTTATTCCTGCTGAGATTTGGAGAACACTTTGACCCAATAACCCCATGACACTAAGGTAACATACAAATACTAAATAGCAAGTGTGAAAATAAACATATGGATAGCAAGCAAACAGCATGAGGGTCCCTGTTGTGTCATCTTTGCTACATGACAACGCAGCTGTGTACTTTCACAGAAGTGCAAAGGAGAAAAATATTTAGAGGAAATAAAAAGAAACACAGAGACAAAAAGCATTTGCTCAATCTGTAAACAGAAGAATAATTCAGACAGATCAGAGATTAGCTGTCACTGAGTCAGCTTTGTTCTAAGGAACTTTGGTCTATGAATCAGCTTATAGCATGCTCAGTGAAGAAATAATCTGATGCAACTGAACTGAGAAAGGGGAAAAACAAACCTTGAAACTAATAAACTAACCTGTATTTACGTAAGTGAAAACAGTGATCTCTCCAGAATCCTGAATATGAAGGTGCTACCAACTTAGATGTGTTTTGTAATTAGCATACTAAAACTGCATGAGGATGATATCCATTTTGGCAGAGAAAAGATGGATAGAGTATGGCGGTGCTGTGCTATTTTCCTGTTCAAGCAAAGACCTGGACATGGAGAAACATATATGGAGTACATATGTGTGGACTGAATTACTTTTTATTGGCAGGAATTTGGTCCCAGAAATAACATGAGGTTTTGGAAAATACATTTTTCTTCCTAAGCAAATCTGTGTGTGTGTGTGTGTGTGTGTGTGTGTGTGTGTGTGTGTGTGTGTGTGTGTGTGTGTGTGTGTGTGTGTGTGTGTGTGTGTGTGTGTCTGTGTGTCTGTGTGTCTGTGTGTGTGTGTGTGCAGTGCGGTGAGGTTAACAATCACCTGATGAGCAGATGGCTTTGATAAAAATGTTTCTGTCAGAAGCAAAACAGATGTTAATCTGTCTAAGCATGACTTCTGGACAATTATTGTTTGATGGCAGAGAACTCCAGAAAGAGAGGAAATTCTGGAAATGCTTCAGCCCTATGATGTTGTGAATTGTGATACAAGATAAAAAGGTAAAAGAAAACATTCAAGCTACTACACAAAAAAAATGAGTTTTTTACCATGTAAGCCTTTTATTTCCCAGTCAGACCTTTAATAAATATTACAACACAGAAGGATATGATTGTTATGCCTTTATTTTCAGAGTTGAGGTGTGTGTTTTCTGAGCCGGTTTCTATTGTTGTATGTTTACTTAATGTAGGTCAGAGCTGACAGTTCATTTCAGGATGTTAAGGTCTTGACAAAGTGGCCTTTTTTTCCTCTCTTTTTTTTTACCAGACCACAAAAAGAGAAAAAGCACACGCCTATCTTGTGTGGTTGCAATGCTGAAAGTACTGGGGTTTTTCGACTGATACTCGTAAACGAGCACCGAGTTAGTTCATACTTACTGAAGCATGCAACCCTGTGTCCTTGTATACACTGTAAATACTTGCCCAAAGAAACTTAAGCAACTAGATTACAATGATCATTTCTTAAAATTATTTACCCAACATAGGTTTCGTGATTTCCTATTTATTTTTCAGCATCTCCCTGCTCCATTTTAACAGTTAGTCTGGTCTGTTGGCAGGTCACTAGCTTAGTTCAAAGTGATACTACACACAATGTTTGCCTCCTCAAGGCTTGAAAGGTAGCTGTAAAAATGTTGAAGTTCACTGATGAACACAGGCTATCTGCTGCATACATGTATTCATAGATAGTGACAAGTCCAGATTGAAACTTGTTACTCACAATTCTCTTTTTGAGTGACAAATCAGTGCCCCGGACTGGCTGCTGCTGTCCGCCAACAAAACATTCAAAACAGGCATTGTGGTATAACTCTTCACAATCAAGTGGCAATTAATTGTATTTTCCAGGTTTTATTAGTAAGTATAAGTTATTGAAAGGGAAATGTTGATGCTATCCTGAAATTGTTGAGATAATAACAGCAACCAAAGGAAAATATAACTGAATAATTGTTAAAGCACAAACATTGTGTGACAAGGGGTAAACATGATATTTACTTAACAATGGTGTCACTCTTTATATAATGTACTTTTTCAGCTGGAATGTGTTTATGCTCATGAGATTATACACGCTGGCTAACCTAATTTAGTAGCTAGTTTAATGCACAGGCTGCAATGTTTTTCACTAAAGGTTCCCCAAAGATCCTGCACTGAGGTAAGCTTGGGCCATTGCTATCTGATGGAAGGATTTTGACCCTAATGATACTACAATTCAATGTAGCTGTCAAATCAAGGCAGATGATTTTGACAGAACTGGTCAAATTGTGTGTGTGTGTGTGTGTGTAGGAATATGTGATCCATCTGAACAAGGTTAGTGTATTTTCAAAGATTATAGTGTTCTTTTCTTTCTTGTTCCTGATCAAGACAAATATAAGATAGCAGCTGAGAAAAGCTAAGCTAAAAAGCTAAGAACACTGTGCGAGCACGGTAACACTCAATGCTTGGCTAGTTTCCTCTCCTCGTTCTATAAAAAACATCTACATGACAGACGGAGTTATAAGAGCAGCGTAATTCGTGTAAGGAATAGGGAGGCGTATAGCAAGTATTTGATTGTCTGAGCGGCAGAAAGTGACGGTGAAAGTAAGCGGAGAAAAATATTCTGGCCGTAAATGTACTGTGTGGGTTACAGCGTGTCAGCTTCTCACAACCAATTTATATAAGAATATGCAGTAGGTTTTATTTCATACTAGCAAAGGTAGTAGATTACAAATCAGACTGCCAATAATATTTTCCTTTGTGATTTGAATTTGCACTGTATTTGACTCCTTGTTCCACATAATGAACAGTTGAAATTTGTGTGCTAAGGCTTTAAGGACCCATTGGGTTTCCTCGACTGGGCAGAGTCAATAAAAATCCTGAAAAAAGCTCAGCTGTACTTGACTCTATTGGCAAAGAGGTTTGTTATATAATACTCTTCCTCAATAAAGGTAAATGCGTCTAACAAGCCTGCAGGAATCTGAAATAATTAGTAGAGATTATCTTTTTTTAAATTGATTTCACTCAGTATAGATTCACATTTCATCTCAAATATCAAAAAACTGTTCATAAATGCAAAGATTGGCCCATAAAACTTATTATACACATAGTCTCTTTTGTTTTCATGTTTAGGTGACTAATTGGGGCAACATTTTTAAAACTGGTCTGGTATTGAGCAAGTACGCTGCAGTCGGCATCAGCGGGCAATTGCACCTCGTCAAGTACATCCTTTATTATGTACTTGACGAGGTGCTTTATTTGTTGGAGTTCAGCTTTATGGGTAAAGCACAGGCTTGACACACCAAAAAACAGGTTTCCAAGTCAGTCAATTTAACCACACACTGCTTGAAGCCGATTTCATACTGCATGTTTCTTCTTCAATTCTAAAGTGAAAAATCTATAGTTATTAAACACCTATAAATGAAACAGCATGGCCTGGAGGAAACAAACATCACCACTAAAGCAACCATCTTAGTAACTCGTGCCACAAGATCTCACGAGATTTAACCGGTACAAGATTAAAAGCTGTCTTGAGAGACTCACTCAATTGACATTTTTCACATGCTGTCACGCCGCACAACCATTTTCTCATGCAGTGGAAAAACAACCGTTTCACATCGACTCACAGAGTGAATCAACTCCACCCAGCTGATGCAACACCACCGTACGGCGTGATAGTAATCAAGTTAATCCTCTCTCGCAGCCAGATGTAACCGAGTGGTAACGTAGCTGGTAAAGTTTTACAATAATCTTCTAAAAAACTGAGGTGCAGACTTGCTCTGCTTTGGGACTGTGAGCTGCACTTTATGGGAGGTGCTGAACTAGGGACGGGAATCACCAGTGGTCCCACGATACAGTATTATCACAATAGTTATTTCACAATATGATGTTATTGTGATTTAAAAAGAATTTGTGATATATTGCTTATTACCTTTTTTACAACTTCAAATTGTGTCCCCAAAGGAAAACACTTTTTTCTACTGGACTGAAAAAGCAACTGATTTTATTATTATAGTACCAAAAAGTAAAATTCTCATGTACAATTTATATAATAAAAGATCAATACTTGACGTCTATGTATTGATACAATATTGCCATGGAAAATATTGCGATACTATGCTGTATCAATTTCCCCACCCCACCACAATTCTGAACGTGCGTGGATTTGTGGTGAGATTTATGCCTGATCTCAATTGATGTTGGTTAATTTCATGTTCCTCCTTGTCAGGCATCCTAACATCCTGATCGGGGTTCTGTCTGTCAGACGGTCTGAACCGTAATGCACATCAGAGGGTAGGGCAGGCAGACTTTTTTATAAATTCTCATTAAATGATGACGTTAGTCTTGTAATCTTATAACTTTTTTCCCTTTACATAAATAAAGACATTTCTGCTATAAATTGGTGCAACAAAACATTCACCAGAATGCAGGAAGGTAAGTGTTTAATGCTCAAACATTTCATATAAATCATTAGATTTCTTTAAAAAGTGCTAAAATCTTTAGCATGTGTATACATACATACACACACACACACACACACACACACACATACATTAAATTAAAAAAAAAAATCAGGAAAGGCTCTCATATAAAAGAATGTTTTAAGAAGGGACTTAAGAGTTCATTGACTAAGCCGCCCTGATTTCCTCAGGCACACTGTTCCACAGTCTCGGGGCCCTGACTGCAAACCCTCGGTCCCCTTTAGTTTACAGGCTAGACTCTGGAACAGACAGCAGACCTCTGTCTGAGGATCTCAAGGTATGTCCTGGTGTGTATGGGAATAAAAGGTCAGAGATATAACAGGGCAAGAGGCCATGAAGAGCTTTAAAAGTAATCAATAAAACTTTAGTCTATTTAGTCTAAAACATACTGGGAGCCAGTGGAATGAAGCTGAAACAGGGGTGATGTGATCATATTTCTTTGTTCTAGTTAAAAGCCTTGCATCTGAGTTATGGACAGTCTGGAGTCAATCAATACATTTTTGGGTTAAGCAAGTAAAAAGGCAATAATTTGTCTCATCCGGTCAGCTAAGTGTCTCCTCACTCCCCTACTAGTTACTAGTTGTGGACAGTGCCTCTGCAGTGGACTGATGTAGATTTAGTCAGAGACAGGAGACCAGTGCCAATATGTGCTTCTTCTAGCCAGCCTCCTCTTAAGAGTACCACATTCCCCTTTACTATTTTAAGTTATTGTTATAAATATTGTTCAGTAACCTTGTTTACATAAAGTATGCCGTGAGTTGTGTAGGTAGTCCTGGTGTGTCTTCCTCCAAGATTTCGCAGGCCTTTTTTGTGATTGTTGTGATCTAAAATGCCTGATTACTCGGCAGCTTTTCTAAAAAATTGTAATGAAAGTTGCAATGTTTTGGGCGTTTTTTGCAATGACATTTTGGGTTTAAGTGAAAACTGCATGGTAGATGTGTTTTTTTTAATTTAGAATAATACTTGAATCATTAAAACAGTCCCCCCAGGATTTCCCAAACCTAATCCTAAGCCTGCATATTCAAACCAACTTACTTTGATTCTTTCAGCGCTTTGAATTGACCATAAAACAACAGCCTGTGTCACAATGATTCAGTCCCGTCTGACTACCGCCATGAGTTTCAGCCACTCTGTGTGTCAATCACGATTACCTTTACATCAGACCACAATACTGCACTTTTGCAAACAGTTTAACCCCACTTTTACTAAATAAATAAAAAATTATACTGTTTTTCACAGCCCTTTTATTGTCTGCAAATGTGAGATGTTGGTATCACACGCTGCAAAATGACAGGAAAGGAAATAAGCTGACGTTGGACCTGCAGCAAATGGCAATGATAGGCCACATTTGCAAACATTTGCAGTGATTGGTCAAAATTCCAAGTCGTGCTGAATTCACTGGGATTTGTGAATTTGTGTAAATGCTTGCGAATATTGCAAGTCCCATGTACTCAGAATGTAAATACAGATGCGGTATGAAAACCCTTCCAGCTGTGTTTTCCTCTGCCGTTGTTGCTGCAGCGGTGTGTGTGATGGTGGGAGCAGAGGGTTCTGTAAAGCGGGCGGCTGGCCAGCGTTGGGAGTTTTTGTTTCGCCATCACTCTTCATAAAACTGTCAATATTTGAAATCTACACAGTTGACTTCTCACCTCAAAACTTCTCTGAAGTGGATTTAGTGATGAAATTACATATGGAAACAAAATATAAAATTTTTTGTTGCTGGCCTCTGTTTGGCGCGTTCAATGATGATCCAGTGAATAGTGACGAGTGATTCTCTCTGACCAATCAGTAGTCTGCCGTGTTTTCACATAACATTTTAGTATCGCCTCAGGTCGCTTAGAACCTCAACAGAGGTGATATGAAAAAAAGTACCTGGAAGCAGGTACAGGTACAACTTTTCCACAATGGAAAACCAAACAAAGGCAAGTCGAGTCAAAGCGGGTCCAGACGAGTCCAGCTGGTACTATGCAGTGGAAAAGGGGCTTTAAACTGTAATTCATCCTCAACACTGCTCCAGTGATGATAGTTTATTTCTGTTTACCATTTTTCATAATTGATTCTTTATCAATGTATATGGTCTGCTATGTAGCAGAAGGGAGTTACAAAACTTAATTTCACTCTATAACTATATATATAAATGTATATTTTGAGAATAAACCTACCTACCTAATTTCACATGAGGGGAAGGAGTGACTAGATACACAAACACAGTATAAATGTATGTAAGAAACTTAAGAAAATGTATGTAAGGTTGTTAATAAAGTAACATTTTTTACTGTGCTCCTAAACTTCTTTGTGTGCTCCTAAAAGTTAGAGCCCTGTCATACAGTAAATCTTTCCCCTCAGAAAGTCTGGTGGGAACGAGGACAGAGGAAAGAGGGGGTTGGGTGGTTTAGCACAAAGCAGTACATGTGACGTCACCATATAAAAGATCCCACCCAGGAATGACAATATGTCAAGCAGACACAAACATAAACACAAGATCCTTAACACATCTTTAAACAGAGTGGTAGGGTATGATTCACTCACAATAGCTTTGAAGAGCCTTTCAGAGGAGAGGAAAGTCAGGCTGCCTACAACAACTTGCAGTGAGAACACAGACTAATGTTAAATCCAAACCACATCTGCCTCCTCTGATACAACTTTCATCTAGACATAGTCATTAAACATTTACTAGTGTAAATTAGGGATGGGCGATATCTTATCGTTCGCAATATATCGTTGAAAATTCTCCTCACGATAAAAATGTGTCTCCTCACGATAATAACGATAAGTCTAGTTGATGACGTAGTTACTGTGCAGGCGCGCGGTGTCCGAGGGGTCTTAAAAAGTCTTGAAAGGTGATAAATCAATTTTGCGAAAATTAAAGCCATTAAAAAGTATTAAAAAGTCTTAATCGCCATTTTATAAGGTATTAAATTTTGAAGATATTTGTTTCAGTGTGAAGATCCTGTTTGCCCCAAAGTTAGTCTGCTAAAAGTGTCGGTGAACGTTTGTATTTATAGCGCACAGCCAAAAACACTCAACAGGCAGAGAGCAGCGACTGTGATTCTTTTCTGTAACGTCAGACGCAGGGATCCACTGAGCTCTGTTTCTCTCTTAAACGCCCCAAAAAATAGATCTGTGCAAACCAGAAAAATATTTACGAGTACAGCTGACAGTAACCTCCCTCCCCGCCGGACCCTCAGTGCTAATCGTGCAAAACATAGTCGGAGTGGCGAACAGGAGTAACGGGATTAACCCAGGTGACCGGTCGCTCTGCGGCCACTTGAACAGCGAGAAGCGCCGCCAGCAGCTGAATCAGTAAGACAGAGGGAAACAGGGAGAATTAAAGCAGCGCGTGGGTTTGGCTAACGTTAGCTGGGTATTTAGCTAAATCGCTGCCTTTTATTGAAACACGTTGAACTTTTCATAAAGCTGATAATCTTGTCAGCGTTACTGTGAACAGACCAATCACAGCCTGGATGGAGCGGGATTAAAAAAATGCTTGATGGGCTGCAACACACTTTGTAAATGTTGAACTCAATGTTCTGCAGAAACTCTTCTGATTATTGACAAGTTAGCAGCCTGAAATGAAGGTTAGAGACTCTCGAGCGTCTTTCTGTACAAAGTTAATGAATAAAAAAACAACCCAAACTGAAACAGCTGGAATTTGAATTAAAATTAAACTAGTGGTAAGTTATATTCTATTATATAACATTATATTGAATGAACATATATTAATGAATATATTAATGCCAAACTGACAGTTTACTATTAAATTAACATTATACATATAGGCAATCAATATGTTATAAATATTTAAATTCCTTTACTACTTCCTAAATGCACTATTCTCCCTTCATCAGCTCAACAGCACTGACAAAGAGCGGAGGAAAATTGTTTCTCTGACCTGCTGCCACTTTCTGTCTTTTAGTTTCCACCTCTTCCTTCATTATACTCTCTGTCTGCATGATGAGGAGACGGCGCCTATCAATTGTACTTTCTCCCTCTCCATGTTTATTCCTGCTGTTCATTTCTTTCTGATGTTTTTTTTGGTGGCCCTTACATCAACACTTGTGAGAACTGAAACCTCCCAGTGAAAAGAATGGCTCTTATCAAACTCACAGAAATACAGATACATTCATGAGATGGGAGTACAGATTTACAATACAACACTTCAGCCTGAGGCTCAATAAACTTGGCCTTATCAGTCTTACCACATGAACTGGAATTTGTGACAAAACTAGTACACCTCTTAGGTAACCGTAAGAATCATTGAACACTCACACTCACGACAGCATGTCTGCTCGTTGCTGAACCAGATCTCAAACCGTTTGTGTGTTTCCACCAAGAAACCCATTGTAACTGCACGGTAATGCCATCGTCATGTAAAATTAAGCTCATTCGTAGAAGCAATGAGCAGCAAGAAGGACTCTGACGCGTGACCACATGAAAAATGTATTTCAGCACTCCTTTAAACAAACTCATGCCTTGCTAGTCGATCGTCAAGAGGAATTCAAAATGAACAGGGAAGCTTCAAACATACTGTGTATTAGAGGGGACACGTGAAAACCAGGTTAACAAGAAAGCTGCAAGCAAGTTTAAAAATTTAGAATAAAAAGTGAACAAAAAAAGGTGCAGACAGCACCGTGATAGACAATTTGGTCTCATTGGATACAAGCTGACAAACTGACCATATGACTCACTCATCTGTTTGTTTTTAGCAACCATGTATGACATGATATGAGGGCTGGCGTCAACTGTCACACCAGATCATGAGTTTTCCTCATAATAGTACATCAGCCTGTAAGCAAATAATGTGGCGCTGCGACGGTTAGTAGATCAACAGCAACTATTTTGATAAGTGATTAAGCATTTCAGTAATTTTTCAGACCAAACGTTGTCTGGGTCTGGCTTCTCAGATGTAAGGGGTTTCTGCTTTTCTTTGACACACATCACAGTACATTGAATATCTTCAGGTTTTGGTCGAAAACAAGCAATTTTAAGACATCACTGTGGGCTTGGAGACATTACATAACACATCAAATAATTGAGAAAATAATAACCAGATTAACTGATAATGAAAATAATTGTTAGTTGCAGCCCTAAAATAAACAATTCTCCATTGTTGTTGGTGTTCTTGTTATGTTTGATGTTATGTTACTCTCACATTCTGATTTGGTAAACTTTTTGAGAAAAAATGTGGGTCAATAAAAGTTGCCCTGAGTCCAGCACCAGTACTGTCTCCTGTGTCTTGAAGTCTAAAAAGAAAACTGAAAGCTAAATTGTTATCATGCGTAACAGCCAACAGACCACTCTTGTACATGGTTTCACCAATGCTGCATTTACATGGATATCTTTACAGGGCTCTCTAACCTTTTCCCCAAGGAGCATGAAATAAATTTGGAGCACAGAAAGAAATTTAAGAGCACAGTGAAAATGTTTAAGTTACAGAGTTTATTAACAAACAATTTATTATACCAGTACTCATATTTATACTACTTTTGTGTGCTCCTTCTTGTAAAACCAGTAAATGATTATGGAACTGGTATCTGGATACTCAGCATGGGCCAAAATATTGTCAAAGCTTTTGAAAATATTTTTTAAAAAGTTTTTGTTGTAACGAGCTGTCAAGCAGCCACAGATCGACTATGTTTTAAACAGATAACGGCGGGGCCGGGGTATTATGGTAGTCATTTTAGGGGCATATGCGGCTATTTTGGTCACCCTGCTGTATGGGATACATTTACACAAGATGGTCAAATCTTTGGACACAGACAGACATTGCTCAATCAGCAAACAATGTCAGTCACATAAATCCACACAAAGAGGATTTTCTTAGTCAAAAAACTGTTTTTTTAAAAAAAAAAGGTCCCATAGGTGTTGTTCTTGTCTTTATACACCGTATTCCAAAGAGTTGTATCCCTTTACAGTTTTTTTTTATCTTATGAGATAAACCAACAATGGGTGAACAACATGCTCTCACCTGTATCCCTTTACATCTAGAATTCAAAGGCCCCACAGGTAGACAATGCAAGGCCAATATTTACACAACTGGGCCAGCCTGGTTGAAGTGAAAGATATTATGGTTAAAAATTAACTGCATATGTTCCTGCTGTGGATTACACATTAAATACAGGAGTTCAGTATTATTAAAATTAGTTTATATACTTACACTTACTTGGTACTGTGACTTATCCTGCTATTACTAAGAAACTGTAAAGTCATAATCATTAAAACTTTGTTGATGTATTTGGGGAGGGATAGACTGGGGATGAATAATGTGCTTGGAATGTGCAGTAATTTAGAGACTAAAAGGGTCAGCTCACCTAAAAGATTACAAAAAAACATGATACCACTAACTAACCAGCTAGCAGATAGTTTTATTTAGTCAAGCTTTTGAGTTTTCATTTTATTTAATTGTTGTGAACTGTATATCTTAGATTTTTAATCTTAACTGTCACTATTGCTTTTCTAATCATTTTGATACAGTATGTTGTTTACCTTGATATTGACTTACAAGCACTTAAATAAATTGACTTGACTTCAGAAATTATTTATTTCTGCCTGCTCTAACTCATGTGAATGTATGAATGACTCATTTATTAGGGATGCACCAAATGTTCTGCCACCGAAATTAAATCGGCCGAAAAAAAGCAAAAAAGCACTTACCAAACAATTACGTTGACATGTTAGCAATATGGAAGCATATAAGTATCAGAAAGATGTAAAAATTGCTGTTTGCAGACACTGCTCTGCAGAATTGTCTCCTAGCACATCCACTCCACCTGTGGCTGACTTCTTAGAAAAGCATAAAATGGTCTGACCCGCTTTTGAGTGTTTGTCACTTGTTTCTGAGAAGGCGTTAAAGCTAGCCGTACCTAAATTTGAAGTGCACACGTATTCAAGCCTTTATGGTAACTGAAACAGACCAGAGCGAGCTGACAGGCATATTAGCGACTTTATCCTGTCATTTTCTCGCTTTGCAAAGAAAGTGTTGCAGTATGAGAGTACTACCTGAAGAGAGGCTATTAAGTATTCATGTTACGCCATACGAGAACCACATACAATATATGTCAAATATGGACTCGAAATTGATCAATTCCGTGTGGATACACATGTGACGACATCCGGTTTTCAAAATAAGGTGTCTATACAGTATGGAAATAAGATTAATTGGATTATATTCACAGAAAGTATAAAACATATTATATGTGTACATTAAAAGTAAATGGACACATGTAATTTACTTTACCGGATCCTCTCGGACCTCGGACCCACCACCATAGTCTCTCCAAATCCTGTAGGAAACACTAAGTAAAGTTCATTTTGACTATTTAATTTATGCAATGGTAAAAAAGGCAAAATACATGCAAAAAATATGAATATAGTTGTTCGATGTTCTGCAAATTTTTTCATTATATTCAGTTTCAGCCAGCAATTTTCATTTCGACGCATCTCTATCATTTATAGCAGGCAAGGCATATAATCAAAACCATTCACATGATTGAACTGACTGCATAACTATCAAGATTGATGCAACTGTAGAGTGTACAAAACAACATAAGCATTACCAGATGGGTTTTACGGTAATAGATAGCATTTAAAAGTTAATTAAATTAGAATCAGCACTGGCATCAATTTTACATATTTAAACTACACTTTTTGCTTCCATGCTTAGTTTTCTATTATCAAGAAATAATGTTTGATAACTTCCAAAGCTGTCCAGAGCGTATTCTTTACTCTGCATCTTCCTTGAAAACAGATTATTTGCCACCTCAGGGGAAAATGGCCCCTAGCATTTGATTCATCTATCTGGCACATGCATACAAGCATAAAACAGTTCTTAGAAACAGCACCAAGCTTCTTGTAATGGCAGATACAGAAACTTATAGATTTTTACACATTGTATTAACAAGAAATGTCAAAACAATCTGGTCAAATGAAACCTCATACAATGGATGAGCTATTAGAGAAGTCTAGGTACTGTCAAACATGCTATTCAGGGAAAGAAAAATGCAAGAAACTGAGAAATTTGACACTGAGGTCTGATGATGGCCTTGACTGAGTGTAGTTACTGTGAGGTAAGACCGCAGGCAACAAGGTCTGATACTTGTTTGTGTCAGAGAATAAGCAATCTGCTAGCCATAACAGCTGACAACAGAAGCTCCAAGACATGTATTACATAACATCCTCCTACTGCCGAGGAATACTGCACTTCTAATTTTGTGAGATAGCAAGACAACAGTTGCAGTGGGAGAATTAATATTTTCTCCATTGGAAATAGGCGGTAAATAAATGATTGTTTAATTTTTCTACTGTGTGCACTTTAAATAACTATGGTCATAACTCCATGATTGAAATTATTTGTAAAAAACCCTCATCACAATTTCCCACAGTCCAAAGTGACGTTTTCAAAATGCTTTTGTCCAACCAACAGTTCAAAACCCTAAGACTCTTCATTTACAATCATAAATAACAAAGACAAGTAGCAGATCCTTACATATAAGAAGCAATAACCAGCAACTGTTTTTGCAGAAAAAAATGACTGAAAGAATTTATCAATTATCAAAGTGGTTGACAATTTTCTCTCAGAGTAAGCAATTAATCCTTGCAGCTCTTGTTGCTAATGCACAAACTAAATTACATCCAGAGTAGCATACATTTTTTGTACTGTTTTAACATACATTTCAACAGAATTTTTTTCACTGAAATTATCCATTTCTATTGCTTAGCAATGTCAGTTAAATTTCAAACACCTGACTAAATACCTGGATCCATCAATCATTCATCTCTAAATTAATGTTTAAGATGGCCAGGTGCAACATCTTCTTCTCTGACATGTTACAAAACCACTGTGCTGATCTGTACACCCAGTGTCAAGATATTATTTTACAACACAAGACATGACAAAGTCTACAATGCCAAATAGACATAGTTCAAAACTTGCTTTATCAATCAGAACTTGGCAACCCCTGCTATCACCAGAGCAATATTATGTCCAATCAATCTGTTAGTTAACAGACCACAGTGTTTGGCCAAGGGTAAAGATGAGACAGTCCATAAAACATGGATGGCTCTTGCAGAAGTCTCCAGGGGAGCAGAGATGAATGGCACAACGACTGCTGTGCAGGTAGGTGTTATCTGCTAATGAAGAACCACCTGTGGCTTTATGAGTCACTTACCAGGAGCTGTGTACTTCAGTATACTTTGGAGCTTCCCTCTGAAGTCTCTCCTTGACAAAAGATGGGCCAACTCTGATTGCACCGGACTGGCGTCACTTTGAGTCAGTAGAAGGATATTTAACCTCTTCCTTAACTTATCAGAATATTAGGCATTCACAGTCCCAGATTACCAATGCACAACTCGCTCTCTCTTCCCTTGTGACATGCAAACACATCATGTCTGAAGTAGGGCTGAACGATTTTGGAAAATAATCTAATTGCGATTTTTTTTAACCAATATTGATATCAATTCAAAAGTTGGCTAACTAAAATAGAACAGAGTGACACCTCTCGTGTTTAATAGGCAAGCTGAGTAATTCTCCGACAACACCGGAGTCCCCCGCAGCCTCCGATGCAGGTGAGCAGCACCGGCTTTCACCAGGCTGTAACTCGGGACAGACAGGGCCTCTTTCGGAGTTAGGTGTTTAGTTTGAAACGCCAATTTACAGATATTTCCTGAGCTGACTGGTGGCTGTGTGTGTGACGCAGGCGCCGATCGCCACAATACGCTTATCTTGCTACACGCCTCTTTCTGTTGTGCATTTTTCCGTCCATCAAAGCCGCGGATGGCCCGACGAATTCACCCAACACCACCAAGATACCCGCGGTGGCGGGTGCTACTTTCATTCCATGTGACATTAAAGTTTATGTAGTGTGAGCTTCTGTCAAGCTTAAGGGCATTTTACAACAAGAAGGCAAGTTACAGCGTAACGTGCAGACGAAGCATTAACTTCAGACTGCTTTCCGCCTGGGTGTCATGTGACCAGAGTATAATCGCCGCCTTTGCGATTAGAAAATCTCGTTTTATTACATCGCGATTTCGCAAATGCAATTATCGTTCAGCCCTAGTCTGAAGGAGTAATTACTGGGCAGCACAGCATTTAGCCTCTCCTTTCATATTATATCTATCCTAACTGCAAAGTTCTGTGTCAAAGAGACCAAAAGCTTAAGCGACCTGTTATGACTTTGTATGCTTGGGCAGAAAGATGCAACTATGGTTCTTGACGCCCTGTAATAGGGTTGTGCTAAAGAGACTGGATAGTGCATCAATAAATCTTGTGGTTTACTTTCTTTCACACAACACAACCCACAAATAGCAGGTCTTCTCAACCTGAACTCAAAGTGAATATGAAACATACTACTAAGAAAAACACTGACATATATATATACTGATGACTATCTATTAGCCCATGTGTTTGGGATGTTTGAGATGTTTTATTAGTGTATTAGTTGTATTAGTGTTAACTTGCACAGGACAGTAGTTCAGGACCTTACTTTCTGGGTCTTTTTGACCTGCACAATCTTCCGTGAAGATGCTGTCTGTTGTACCCCTTTAATGATCATTTTTGATTAACTGAAAGCTCCACAGCACTACAAAAAAATTCTTCCTGACTAGGAAAGAAAAAATAATCAGCGTGCAATACATCCACTTCAGGATAGAGGCACATTCATATCACTGAAATACCCTCAGTAGTATTTTTAAAGTTTCACAGACCCTGACACACACGACTTCCACGTGCAGTCAATGTTTCCAGATGTTTTTTGCCTAACCAGGATTAAAAAGGGTTAGGCAAAAGGGGCAAGGGCAACACCCACAACCACACAGAAATGTGTCATACATTATGACTAATGATCTTGAACAATACAGTCATACAGTTTATATCCATGTAGGCTGGATGGGTGTCATTTTTAATGTGCAGGATTAACAGACACACCTTCTTATAATCAAGTACCATCCTAATAATTGTTTTAAAAGCAATAAAAGAGGAAAAAGAAACAAGATTCTTCTATGACATTAAGTAAACCGCCATCTTTCACGGGACTCCTTTTGGGCCTGCAAGTAATTAGTGTCTCTTTCACATTGACTTGATTTATACATACATTAATTGGTTTTAATCTACCTGTGGTTTTCTTCCAAGGACAGTTGCTGGCACAAATTGACACGCTGGCCTACCCTTGGCCAGTCTCACCATCTGCCCTCAATATAGCGTTGTGTTGCATTTAAAATAGGCCAAAATATGCAAAAAAAATAGGGCAGGAGCAGGTCTGCAGCAACTTAGCTACTTGGGTGCTTGGCACACTGCTGAAATATAGTCACACTGGCATGCCATTATCATGAAGTCATACATACCAAAAATCTCAGAAAAACTCGACTGAAATAAGTGGAATGCAGGAGGAAGCAAGTTACTCGAAACAGGTCCGGACAGGGTGATACCCAGCTCAGGTGTAGGCAGGCTAGACAATAGCACAAAACAGAAAACAAGCTGGCCTTCACAGGGGCAGCTTTCACTACTTAAAATTCCTTGCAGATACCCTTATCCTACACCCACCATTGTCCACATGCATGTGTGATTTACCTGGATCATCTATTGTATCTAACCTTACATACACATCATTTTAAACAAATTAATTTAAAGTCTGTGTGGCACCTTCATTTATTTATTCAAACAAAGCACAGCCAAGTAAGATGACATTACACAACTTAAACATTGCCCTTTTGTTGCCAAGCATTATTAAAATTTCATTTCATGTTTTTGCCATAATTTAATTTCAGAAAAACATAAAAATAGGCTACATCAAAGTGCTACTAGCCTAGATTTCCAAAAAGCAGTTGTAGGCCACAGGAAACTGGGACATCATGTGAGTGGCGGTAAAACTTCATGTGTTTCTAATTATGGCAGAAACAAGATTAAAGCCATTACATATTGTTTCTCTGGAGGCAAACCCATGATGGAAATCAAATGAGAAATGGCTATTGGCTGGCACTAACATTGTAGCACACAGTAAACAGGCCAAGGCCATCAGGTAATAGCATTATATCTCAGCTGTGGTTTGAGTATTGGAGCTTAAATACGCTGGAGAGGAGCAGATACACGCATTTGCAAATGTGTAATCGTTTTAGAGAAGACTAACATGCATTTCAAAAGTCAAATGTGTATCAACTTTAGAACATCAGAAGACTTGCACAGTGTTTTTCCTTTACGTAAATGAAGCTGTTCTGACCAGAAATCTCTTCAAAAAGAAACTGATAGGTGAAATAAAATAAATGCTGGGGTAATTTGCCACAGATCTACACAAAGTATTAAGTAAAGTATTAATCAAGCAATGGTTGGATCCCAGAGAGATCTTCTTCAGGCTTTGTCATGCCAGCGAACATCAGCAGGTAAAACAAACTTTGTTTGACTTGGCAGTGCCGTGTATAATTTTGGCTCAACTTAAAATTTACCTTGAAGCAAAGCACAGAATATACAATATACTCAATACACAATAGCAGAGAAGTTATGAATGTTACATAATAAAAGAGTTATATAAATTATATCATATACTAATGCAGTTTTGAAATGCTGCGAACATAAGGCTGGCAGATCATCTTCTCCATTCTATTGTAAGGTTTTGAACTGAAACTCTAATTTCGATTTAATTGTTTGTGCCTTAATATTGATTTAAATGTTCAGTAAGTTGACAGCACAGCTGGGCAATAAATCGATTTAGCAGTAAATTTGAATTTATGATTTAGGATCGTGTTTATAAACTAAAAGTGGGAAATTATACAAGTGGATTGTGGATCAGAACAGCCAGAATATATTTAATTTTTATCACCCAGTCCTACTTTGTGGTGAGTTAAAATACTTGCTGAGCTGATGTTTTCATCTAAATGCTAGCAAAACATTGTTAAGTGTAAGAGTATATTGCTCCAGTCAGCTCTGCTGAGGCTGTGAATAAGTGATTATTCAAGTGTTTAGGGGGCTATCACTACATCAAAATACCCAGACTTTTACTGACCTTCAGAAAACATATCAAGTCCATTTTGACATTAAGTGTGTCTTTCATAAAGACAACAATGACAAGAATTTACTTTTTCCACTGTGGAGGAAGTTGATGATCCAAGCCACTTTTGGTCAATACATTTGGTTGTCAGCTGAGACAGTTTTCCAAGTCAGAATCATAGCTGTGCCTACAGAAAGCTCATTGTTTCCACTTGTTGATAGTAAGACATGCTTTTCTATGGTAATGAGGCTGTCTCTGCAACTGGGCTGAATGCAGTGCCAACAATAACCCCTATTGACTCACTTTAACATTTTGCCCCCTTAACACTCACTGCAGTCACATTGTCTGTGAAAAGTTGCTTTCTCACCAGTTCCCTTACACAGACATCCCTCTGTTTATTTCGATCCCTGTCTCTGTCGGCTCATCTCTGTCTGTCCAGGGACTGAAGCTGTGGCCTTAGTGGATGTTGGGTTAGCAGGCATACACAGCATGTGCTGCTAACAGAGCAGATATGTCTCTTTCCCCAATGACAACAACTGCTTAAACGCATCTGTGAGTAAGTCTGCCTCCTCTTTCACCCTAAAAAGGGCAAGAGACATGTATAACTTTGTGAAAATTAAAGCTAAATCAGGTCACCCCGTTCCGCCCAGTTTTTTTAAGGCGAAAACACGAGAGAAATGTGACCCTGCCAAGAGATGCAGAGCAGAAACAAATGTCTGACTACCATGAATACTCCAAGTTAATATTTACAAAGAGAGAGATCAGCCTTGACGTTAGCAGGCACACCTGAGAGATAGCGTCACATCAGATGACTGACACAGGTGGCTTAACGTGATACAAACACTGGTTTCATTCACATTAAGGCCTCGGCAGCCACTGTATACTGTGGCTTAAGAGCTTATAGTCTGACCACCTAAAAATAGATAGACAAGCTGGCGTCTTCAGTATGTTAGCTAGCAAACGTTAGCCCGCTAGCTAAAATCCAGCATACTGGGGTCGTGTTTTCGTAGGGCGATTTGGGGGTGACGGTTAGCTACATAGTCGTGGATTACAAGGCTATAAAATGTTTATTTCTAGCCTTAAATATTAACTAGCTCAACTTTTTGGCAGGATTAAAATAAATGTTAAGGAGCTAAGTTAGAGAGAAGCTTCTCTGCCAATCTTGGTGGATAGGGATTAATTTTAACGGGGTTTGGCGTCCACTAATAAAATGTTTCAACGCAAGGCCAGTGAGCAACATTATAAAGCTAACGTTACATTTGGCAATCCAGATAGCGTTAAAAAGTGGTCTCTCAAATACAGCACGCACAGAGCAGCACAACTTAAAGGTAACGTTATGTTGAAATGCCACAGTGTTTACCTCTACAGTTTGTGCTACAGCTTAACACATTAACTAACGGTTACGTTAACATTACCTTGCCACCACTTGGACCCGGAGTGTTAACTCGTCAACCACTCACAGTGGGCTCAACGTTTAGCTAGTACTGTTATCGACAAAAGACATTTGAAAATGTTAGGTATGTACTTGCCTTGCCGTCGAATAAATAATCTTCAAAATGTAATGTTTCTCAACCGCAATGTGGTAACATTACGAATCCCTCTTTAGGTCTGTTCTCTGTTTTCATGAGGAGGCGGTTAGACAGTGAAGGAGCGGGGAGTTCCCTTCGACCCGTCATAACCCGCGCTGCCTTCATGTACCCTCTCATATGTTGTTCGTTACTTCAGTCCCCGTGCGACAAAAGGTGAGATAAGGTGGGATGGGTTTCGAATTCTAAACATAGAAACACCGCGCTAAAACAGCACATCTCATGGCACAGTTGTTTGATTTTATTTAGCAAAGGAATGCGCAACGAGACGTATCTACACACTGAAGCTCTAAAGTTGGAGCACTAGAGGAACATTTGAATGCAGCAACACTGACAACTACGTAAAAAATGCAGCGTTGGAACAGCACGAGCCGAAACCACTCACTCATCTGAAACTACCTATTGGTAAATGTTTGACCACGCCAAATAATTTTAAAATCAACACAGAATTGACGTTGACTTTGAACAAACTGAATGTAAACTATATTTTGAAAATAAAGCTGGAAATGGGGGGATGGGTCAACTGCATCCCACTGTTGCATAGTGCATCAGACAAAACTCTTCAGAAGATGTATATGGTTCTTGTAAAGCAATAACACACACGATCAAATCATCATGATACAATTCCACTGTTGATAAATGATTATATTGAATTGAGTTGGGCAGCACACTCTAAAAACTAATTCAGGAGACCTTTAGTCATTACTTAAATATATATGTTGTTGTTAAATAAAAAATCAAGTTCTGAGATATTGACTTTTTACTTTTAATAGTTATTTTATTGAGCTTGGATGACACACAAATTATGCCTATTGATTCAATACACTATCATGACTTCTCATAGTTTAACATTTTCTGTTAATCAAAAATGATTTAATTTAAAGTTCTGTTAATTTAAAATAGAATTTGATGACGTGTAAACGGCCCACAGTTTCCCTCTCCAGACGAGTCACCAACCCTCCGAGTGTTGAGACGCACGCTGACATGTGACGTCATTAATGGCCAAACGGGACTGTTTTCAGAAAATTCAAGAATTGCTATCCGATGCGAGGGAGACGATTTTGCAAGTAACGGAGCAAAACTGTTAATAACCTATTTAATAAAAGTCCAGAGAACCCGTATTTAATCGCAGCGCTGTTAAAGAAATCTTTTCGTGTTCTTTAACTTCTATTTTACAACCGTGTGCTCTGGAAGGACCGCTTCAGGCGGCAGTTTGGCTGGTTAACTTACTTTTATGCTAACGTTAACAGTCGGCAGAAAACGCACTTTGGTCCGGTGAGTAAAAAAGTTTATCGCCTGTTGTCAGGCGCAGTTACGTTTACAGAAAGGCTAAAGCTGATGATACACTGGGCAACTTTTTGAGCAGTGTTGCTGGGCAATCTTGCTAGAGGCAAGTTCTACTATATTTTAAATGGATATCAGTGGTGGGGTAAGGGGATTACGGTAGTAATCTTTATTCATTACCATGGACAACAACGTTGCCCTGCATGATTGCTCTAAATTGCAAACAGAGCAAAATCAGCCTAACGCTAGAAGTAAGCTGGCTCACATTGGGGTTAGCTTTGCGTTAACTTTGCACTGTTGTGAACTGCTGTCACTGTCAGTTAACTCACGTTAGTTAAAGAGGTGGTATTATGCTTATTATGAGTAGTCGAGTCTATTGTTTTGCGCTATGGTAGTATTTTTCGGCAAGGTAGCATAGATCGTCAGAACACTGGCAACAGTTCAACGTTTAGTCCTGATGCTAAGACGTGGAATAATGATGTTGTGTGGTTGTGGACTGGTAATAACTTTCCCTGAAAGACATGAGAGAAAGATGAAAGACATGAGACCGAACAATGCAGAAGAGCTGAAGGCCGCTATTGAAGCATCCTGGTCTTCCATAACACCTCAGCAGTGCCACAGGCTGATAGCATCCATACCACGCCGCATTGAGGCAGTAATTCATGCAAAAGGGGCCCAAACCAAGTATTGAGTACATATGCATGATTATACTTTTCAGAGGGCTGACATTTCTGTATTTCGAATCCTTTTTTTTGTTGATTTCATGTAATATTCTAATTTTCTGAGATTTTGAATTTGCAGTTTTCATAAGCTGTAAGCCCTAATCATCGAAATATATAAGCTGGAAAACTAAACAGTGTTCCTGTTTTATAAACATTTGCAACCATTTTAATTTAATAACACATCCATGCCGCCTTCTTCTAGGCCTACTGGTTTAACCATGTCACTTTTTCAAATTTTGCTTATTATTCCAAATAAAATTATAATGCATTTGGTTTATTTTCTTAATACAGCTGTCTGGAACTGCTAAAGAGTATGCAGGGTAAACTAGTCTAGAAATCACTTCTTTCGTTAACAAAATTCTTCCAAAAATCGAGATATTTCTTTGTAACCAGCTATTTAAAATTCTTTGATTCTTTTGCAAAACCTCTTGAATGTGAGTAATAAGGATTATCCATAACATGCAACGGTTTTATAGTTTTATCATTTTAATATTCACTGCTAACAGTTAAGTTGCTAAAATAAAAAGAAGAGGACTAACGTGGTCTCCTTGTCGTATTCCCCTTTCAACTTTGAATCTTCTTGTAGTTCCTGTAGGAAGTAAGACTGCACTTGTTATACACTTGTACAACATAGAAATAACCTCAACAAATTTTTTCCCAAACCTAAAATACTGTAGTGTCTTTAAAATAAAGGGGTGTTCCAGTCTGTCAAAAGCTATGGTCGCAGTCTGAAGCAGCTTTGATTTGGATCACACTACCTTGTTTCTTACGAGCCGCCTTTCTCTGCTTCTGATTGGCTAGTAGTCCTTACCTGGGAACTGCGCATGTGCAACTCCCAACAAAGATTTCTACAAGATGCATCACTCTGTGACTCTGGAGCTGCAGCAATGTGCAGTATGAGGGAAAGCTATGGTGTTTTTTGAAAATTAAACCATGTAAACCTGTTCTGGTACAACCCGTAATTACGATTTTGAACCTGAAAATGAGCATAATACCACTTCTTTAACGTTATATTGTGAAGACAGTCAACTTCTGCGTTTGTTTATAAGCTGTTTCTGAAATAGTGCTGATGCATGGCTAAAAGTTTAATGTTATTAGCTGTAAACCTAATGATTCTCCTCAATCCTTCTGTTGCAGAGACTAGTTGCCTCGTCTGAAGTGGCTGTACAGTGTTTCCCACAGAATGACTGTGTAACTGTGGCGGTGGGAGGGGGGCTACCAGCTATATACAGCATGCTAGCGTTTAAAACCCAGGTGTTTTCTAACATTAACTTAGCTCTCCTTATTAGCTAGGCTCCGTACATGCTTGCTAATAACTTCTTTAAGCTGGGTCTCTGACATTGACATTGTTGTGTTGGACAGGTTTGTGCAGCTGTGAGAAAAGAGAGAGAGAGAGGGACGGGTGAGTGAGAAAGAGAGAGGGACGAGCGAACGCGCTAAGGCGCTCTGCAATTAAAGACGATTTTAAATAGGCCTGGTAAAAAAAAAAATATAAAAAAATCGAAAATCAATCTGTCGTGGTCAGCGTTGATATTGTGGCGAGCCGACCACAAATAAATGAATGTATGGGAAACACTGCTCTAAATAATGTATTTGCAAAGGAGTATTTTTCCACTGTGGTAATGAAACCTTTTAACTGGTGAAGAATGCTCAGTTTTCTTTGAAACTATTGTATTGTTTGTTAATTTTGGAAGATGTTTGTGGTAACGTTACACTGACATGAGCTGACACTAGTTGCATTATTACACAAAAGAGTGTGTGTTATTTAGCATTGTCTCAGATATTAATGGGATGGACAAAGTAACAGAAGCAGCTGTCCATGTTATAACGTTACAAATTACCAGCAGCACAACTGCAGTTTCCAAAATTATCATACAGTCGAATCAACGATTCCCGAAACAGTTTCATCCAAAACTGAACATTATCATTGTTATGGAGGATTTATGGTGGGAATGTTGTATTACTGCATTACTTTTTAGCTAGATGTAACTATTGAACTGGTAACTTCCTCTAGGGGCCAAAAACATTTCGCACAACATTAAACTATTCCAGTATCACATGTTTGTGTTTACATAGCCATTACTTAGTAAACTAATAAAAAGTTGCTGTTCTTATTTTGTGTCCCCATTAAGGACTATAGAGAGTGCTGCTGAAGGGATTTAATCATGTCCATAATCACCTGACTTGCAAAAGCAGCTCTTGTATCGGTGAGTAAGTGAAATGAAGAAAAAATATAGTATTTTAAAAAATCAGCAATTGATGACGTTCTTGTTGACTGGACTAATGGGAATTCTTTGTGTTTTATCTGCTCCTGCAGGATTAAGTATTGAGTGACACTACAGCTATCCAAGGTATGTTGTCAATGTGCACATGTCTGCATAAGAGTTAGTATATTTCATTTGAATTATTCAAGATTATGTAGACTTGATGCATTTTATACTGCATAGATTTGAAAGACTTGAGTTAAGGTATTTAAAGGAACATATACGGGCATCATTTGAACTTATTAGGATGCTTTCTTATTTAACGAAAATTCCCTTAGTGGTAACAACATTAATCTACATACATTTATGTGTTTGTATTTGAATGTCTGCAGGTGTTTTCTGAGTTCCATCGTCATCATGACTAATGTTGAACCTATGGAGCCAATTCAACTGTGAGCTTGACACCACAGCTGATTGTCCTGTCCAGGTGACAGCAGAGGCACTGCAGAGATCCAAGGAATTATGACCTCCAGGTGAGAGTAAAATTAATTTTTCCATAGCCACAATGTAGATCACATAATGTGTGGTCATTACAGATTAGGACATCTCTGTAATATAGCTATTCTGAATTTGTGATGATTATGATGACATTTACTTTCAATGGTCATTTCACATGATCACTTTAAAAGTTATTACAAGCCTATTTTAAATAGCTATTCTAAGGCTGCACTGAACACATAATACAAAACAGAGAACAGGGTTGTTTGGGTGCTTGTGCGAATATCAAAATCACCAAATCTAAAACCGAAAACCTATCCAGTGAATAACTAAGTACTGGGGTCCAGCCCTACTACACTGGCTTCCAAATATCTTTTTTGTCATGTTGTAAGTCTTGTCTTATAGGTAGTTCCAGCTGGATGGATTTACTGTTGTTATTGCTGTTGTTGTTAATAATAGTATTTTTATTCTTTTAGAATTACATTGGTATAACTGTTATACTTTATGCCTTAATGTACTGAAAAAAACATTTGTATAATAATTATTTTGATTATCAATCTAGAAACAACATGATGTACACATGAGATGCATTCTGGCCCTTCGTGCCCTCCCAGTGGACCTGTGAGAGGATGACTGATTTCTTCAAGACCCACAATGTAAGTCCTCAGTATACTCACACACAATGTCAATATCAATGACATGTTCTATGGCAAACCAACTTTAATGCCTCTTCCAGCATTTGACACACTGACAGACTTCACTTCGTAAAAAATATTTTAAGTAAGACCTGGTAAAGCAGCAGCCTACACACAGGGTGCAGATGTTGGTTTCAGTTATTTTGAAAGGCTGTCACTAATAAGCTGGCACGGAGTTCACCTGCTGCGGTGATAACGGATCATGGGTGGAAAAATACGGGAAAAAGACGAGTTCTGTGTCATTTAGGCAACTTTATCAAACATACCGCTGATGGAGAATGTGGAGTAGACGGGGGGAGAGAGACAGAGAGAGGTGGGGCAAGCCGGTGTGTTTGCAGTGAGAGACCAGAGGTGCAGGTGTGTGTGAATGTGGGGAGAGGAGAAGTCCAAGGTGTATGCAAAGCGGCTATATTTAAAAATTATAATATTCGTAGGGATTAAAAACTGCTTTCACAGGGTAGTATAATGTGAAAAATTAAGATTACCACAATGCCAGCTCAACATTGTGATGCCTGTCAATCATCATCTCGATCCAACCCTAATTCATAGATTTTTTTTTTCTTCTAGTCTATCTCAGTAAAATGCAAAAATGTGATTTGTACAATAAAAGAGTTATTGATGAAGCAGTGCATGACTTGCAACCTGTCTTTTAAAATTATCCTCATAATTGGATTGTTTGTATTTTGCAGTGCAAAGCTGAACCAGATATTGCTGTGGTCACTGACAACACCCCTGCTGCGGTCCACTTCAACCCTGAGATTGTTTCTGTTGTAGTCAAAGAGGAACTTGTGAGTGACTATCCAAAGAAACTAATATGCACATTCACCTTTTTTCAGAAAATAATACTGTCTTGAAGATAGCAAACCACTGAAGCTGTGCCTAAAAGTACTTGTTGAGTTTGAATGGACTCATTTACATAAACGGTTTGTTTCTGTAAAATATAGAAATGGCAGGAGATGTCACAAGTTTTGATAATGATTGTTCAATAAAGAAACTTTGACTTGTAATAATGGAGTTGTACTTGTATTTTTGAGAATTACTGATCATTCTGGTTTACAGCAGGTTAAAAGATGGCCCAAAGTGTGTCTTTGCAATTGCTAATTTGTTTTTGTATGTTTTTTTCTTTTTAAGTAGATGTTTTTCTTTCTTTTAAATGTTGTTTTTCTAAGTTTAACTGATGCCTTAATTTTTTGAGTACTGCTTATTTATTCAGGTTTACAGTGTACTGTAACCGAATACCGAAATCTGGAAGTCCTTACTCTGAAATTTGAGTAGTGTTGATAGTACAGTCTGTTTACCGAAGTAAAGTAATACCTCTAGCCTGTCACTGATTGAGTAGGCTTAAATGCGGGAGTAATAGGTAGCCAGGGAAAACGTCTTGGCAAGCTAACTTAATGGGATTACCCATTAGCCACTGCTCTGGTTAGCATGTAGGCTAGTTACGGTTATAAACTACAAGTAGCTATGTTAGCCACTAGCAGAGATCAACTTTATTATTAAGTTCATGTTACTTAAAAATGTGTTTTATTGTGGCCACAAAGCTTCTTCACCTAACTTAAAACATTATGTTGGATCAACTTAAACACTTGCATTCATGTTGACAATTATTAAGTTCATGTTAGAATTGTTTTATTGTGAACTAAAAGGTAATTCACCATAATCAAAACATTGCTTTGAATTAATGTAATTCTGCCAGCAGTTTTAACTTAAAAATTCTAGTGGAAAACATTAACATAGTTTTTTTTTGTTGATCCAGTGTTTTATTTTTTAGAGTGTGTGTGAGAACATTCATAGTCCTAAAAAGTCCTGGATGTAGCACAGCAAAACATTTCTGATTTGGAGTTTCAGTCTCAACTTTGAAAGCATCACTAAAACTGCTGAGAATGACTATCATTCTAAAATCCTACTCCAAAATGGCTGCATTATCTCTAATTCTGCAGTCAAGTTTGAACAGCAGAATATGAGCTTTATCCAGCCTTGAACCACCTACACATAGCACAGAAGGTTTTGATTAGCTTCAAGAAAACGGACCAAATGAACTACTTTAGTATCTAAATGATTCCAGTACTCACTTGTCTTCACTGGCTCCCACTTCACTTTTGTTTATTAATGTTTTGAAGACACAGATGCATTAAAATCCCACAATTTCCTGTGCAGACAAAATCAAAATTGACAGCTAGAAGTTCAAATACAATAATAATACCTAATAGAGTTGTAATTAATGCATCTAGAAGAAATAATGGTTAAACAGTCAGGAATTATTGGGAAAAAAACTGTTAATCCAAGTTAGGAAAGACAATTCAAGCATGTACACAGTAAAAATGATCAAGGTAGTTCAACTTGAAAACTTAAGTTCAATTACTGCCTTAAAAATGTGAGTAAACTCAACTTTAAGAAAAGCTTTGTTTCAACTCATGATGTTACATTATACATTTTGTTTAATTAATGATCATTTATTGTTTGAACTTAATGCTGTGAGTTGAAACAACTATATTAGATTGCCCATTCAACCAAAGCAAACTTGCTTTCTTTTGTCAAACAAACAAATTCTACACCTTTTCAATTCACATTCTTTAGTTCAGATAACTAAATATAAGACAGTTCAAGTTGGTTTAACTTGGAAATGCAAGTTCACCTCCTGCTTTGGAAATGCAGGTTAACTCAGATTGAAGATTGCCATTGTTTCAACTCATAAATTCAAGTTCATAAAGTTGATATAACTACAGTGTTTCAGTTGTCTCAATGTTGTTTTTTTTAGTTAAATGATCTTTTTATAACTTCAACTTCATACTTTGAGTTTGAACCCATTTCAAGTTAAGGGATTTAAATTCCAAATTTGTTTCAGTTTACTTGTTTAAAGGGCCATGTAGACAGACCACAACAACAGCAGCACTCCCACACTATTATCTTCAATGACTTGCAACTGGGCAGGGCAGTTTGTTCATGCACCGGTGTAGACTGCAGTCAAAGTTCAAAATAGCAGCAGATATTGCTTGCTTTCTGAAAGAGTCTTAAGGCCATTGTCAGGAATCCTTTCCACTGGTGGCACTAGTCTTTTTTAACACATTGTCTATATTTTGGCTGGCTGTCATAATTTGAATATATGACTTGACTTTTCTGCAGTGTATAATTAGTAGGGATGAGCAAGAACAACACTATCTCTATCTGTTAAACAACTTAAATTTTCTGCATCTGTGCTCAGAATGGGCGGGGCTTCATCTAGAAGTGGGTGGGACTAACTGGAAGTTCTTTATGCCTGGTAATTGGAATCAGAACTTGCTATATATATTAGATAACAATTTACAGAACAGCCTCAGAATGGAGCTTCAGAGCAATAGTAACTGATTTAAAAAAGGTTCCTGTATTTATAGTTTATAACAAAACAGATACTGACACATTTTACTCTCATTTTTCTCAAACTCAAAAGAGCAGCACCTAGGCATTTTTTTTCTCTTGCTCCAATTCCCCCATTCTCTAAACAAACTAGACTGGACTCTGCTCAGTCCTATTTTTGCCGTCACACAGATGTTTTGGGTTTAGAAAAGCCTCTTCTTGGCTGCACCATGCTGATTTTTCTTTGGAAGTTCACTGTCTTTCATTTCCTCATCATCTCCTGCTGTTTAATAACTTATGTGAATCCTGAGGACAATACGGGTATACCATCAATTGCCAAATATTTCAACACAAAAGGGAGGTATGAGGAAGTGAACCCATATCTCAGAGAGGACATACTTGCTGTAAACAGATCTCTTTTGCTGCCTCCATCTGCACAATGTCAAGAAATTCATCTGACTGCGATAATAAGACACGGCACAAGGTACCCAACGAGCAAAAACATCAAGGGGATGCAGCAGCTCTACAACATCGTCCTGCACAATGCCTCATGCGAAGAGAGCTGGCTGCATGAGATCCAGACCCAGTGGAGGATGTGGTACACTGAGGACATGGATGGCCGACTCGTCCAGAAAGGTGTGAACGATCTTAAGCATCTGGCCGTCAGGCTGTCAAAGCTGTTCCCCTCGCTGATTTCGGAGAAGAAGCTCCGAGGTGGATTCTTCAAATTCATAACCAGCTCAAAGCACAGGTGTGTCAACAGCACACTGTCCTTCAAGGCAGGACTGACAGAGCTGTGGGCTATTACAGGTATCTCTATGATGAGATGATGCTCTGTTATGATGATTTATCACTTATCACATGCATTTTCAGTATAATCCTTTTTTCACTTACCCAGATAAGGAGTTTGACCATACAGTGAATGATGCTCTCATGAGGTTTTTTGACCAGTGCACCAGGTTTGTGCAGGAAGTTGAAAACAACCCCTCAGCTCTGTCTGAAGTGGACAAGTTCAAGCAGGGACCAGAGATGAGGAGGGTCCAGGAGAAGATTGCAGACCGTCTTGGAGTGCCGTACAGTCTCATCACACACGGTCATATCTGCAGAAATTAATTAATTCCAGATTATTGAGTAAATTTGCTGTCAATCCAAGCACAGTAAATTTACAGTATCAAATCTGTGTCATTGCCTGAAACAGACTTAAGACTCATGCATATTGATTAGATTAGATGCTGTATTTCAAATATTATACATCCACTGGGTGGAGCTATTTTATAATGTGAAAGAAGTAAGGCTTCTGCACAATTTGGAGTGAACATTGTCATTTATGGACTTGAATTTATGTAATGTGCTGCATTTCACGTGTTATTTCACCACTAAACATTTTATACCAACCTGCATCCTCCTCCAGATATGACTCAGGATGCATTTTACCTGTGTGCCTATGAATTTGCAATCAAGGCGGCAAACTCCCCCTGGTGTCAGCTCTTTGATGAGGAGGACGCAAAGGTAAGGAGCAATTTAGTGGACAACTGTACGTAGATTTAACGTGGCAAATGCTTTCCTTAATTCAGCAATGAAATTTATGAGGATGACTAAAGTCCACTAGGAGATATTTGCGGGTCAGAAATGTACTGCTTGTTGGAAGTTCATTTATTTATGGAGTCATTTATCACAGTCAGAACAAATGGGATTGTACAATTGGTCTTTTTTTACAGGCATAATAGGAAAAGCACAGGTGTTACTAACAAAGTTAACTGTGGCTCTGTTCTTTTCAAGTGTCCCAGTAAACTATGACAGTGTGACAGTGGGCCAGCATGCACAACAGCAGGGCCCTGAAACAGAAGCAACTAAATTGAATTAATCTGTCATTAATTTATTACATCTCTGCTTTTCCTACTGTGACATGTTAAAATCTCTTCTGTGACACTGCTGAAACAGACATATATTGAAAATTGTCTATACTCTGCAACCTAAGCAGCACATGTATTTATAGAGCTCTTCACCAAGTGTAGAACAGGATGTTTTTCTACATAAGCAAATATTGTTCAAATTTATCACAAGCAAGTCTCCGTGGACTTTACATAGGGGGAAACAGAAAAACAGATGCTGGAGGTAAAAACAAGCATGGCGTTAGTTTAAGTCTTTGTGATTAGGTTTAGGGTTTGTTTTGCCATAAGGTCACAACAGAGAGGCGCTTCTAGAGACCAGGGCGGCCGGAGGAGCACTTGGGTCAACCAGGGCCAGGGACGTACAGATACTCAGCCAACTATTGAATCCAACACAAACAGGACAAAGCAAACAAACAGCTCTATCTAATCTAGGTCAGAGGTTCTCAGCACCCTGGATTGCTTGTTTCCAAGGAATGAAAGATAAATATATTAATATTAACCAGTGGTATTTTTCCAGGAAAACACATCAAAATCACGATGCATTACCTTGTCTCAAACCATTCATTCACTTCACCCTTTGGCATTGTATGTATAAGAAAGAGTGTTTTGTGTTACTGTATGTACTGACCTCACACTCAAAACTAACTATCCTGGGATATTCCTCTTTTAAAAGTCTAAAGCTCACCCACATACAGGCAACCTTTGAACTATCTGCATAAACAGGTTATGGAGTACACAAGTGACCTGAGGGAATTCTGGAAAAGAGGCTACGGTTATGATATTAACAGCAAGTCGAGCTGCGCTCTCTTCCATGATGTGTTTAGTCGACTGGACAAGGCAGCCAGCGAGAACAAGTAGGTGGACTTTAAATTACCTGCAGTCTATTTGAACAAACTTCAATTAAAAAAAACACCAACATCATTCATTTTATCTGCTTGTACTCCAGTCTTGGTAGTCTTGCTGTTGTCAAAGGTTAAGTGTCCTAAGTCTAGGTTAAATTCTGAACTCCACTTGTCCTGCATATCAGGTCAGGCCAACAAGTGACTGAAGCCGTGACAGTTCAGGTCGGCCATGCAGACACCCTCCTGCCGCTGCTTACCCTCCTGGGCTTCTCCAAGGACAACGATACCCTGACTTCCTCCAACTACGCCACACAGGCCAAACGCTCCTTCCGCACCAGCTACATGTTACCCTATGCGGCTAACTTACTCCTGGTGCTATACGACTGCGGGGGAGGCGACCTGAGGCTGCAGCCGCTGCTCAACGAGAAGCCTGTGACTTTCCCCGGTTTGACTGACCAGCGGGCCTCCATACCGCTCTATGAAGACGTCAGACAGCACTACAGTGATCTGCTCCAAGGCTGTGACTTTGAAACTGAGTGTCAGCTGTTCAAGCATCCTGCTGAAGTTTAGACAGACAGGGCAGATTTTGGAGATGGTTCTGGAGTCATAGCAGCATTGTTCTCCTTTATTAGCAGAAGGTAATAAATATGCTCCCATCATGAAAATATGAATAAGCAATTTTCCAATTGTTCTGTTTTGGAAGTGTTAAAGATGAATGTCTTACATTGATCACTTTCCTGCTTACTGTAACACACACTTGAAATAAAGATTAAGATGTGACTAAATGTGCTTATGTTTCGTTTTCTTTTGCTGAGGTGGCTTTCTTTCCACAGTTATGGCAAATCAATAGAAAGAACTATAACATAGATAACCATCTAATCAGTTATTATTAACAATAACTTTCTTAGTAGGAAAACTGTGTTGACTTAAATTTCCTGGAACTGCCAAGAATGTTTCAATGTGGCTGGGAAAATTTGGTTTATATGAACATATATCAATATGCAATAGTATCTGAATTTTGTTTTACAAGGAATACCTTTTACTAGTGCTTGAGTCAAAACTTGTAACTTAATATATTCACTGTAAGGCCAGAAAAGTGACTCACAAAATTACAATTTATTCAGGAAAATTAGAACTCACCTTTATTACACAGCAATTAATATAAGAAATGGCAGGGTGGTCCCTAAAATACAGTTGGTAATCCAGGGTAATTTTTACTGACTAGTTAAAAGGAAAAGAGCAAAATTGGTGGAATGTAATATTTACTTCAGCACTGTATTTATTTACAATGGTGATGTATTTTTACTTTACTATCTGGGGCCTCTTGTCACACTTCAGATGTAGCCTTCCCTCTAAACATCTCTTCTAAATAAATTAAAGAGGGAAAATTATTAATTACTATTTCACACAAAACGGCAACAATTTGAGAAAAGTCTTCTTTACTCTCCTATTACTTTTCTCAGATCTTGGAGACTATACTTAACTATTTCAAACTAGCTCCACCTCAACCAGCTACAACAGTGGAATGATGATTACACATTGATTCTGTATTAATAATGTATCACAGGATACAGTATTAAAACAAAACTGGGATTTTGTTAGTTTTAATACTTTAGATGATAATACATGTCTTTTAGTTCTTAAGTATGACATTAACTGTTGACTCTTACTTGTAGGCTAATGCATTTTTACATTGTGTGTAGAGGTTCTCTTTACTTAAAATAAAAGATCTAAGTAGGCTAGCCCACTTATTCCACCACTAGAGAGTGATGACAAAAGTGAAATGAGTCTCACAATGCACTCCAACTCCACAGCATATGTTTTATGGTGTTACTTTATCCCTGAAAATTGGCAGGCCTACTTTGCTGACAGACAGCAGTGTGATGGGTGGAGAAAACTAATACTAATCAAAATTTATAGAGGAGTATAGGGGAGTGTGTACAGGGACTAAATTTTTAAACGTTTTTTTAAAGTTGTAAATGCCCTTTTAGAACTGAAGCACAAACAGCAGCCTAATTTCAATGTCTAGTGTATTAACTCAGTGTCAGTCGACAGCCTTGTAACGCTGATGTTAGCTTCCGATTCGGCAGTCAAGGGGAAAGTTAAGGGGAACTTAAGTGAAAGTTAAAATTCTGAGCGACCGAATCTCCGTTTTTTGCACCACTTACTGCTGTGGAAGCTGTTATGCATTATAGGCAAAACCTTAACGCTGTCTGACACCCTTTTTTAGATTTGAAAAAACTTTATTTTATTTGTGAAAATGACAAAAGGGTGATTTATTTCACTGCTTTTTCTCCACATGCAGACCACATTAGACCAGGTCCAGATCCAAAACCACTACGCCTAGAGTTCTCAAATCTGGACTAGATTACTCCAGAGAGACTAAAGTTTCAAACAAACATAGTTTCAGATTTGTGAAACCTTAATTCAATTTGTGAAAATGCTTTAAAGGGCGATTTCACCGCTTTTTCTCCACATGCAGACCACATTAGACCAGGTCCAGATCCAAAACCACTACGCCTAGAGTTCTCAAATCTGGACTAGATTACTCCAGAGAGACTAAAGTTTCAAACAAACATAGTTTCAGATTTGTGAAACCTTAATTCAATTTGTGAAAATGCTTTAAAGGGCGATTTCACCGCTTTTTCTCCACATGCAGACCACATTAGACCAGGCCCAGATCCAAAAATTCCCCTTAACTTTCCCCTTGGCTGCCGAATCGGAAGCTACGAATCGGAAGCTAACTTCAGCGTCGTCTCCGTGTAATGGATTGGTTGGCCAGTCCCACATGAACAGCGTCACCCAGTTTAGGTTTTGGGTCTGATAGATGGGGGTGGGGTGTACGCGGCCATACATTCAAGCTACCAGACTGCATCATGCCGATCATTTTTTGGAAAACAATTGTTGTTTATTTCACCATCATACTGGCCTGTTCCTGCTGTTTCCGGACCAATGTGAACCGCGAGGACAACCTAAACATACCCGCAATCGCCAAATATTTCAGCACGAAAGGGAGGTACGAGGAAGTGAACCCGTATCTCATAGAGGACATACTTGCTGTAAACAGATCTATTTTACAGCCTCCATCTACACAGTGTCGCGAAATCCACGTGACGGCCATAATACGACATGGCACAAGGTACCCAACGAGCAAAAATGTGAAGAAGATGCAGAAGCTTTACCAGCTGGTCAAGAGCGGCGCCTCAGGTAAACAGAGCTGGCTGCGTGAGATCCAGACCCAGTGGAGGATGTGGTACACTGAGGACATGGATGGCCGACTCGTTCAAAAAGGTGTGAGCGATCACAAGCATCTGGCCGTCAGGCTGTCAAAGCTGTTCCCCTCGCTGATTTCGGAGGAGAAGCTCCGAGGTGGATTTATCAAATTCATAACCAGCTCAAAGCACAGGTGTGTCAACAGCACACTGTCCTTCAAGGCAGGACTGACAGAGCTGTGGGCTATTACAGGTATCACTATGATGAGATGATGCACTGTTATAATGATTTACTACTTTAATGCATTTTCAATATAACCTTTTCTCTTTGTCCCTCCTTATCCAGATAAGGAGTTTGAGCACGCAGTGAATGATGCTCTCATGAGGTTTTTTGACCAGTGCACCAGGTTTGTGCAGGAAGTTGAAAACAACCCCTCAGCTCTGTCTGAGATGGACAAGTTCAAGCAGGGACCAGAGATGAGGAGGGTCCAGGAGAAGATCGCAGACCGTCTTGGAGTGCCTTACAATAACATCACAGATGGTCAGTGGTGGAGGAAGTATTGAGATTGTTTAATTTAAGTTTTAAAAAAAGACACATAAACTCAGTTACAACATTGTAAAAAAAAGCCCCATTAAGTAAAAGCACTGCAATAATTTTATGAACAATACCTTATATTTTAGGAAGATGCAAAATGTGAGCACATGAAATTAAATGTGTTAGAATCAGTTTTTGACTCAGGACCTCTCAAACACAGCCACAAAGTGACATCATCAGTGAACTTGGGACCTTTGGACGTTTTATTTTCCTCTGAAATGTGGAGTAGGAGTAGCATAAAATGGAAACACTCAAGTAAAGTAGAAGTATAGTATAATATTACATTACATTATTTTATTATAATATCACATTTACTATACACAATATATAGTAAATGTACTACTTAATTACATTCCACCACTGGTGACGGTCAGATTTTTGTTAAGATGATCAATTTGAATAATACTTGAGTGTGCTGTGTGAAAGTTACTGATTTATTTACCTTTATTATAAGGTCTGATGTGTGCTCATCCCAAGGTACAAGGTAGATTTGTGACATTACAACAGGTTGTAAAGTGAAATTGAGTTTGTAACTCCCTTCTGCTATGTAGCAGATAATATACAGTGATATAAAAAGCAATTATAAAAAGGTGAACAGAAATAAACTACATCCAATGGAGTAGTGCTGAGGATGAGTTTGAGTTTAAGAAGTCTGATAGCTTGGGGGAAAAAGCTGCTCTGCAGTTGGAGGCAGAAACTTCTATATCTCTTCCCAGAAGGCATCAGGGTGAACAGGCTATGCTGGGGGGCGCATACTGTCTGTTATGGTGTGGACAGAGTGGACCCAAACGCAACGATCAGGATGAACAGGTTTCATTTAGGGAAAAAGGGGTCGAGGGAGTGGAGGTGAGGGAGAGGCAGATGCCGGGGAAACACGGGCACGGGGAGCCGAGCAGACTGAGACAAGGAAGCCGGGGGCCACGGGGGGCGGAGGAAGAGAGGAGGCACAGGAGAACTGACCGGGGGGGCTGGTGGAGGAGTGTGGTGGCAGGCTGACTAGGCCAGGCATGGGGAAGAGCCAGGAGGACGCCGTGGAGGAGGTCCGAGGGCAGAGGGCAGGGTGGCGAGCCCAGCTGACTTGACAGAGGACGAGGATGAGTGAACCTGGGGGAAAGAAGACAGACAGGGTTAGACACGGGGACAAGAGTACAAGAGTAGGGAAACAGAGATGAAGGAAAAAAGGCTTAAGGCAAACGGTAGCACCAGGTTTAGAGCAACAACGATCAAGCAGCCATTGACTGGTGAACCAGGGTTGAAGTACTGTCAGAGATGAGGCTGATTGCTGGCAGGTGTGCAGGCAGAGGAGGTGGCTGATGAGGTGCAGATGCGGACTGTCAACTGGTCTGCTACTTACGGCGAGAGTTGTTCAAGTGTATTTGTCCACTAGTCCAAGCACAGTAAATGGTAACTTTTTATCTTACACTTAGTAATTCCCAAGTTTCCAAGATTTTTTCTGGAAGAAAAAATGTGTGAATATGTAATTTTGTATGGATTTTGATTCTAAATGCGTTGACTCTATACACAGTCAGTGGTGGAAAAAAGTACTCAGACCTTTTCGTGAAGTAAAAGTTGTTAAACCACAGTGTAGAAATACTATGTTTCAAGTGAAAGTCCTGCCTTCCAAATTTTACTAAAGTAAAAGTACAAAAGTATTGGCATCAACATTTACTTAAAGTACAAAAAGTAAACTAGTTACTAAACTAACTAGTAAGTAAATTGTAACTAAAAGTATCCAAATGAATGTAAAAAGTACAATATTTGCTTCCAAATTGTTGAGTAAAAGTATAAAGTGGAAATGTGGAAATACTCAAGTAAAGTACCTCAACTTGTGCTTATTCTCCACCACTGTACACAGTTCCTGACATTCAGAGGATCTTCCCACACTGCCCCATTTAAATCCATTCATTATTCATCTATTATTGAAAACTTTATTTTCCATAAATGTTGGACTGTATGCTTGCCTTGCCATGCAACAAATTTCACATATATGAATGTTCAGCTCACCTGCTGTGCACAGACTAAAATACTCTCAAAGTTACACTTGCACTTAATTGGAAATAATAAATTAAAAGTGTCCCAATTCAACACTGTCTCATAATAAGTACCTAATTACACAGTAATTTCTAGGGACCTCCCACTGAATTCACAGATACACGTCAGTTCCTTTTCAGGACATTATAGGAAACTATGCCCTACTCCTCTTCCTAAAGTGTTAGCCAATAAAGCTTTTGTCACAGTCTCAAAACTGTCTCAAATGAATGTAATGATACAAGGTGTAGTTGACAGAACATCCCATTGGTCATGTTTCACAGTGAGTCTGTGCACAGTAGGTGGAGCTGTTTTTCTAATTTGAAGGAATTGAAGCTCCACTAGACTGAGTTGTAGCCAATTTTGACTTTATTTTGGGGCCTTGAATTAATGTCACAGGTCTTGAACTGGTGCAGTGATTAAGCAATACACACAATATTCGTTAGCTTCTAAGACAAAATCGATTACCTCCCTGTGCTTTTGTGTGTGTTTGTTTTACTGGTTGCCTGCCTACTACTTATTAACATTTTATTGCAACCTTTCTCCTACAGATATGGCTGAAGCCGCATTTTACTTGTGTGCTTATGAGTTTGCCATCAAAACTGTGAACTCCCCATGGTGTGAACTCTTTGATGAAGTTGATGCACAGGTATGGGCCTCGGTTAGATTACATGTAAGATATCGGTGTCATCAATTGTCTGTGTTTATTTGTCTTTTATTGGCGTGCAGGTGAGATTCCAACATGAGGGTCAGAGGAGTTTAAGGGTCAGTAACCTTAGGTACAAACTGCGAGTACTCGATCAATCAGAAATGTTCAGCGAGGCCACTCACCAAAGTTCTTGTACATTTGAAAAGTACTACCCCCTAAGGGACTTTTTAGGGGTAAAACAATGTCCCTGGAACATAATTTAGACTCTGGCCCCTGCGCAGAGTTTCTTTAAAGGTTCTTAGTCCTTGGGGACACAGCTTTAGACCTCAAACTTTACCCAGGCACCCTACACTACATCTGTTGCATTACATCTTCCTATGTACGCTGTATTGTCTCTATAAATAAACAAATAAATGCAGTGAATATAAAAGGATAGAAACATATGGCAGGCCAAGTTAGAGAAAGATTCCTGCTTTACCTACTGCTTGTTTTAGAAAAGTAGCAGGTAATGTTTTGTTTGCTTTGCAACAGTACTGAGGTGTTACTGTTTGGCAGTATTTATGAGTACTTAAGTATTTAATTATTAAATGAGTATTTAAGAGTGCATTGCGTCTTGTGCTACAAGCTGACCCAACACTCAGGTAGCCTGAAATGTTACCTCACAAACCAGAAGAGTGACACATTATGTTTTGTAGTCTTCACCCCACATCTGGACAAGCAATCATTTTATCATCTGCACCAACAGGTCATGGAATATGCAAATGACCTGAAGCAATTCTGGAAACGAGCCTACGGTTATGATATTAACAGTAAGTCAAGCTGCATTCTCTTCCATGATGTGTTTAGTCGACTGGACAAAGCAGCTAAGGAGAACAAGTGAGTAAAACCTAAATTACTTTGGTGTTACTCTGTATTTTGGCTAACAAAATCCATGTAAACACCAAAATCAACAATGCATTTTTCCATCTTTCAGTTCTTTCCATCATCTTTGGCTCTCTCGGTGCAAATGTGTGGCTCACAGTATTTTTAATAAATGTTGGAAAACAATGAAGGTCTATGGAATAAGATACAGTATCTCACAAAAGTGAGTGCACCCCTCATATTTTTGTAAATATTTGAATATATCTTTTTATGTGACAATATTGAAGTAATGACACTTTGCTACAATATAAAGTAGTGAGTGTACAGATTGTATAACAGTGTAAATTTGCTGTCCCCTCACATCACACAGCCATTAATGTCTTAACCGCTGGCAACAAAAGTGAGTACACCCCTAAAGAAAATGTCCAAATTGGGCCCAAAGTGTCAATATTTTGTGTGGCCACCATTATTTTCCAGCACTGCCTTTTAACCCTGTTGGGAATGGAGTTCACCAGAGCTTCACAGGTTCCCACTGGAGTCCACTTCCACTCCTCCATGATGACATCACAGAGCTGGTGGATGTTAGAGACCTTGCGCTCCTCCTCCTTCTGTTTGAGGATGCCCCACAGATGCTCAATAGGGTTTAGGTCTGGATTCATGCTTGGCCAGTCCATCATCTTTATCCTTAGCTTTAGCAAGGCAGTGATCGTCTCGAAAGTGAGTTTGGGCTTGTTAGCATGTTGGAATGCTGCCCCGCGGCCCCGTCTCCGAAGGGAGGGGATCATGCTCTGCTTCAGTACGTCACAGTACATGTTGGCATTCATGGTTAACTGATTGAACTGCAGCTCCCCAGTGCCAGCAGTACTCATGCAGCCCCAGACCATGACACTCCCACCACCATACTTGACTGTAGGCAAGACACACCTATCTTTGTACTCCTCACCTGGTTGCCGCCACACATGTTTGACATCTGAACCAAATAAGTTTATCTTGGTCTCATCAGACCACAGGTTCTGCACATGGTTCCAGTAATCCATGTCCTAGTTTGCTTGTCTTCAGCAAACTGTTTGAGGGCTTTCTTGTCTATCATCTTTCAAAGAGGCTTTCTTCTGGGATGATGACCATGCAGACCAATTTGACCTCTGCAGCAATGCTGGCAGCACTCATATTTCCCAAAGACAACCTCTGGATATGACGCTGAGCACTTGCACTCAACTTCTTTGGTCAACCACGTTGAGACCTGTTCTTAGTAAAAACCTGTTCTGTTGAACCTCAGTATGGTCCTGGCTACCCGCTGCAGCTCAGTTTCAGGGCGTGGCAATCTTCTTATAGCCTTAGCCATCTTTATGTAGAGCAACCATCGTTTTTTTCAGATCCATGAGGTGCCATGTTGAACTTCCAGTGACCAGTATGAGGTAGTGTGAGAGCGATAACACCAAATTTAACACACCTGATCCCCAGTCACACCTGATACCTTGTAAAACTAGAATAGTCACATGGCACTGGGGAGGGAAAATGGCTAATTATATAATAATATATATATATATAATATCTGGAGAAGTTGGCTGACTCGACATCCACATTCAACCAAAGAAAGCAGGCTGCTGGCGGAGCAGGCAGCTACTTTTTCACCGCAAACTCCTCTGTAGCACAGACAATTCCTGCTACCTGAGTGTGCTTAATCCATTCTTTCACCCATATTCTTTGTCTTTATAATTGCTATCTTTATAATAACAAACAACAGCTGTTTTGTCTGTAGGTTCGTGTCATTTGACGTTTCATATTTCACTTGTGTTTTCTTGACAAAACGTGGTTTGAGGACCAGTGTCAGGTGACAGAGTCGTCAGCTCGCGTAGTGCGTGACCCCCTGTAATCGATCAGTCACGTAGTATGAACGCCATAACAACGTCAAGACTCCAGTCACAAGATGGCAAGTTGTGTAGTGTGAACGGGATAGCCATCGGCTATGCTGAACGTCATGTAGTCTGTACAAGCCTTTACTGGCTGTGTGATGTGTTATTTTGAGGGGACAGCAAATTTACACTGTTATACAAGCTGTACGCTCACTACTTTACATCGTAGCAAAGTGTCATTTCTTCAGTGTTGTCATATGAAAAGTCAATTCAGATATTGAAAATGGGGGGAAACACTGAACACACTAAAACAAGTAAGACAAGTCTCAACTTGTTAAACTGACAAAAGCACAACACAACAACACACAGTAAAACATAGTGTCTCTGCTTCCATAGCAAATAATTTGCAAATTGTGTGTGTGAATTTCATAATATTGTACTGGTGTTACTGCTATTGTGTTTCCTGAGATTCCTCATTCACTGGGTCTTTCCCATGATCTGGGTTGTTTTGCTGTTGTTTTTGGCAAGAAGCAGTTATTTCCTGTTTGAAACCCAGTATTTTTTGTAACCAAGTACAATGGTTAAGGCAGCAGGCAGATACAGGTCCAGGATAAATCCAACAAAGAACATAAACAGAGAGACAGCAAGCAGAACTCATTCTGTGTTAGAGTTGAAACTGATGTATGTCCTATATGTCAGGTCAGGCCAGCAGGTGACTGAAGCCGTGACAGTCCAGGTCGGCCATGCAGAGACGCTCCTGCCGCTGCTTACCCTCCTGGGCTTCTCCAAGGACAACGATACCTTGCTTTCCTCCAACTACGCCACACAGGCCAAACGCTCCTTCCGCACCAGCCACATGTTACCCTATGCAGCCAACTTACTCCTGGTGCTATACGACTGCGGAGGAGGCGACCTGAGGCTGCAGCCGCTGCTCAACGAGAAGCCTGTGACTTTCCCTGGTTTGACTGACCAGCGGGCCTCCATACCGCTCTATGAAGACGTCAGACAGCACTACAGTGATCTGCTCCAAGGCTGTGACTTTGAGACTGAGTGTCAGCTGTTCAAGCATCCTGCTGAAGTTTAGACAGACAGGGCAGATTGGAAAAGAAGGCAGGCATTACAGTGGCTTTAATGTTTTATTTTAACGTTTTATTTGCAAAATGGAGTGAGAACTGTGGTGTGGAAGCATCTTAGTCTGAACGCTTCTCCTATATAAACCATCACTGTTTGACAGTCCCCTTAATCTGAACAAAGCAACAAATAAGCATTTTTCTCTTAAGCCAGAAAAAAGGCAGGTTTAATGTCTCTGAAACACCCCATGATCCCAGAATTTAATTTCAACTTTACCTCTACCGTTACAGTATTATTACAACTGCTATATTGCTTATTTTTGCAAGGTTTCTTTTGATTATTGCACTATTGCATTAACTTAGAGCCAAAATTATAGACTTTATATTTGCAGTATACACATATATGTTCTCCATAGGAATTGTACACATCCATATTCATCACTCTGTGTTTCTGATTTTCACCAAACACTGCAACATTTCCCGAAGTGAAGTGTGCTGCCATTTGTGCCTGCTGTTGCTATAACCAAACTTGGTTAGCCTTGGTTTTAGAGAGCACAAGATTGTGTGTGGTCAGTATAGATGATGAGAAATTTGGCTGTGTGTTTAGTATATCACACATGACTCATTTTATCTTTCTGGTAAAATAGATTTAGCAGAGCTGCTTCTGGCCATTTTGGTGCCCTGGGCCAGACATCCACTGGCTACTCTGAAATTAACTATATATAGCTTTAATTCAGCTTTATTCAATTTCACTCACTCTTGTCTATTGTCATGTCATCAACTATAGACCCTTAGTGTCTTTAACCACCCCTCACATCCTAGACCGTCTCTGTCGTTTCTGGTCTGAGGGTCAGATATAAACATTCACAGTATCTGATTTTGCTGACAGTATGGAAATCCTGACCATTTTTATTTCTTAATTTATACAAATTACATTTTTGATTGTTCTTTTCCTTCATTAGCCTATGCAACTTACTGTGCACGTTGCAGTAGGTCTGAATTGAAATTAGTAAAGCAATTTAAGAAAACAACCTGCCTCGTAGCTTTACTTAAATCAATTCTTGTAATTATGTATAGTAATTAGTATTTTGGGTACCACTTTCTAATAAGGCACTTTTACACAGGGTTTGTAAGTTGTACTAATGGTTAACTGACCATTTACGAATTATTTACACATTTGCGTAAAAAGCAAAGCTTTTGCTTTTACAGGTTGTCCAAATCAATATACTTATTAACAGCAAAGGCTTTTGCCAACATGGAAAATGATTACCAAATAGAAGTGCTTGCCAAAGGGCTGCCAATCCCAAAAAAATCTTCTGACGGGCTTATTACATACTTGCTATGCAAAGCAAATTATTTATGTTACTAACCATCTGTAAAGTCAACTATTAAACTAATAAAGAGAGACTTACTGGAATGGTGTTTTGGTAATAATTTCCACTGAGAGCTCTGGTGTGGCAGCTAGTCTAGACATCATGACTTATTGCTGAAGCTAAATATGACTTTAGTAGATGGATAATTAAATGAATTCACTGGGCTTTTAGCCGTTCAACTTACCACAGCGGTTACCATAACGGTGTTAGTCATTACAACGCCAAGACGGCACTATCCCTTACAAGAAGAATAACTTTAAAGTTCCTGTATAGTAAACTTAAGGCTGAGACGGCAGTAGTGTGAGGCTCAGCTTCAATCTGGTAACCTATACGTTACCTAACGTTACTTTGTAACCTGAGAGGGGTGTGTGATAATGGCCAGTAGGGCTGGTAGTGTCCTTGAACTGAGATAATATGAGCAACAAAAGCTGGACTAAAGTAGCCTATAGACGACCATAGACTGCATTAAAAAAAGGCCCGTCCTTCAGGTTTTAGCCATTGCTCGGTCCCGTCGTATTGATATGCTCGAGTATTGGATGGTGTACGGCAAATTATGCAGTGAGTAGGCCTACGTCGGAGGAGGGCTGGAGGCGGGGTAAACTGAATGCTACGTGTCTTGGAAGTCCCTTTTAAAACCCCTTTCGTCTCTTTCGGTTGCCGCAGCCAAAAGTTTGGAGGTTACAGCCTAAGCGAGCAGCGGTCTCCTCCATCCAGGCCTGTGTGTGTGAGAGAGTGAAGCCCGGTGTTCAGCAGTCCGTCGGCAGCGTTAGACTCCTGCGAAATGTCCGGAGTGAAAAAGCTTCGTACGGTAAGTTAGACGTGGAGATAACTGGGAGAGAGAAAAAATCAAGCTGTCATCAGATAAGCCTCAAATGTATGTCAAAAGTGCTGTGTGTGTGTGTGACATTATACTACTATTATAACACATAACTAACCGATAAGGTTGTTACCACCGAGGTCTGGGATGGCACAGAAAAAGCAGTGAAAAGTAACTATGTCTAGTTAATAGTTGATGACTTTTCTCTTCAAAGTAACGCCGGATTGTTTCTCATTTCCCACAACACTTAATTCCCATTTGTGCCCCTTTTTACCGTAACTTAACTAAGGTTCCCGGGTGTGTTGGTAGTAACGTATCCCTGTCAGTCTGGCCATTCATAACGAAGGATGTCTTGTAAGGGAGGAGAAAGAGGCCACTGTGAAACGGCAGTCTGCACAGGAATGCTGCTCACTTGGACAGAATATGGGGAGTCGTGCTAAGAACGAGCGTGTGAATCAGTGGGAAGACCCTACAGTGTGAGCTCATGCATTTGTCCCGTGGAACAACATTTTGCAGACACGTCACTCAAGTAGCAGATAATTCCACTTAGATAGTTATAACAAAATATTGTGATAACTGAACTGTTTAAATCACAGCTTAAACACACGTGACACATTTTTCTGTTCCCAGCTTCTTAAATGTGAGTATGTTATTGTATCATTGTAATGTGAACATATTTGGGTTTGGGACTGTTGATTGGACAGAATAATTTAAATATGGACACTTGGGAACAACATTCTGACATTTTATAGACAAAATGATTAACTGAGAAAATAATAAATAATGAAAACGATTGCAGCCCTAAATCACCTGCAATTTTTTGCGTACTGTGTTGTGAGTTATTAAGTTTCTTAAATTGTTACTTTGTTAAAATGCCCTTGAAGATTTTTTTTCCATTACTATATGAACATATTGAGAGCTCTTCATTATCATAGTTTTATATTTTGTGATTTTTCTGAGAAAGAGGATATAAGATGGCCAAATCAAGAGATTATAGCATATTTCTTACACAGTAATGCAGTTTAAAGTGCTTTTTAACAGGACAAGCAAATGTAAAAGCAAGTGAAATAACAGGAGTGGAAGAGATTAAAAAAAATAGAGTAAAATGAAGTAAGAAGTGAAGTAATGGTTTAGCATTAAAGCATGTCTAAAGAAAGGGCGGTTGTGAAGTTTTCTTTTAAATAAATCCACAGTTACGAAGTGCTATGACTTCGATGACAGCGCCCAGACTTGAAAAACACATTATGTTCCCATGAGTGTTGAAAGGAAAGGGGGGGCAGGATAAGGAGCAGTGTGTTGACAGTCTGTGACGGAAGGTGTCTGTTTGGAAGAAAAGCGCTGCTTGTCCACGACTCACCCTTATTGTGTGTGTGTGTGTGTGTGTACATGCACAAACTGTTTGCTACATGTCATTTGGGGAAGCTCATGATCCTTGTTAGTAATGTATAACTTGTACTGTTGGTCAGTCACTTTGAAACACTGCTCTTACATTAACGCCACTTGATTATAAGTGATGACAGTAGCATACATTTACACCCTCATGCAGTATTGAATGTCACAAAAGAGACAGATTGTCAGAAAGAGACCCAAACCCTGCGAGGGCAACTAGCAGGATCTAGGATCTTAAACTGCTGTAACACTGGGTGGAGGTGTTGAAGACCCTAGAAGGAGGAGTGGGAAGGGTGAATATGCAAAAAGCGAAGCCATGGGATGGATGTAGGAAAGAAGGGAGAGTGGATGCAGAGGGCGAACGTGTGGGCATGAGCACTGCCACATCATCGCTTGCCTGCAGACAGCACACTGGCCACATTGTCCAGTCAGTCCTCTCCCTTCCTCCATCCCCTCAATGCCCTCCCCCCTCTACCCCTCCTCTCCATAAGTCAATGCAGCTCCTTTTATCCATAGCCTGGTCCACATAGTCTTTGGACATAGGGGAATGGTAAAACCACCATGCTCTGTTTAACTGCATTCTAATCACTGTCAAGTGCCACGACGCTACTGTGCAGCGTGTCTCTACATTTTTTCCCATGTCATTGCCAACAATAGATTAGGCTACTGATGTTACCAGACTTGAAACACTAAGCAGAACAAACAAAGTGAAAGTGGCATGTGTGTTGAGCAACACAGTTAACCTGATCTGAGTTGAATGATAGATTTAGCAAAGTAAATAGTAATGGATCTGTTTGCCTCTACATCAAGCTGTCTGTATCATGATTAATTTGCCTCCGTCTGAGCCTGCGCACGTCCATTTCAGAATCTCAACAGGTCGACCAATGTGGTGTACCAGGCCCATCATGTCAGCCGGAGCAAGAGAGGCCAGGTTGTGGGCACCAGGGGAGGCTTCAGAGGCTGTACTATCTGGCTCACCGGTAAATCTTATATAAGTCTTATATGACATCTGCCTATCAGTCATGAGGTGGCGGATTCCTCTGCTATAAGAACCATGTATTGGATAAGGTTTAATGTGATATGGACTGTTTAGTGACTAATTAGACCCACTGTCATGTCTCCTCCCATTAGGGTTGTCTGGTGCCGGGAAGACCACCATCAGTTTTGCCCTGGAAGAGTTCCTCGTGTCTCACGCCATCCCTTGTTACTCGCTGGACGGAGACAACATTCGCCATGGCCTGAACAAGAACCTGGGCTTCTCTGCCGAAGACCGCGAGGAGAACATCCGTCGCATTGCTGAGGTGGCCAAACTGTTTGCGGACGCTGGGCTGGTGTGCATCACCAGTTTCATCTCTCCTTATTCCAAGGTCAGAAAGCATTGACAGTTACAGTTTACAGTAATTTAAAAATCATCATCAGTGTGGAATACATTGCAACACTTTGAACTGTAATTAAATGAAATGTACATACTATTTTCTTCCACAGGATCGTGAGGAGGCGAGGAAGATACATGCTAGTGCTGGGCTGCCATTTTTTGAGGTGTTCATCCACGCTTCTCTTGAGGTGTGTGAGAGCAGGGATGTGAAAGGACTTTACAAGAAGGCTCGTGCTGGAGAGATCAAAGGTCTGTGTAACAATTGTCACCTCAGCAAACTTTCTCCCAGTGTTTTGCACGCTCCCACTCAGCCACTTATACAACTAAATCTAAGCCCTTTTTACAGCTTCACGGTAGTTGACTCCTTGTTGAGGTTGTACAATTTTTACTGACAATCATTGTTATGGATATATATCTGTTGCCAGGTTTCACTGGGATTGACTCAGATTATGAGCGTCCTGAGGTTCCAGATCTTGTGCTGAAAACAGGAGAGCTCTCAGTGAACGAATGCCTCCACCAAGTGTTGGAGCTGCTCAGGGACCAGGTGGGTGTAACAGGTGGGCCTTTTTGCTGAAGACCATCAAATAAACCCCCTAAATGTGTCCATGTTTTTGTGGCACAACAACCCACTGTACTGTACATGTTACTTACACAGGCCTTCACCATCCATCGTAAACAGTAATACCTATTAGTCTGCCAGTACACAGATATCCCTATTTAAACAACCAGCAACGTCACATAGAAAGTTCAATATTGCCTTGGTGGGCTATATTGAGTGGCTTCCTAGAACCAAACAAGGATTTCACATACTAAACATGAAGAAGAGGGGTTTGCAAGCCATAGTCAGAGAACATCACCATGACCATTGGTGTTCGGTTGCTCAGAGCAGATGACACTTGACCACAGTGGGGATAAAAAAAAAATTATTAAGCGGAGAATTATTAACGTATGCAGATAATATTAAATATCAAATATCAAAATAAAACTCACATGTTGCTCTGTTGTCACAGATGAGAAAAAAGACAATAAGGTTTCTCAGTGACACTTTTAACCAAGGCTCATTTACAAATATGCAAAGATACAGGGTTCACATCACAGTGTAACTATTTCTGCTGCCAAGACTCAAGCTATGCCCGAAGGAACATTTGCTGTTAAAGTAAATGTGTAAACAGATAAACTTTTTATTGCCAGGTCACTGAGGCATAGGTGACTTACTTATAAAAACAGCTTTTGAAACAGCTGCTGTATTTTGAAACAGTCAATAAAATTCATGGTGACACTGTCAGTTTTTGTTACTTTATATTCATCTAATAAATATACAATAATCAAAAGAAAAATCAATCAAAAAATCGGTTGACCCGGATGAACATGATCACAATAAGAGGTTTCCACTGTAAAACAATGCTGTTTCAACACTAGTTTGTGAAATGTTTTTCTCAAATGGGCCTCCTGTTCCCATAAGTGCTTAAAAAAATGCACAAAGGCAAGCTGTGTCACAGTAGGCGTTGAGTAATCACCACATATGAGCTGTGACTGACAATGACAATGCAAACTTAAAATGACACATCACAACTGTCAATGACGTGGATTACTTATCAGAAATAGAACTGTTGAAGTGATGGCCCGTTCACTATCTCTGGAGATGTACTGTGAAAGAAGTTAGTCCACCAACCTTTCAATAACTAAGTACAATAGTTTTCACTTATTCTTATCTTCAAATACAGACAGAATATTTGCAACTGTAACATCTACAACTAAAGACCAAACACAACTACACACTATAAGCCAATAAATTACTATAGACCTGCAACAATTAGTTGATTCAGTTGGCAACCATTAAAATGCTAATCAGTGTCTTGTTCCAACTTCTCAAATGTGAAGATTTGCTTCCTTTCTTTGTCATATATGAGTAAATTAAATACCTTTTAAACTTTTTGTTGGACAAAACAATTTCAAAATGTAATTTTTGGCTGTGTGAAATGATGATTTCGCAGAAAAAAGAGATTTGACAGAATAAACAATAAATTTGATAAAGGCATAAATGAATGAACAGATTTACCATTAATGAAAATAGTCATTAGCTGCAGCCCTACATCACCAACCTCCTAATATCCCCTTTTTGTCCTTGTATATAGAATATTATACCAAGCGGGATCATGGAGGAGCTGAATGAACTCTTTGTTCCGGAGAACAAGTTGAATCTCGCTGTGGCTGACGCAAACACACTTCCCACCATCAGCATCACCAAGGTAACCCACCGCTTCTGTATATAGGCTAGTTTTTTATTACACAGCAAATAGACAAGGGGAGCAGTACTGGACATTAGCAGAGAGCTCCTCATGATGATCCCATAAACACTCCCCATTGTTTGGACAACGTGCTCTGATATAACTGGTTTGACTTCCCTGGGTACTTATAAAGAATGAAGCTCACCAGACACAGCAGTGTGCTCAATGAACTGAAATGCTTGTTGTTGGATTTGATTTTAGGTGTCTAAACCTGACACTTGTCTTATCAATTTATCTACCTATCGACAAAAAGAAGAGCAGTTGTTTGTGTTTTTATTAAACATTTAATTTAATTTAATTATCACAGTGAAAGCCAGTTCATGAAGAAAACCTAATAAAACCCTCATCTTCAGTCTATTAGTCATCCAAAACTGTGTGTGCAACATGTTATCTCATACCATCTTGTTTGTATGATTTGTAAGGAAGTTAGTATATTGATCATATGTATATCAGCAGCTATGTCTCATTTAAACGCAGCACAGTGAGGCTTTTATACAGTTAGGCACCTTTTTCCAACCATCCAGTATTCTTATATCCACAATTAATTGATTCTTTCATTCATAGTGTAATTACTGACTTGTTGATTTGTGGATTGACCTTTACAAAACACTGAACGCCATCAATGCCGTTAAATCCGTGAGCTTTCCTCAAGTGGAAACATATCTCACACGTTATGTAAATGTGGTCAGCATTGTCTTTCTGCCTGTAACGAGTAATTGTTCTTTGTCCACAGCTGGATCTACAGTGGGTGCAGGTTTTGGCAGAGGGCTGGGCTAGCCCTCTGAAGGGCTTCATGAGAGAGAGAGAGTACCTCCAGGTTTTACACTTCGGCAACCTGCTGGATGGTAAGAGACGCTGCACTTCCATATTCACTCTTCTTACAACCTGTCAGGATATTGGGCCTCATGCAAGAGCCAGATTTGTCCTTAAGTGGTTGTTACGAGGGATTCAGGAGAACTTGCTGCGTTCAACATTTTTCTCTTATTTAGAATTTTGAGTGGTCCAGAGCAGTTAGTCTGCTGTTATCTGAACCTACGTTTTTTCACTATGGATTGCATATTTTACTTGGAAGCATTTTTTTAGATTGAAGATCCTATATAAATTACACTTCATGATTATTTTGACTCTGCAATTCAAATTAAAATATAATTCAAAATGTATTCATCATTAATTTAAATTGGCTAATGATGCTATCATATAACACTACAAAACGACTGAAATTATGCACTGATTGAAGGTTAATTTCCCCCTGTATATAATAAGGTCAGCTTGAAGATAATCCAACCCTTAATTCCACTGTTGATGCTGTTAAAAAATATACTTTCTCAAGCTCATTTACGCACAGAAGTCATTCAAGTCATTCACACACGTTTATATTGTTAAAAAATGTGTATGAATGAGTCTTTTTATGACATTAAACTTTTTTGAAGTATAACAGTAGTACTGTAAAAAAAAAAAATACAGCCATTTCCACACAGAACTACCCAGTCCCACCCAAACACAGAAACAAGAGGGGTCAACCAAAATACGGAGTGACTTTCCTAGAAATAAAACAAAAAAGGAAAAAAAGACAGAAACAATAGAATAATGAGAGAAAATACACAGGTACAACTCCCATACAGAAATCAATATCATAAACCTGTGTCCACCTCATCTTTTTACTTATGCATCTATAAAAGAAATATACATGATGCTCCACTTCAGGAAATATTTTTCTGTCCTGTCTCTTATCCTGTATGACATTCTTTCACATGCAAATGTATGAATGTTTTTTTAATTTTCATGTCATACCACTGAAATGGTCCACATAATATGAGAAATTATCACACGATCAAACATTTAAATAAAGGCTTCTGGCAGCTAGCATTCAAGAAAAGCGAACTCTTTGCTGCAAACCACATACACAAAGTCAAAGAACCAAAGAACCTGTACATTTCTCCCAGATATTCTCATAATGCTACAGTGTCACTTTAATTGAGTTTTAATTATTTCACCATCTTCTAACAATAACTAATTTTTTTGTTTGTTTCACTGAAAAGCTTCTTCCTGAGCTCATCATATGTATGACCATACAAAACATAATGCTTTTCTTTTTCTGCCTCATTTAACTTGCATAACTAAGAAATCCAATTCTGTTCTGCAATACCATGGAAACATCCTGTTTCCGTATGTAGTGGTAAGATGCCACACATCAGAGATCTTTTCCTGGGCAGATTCAGTTTCTTGGTTCTTGGTTTCAAGAATCTTCAAATGAATTTGTAATCTCTAAGTCAGTTCCCAACCATCTCTATCTGACGTACTGACATACTGCCACATTCAAATATGTATCATTTGTTAAACAACATCCACTTTAACAGACGTTAAAGTGGATGTTGTTTAACACTGTTAAATACATACATGTGAATATTACAGTTTCGTTTTGTTTTTTCAAATAATTGAACTGTCAATCTTTAGGTCTGTTTGTTTCTGTTTCTACAGTTTTGTTATTACTTTTAGCTAACATTATCTAATTCAACCATTATCCTTCAGCTAACTAATTCATCTGTTTATTAATTACTTTTTGTTATTGTTTCTTTCCTCGCTTGCTAACTAGGCTTTAACATACTCTCATTGGCAACATGTGTTGTTCAGGGTGTTTTTTCTATTTTTTCTAATTAATTACTCCTGTCCACACCATGCATCCCCTGGCAACTGCAGAGTGCCCCTGGTTGGGAATCACTGTTTTAAGTGCTTATCCCAAAACTTACTTATGGGTTGTGGTGAGTGTGAAGTGCATTGAATCATAGTATTGTGTAACTAAAATATCTGAAGTAATTTTTTGCCTTGGTTCACTGGTTGTGATCACTGCGTCCTCTTCTGTCTCAGATGGGGCCATCAACATGTCTATTCCCATCGTCCTGCCTGTTAGCACTGAGACCAAGCAGAGGCTGGATGGCTCTGCGGCTGTAGCGCTCGAGTACCAGGGTTCCCGTGTGGCTATTCTCAGGAACCCAGAGTTCTACGAACACCGCAAGGAGGAACGCTGTGCCAGACAGTGGGGCACCACTTGTCCACAGCACCCTTATATTAAGGTACAGAGGCATTCATCACTTCTTCAATACACACAGTCGTACTGCAGACACTGTCATTCTCTGGTGCCTGCATCATTGTTTAATTTCTCTGTCAAGATTGAACTTATATTGTGATTTATTTACATAATTAAACTCATAGACAATTATTTTACAGACATATTAATACTTATTGCAATTACAGGCAAATAGTAAAGTCGGCAAACAATAACTGTGTATAACCTTGTTCAGATGGTTATGGAGGGAGGTGATTGGCTGGTAGGTGGTGACCTGGAGGTGCTGGAGCGAATCAAATGGAACGACGGACTTGACCAGTACCGCTTTACTCCTCTGGAGCTCAAGCAGAAGTTCAAAGACATGAAAGCAGGTTAGAAAATCTAAACAACTCACAAAAGCACAATAACACTTAGAGAGAACAGAAAATCACAAAAAAACATAGCTAAATAAAATATCCATCGCAGCTGGTAAATAAAATAAATAAATGTAAACATTAATGCAATGTATTTAGCAGTGCACCGTTTGTCTTTCAGAAGAACTTGACAAAGGACCAGATGAATAAATGATATGGTAAATTTAAAGCTGCATGGTAATGTTTGTGATCTGTGTCCAGTGATCAAAGGAGACATAACTTATCTTTGTGAAAAGTAATGACCAATGCAATGTGATCACCTGTTTTTACTCCATCTCACTCACTTTGACGTGAATGCTGTGTTCAAGATTGTTTCATTTGTTTAGCTACACCACAGTACAGTATGTATTTTGTATTTTGGTTTTTCAGTATTGTTTGCTGCTCTGTAGTCACACCCTGAGGTTTAGTTTTTTGTTGTTTTTTTTTGCTGGTACAAGCATGTTGTGATGCGCACTTAACGGATCAGGCTGACCATGTTCTATATCTTCTTATTGTTAACAAACCCAAAGAAAAGACTTTGTCTCTCAGAACCAAGCTGGTTCATTCCTATTGAGTCATGTTCAAACGGTTCAAAAATGACTTTCAATGTTTTCCTAAAATGGCTGGACGCTTAAGTTTCCAGCATAAAGTACTCAGAGGGAAGAAGACTATTTTCTGCTGCTGATTTGGTATGCTTGTGAGTATTTAGGACGGTATATGTAGGATCAACATAAACAACAATAATCATGCAGTTCTCTGACACAGAGGAAAGCTAGATTAGGTTTTTGCCACATACACTACTTTTTAATAGGATCAATTGAGTGTTGGTTTTGGCCTTGTAATGGGATTTGTTGACAATAAGAAAAAGAATATCAACAGACTTTTCCTTTAACACAAGCAATTGTGATGGCAAAGGTATTAAACAGTCCATATGAGTTATGTGGCATTATGAGCATGTTTGTTGTGATAGCTATTGAAATGCACAATATTCTTCACATAATTTTGTACTGCACAGCTTCACTCTGAAGCTTCACTGTATTGTAATACTGCTTCTGTTATACTATTATACTGAAGCTATTATACTGTAATACTGCTGCTAATACTACAAATACTTATATGTTGTGCTTCTCCATGATGTCCTCCTTAGATGCAGCATTCGCATTCCAGCTGCGTAACCCAGTCCACAATGGTCACGCCATGCTGATGCAGGACACCAAGCGCCGTCTGCTGGAGCGAGGCTACAAGAATCCAGTCCTCCTGCTGCACCCACTCGGTGGTTGGACCAAAGATGACGATGTGCCCCTCGACTGGCGGATGAAGCAGCATGCCGCTGTCTTGGAGGAGGGCATCCTGGACCCCACCAGCACCATCGTTGCCATCTTCCCCTCACCCATGATGTACGCTGGACCCACAGAGGTGAGGACCAATGAGTAGTGTTGGCTTAATGTTTAGCCAAAGGTTCCGGTCAGTCTGGCTGTCAACTATATACCCGTGATATGTACGATTGAATATTAATCTCTATGGCTGTAATTTCTCATCAGGTCCAGTGGCACTGTAGAGCCAGAATGATTGCCGGAGCAAACTTCTACATTGTTGGCCGGGACCCCGCAGGAATGCCTCACCCAGAGACTAAACAGGACCTGTATGACCCCACCCACGGAGGCAAGGTCCTCACCATGGCCCCTGGCCTGACCTCTGTGGAAATCATCCCCTTCAGAGTTGCTGCCTACAACAAGACGAAGAAAGCTATGGACTATTACGAAAAAGAGCGGTGAGTGAAGAAACATTTTGGTGAAGAACCTGAGCAGAGTTTCACATAATATAGGCCCAGAAATTACACCCATCACAATGTCCTATTAGCTGCTAAGTATTATTTATTTTGTGAATGAAAAGGACAAAGTGTAGTAGATCACTTTCTTAAAATAGAACGTGCCATCACGTGTTTTCAGACTTGCTCTGCAGGTGTAATTATTGTTCAAATACATCTGCTGAGGCCTCTGAGCAAAATATGTGTCCAGAGATGAAAGAAAAAACACACAACAATGACCATAGGTTCCTTTAAGGGAACTTATAAGGGTAACCAAAGTCATCGCACTTCAGTGAGAATAATACAAAAACCTGTGGAGCAGGTCCTGGAATCAGGAACATCACTGAAAATATGCCTAGAGGTATCAGCAGATGTATTTGCAAAGGATATCGAAAGTGATGAGGCCACAGCAAGTTTGAACAAGTGTGATTATGGCCTCATCCTGTAATTTGTAAATATTGTAATATTTGAATAGTCCACAACAGTTACTCATGCCTCCCCCTCTCTCCATAACGCCCTTCCTCATTCCTTACTCTCTTAGGCATGTCGAGTTTGAGTTCATCTCTGGAACCAAGATGAGGAACATGGCTCAGAGCGGAGAGAACCCTCCAGATGGTTTCATGGCCCCCAAGGCCTGGAAGGTGTTGGTCGAGTACTACACCTCTTTTCAGAAGGACAAGTAATGACTGCAGCGCTCAGCTCAACAGCATACTACAAAAACACACCGTCGATTCTTAAAGGGGGTTAAATATACATCCCTTTATTTGTGTTTTAGATGGGTTCTTCTTTTATATTATATAAAAATAAATTTAGAGTCATGAATTTTCTATGAATAACAATCCATTCTTGCCGGGGTGGGTGTTTTGTACACTAAATAAAAATGACTTGTCTTAAGCAGTTAAAATACTTCATTTTACATTCCTTATAAAATTATGTGATTTGTAAATCCATTGTGTGATTATATGCATATTAATTTAAGCTTTGTATTTTAGTAAATTAAAGTTAAGATTTTTTTTTAAAAATAATAATATTTTAAGTTTAGGAGCGTATCCCAAGGCAGTGTAATCATTTTTGACATTTACATGTAATATCTGAAGGATGCATGACAAAAAAAAACATGTCGATTTCACTTTTATAGCATTTTATGGCAATTATATTTCTGTCTGTCCAGTTATTTGTGTGACCTGAATGAAAGTTAACAATGGTACCTATTTGATTTACATGTATGGATGTCATTAATTAATCATGTTGATGTTTAAATGTGAAATAAAACATAGATGTTTTTATAATGTGAAAGTGCCTTTCTCTCAAATGTCAACATTAAAAGCAGGAATTGTTTAAATTTCTTACTGGCGTTTGCCTGTAATGAGATTTGTGTGATGTTATGAAGTGGACATGTACATTCATTTAAAACAGACCAGAAATTTTGGCAGTACAAAGTATGTTTAATGCAGTAATAAAGGAGATTATTTGTTAATATGAATCACTGGTGACAGTCTGGTACTGAGATATTGTGTACTTGCGTTAATAAGACAACCCTCTCGTGTCATGTATTTAAATGTTTTCTTTTTAGTGTCCTGGTTTAGCCTATGTGCCACTGGTTTTGCAACATATCTAACTTCTGTCTGTACAAGGTGCATACTTATCAAGTGAAGGTTGTAAAGGTTGAAGTTGACTGGAAAGTGTGGCATCCTGGGGGCCGCAAAAGCCAAAAGTACACTGCTGCCATCTGCTGGCAAGAACTGTTGCAGGAAAACACCAAAATTGCAGGAGGATAATCTATTGTAAATGGATGTAAAAGGGCACAGTCACTTTGGGTTTTTCTGACAGGAGATAGGCTCAGTAGCTGCACCAACCCCAAAGATAGTCCTGTGTGTCTACTTGTTAGATGTTCTGCTAAACAGAGAGTGAACTGGACTAGCAGTAGTCACAGTCAACAGTGATGATCTTAAATGGTCTAATATCTTATCACATTTGTTCACACTGGGAAATACTGGGTTGTGCTCTAGATTGGCTTTGCCAGCTAGATCTTTTATAACAGATTAAGGAGATCCTGAGTCGCTTTCAAATTACACTTAAGAGATGGTTGAGTGAACTTGAAGGACTGATTAATTTTGCCAGTCATTAAGCTGTAAGGGCTTACATTGCTATTGAGATGAGTGTTCGTCTATGAGGAGGACCAGTCTCCATTGTAAGAAGCAGATTCCTAATTAGCCTCACACGGGATCAGATCATTTAATCTGCGATGTTCCAGGTAACCCCATTTAAATCTGCTGAACTGCACCCTCAGTGCTTTATAAAATCTCCAACAACTGAACATCCAACATGTCATGTCACTGACCAATGACCAGGAGGGCTGTGCTTAAATCTCTTGTGTCCTCATGAACAAGTCACATTTTCACTCAGGTGCACTGGCATGAAAGTTGCACAACTGTCATATTGCATGGAAGTGGTTCGAGTAGAGCCTACTGGTTCCAGATGAAGACATATTTACACATAGTTCATTAAGAGAGATTGTATCCTCAATTATTTTGATTATGGATGTGAATATCATGAATGTGAAGCCCCCCTTATTCAGTTTAGTAATGGGCCCTGTCTCCAGAGCCACTTTCTGATAGGCGGAACATAGTCACATGCAGTGAGCTGCAACTAATGATTATTTTTGTTATTGAGTAATCTGCCAGTTAGTTTTCCAATGAGTCACTTAATCAATTGGTGTTTAACATGTCAGAAAACAGGGAGGAGTTCCAATCACAATACAGGTATGTGTCCAAGGTGACAATCCAAACCAAAGCTTTACAATTTAGTATCCTAAAGGAAAATGTAACAAAATGGCCCCTAAATATTTATGTTATTTACCACTTGAAGCCAGTAAATTTTTGGCACTTAAACAATTACTCTATGATCAAAATACTTGTGTTTGATTTTCTGTAGATGGACTAATTGATGAATTAAGTAATTGTTTATGCTCTAATCCAAACCCTGTAAACACTACTCTTCAATTTACTTCAGATAGTGTAGGATAACTATTTTAGTTGCAAGTTTAAATTATTTTTTTGTGTTAATAACGTTATTGTTAATGTTGAACATATGATCATACAGCTTTAGGCTATTTATGTATCTTTAAATATTTAAATATACAAGACACAAGGGTATTTATTTGCTACACACACAGAACTTAGCATATAATTAATTGTATATTAAAACATGGTAATATAAAAATTGCATAATGTGTTTTCACTGATAGTGTGCGTCAATAAAAACAATGTGAACACTAGCATTGCCTGTCTCTGGCCAGTGCAATTAATAACGTTGGCATAATTTAGGATTGAGGAGATTGTATAAGGAGACAAAAGAGCTGCAAAATACATTAATTTTACATTGTAAACATGATAAACATCTTATGGATTGATAAGTTACAATGGTGCATTTGCTTTAGCCTGAGATGACAGTTTAAACCGCGAAAAGTGACATTATGTTGGAAACTTCCCTAATTACAGACACACGTGATCACTTTGACAGAAGGGAGCGTCGCACGCGGACTCACTCTACCCTTCCGCATGAAGCACGAGATAACTCGGTTGTTGCGCTTTTAGGGTTAAAACAACTACAAACGTCAGTAGTTGCTCATCAGCATCTAATATTAATTATTGGAACAAAATTAATTAACACTGTATTTGGCGGTTTAAATTAAACGGAGGGACTATATGGCGAAGGCGGAGGGATCTTTGTTCTAAAATCCCAGCCTGCTCTACCTTCTTTTTTTCCTTCGGTGGAGGCCATGATGGGAGCCTGAGAGTTCAGCTGGAGCGAGAGGAAGGAGAAAAGAAGATGATTCCCCGGGACGGAACTGTCAAACCAATCTCTGCAGATTTCTGATCTTTAAGTAGTCTATATACAGTTAAGGTGGAGCCTGTCACTTTTTTTCAGATGAGTTCTTGGCAATCAGTCGATGACAATGTTAAATCGTTAGGAGGCTTTTGGATCGAAGAAGGAGGTAGGGTTAGCCATTGTTGCTAGCTAGCTGCGCTAGCTAGCTAGTTAGCTAGCGAGCTAGCTTCGTCTGAGTGACTGGATACGGGTTTCGGGAACCGGTGAGTTCTCTGTACTCTTGCTGTCAATCGCGGCGGCTGCGATTGAGCCGCTGGCTTGGACCTTGTCTGGCATCATTTTTTTTCCTGAGGAGAACTGCATGTATTTTATTCGGGGGTATTCGCAAGACGAATTGCAGGATTGGGAAAGTCGGGCCTGCGCGGAGGAGCAGAGGAAGGCCCGTCTTTATGATCCAGAGGAAGCCTTTCTAATCCTACCGACGGCCACTGCTAGCTCTGCTGGCTAGCGAGGACCTGCAAAATTCAGAGAGAACCCAGAGCGCAGACCCACTGACTGCGACGCACACGACCAGAAAGCCAATACTAGAAAAACCTGTTTTCATAATTTTACCCCATAAAGACTCCTGTCACCTGCTACAATGGCTGCGATTATAAAAGAAATGGTCAGCCGGAACAAAAGGAGATATCAAGAGGATGGGTTCGACCTGGACCTAACATGTATCCTTCACCATGTTCCTTATTTTCACAGCACCCGGGATATCGACCGGTAATGTGTAATGGTTGCGTTGAGTAGTAGAGTTGGAACCAGAACTGTCAGTGGAGTAACGTGAGGTAGTTAGCTTCCCTGCTAACTTAGCTAGCAAGCTAGTTTTGTCAGACGGCGAAGCTTTGCTGTCACCCAGCATGTTTGAAAGATGGTGGATCTGTCAAACCAGTACACATACATGTCACAGTCATGTTGCAGCTATTGTATCCCGTTCAACTGGACATTTAGTGTGTTTTAAATAAGAAAAAAAGGCCATTTAACTCGCATACCCATCACCCAGCGGTGGACCTAGCTTTAGGTTGTGGATTTGTAAGTGGCATTAAGTCAGTTTTTTATCAGTTAGTATTTATAGGCAGATAGATGGTGTCTAGTATTTATATGATTTCCTTCTGTTTCATGTTTTTTTTTTAACATCCATACATGTGCATAGAATATATGTAACTACATTATAATGTAGGTTTCTGGTTTCTGATGCAAATAGCCATACATCCCCTCACCTTCCCTCACCTCACCTGTGTCCTCTATGGGTGAGTATTTATTGATGGATTTAAACAAGTCTAACTCAAATCAACATTTTCCTTTATCCACTCATGGAGATACAATTATTTGCAGATATAAGGCTATTTCTGGCCTCTCTGCAGGACTCATTTCTCATCTATTGCCTCTGATAGTAGTTGACCTGGTTCCCTAGTGCAGTATCGCTCTGTACTAAAGTTGGTACTTTTACCTATTTGGGCTGGTGATAAACTAGTTTAGCAGCTATGTGGTTGATCCATGGCCATGTAAATGCAAAATCTAATGTGTGGCAGTGCTGAGAGGTCATGGTTGCGGTAGATGCCTCTGCTCTGTGTTAAGATGTCAAACAGCCTTTTGAGTCCTGGAATTGATATTTGTGGTTTCAGAGCTGAGACAAGCAGTTGATTTTAACTGATGAGTCGATCCACACAAGATCAGTCTGCAACAGTTTAGGTGATCAATTGTTGACTGTTTTTTAATGTTTGGGAAGTTTTTATGCTTTCAGACTCTCAAATGTGAACATTTGCTGGTTTTCATAGTCTTCTATAACAGTAAGTTGAAAATGTTTGTGTTTGGGACTGTAGGTCGGAAAAAACGAGACATTTGAAGATGTCAACTTGGGCATTTTTCAATGTTTTTGACACTTTTTTTGTGCACAAATTGAGAAACACATTCAGTATTGAAATAGATTGTAAGATGCAGCCCAATCTGGTTAGGTACTGTATGTTTAAAAAAAAAAGAACAGACTTTGTTATTTATGGCTAGAATGTCCACTGGTTATTATCAGCATTGTTGCATTAACTCGATATCATTGCAGAGTAGCTTTAAAGACCATAAAGCTGAGTGCTAGTTACTTTGATTCAATACTGCCACTAAAGATGACACATTGTACTAAATTCAGGCAGAACTGTCAGTTGCGATGTATGTGTGTCTGCAGATGGGTAAATGTGTGACAGTGTTTGATCAGATGTTTCTCACCTGGTTTCATAATGTGGTGAAGCTTATGTCATGTCCCCGTGGCAGGACTCTGTGCATTGTGCCTTTAGAGCTTTGTGCAGGTGTGAAGAGGGCACACCACTCAAAAGTGGTATCTCTCTTTAGCTTGAAGTCTCTTCTTGTTCAGATGTGGGCCCTTTTGAACCATCCCTTTTATCATTTTTTTGGCATGGTGTCTAAAAACAATATGGGCTCTCTGCAGTTATGTAATGCCGTATCACAGTTCTGGGAATTGCCCTTAAAATAGAGTTGCCAGTGATCTTGTATCAGTGTTGCTGTCTGAGTGCTCTCTCCCTCTCTTACCCTCTCAGCCCACCACCTCTCCTTTGCTCTTTTTCTTTTCTGCTCCTACTCTAATTCTCCCTCCCTCTGCTTGCCCCCCTTTCTCTTCTCTCCTACTTTCCTGTCCTCCCCACCCCCTCCTCACTCGGCGGTTCCCACTCTCCCTTTCCCCCCCTCTCTTGCTCCCAGTTGTGGATTTGGCGTATATGCATAGAGCTGAGGCAGGGTTGGCTTTAAAGAAAAGGCGTGCCTGAAACGGCAGATTTTCCTTTCTTTTTTTTTCTTTTTTCCTTTCTTCTCTCCTACTTGGAGCTTCCGTCGGGGGTCCCGTATGTGCGTTTCCTCCCAGCTGCAGAGACCAAGCCCCCCATGCCCTGGGCTGAGGCTCTCCTGGGAGCTCTGGAGCTTTTTAAAAACACTTCTAATAGCCTGACTGGGATCACTTTGCCATTAGGTCCAAGGGTTAAGAGTAGCCCATCAAATAGCATAGAAAACCTGTATTTGGCTCCTAATTAGGTCTTTGAGGCATTAATGGATGGGATTATGGAACAGTATGTACAGATAGCCTACTCAGTCAGTCATGAGCTACAGGGAAGTAGCTTGGAAGTATGCAAATAATGCCATTGATGTGCTATTGGGCTTGTTGAATTCATGCCTCAACGTCTGTGTTGAGCGTACCTCAGCTGTGTTAGGGTACTTATTGAGTTTCTTTTACAGGGCTTTATTGAAGGCCGCCATTTAGCTCATTTTTTCCCCAGCTAAAAATGTTTGAAATTGCATTAATCTTTGTATGTGTCTGCTTGTTCTGGATTTCAGCATTTGTCTATACTAGCAGGTTTACTTATTGGATAAGGAACTGTATCTGTGTGTGTGCCATGAAAAGAGTTGTTCTTGTGCAGGTAGTTGTATGTTTGTGTGTGCGCACACTAGCAGAGTTGAAGATCGTGCCGTGCCCAAACCGTTCTTTCTCACACCAGAGGTAGTCAGATGCGTGTGTCAAATTTTTCTGACCAGTTAAAAAGTGATTTGACTCTGGAAAAATAAGGTCCGTTTGAAAAGAAACAGACACATCCAATTAGATTTATTCAGCTTTTCTATTTTTGACGCCATGGCACAGGAAGTGTAAGAAAAAGGTTGCCCTTTTAATCAGTGGTTAAAGTGTGAAATCCCACAGCTCATGGCGACAAGCAGACTTCAGTTACAGGTAGGCGTTTGCAGCCGAGCCTCAAAGACATGTGTGCCAACTCAATTATTCTTTTTGCTGCAACATGACACTGATGTGTGCCTTTTTTAAGATTGCACTTGTGTCACCGTATAATTGGCCCCGACATTTTCTATCACTATCCTGCAACCCCGTTCAGCAATGTAAGGCAACTGGAAAGGCAGCCAGGTGTAGCGCGAGAAAGGTTGTGCAACCAGAACTTAAACTTGTAGTGGAATCTTGTGTGTGTGGTTTGTAAAGTGTTGCTTTTGTCCATCACTGAACCGTCTTTGCCTTCTGCTGCCTGTGCTGCAAACCTGCAAGGCGTAACACAAGGGATGTTTTGTTTCTTTTCTTTTTTTTTCTACCTGTGTGTTCATGTCGCCTGCGTTCAATCGCATAGATATTCAAACCGGTCCAGCTGAGCTCGAAAGAGAGATAAGCCGAACACTTGCCATCGTCCCAATATAACTTTTGGGCTCTAAAAATAAATGCAGGTCAGGGAGCGGGAACTCTCCTCGTGCACCCACATGTGGGCCTGGCTCGTGCAGGAGCGCAGTTACTCCAGTCCTCTTTGCCTGCTCCTCACTGTCAAGGCCATCTGTCACAACAACCAGCGCTTCTCTCCTGCGCTCCCATCTATCCATAACTACAATGACACCCTCGTTGACATTAGCTGAAACTTTTTCACGCTCTGCTGCTCGATGCCTCTGCATCATTGTAATTGGCTGTAATAGCAAGTTCCGGAGTAGCTTCTTTTTCAATAACATAATTTTAGTCCTGTTACATAGCTGTTGAAAGCATAGGTAGGTCTACTTGTTCTTTAAGTTAATGATGTGCTGCTCTGCGCCTTTGTAATGGCGCCTTCCACAGGCATGCGCAATGTACATTTCCTTGACCCCTTCCTGAACAGATATCTACCCAAACATCATTGCTATGGGCTTTCCAGCAGAGAGACTTGAAGGCGTGTACAGAAACAATATAGACGATGTAGTACGGTGAGTTGTGTGGCTTCTGCTATGTGATCATAGAAAAGGGAAATGTAAGATAACAGCATTTAGAGAATTGTTGATTTATTTTTATTGCATTTATTTTGTTCTGACAGATGACCTAATAAATAGATTCTCTTATCTGATTATGTTCTCTTGCAAACAGGTTTTTGGATTCAAAGCATAAAAACCATTACAAAATCTACAACCTGTAAGTGTTCCACATATTGTTTGTACCTGAACTGGTTTGTTTACTTGACAACTTCCTCTGTGTTCGCTAACTGGGTTTATGTTCTTCCCCTTTCAGCTGCGCAGAAAGACACTACGATGCTGCCAAATTTAACTGCAGAGGTAGGCCGCTTTACATGTTCCATAGATGCTTTCCCTCTTTTTTTATTTATTTATTTATTTTTAAAAAGGCACAGAAAATGTCCACTGTGTTCTTCTTCCCTGTCTTATCTCTAACCTGTCTGCTCTGTGTTCTGTGTGCACCCCCCTCTGGTTACAATTTTGCTCTTCATCCGGTCATGCTTCAGTTGCACAGTACCCCTTCGAAGACCACAACCCTCCTCAGCTGGAGCTAATTAAACCGTTTTGTGAAGACCTGGACCAGTGGCTCAGCGAGGATGACAATCACGTGGCGGCCATTCACTGTAAGGCTGGGAAGGGCCGCACTGGAGTCATGATCTGCGCCTATCTCCTCCACCGAGGCAAATTCCTGGAGGCCCAGGAAGCGTTCGACTTCTATGGTGAAGTCAGGACAAGGGACAAGAAGGTGAGAGATCAATCGGAGAACAAATGTCTCAACGTGGCAGCTCTTTATCGCTTCAGATTAGCTGTTGCAAATGGAGCTAAAGCTAATTATTTTCATGCAGTCTGCAGATTAATACCTTTGGTCAAATGTTTTGCCCAAGGAGGCATATTCAAATTGCTTTAAAAAAATCTACAGAGATTCAGTTTATCAGAAAATACTCACAGAAAATCAGAAAATACTTACTGTTGAGGAGCTGATTGCAGATCGTTTTTGCTAGGGATCGGTATTTCAAGCAAAAATACTATTCAGTCGTCACTGGGAGCTATTCGACCATTCTTGCCTCAGAGAGTTGTTACGTACGTAGGTGGCAACTAGCAGTTCAGGCCGCTCTGCTGATGAAGGATGGTAGCGAGACGATCTGTTCACTCTGTAAACAGGAACTTTATTTCCTCTGCAGCAGTGAACACAATACACAACCATAATATTATTAGGCCTCAACCCGAGTGTCTAGCCCATCTCATAGCGCTGTAATCAAACTGACCCACACGCATTTTAATGACGTCTGGTAGTGACAATTACTACCAGACGTTTGTAAAAACAAAGGAAAAAATGGAAGACACCAGTGGCATAAACTATTGGATTTTTTTTTTAAATAGAGCATTAGAAAATTGGAAAATCATAACCCATCCCTAATTTTTGCTTGAAAAGTGACCTGATTATCAAAAGAGCAGAATGTCTAAACACTGTTCCTCTTGTTGCAGGGAGTAACGATCCCGAGCCAGCGCCGCTACGTCTACTACTACAGCTACCTACTGAAGAACCAGCTAGAGTACAAGCCGGTGGCGCTGCTCTTCCACAAAATGGTGTTCGAGACTCTCCCCATGTTCAGCGGGAGCACCTGCAGTGAGTCATGGCTCATGTTCAACTCTTAACTCCAAACTAGGGCGTAGGCATGCATACTGCTGTTCAAACAGAACGAGGGCCTTTGGGTGTGTTGTGCGTTGCAGGGCTCACCCACGCTGCAGTTTAGCACCATGGAACAGAGCAGGTCAGCTACGGTAGAGTTGAGTCGTCCTGTGCCGGGATTTTAAGTGTGGCTGAACTCGCTGCAGTATTCTTGTACTTTTTTTTTTTTTTTAAACTAACAAGGGCGGCTTCTTATTGATTAAGTCTTGTTGTTGCTGCTTACAGCGAGGCCAACTCATTCTCTGCCCGCTTAAAGAAAAGAGCCTTGTTGAATCAGACCCCCTCTGTTTGTCGTCGTGGAATTTTTAAACGTTCATGAAAATAGAAACCTATTTGCCTCCTTAGTATTTTACTTTATCACAAACCTCCAAACTCTTGCAAAGTTGAACAACAAGGTATTTGAGCCATCATTTTTCTTTTTTAGCTTCCTAAGAAAGATTGCCTTCATAGGAGTCCGGCTGTGTTGTGTTTTCGATTGCTCTGCTGTGTAATACTTTCTCTCTGCACACAGTATTCAGAGGAATTACAATATGCACTGTTTAAACAGACCAGAGCACTTAAAGCCCTGCATGAGGGAATTTAAACTGTGGACTCACACACCGGACAGTACAGTAAAAGCAAGTTGTTGGGTTTTTTTGCTTGCACATAACCAGGAAGTAACTAAAAGTCAGAAGGAATTTAAATACTCGTGCTCAGTGATTTATTTTTACACACAATAGCATAGCGCTCAAGATTAAGTCACTGTAGCTAATTTCAGTCATGTGTATTTACATATCACTGCATGTTTGCTCAGAACGTCACACTTTTTAACCTCTCAGTAAAAATGCATGTCTATTGTCCATGTCTATATTTTCCTAACGTGTTAATGCTGTGTATTTGACTGTATATAGGTCTCTATTATGGTCTTAGAAGGAAAAAACCTTGAATAATTTTGTTTTTCCGCTCAAGCCCATCTGAGTCACACATTAGGCTTTTTTATATCTGAATTTGTCAGTTTTCAACTGACGGTCAGAAAAGGTGCCTCTTCCTTTTTTATTTCTGTGGCTTTTTCACACCGAACACCTGCCTATGCACAACAACCCCGACTATATTGATCTTTGTCTTCCCTACTAACTCTCCCATTTAAAAAAAAAAAAAAAAAAAGTTCTGCCTTTGACTTTGACGTCTTAATAAACATGTACACACACACACACACAACCCTTTATTTAGCCTCCAGGATATTTCTGTTACAAATAACTCAACGTGACACATTTCAGTTTGTTAAATTCGCTGTAGAATACTCTGATGTTTTGTGGTTGTTGGTGATTGTCAGCAATCTCAAGTTCCCCCTTTCTTCCTTCCCCTTTGTGCATCTCAACACAATAGCTGCCATATCAAATGTTTAAGATGCACACCTTCACTTTAAAGCCACGCGCTGTATGATTTATAGGCTATATAGATAGGGATATCTGTAAATATTTGTGTAGAGCTCCTGTGTTTGTGCCTGCTGTGCTGTCAAGCCCCTGACAGACCAGCCAGGCCCCGTTTGTGATAATCTCCTTTCTTTCTCTCCAAGGGGACAGTACCGTTAAAAACAGGAGCGAGCCAACCCCTCAGGGCTTCAAGAAAGGGAATTGGCATTGGGGTAAATGAGCCTTTCATCCATTATTATTACTTCACTCATTTGCTTTTTATATGGTCCCACGATCCAGCAGGCATGAGTAGTCTGAGGTTGACATGTTGCCTAGCAGGATAGGCCTAGCTTCCAGTAATGTGTCACCTCCAACACCACACCCACCCTGACAGGAAGAAGGAAGGGTTAAATTCTTCTGCAACCTGTTGCGCAGGTCCAAGACCAAACTGTGACTGTCTTTCCAAATTGTGTGCTATGCCTCTGGTTCTGTGCCTCGAATTTCACGTTTTCGCACTTATCCTGGGGGGGGGGGTGATTCACTCATATGTCACTCACTCTTATGTTTTTTCTGTCTCTTTCCTGGACAACACTTTTTTTCAGATCCCCAGTTTGTGGTGTACCAGCTAAAAGTCAAGATCCATACGTCGAATCCCGCTCACACACGGCGTGAGGACAAGCACATGTTTTTCGAATTCCCCCAGCCGCTGCCAGTTTGTGGAGACATCAAAGTGGAGTTCTTCCATAAACAGAATAAGATGATGAAGAAGGTTAGTAGTTGTGTTGGAGTGTGCGTGTGTGCACGCATGCTCAGTGGCTTTCATTGTAGCTTCATTTGCTTGGTCCTTGTCACTCATTTTAGTGTTTGAATGTCATGATCCTCTTGGTCAAAAAACATCAATAGGCATTTGACTGAAGCCTTTTGAAGAGAGCAGAAAAGTAGCATTTACCAAAGCCTGATAATGGCTTGTTCCTCAGTGCCATAGCCTGCCTATTGTCCAAAAAAACGATTAAAAACCCATTAATTAGCCGCACCGTCGCCACTGGCTGACAAGTTCCTTCAATACCACGAACACTGTAGTTTATTTTGAGTCAAACCCACATTCACCATCCTGCCGCCATAGACACAACAAATGTGTATTAGTCCACGGAGGAAAGTAGTCCATAACAAATGGACTACTAACTCCTGTTTGAGAAATGTTTGCTTAAAGGAAAACTGTATTTGTGAGTGGTTCTTAAAGATTTATGTCTGTAAGTAGAAACAAATGGGCTTGGGGCCGAGTGCACAAATGGGGTAAGGAAATCGGAAAGTATCAAGACAAATATGTTGTTTGTTAAGCCTCAAGCAGCAGGACTGAGCCTATGAACGCATTTCATCAAAAGTTCCTTTTATTACTCTGTTTGGCCCTTTTTCTCATTACATCTACTATCTCATCACCTCTGTCCTCCCAGGACAAAATGTTTCACTTCTGGGTGAACACCTTCTTCATCCCTGGACCAGAGGAGAGCGGGGACAAGATGGAGAATGGGGCGGTGAACAATGCAGAGAGCCAGCAGGGGGTACCGGGCCAGGGACAGCCACAGAGCGCAGAGTGCAGGGACAGCTGCAGGGAAAGCAGCAGGGAAAGCGACAGGGACTACCTCATCCTGACGCTCACTAAGAACGACTTGGACAAGGCCAACAAAGACAAAGCTAACCGCTACTTCTCGCCAAACTTCAAGGTAAAGATTTAATTTGTAGATTAGCTGGATATGTTGTTTATCTTTTAAGTATGTTGTTGAATATGTCAAATCATTGTTTTTCTTGAATGAGCAGTGACTTTTTTTTAGTCCACAGACTAAAGTTGTCTTAATTTGCAATTCCAGGTGAAGTTGTATTTTACGAAAACCGTGGAGGAGCCGAATTCTGAGATAGGCACGACATCCGTCACCCCGGACGTTAGCGACAATGAGCCAGACCATTATCGATACTCTGACACCACTGACTCTGATCCGGAAAATGAACCTTTTGATGAAGAGCAGCACACACAAATCACAAAAGTGTGAACTCTTTTTAAACAGGAAAAGAAGAAATTATTCACCAGAAAAAAAGGAGAAAACTTGAATATAAACTCAAAAGAAGAACCTTTGTCCCTTCCCTCCCCCAGACGGCAATAGAATATCATCATGTCAAATGCCAATTTTAGGGAAAAAAAGATAAATATCCTGACCAATATATTGTTTTATTATTTTTCTTTTTTTCTTTGGCACGGCCATGTACCATGTGCAAGGTATTGACACTGTTGCTCCATGGGAAAAGGTGCTGTAGCTATAAAAAAATGTGTATACATACAGATGGGTGACAAATGAAAGGAACAACCAACATGAAGTGTCTTAGGATGGAGTCAGGCCACCACGAGCCTCAAGCACAGCTTCAGTACTCCTTGCCAAGTCTGTGGAAGTCTATTTGAGGAATGAACACCACTTTCCCCCATTTATATATATATATATACCACCTTTTTTATATAATCAGGTAATGTCATTGGGATCAAGCTCTCTTTTACAAGAGATGGAAAGAACAGATATAAGGGAAAACAAGCATAGGCAGACAAAACAAAAGGACATCACTAAATAGATTTGAAGATGAAAGTTTATATTATAACATTTGATTTTATGGAGGTGGTGGTGGAGAACATTGTCTTACACATTGGTCCAAAATCTTCCATAGGTGTGAAACTGGGTTGAGGTCTGTTGACCCTAAAGTCCGTAGTTTATCATTTTCGTACTCGCCAAACCATTCAGTGAGCCCTGGTGCACAGAAGCATTTGATATGTTTTCTCCACTACTCAGGTTTTTCCTTTTTAATTTGTCCCCTGTCTGTATATAAATGCATATATAAACAAACTTTTTTTGTGTCAAAGACAATGGAAAGAGTACCACAATCAGGAGACGGGAGTTGAAGTGTGGGAGAAGTTAGAATGATATACTAGGACTATGCTGCTCCTTCTCCTGTCTAAACCAAGGCCAGTGCTGCAGTCACTTTGTTTCAATCCCTCCCTTTCTCCTCATCTTTTACTCTCCCTCCTTCCCCTCCATCCTATCCTCCTTTCCTTATCCTCCTTTACTGTGAATGCTTCTTGTGCTCTTTGCAGGCTGTCTCACGTGACTTTTGGTCTTTGTGCAGTGCAAACTGCATGCGGGCAGTGGGTTGGGGGTGGGCGGGGTTATGAAGAGGCTGTGATGATGTCTAAAGCATTGCCATTCCTGTTCCCACTGTGTATACGTTAAATTATGCAGAACAAGGCATCCCATGTAATTGTTAATGTTTTTTTTATCCTAAGATAATAAAAATATAATACACAAAACAGCAGGGAGACAAGTGTTTGCAATAATGTCAACACTACTTTGAAAGGACTGGTGATTTGCATGTATTGGAATTGGCGTCCATCCCTAATAAATGTATGCAATGTTGTCTTTTCTTAAAGAAACCAGCCTTAAGATGTGTCTTCTGCATGGGGTTCCCCAGTGCTTTGAGTCATGCTCAAAAAATTACATCTGGGGTTTATATAAAATTCTCCCTCATCTACTCGCAGTTAATTAAAATCATGAAAATGAATTTCTGTAATATTCAGTTGTCTTCAAACGGCAGGGCCAAATGAATTGTTAACTTGACGCCATTGCTGTAAACCAAAGTGGAAGTACCCAGCCTCTGCGATCTGAATTTGAGCGAGGTGGAGTATGTGCACAAGCGCTGCGACCGATGAGAAAAATGCTGTAAAACAGGTTGTCTTTGCAGCTGCTGGAGCTGTGCTAACAGTAACTTCCTGCTTTAAAGGTCAGTGCTGCAAATAGCGGGTGGAACCTGAGGTAGGGAAGTGATGGAAGCATTATTATTAAAAGTTCAACTGAGGGCGAGTAGCCCACTTCAAACAAATAAGTGACTCAACCAGGGAGCTGAGCGCTTACTTTAATGGCTCAGAAAGAAAAAGTATATCAATGTGTTTGAGAGGCAACAGTTTGCTTTCATTCAGACTTGACTGTTCATAGTTCATACAACTGAGGTTTCACTTTCACAGCTTTGTGATAGATCAGATGGATCATTGTTCTTCGGATTTCCTGAAACAATTTCAAAGCAAACTGACCTCTGGACTCTTATTAAAAACATTAACATTGGTGAGCCAAAAGCAACCTGAACTCCTACCAAACCCATCAATGTTGCATGCAGAGTGGCTGCTGCTGCTGGTTAAGCGAGGCGTTCTCCACATGAAGTGAGTAGAGGAAGGAAAGGCTACCAGAGCAGGAGGGAGGAGTGCGAGGCTTCGGGTAGACGGGCCTGCTCTGCTCGCAGGCTTATGCGTCTCCTAAAATGAAAGAGTAACAGGATTAACGACCATGTCGCTGTGATGGGAGAGCAGAGTGTGGCAAGACCCTGGCTAAAGCATGGCCCAAAGTCTCCTGATAATAAAATAAAGTATGAATTAAACATATATTTAAAAAAAATAGTTCCACCCCAGAGGCAGACAGTCACATAATCCCCTTCTGCTCTATTAAGACTCTGTCCTCGGCTCTTTTGGTTGATAGAGACATCAAAGCCAACCAGTGTAGCATCAAATGAGACAGGCAGCAGTCGCAGGGGCCCAGCTGTAATTGGCTGAGCTGAGAAGGGGGGAGAGACTCTGGTAGATTAATAATGAATGTGCTGTGCTGGGTTGAGAAAGACCAGAGAGAGATGCCTCAGCTCTCCACAGGCAGGCGAGACTGAAGAGAGCAAAGAGGGCTGACTTCAGTGGAGTCCACATCTTTGCTTTTGATTGCCCTCCTCATCACCCACACACAAACACCAACTGATGCAGCAGCAGAAAGACCATCTAATCAAAATACAGCTTAATTTTTATGTCCTGAGCACCTGTCCCTTAAAAAGTTGTTCATTTGAGTGTTCTGCATCAACACCTCATGAGATTACACAAAAATGGATAAACTGGATATTCTGAGGAATATTTACTTTGTATATTCGAATCTGAATTCCCCTCCATTATGTGGGTCAGTATCTTAGAATACATTCCCCACATTTTTGAAAACATTTGATTATGGCTTTTATGCAACAACACTGAAGAAATGACACTTTGCTACAATTTAAAGTAGTGAGTGTACAGCTTGTATAACAATGTAAATTTGCTGTCCCCTCAAAATAACACATCACACAGCCATTGATGTCTAAATCACTGGCAACAAAAGTGAGTACACTCCTAAGTGAAAATGTCCTAATTGCACCCAACAAGCCATTTCTCTCCCCAGTGTCATGTGACTCTTTAGTGTTACAAGGTCTCAGGTGTGAATGGGGAGCAGGTATGTTAAATTTGGTGTTATCGCTCTCACACTACCTCATACTGGTCACTGGAAGTTCAACATGGCACCTCATGGCAAAGAACTCTGAGGATTTGAAAAAAACGATGGTTGCTCTACATAAAGATGGCCTACGCTATAAGAAGATTGCCACGCCCTGAAACTGAGCTGCAGCAGGGTGGCCAGGACCATACTGAGGTTCAACAGAACAGGTTTTACTCAGAACAGGTCTCGCCATGGTTGACCAAAGAAGTTGAGTGCAAGTGTTCAGCGTCATATCCAGAGGTTGTCTTTGGAAAATAGACGTATGAGTGCTGCCAGCATTGCTGCAGAGGTTGAAGGGGTGGGGTGTCAGTTTTTCAGTGCTCAGACCATACGCCACACACTGCATAAAATTGGTCTGCATGGCTGTCGTCCCAAAAAGAAGCCTCTTCGAAAGATGATGCACAAGAAAGCGTGCAGTTTGCGGAAGATAAGCAGACTAAGGACATGGATTACTGGAACCATGTGCAGAACCTGTGGTCTGATGAGACCAAGACAAATTTATTTGGTTCAGATGGTGTCAAGCGTGTGTGGCAGCAAACATGTGAGGAGTACAAAGACAGGTGTGTCTTGCCTATAGTCAAGCATGGTGGTGGGAGTGTCATGGTCTGGGGGCTGCATGAGTGCTGCTGGCACTGGGGGGGCTACAGTTCAGTGAGGGAACCATGAATGATCCCCACCCTTCGGAGACTGGGCTGCAGGGCAGTATTCCAACATGATAATGACCCCAAACACACCTCCAAGATGACCACTATCTTGCTAAAGAAGCTGGGGGTAAAGATGATGGACTGGCCAAGAATATCTCCAGACCTAAACCCTATTGAGCATCTGTGGGGCATCAGACGGAAGGTGGATGAGGGCAAGGTCTCTAACATCCATCAGCTCCGTGAGCTGGTGATGCATTATTTTGAATGGACAGCAAATTTACACTGTTGTGGAAGCTGTACACTCACTACTTTACATTGTAGCAAAGTGTAATTTCTTCAGTGTTGTCACATTAAAAGATACAATTAATATTTACAAAATTATTGAGGGGTGTACTCACTTTGTGATATATTTATATTATACATCCAGCCAAATCAAGATGCAATACAATATGCTATTTTGGGGTATGAAGTGAAATTATGTTTGTGTTGCATTTACAATCTGATGTTAGTCCAGTGGTTCTCAATCTGGGTGGACGGGCCACCCGGAGGGGCGTAGAGCTTTTTCAGGGGGGTCGTGGATGTTGAACGGACCTAATGTTGCATGAATAGGATTCATGCGGTGACATAAACAAACAAAAGTGTTTTGTGTTTCTTTCAGTGTTTCTGTGTTAGTCCATAATGGAAGCCCATTTCCAACAGGAAAAGAAAAGAAATGTGACATGATATAAATATAAATATTCATGTTTCATGCTACATTAATTCAAGTTGCAAGATACAAGGTGAAAGCATTAATATCGTAAGTTACATGATACTTAGTCAAAATAATGAGATATTAGTCAAAGTTATGAGAGACCCAAGGCCTGTTTACACCGACATCTAAAGCCAATTCAATGAATTTCAAATGAATTGCGGCAGTAACGTGATTCACTCAGGGGGGATGAATACAAGCCCGGCAAATCTTTCACGCTGACTTCAACTATGTCAAACTTTGACTTGTGAATTTGTGCCATTGACCACCAGCAAGTCGCCTTGGCCTCGTTGACTGCTGACTGGAGAAAGCTAAATGCATCTTATTTGTTATGGTTGTGTTGCACTATTGTTGGAGAACTAGCAACAAATAGCTGAAAGTATCCAACCAAACAAATCTCACACCCTCCCTCCAAAGCCACATTTTTCGGTCAGACTATTAACTTCTTCTCAAACTGTGTTAAAATATCATACTGAATCAGAATTTGGAGATTTTATGTCAGAACTTTGACTTAGTGTCTCAAAATATTGACTTATCAAGAGAAATTATCATGCATAAGTTTTCATCCTTTGTTTTTGTTCAGTTGTTGTCTGTAAGGTATGGCCTTCTATAGTCCATGCATCAAACTACTCTGAAAAGAGGGGTGGAAAAAGCTAACATAGAGATTTAAGCATAGTATTATGACCAAATGAGGGAGGGGGGTCAGTCTGGCCTACAAAGAGAAGATAAGCTCAAGCTGGTAACCCCATTTCCCCTCCATCTGTTGGTAGCAGTTGTAGAGTATGGCTGCACTCACCAGGACCTGGCAACCCATCCCCCAAGCCCTCTTTCTCTGGCTGACTGCACAGCTGTGTTGCGTTTGGATTAGGCCAAGAATAAAACAGGAAGTAGAAATTAAACAAAAGCTTAAACACACAGAGAGAGAGAGAAAGAGAGAGAGAAAGAGAAACACACACTCTCACACAGCCAGTGTAAGTTACCAAAAGCTCTGCGGCAGCAGCACGAGTGACAGCCTGTGGAAAAAGTACACACACCCACACGTGTAGACCATCACACTCACACAAATATACTACAGTATGAACAAAGTCATAATCTGCCTCCCACAGACTCACATAAGCCCAGGCACAGGACCACAGGCATATCATTTCTCTGTGCCTACACTCACGCTCACACATATGGTCTTTTTACATGTTAAGTGCCTCGGTGCCTCTCCTCCCCTCTTCATGGTGGTCTGCTGCGGCGGCTCAAACACGCTCAATCAGTCTTAGAGCATGTCAGCGTAATGAAGCTAATATGGGAGTTTTCTGGTTGTGAGACGACACACAAATATTATATTCTTATCACAAATCACTGTGAATGAGATAGACAGCATAAGTTGCTCTGAATATTTATGAATTCACTCTGATCATCCTGCAAGCTGGTTCAATAGTACCAGAATATGGTGCCCAGAGATGTAAAAAATACTTCCTTTCTTTGAGTTTTTCTTAAATTAATCCACTACATTAAAGCTGAAAACCCATCCAGCTTTTGTTTGACGAAGATTAAGATGAATATTTTAAAAAATACTGCTTTTATCAGCATATTATTAAACTTATAGTTTTAATCAACGTGGATGCAAGGATGTCGATTCATCTCTTTTAGGTCAAACTTCGTGAATACCTTATGGTCAAAAGCAGCACAAAACTCATTTTGGATGAAAGGAACATCCAAACAGCATAAATCTGAGTAAATCCTTGATAAGAAAACATTGGATACTGTCCCTCCTCTTTCCTTGTATAACATTTTAGCTCTTAAAACTGTCATTAATTTCTCGGCTGTGAACTTGGTCCCACTTTCAGAAAAGCCTGTGTGGTTTCTCTTTCTGTGTGAATGCACCAAAATAGCTTGCTGATAGCACACAGGAACTATGTCGAATGAGGAAGTGGAATTGGGAAGAAGAAGGAGATGTTTGGAAACACGTAGCTGTATGTATGTACGCATGGCGCAGCACGGAGTTAGTGTAGCTGGCAAGGTGCATTTGATGGAAATCCATTAAAGCGCTTCTCGTCATGAGTTGGAGCAACTGTTAATGAATATACGGTAAATGTTTTCAGATGTTATTTTTACTGTCAAGACCTGAGTCACCTCATGAGTCACACAAGCTTTGTTTCTGTGTGTGTGTGTGTGTGTGTGTGTGTGTGTGAATTTTTGTTGACATGGAGATATCAGTGTGTGTTTTTGTGTGTCTTCACGAATAAGAGAAGCACATGGAAACACTTACTGTACACACACACACACACACACATACTTATTCTCTCTGTGGTCAATAAAGAGCACATGTGTCCATTGTACTGAATAATAGTCAGCATGCATAGCCAGAGACAGTAGACGTGGAGAGAAGCTTATCAGCTTTAGCATAGGGCTCCTACATACATACAGCCAGCACAGCATACATGCTCAGTCACATACATATACACACACACACACACACACACACACACACACACACACATTTCTGCAATAGGAACGTGCATTTAGCTTGGTTTTCTGTGACAGTGAAAGGTGCTACTGCTGCAGTGCTTTAATGTATATATGTGCATGTGAAAATGTCTATTCACACACCAGCGTCTGTGCATAATATCAGACTTTATTTTGACAAGCTCTGTTCTCTACCTGACTTTTACCCTGATATCTTAGAGCGGGCGTAATCCTCCCCCCGAGCCTCCTTGCTCGCTTCCCTCTCTCCATCTAGTGTCATCAGGAGGGTAATATGAGGCATATGGCTGCTGATGACAGTCTCTAATCCTCACGCTGATGACTGATAGTTACACGCACACTCCTCATCCCCATCTCATCCTTATATACCAAGAACAAGTGAGGGAGATGCAAGCGTGCTGGCTGATACTCTCTGCTCAGCCTCCGAGTCCCTCCACTCTCTGTCTCTCCCAGCTGAGAGTCATTATCTCAAATGACTGATGTGAGAATGGCTGATGGACAAGACTGATATTAGTGTTTGTGCAGAGAAGTTTCAGAGAAGAGAAATTGCTTCAGGGTTCTACAGTTCATGAGATGCATTTGAAAAAGCATTTACCATACATCTACAGAGGATATAGTTAGAATAAGGGACACACTGGACTTCTGGTGGTCTTACAAAGGTTATTTTTTATTTATTATCACAGTGACTTTTGGTCTTCCACTGGTTTAAAGTGAGTCTATTCCATTCACCTGTTTTTGTGATAATGTTTGATTTTTTTCAAATTTGTGAGTGGAGAGCAGAAACACTAGAAATTTGAAATATTTCAAAAAAATATTCTGGACTGAGCATCATGCAATAGAAAGAGACTTAGACAGACTTGATAAATCATGATATACATGATATATTAAATTTCCACAGAGTTGTCCACCTTCTGAGGTTTAATGGCACCCGATGGGAGAATAAACAATTTGCATTGTTTTAATGGGAACCTGACTTATTTGATAAACTGCGACAACTGAAGTCACAAGTAACAATTACTTGTGGATGATTATTTTAATAGCATGTATTGATAGCACAAGTAGAGAAAAGTAATACATTGGATATTGGACAAAATATTCTTAAATCAAATAAAACTCAACACCCACTTACTAGGTTTCTTCTGAGCTTTCAACCACAACTGAAAACTCAGTAAAATCCATCCAAATCCAATTTGCTGATGAAGGGCATGAGATGGGGTTGAAAAAGCTGGTAAGTGGACCTTAAGATAATTTGGTGAAAACGACAACTTCAAGTCAAGAATTAACTTTGATTCTCAAGACTCAGCAGACTGACTCAGTAATGTCAGTTATTGGACCATCTAAGGTTCACTGACAATAGCTAATATTAGCCACCACATGCTAGTGGTCGTACCAGATTAAATAAGACTGCAGCAGCAAAAACCCTGACTGTAATGTATGGTCTTCAGTTTTACAGGTTTAGTTTACATACATAAGATTCATTTGGCTGTTGGCTGTTGAAAATGGCTTAGGCTACAAGTTTCCATCCACAAATGCACACACCAGGAGCAATTTGGGGGTGAGTGTTTACCTCAACAGCACATAAATAAATAGTTTGACATTTGGAGAAATACTTTAATTTACTTTCTTGCCAAGAATTACATACAGTAAGAAGGTTGATAAACCTCTCATATCTGTTTGTTAAATGTGAAGCTATAGCCAGTAGGTGGCTAGCTTAGCATAAAGACTGAAAGCAGGGGGGTGAAACAGCGAGCCTGGATCTGTCTGGTAAAAAAAATCCACCTATCAACACCTTTAAAGCACAATATAACATGTTATATCTTGCTTATTAATCTGTACAAAAACTGAATTGTAAAAAATGGATTTCAACCATGCAGTGACAACAAGATCATTATTTTGCATTTGGCTTGCTGTTTTCCTGTGTTCAGTCTTTATGCTAAACTAAGTTAATAAGCAAGACAGCGATTATGCATTAAATTTTTCCAAAATGTCAAAATATGTATTCATTTAAACACATGGACAGGAAAAGAAAAGGTTTAAACCAACAATCAGTGATCGACACACTGAACATCTTTTACAGCAACAGGTTTTTTGGGTCGGGTAAACTTACATTATGTGTAAACTAAAAGGTTTCTTTTTCAAATCTATTTCACAATATAATGCATTTATTTAAACCCTTCTTCTTGTCTGAAAATGTTTATAGGTGAAGCAATTTTCACCATATTGGAGGATACCTCTGGAGAAGCAGTCTGCAATGGAAATTTCTGGTGTGTACATACTTGTACAAACAAGTGACATACTTTCAGGAGGCCTAGTGGACGTCAGTCACGGGAGTGGGTAAGTGTGGTCTGTCCTCTCATTTAGAGCCTGCCAGTCAGCCAGCCACTCAACCAGCCCTGGAACCAGCCAGCCAAAGCTTTTTAAAGGCCTTGTGATTTGACAGAATCCTGTGGGGGGAGACGGGGGGATTAGGATTAGCAGCTGTTTCCCCTCAAACACTGGAGAAGATACGCTATAGCTACACCACGCTGATGGCAAATTAATAGATGAATAGAACATGCGTGCATCGACTCAGATAATGTGCTAAAGCTCCCTGTTTCATAAATAGCAAGGAAGGTGTCCTTTTCTTGAACCCGGCTGTGTGGGTCCCTTGTCACACACATACTGAGTAGCAGGGAGAAAAGCAATGGCATATTGCGGCCGTGAGAAAGGTTTAAAACATCATCACTTTAATCTGGGAGCACAAAGCCAGCTACAGATTACGCTTCTGCCTCTCAAGCGATTCGGCTGCAGATCCGGTTTAGATGACCCCCACTAACACCCTCAGAGACAGGGGCTTTTAACCCCAAACAAACACAGATAGCAAGCAACCATCAAATGAGAACACACAGCAAGCACACACACACACACACACACACACACACATTATCCACATCCATGGCATGCACATCGGCTGTACCCCCCCACAGCATCCAAAAACACATACATGAAGGCACACACACACAGACACACAGACACACACAGAGGACACCTATAGCACATGCTCACAGCCGCAGACAATAACAGATAACACACAGGCTTATGTCAGTTCCACTTGCATCTATTTCAGGCTATTAAGCAAGACACGAAAAGCCCAAACTGTTGCGTAGCTAACAGGTTTTGAGGTAGAAATGACACAATTGCTAGTGTGAAGAGACAGCACACAGAGACTGTCACAGAGACCACTTAAAGTGAGGATGACACTGCTGTGATGCTGTCAAAAGTTACTAAAAAATAAAGGGCACAAATACATGTGAATTATCCAAAGGTTTTCATCAGGATAACAGAAGTCAAAACTCCTCTGCTGCTGACCTTGTGGACCAGTATTACCTGTGTTAAAGGTGCAATGTGTAATTGCAAGATGAAATCCTTACAACAAACAAAGGGCGGCAGAATATCTCTAGAGTAACCGCTAACAGCTGATAACTGTAAGTGCCGTTAGCTCAGCAAGCCATGCAGTTAGTGGTGGTCCTATTAGCTGACTTTGCCCGGACTGTGAGCTTGAAGCACCAGGGGAGTGTTGGTGTTTACACCTCTAGCACAGGAGGTTTGGACCGCCAGGAGGACTAGTTTTTCAGGCCAGGGGCGAGGGACCCAGCAGGGTAACCCTGACGACGAAGCCAAGGCGGGTTCAGGACAAGAGAGGCTTCAAGCATGAGAAAAGTGAGGTCAGGCATCAGGTAGACAGCTTGTAGAGCCAGAATATTCTCACATCTACCTCTGTGAATTAAGGGTTTATTTCGGCCAAACCAGAGTTGGTGACTGTTGTTACAGTGGAAAGAGTTTATTTTGTTTCTGTTGAGTTTGAATGAAGTGTGTTTTACATACTATAATAGGTTAACAAGGCATTTACAGTTTTTCCTCCATTGCTTAAACACTATAACCAGGCTTTTGAACTAAAATTTCAAAACCATACCTCCATTTTTCAAAAAGCACCCCCATTTCCCTGAACCCTAAACACAAATCCCTTCATTTCTCATTGCCTATACACCATGTGGTCATTGAGTAATCACTGACATTCAATATTGTTCACTCAATCAGCACAGGTTGCAACACAATACACAGTCAACATCAGAACTGTTATTTCTTCACATTCTGTTGATCATGTTATTTCATTTTTTGAATGCTTTAAGCTAAAATTCTGGCCAAATATTATACATTGCACCATCAAAGGAGCTGAGACACCCAGACAGATTTTCGCTCAGTCTCTTTTAAAGTGGAGCACCAACCACACAATTAGCTCCCTGTGAGTTAATTACTAGTCTTCTCTATATTGCTTATAAAAACCTTGGAAGGCCACGTTGAATGCAGAAAGAGCTCAATTCCACCCGTCTGGCATTTCCTGCAAATCCAAATATCAAACTATTTCACCTAACAAGATTGGCATACTCTGTATAATTTACAATATTTTCTTTTTTGTTTAAAAGAGTTAGCTCATTTATATTTAACTGGAAATGTGTATTATTTAAAGCAATCTACATTGAACTAGAACTTAACCTTTGCTAAAGAGAGACAGATGGAGAACAAGCGAAAATGGAAAGAGGGAGAAAGCGAGATACAGGAGAGAAAAGGGACATAAAAGAAGAGTGAATTTGGCAGTGGTTTGCCACAATACACTTGAGACCTGAAGGATGAGTCAGAGAGGAGATGGCCATGTCAAAGAAAATTGTGAAAGTAAAAGACAAAAGAAGGAAGGGGGGATTTTCAAGCACAAGTAGCATTGTGTTTGAACTTAGCCCTTGGTTTTTGAACTAGGAGAATAAAATGATAACAATGTCATTGTATCTCAGTCAGCCTCTTCAACTCACCAAAGCTCACAGAAAAGTTATTCTCTGGCGTGACAAAGCAGTGTGTGTGTTTTTTTCTACACTTCAATGAGAGCCTAATTGGTCTCACCCCCCCTCCACTTCAGCCATTTGTGTCCTTTCGTAGAGCAGATCTGGCAGATTTTTTTCACACTTTACAATTGCAGAGCTTAACCACTCAAACCACATGGAAAATGTCCCCACACCCTTAAATAACGGTTATGTGTGTGTGTGAGAGAGAGAGAGAAAGAGAGAGAGAAAGAGGTAAAGAGAGTGAGAGCACACCCTGATGTTTCCTGTCTCCAAATAAAGACTGATCGCTTGTGTGTTCATGTGCATGTGTGCACGAATACAGTATTTGTATATGTGTTGTGTGTGTGTGTGTGTGTGTGTGTGTGTGGGCTTAGATAGTTAAAGTCTCCACTGTGCACAACACCGCCTAAGTTAAAGTAAAAATTTAAGATCTAAAAAAATCAAAAAATGCTGACATATTAAATAAATGTCATTGCATTCACATACACGGAGGAAACACACCACCTGTAACATTACCACTCCCAGCTGGGTGGGATGATGTTTCTGTGTGAGCTCCAGTACGAGTCAGATAACAAGAGGACACTCCTTAAAGCCTCTGTGTATGTATTCGGTAACATACAGAGCCTGATTTGATCAGATTTAATCACATACAGAGAGAAGGTGCACCGTATCGGCACGGATCTCTGTGATGTCTTATGTGTCCTGTTGCAGTGATGAGGAGATGTAAACACACATTTGTGTGTCACAATAAACCCAACATCACATTCTTTCTGAATGATTTCAACCATGACAGAGACTTCCATCAGATAGAAAATGACAAAGTGCTGAGGTTTCATGTCTGTTAACTTCCTCTGTGATTTCTAGAGAGAGAGAGAGAGAGAGAGAATGTATTTGTGTTTGAGATAGAGAGAGAGAGAGTGAGAAAGAGAGGTCTATCTGTACTTGAACACTCACCACTACCACAAATAAGTGAGTGTGATTCATCACTTCCTTCCTATTAAGCATGAACAGTGCAAGAGCAGAGGGTGTAAACCAAACACTACAGTTCAGAGCACCAGGTGCTCCAACCGTCCGCATGTATGTACTATATGTACAGCACGTGTACACACACCTGCACGTTATGTAAAGTGCATTCAGGATGTAGTAAGTCAGCTTTTATGATAATTTAGAAAAAGCTTCTGTGCATGTGTCTGTGTGTATGTGTGTATAGGTGTGTGTGCGTGTGTGTTTGTACGTGCAGTATGTGTTGTGCGTGAGAGGGCCTCCAAAAAGTTCTGCTCTCAACCTCTGGTGCCATCTGCCAGTGACAGGGCAGAAATGCAAATCAGATACAGGCAGATAATACACGACGCTCTCTCCATTAGAGCAGCCTACAGAAATAAACTAGGTCAGACAGACCAGCAGCCAGCTGTGTGTGTGTGTAATAAGGCACATGCGCCTCTCTTTGTGTGGGGAGACAGCTATACATGTGTGTGTGGGGGATGGGTTTTTAGTTAGCATCGAGGGTTCATAATATCCTTACTTGTGATGCTGCACGCTGAACAGTCACAAGCAACATATAGACAAACAGCAGCTCATCTGGTCAGCACTCCTTCAATGATTACAGAGAAGGCACTTCTAGGCTGTGTGATAGGGCAAAGGAGCTGGGTGACATATAAAGGTTCTTATCAGAGGCTGAAATTAGCCACAGCCAGAGCGCAATTGATAGGGAGCGTATTAAACTCTTGAAAATGAACCACCCGGGAGGGTGATGCAACGCAGAGGCAACGCTGGCGTAATGCAGACAGATGCGTTCTCCTCTCTCATATCGCTGCGACGCCTCTGAATTATGAATGAGGCCCCGTGTACCTCTTCAGTGCAAAAGGGTTCCTCTCTTCATGCTCACAATATACTGTTTGTTTTTGTTAATGCCTCGCACTCAAACGCATCTTCCTATCATCACTATTGGTTGTGCTAAAAATCTTAAATAAAGGTTCAGAGACTGTTTGAGAGGCGTTTTTAAATCCCCTTTGTCTGAGGACAGTCAAACAGTGCACAAGGCAGATGGCATGTAGGTGCTGATCTAAGACAATTAGATTTCTTGGTGTTGCATTTGAGCAGCTCAACTGATTTATGCTTTACAGGGATACAGCAACCTTTTGGCAAAATTCATGCTGCACTAAAATCCGTCACACATAAAAAAAGAGTTTTTTTTACCTAAAGGAACTTGTATGTCTTTGTTTCATGGATACACAGTGTAGCCAGTCATTAGTTTTAAATCTGCTATTGTCAGAAAATAAATCTAAGTTTCTTTTTATGAGATAAACATGGAGCAATATGAGCTGAATAATAAATGACTGCATGCCTTTCAGAATCATTTCAAACATGGGCCTTCTATTAATAGTCGCTCAAACATTTCCTTCACCAGCTAACTTTCTTTGTTTTCTTTCTTTCTCCAACTGATTTCAGCCACAGATTGTAAATTCGGTCACTGGGGAGGGTCAATGATTCTCATTTCCTGCAGTTCGGTCCTCTTTAACCAAATGACTCTCCACTCCCTGAATTCTCTAAAGTTCCTCTGAGATATCTGCAGCCGTTTGTGTGTCTCTATGTTATGTAGGTATGAATGTGTGTGTACTTACTTACTAGTTCATAATGTGCATGTGTGCAGTGTGGCATGTATGCATGTGAGTGTGATGCATGAATTTAGACGAAAAGGTGACATGAGATGAGTTAATATTTTCCAGACTGGTGGGTGGGAGGTGAAAGCTTTGTGTATTTGTGTGTGTGAATGCTGTGTGTATGTGTATGCGTTTGATTGCATATTTATGTGTACTTTCTGTGTGGGTGAATGAAAAAAGTTTCATAATTTTGCAGCGTTCTTAGAAAAGTGTATTCATTTCACTGATGTGAATATTCTACATGAGATTTATTGGTTGTTTGTGTTTATCTGATAGTTAAAATATCTGAAAAATTCAAATTTGGTGGAACATTAGGTGTTTATTGTGGATAAACAGTAATTTACAAGGATTTATTTAGAGAGACACAAGACACAACAACTACTGGACTTGAAAAGAAATCTGATACATAGTCCTGCGATTGTTCATCATATATTTTGCTTTAAATACATTTCTGAAGATTGAACACAAAGTGAAAGGATTGTGCAGCCTTAAAAAAGTTAACCGAAGGTCAAATTATGTAGACGTCGTGCAGCACAGAGCAGATCGTACCAGGCAGGAAGTCAGACACAGAACGGCAGAGAGAATCCGGTCAGTTTTCAAAATAAAACACCCTGTGGAGAATCCTGATCGTAAAACAACAATAAACACGGTTAAAACGGACACAAAAGGAAATCATTTAATTACGTGGCCTACTTAATCATAGTAGAAGCACAAAATGCAAACACTGGTTACCAAGTCAACGGATTTGGGTCACACTGGCCTGCAGTCTGAATGTAGCCTTTGACACCGGTCTATGGATGCATCAAAACCGTGGCGCAGCCATAACGTGCCGTAGACGGAGTCAGTGGATTCCCGGCGTAAGTACCTGGAAGCAGGTACAGATACAACTTTTGTACAATTTTCTTTTAGCTAACTGTTTCGAGCGTGTATTCATTACATTTAGCTAACTGTTTCAAGCTTTAATCATTACTTTTAGCTAACTGGTTTGAGTGTTTACTCATTACATTGAGCTAACTGTTTCAAGTGTGTATCATTTAGCTAACTGTTTCAAGCTTTTATTCATTACTTCTAGCTAATGTTAACTGTTTCAAGCTTTTATTCATTACATTTAGCTAATGTTAACTGTTTCAAGCTTTTATTCATTACATTTAGCTAATGCTAACTGTTTCAAGCTTTTATTCATAACATTTAGCTAACTGATTCGAGTGTTTTATTTATTACATTTGCTAACTGTTGAGAGTTTAGCTAACGGTTTCATTAAGTGTTTCATTACTGCTAGCTAACTGTTTCAAGCTTTAAGCTTTAGTTAACTGTTCCTTGCTTAGTAATTATGTTAGTTTTCAAATATGCTCAGTTGCAACACATGGTGTTCAGGTGTGTTACTATTGACTCAGTATGTGGATATAGATTTTATAACTGCAGAAGTACCCCTTGCGGAACATGTACCCTTGGTTGGGAATTTCTGATGTAGATCACAGTTTACCCAAGGTTTAGGGACTATGAGGACCACGAGCATATGAAACGTTCTGCTCTCAAAAATGAGAACGGGGTTGTTATAAAGGTTAGAATGGTTTAGACCGGGGGGTTTCAAAGTCCGTGACTGTGGGCCTCACCTCAGGCAAAGCTTGGAAAAAGGTTAGTTACAGTTGAGCTAAAATAGCCTTATACTGCTGTTTGTAATAACTTCAGAGTACACCAAATACATAAAAAGGTCTGTCCTAAGGCATTTATTAATTTCTGACTGATAAAGTGGAAAGTCAAATTCCCCCAAACCACGGTATCTCTGAACTCTCTCTTTAACCAAATGATGCACATTTAGGCTATTCTATGTGATCTACTTTTGAAAACTAATAATGATGTAAGAATGTTACATTTTTTCACTTACATTTACTGATCCTCCCCCTGAAACTGTTTGGTTCCTCAGGGAGGCCCGCCTCCCACGTTGAAAACCTCTGGTTTAGACAAAGGACAAATGACTGGAGTGGACGCACTGAGGACAGGTAAAGGACAGGACAGGCAGGGCTGGAATCAGTTTGGCTTGGTCTACAGGCTCTGCTCTCACCCTGCTGCCGCTCTGTTTTGTCCTTAACTGGATCTTTCCAGTACCAATAGTCCCAATAAGTCCATCTCAATGGGATATTCAACCAGCATTATTCTTGTCTTTCCTCTGTGGTGGAGAAAACGATTGCCACAGTTCGGAACAAGACATCCAATCTGCCCTTGTCTCTATTGTCTTCCCCACCAGACAGCCAAGTGAATGAATGCTCTCGGCCAAATCCCCCTTCCATGTGCAGACACAGACTCTCTTGCCCACAGATACGCTCAGCTCTAATTAGGCAGACCGCTGGACGTGTTGCGGAGGGAAATCTCTCTGCACAGACATATCGTCTAGTGGCAGCTTTACAGATTTATGTCTTTTCATCTAGTTTGTGTGTGTGTGTGTGTAAGCTGGTGCTAAGGGAGAGACACACAGGGAAATATTGTAGTTTGTGATGATTTAGAGACAAACACAGTCCTTACTTTTACAGTATTGCACAAAACAGCAATCAATGAAATGTGTGACTGAGTATGTGAGTGTGTGAATGTGTGTGTCCGTGCTGCAACATGTTGCATGGCCTTGCACAGCCCTGCCGTTCATGCAGTTACAGTGTGTACAGTATGCTGCAGACCTACAGAACAGGCTGAGCATTCCCCTGAGACCTGCGTCATCAGCACAGAGGTTATTTCCTGTAGTTGAAGAGCAGCATGACTCTCTTCCTGTTCTGTGTGTGAAGAAGCATCAGGTTTGCCTCCCCCCGTCACTCCCAGTCCCAGTTTGTTCTATACTGGACACAAGTTACAAGGCAGAAAAGCAATCACATTTGTTACTTCCTCTTTTGCTTTTAATGCATTCAAGATATCCCAAAGGAAGATATGCCTGCCTGAATTATCATTGTCTAATACCACTGTCTCAGCACCTGAACATGAGCACTGAAAACCAAAACTCTGAATGTTTCAAATATTCTCTTCAAGACGGAAAAAGTGAAAACTGTCACGGTGGTTATTTTTAAATGTCAAAGTCGCCACAGTATAGTTGTGCTACAGCTTAAAGAAAAGCTCAGCCTCAAGGAAGTAAATATGAAATATGAAGCACTTTTCCACAACATGCATGAAATTTTAAATGAACAAATGCATAATGTACATAGGGGAAATATTTCAGCTGGTACAAAACATGTCACTGTCATGCATTCAATACAATTTCTGGAAAAACGTGTTGCTTTCCTTGTTGTTTAGAGTTAACACCTTGGTGACCTAATTTCCAAAAACAGTCACAATTCATCGTGACTATAGTTAACTAAATCTATGAAACACACTATAATGCAATACAGAATTAATGAACTTCAGCCTACAGAAGCAACCACAAACACTGACGCCTCCTCTTTATTTATGGTGCTTCTTTTACGGCAAAGAGAAGAGCTTTTACTGACTGCTTCCCCCGACTCATCTTCTCCCTCTTCTCCTGTGTCCCTGGGGAGGCTTTGCAACATGGTCCCTTCCAGCAGCTTCTTCCTAACAACAAAAACATTGTCTTATTCTATTTTATTTTTCCTACCCTCCATCTCAGTGGAGCTATTACTTTGGCTTATTCTGCATATGACCTGGGGCGATAGGAGGTAGAACACATTGGCTTTGGATGATAATTTCTTTCCACAGAGCTGAAATCTACAAGCTGCACTTCTCTGGTGGTGGTTTTGTAGCTATTTGGTTTTGTTGCAGTGCAGCAGAATGGAGGGGAGTGGTGCTCTCGGTGTGGCCTATCGGAAACAGTTTTAAGCTATTATTACATTAAGTATTAGTCCACTCAAAACAGAGAATGATGCGCCAAAATACATGTATTTTTGCCAACAAGATGTCCAACTCACCCACTCGTGTATCCCCAAAGCTAGAAGCTGAGGGAGAAGGCCATCAGGTTTACTTCCTATATTTGAATTTTATGAATGTCCACTTAATGTTACCGACCTTCAAGGGATTTTGTCTCTTTTTCATACATATTAACCCATCTTGTAACGAGTTACATCTATTGATAAAAGAATGAATGATGAAAAGCTGCAGAACCAAATGCAGGGGTCATTCTTATGTTCCCCAGCTCTAAATAGCACATAATGGGAACAAAAAAAGATGTCCCCCAGCTCTGTATTTGCTTAATATGACTTGGGCAATTGTGGGAAGTCGTCAAAGGGGTTTTGTGTTTCTCAGCACGGCCGTATGGCTCTCAATATGGCCTACACTTGAGGGAGCTTATCAAATAGTTGGATGGAATCACCAAAGGTCAATGCTCAATGCTTCCTTAGGTGAAAACATGCAGCAATAAAACTTTATAAAAGCAATAAAAGTATTTTTGTGGATCACCATCAAACCCAACCCAAACAAGAGTTTGAGTAAAATATTATTGACAGAGCCACCCAGACTTTCAGAATAAAATAAAATAAAATGATAATCATTGGTTTGGTTGTGTTTACATAGCTGTGCTTCGAAAACATTTATTTTGTACATATAATGGCACTAGTTGAAAAGTTAATGGATCACCAAAGTGATTACAGTTCATCCTGAGGGGGATATGAAACTGAACTAAATTTCATAGCAATCTGTCTGACAGTTGCAGAAACATTTCACTCAAAACCACAAATGTCATCCTCACGGAAACACCACATTCATTACCTGTCATCCTCTGTGGACCAAAAATATCTGTACAAAATGTCACGGCCATCCATCCAATAGTTGTTGAGATATTTCAATCTGGACCACAGTGGTGGACTGACCTAAAGACTTACATTGTCATCCTAGAGCCAATAAAATATGAATTCATGATTTTTCTACACCAGCTGTGTGTGTGTGTGTGTGTATGTGTTCATTTTGCTCTCTTAAGTGGGCCAAATAAGCAAGCAGCAGACTGGTACAAATCCGACACTGGGACTCACTGGGACTACAAAGGGCTGAAATTTGATACACTTGCAAAAACAACCGAATCCCACAGGAGTTCTCCTTCGAGTTAAGTTTTTATTCCCCAGGCAAATACTTTTTTCTTCACTTTTGTTCAAAGATAAATTTGCTGTTAACTACACTTGGCAGAGATCAAACAAATATAGCATTTTTTTATGTGTGGGTTGGGGGTAAAGCATTTATTTGTTAGCGTCACAGACAGAAAGGATTGCTTGCTACAGAAATGACTTGTATAACACATTGAGAGCTTAATTAATTCACTCCACAAGAACTTTACAAATGAAAGACTGAGTTTTAAATTAGATGAATTCATATAGTATTATGGAGGTGTATTGTCACTACATAGTTTCTTTTCTACAGTTGGCATCAGGGTGGCGGCTGTCCAGCTGCTTATCTGCTTCAAGACATTCAAGGTATAGTGTATTTAGCTGTCATATATGTTCACTTTTAAAAGTTAGTTTGAACATGTGTGACAACACCACAAGAAAGTATTTTACTGATGGAGCCTGAGCAGCAGGAGCAAACTGCTCCTAATTCTAGCAGCCATCATGCCGAACAAAGAGCAATGACACCTCCTAGTGGCATCATGAGTTTAGTTTGGATGAAGGCAGCGTGTGTAAATCAGAATCAGAAAAAGCTTTATTGCTGATTGATTGAGACAATAGTGCAGTAGAGCAATGAACAGAGTGCAAAGGATGCAGTAGAAAAAATAGTATTTATTATCACAAATAAAATACAGTTTAATATAAAAGTTTTTGCTTTCCAATGTATGCATTCTGTGTTTCTTCCCATGTTTCCATGAAGGGGAATTCCATTGACTGTACATTTTTGCATAGTAGGAGCTTGATAGTCCTGTTAACCAGAGCCAGTTACTATTGAAGTCATCGGTTTTCTTGCTTTTAAACTGACAACAGAAAGAGACTTTCTTTTTGATCAGTTGTTGGAATATTCTGAAAGACATGAGAGGTGCAGTGAAGGGACTTGTAATTTGAGTATTTCTAATATGCATCAAGTTACAGCCCTGCTTTAAACGCTGGCAGAGATTTGGTAAGTGTGGGGGTTTCCTAAACACGATGTGTACAAACAGTACAAACACCTTTGTTATGTACAGTTTCGTGTATATGCTGTATTGTACGCTGAAGATATTGCACAATTCGTTGTTTATTGGTGACAGTAACTTGGAAAGCACAGACGAAAAACAAATCCCATATGTATCCCCGCCTCCACAGTGACTAAACTGAAAGTCACTGTAGTCCACAGTCTTGAGTGTAACTAGGCGAGCTACAACATGATGGCAGCCGATTCAAACAAGCATTCTTTGGGATTTATGATCTTTGTTTCGCTCTACCTCCTCGTGTCAGTGTAAGTAAAGTTACATTTAGCACACATATTATGTTTGTGAGCTATCTACTTTAAATGCTGTGTCGCAGGCGCTGTGTTTATGTCTGTTAACTAACTTAACCCGCCCATTCACAGTGCTTCTGTGGTTAGGGTTTAAGGTATGTTGACGCTAGATTTGTAATTAAAGATGGCTGGTAAAGTTTAGGTAAACGGTTTGGGTTAATATATAAGACGAGGTGTTGCGGTTTTGACGCTTATGAGTGGTTCAAGGGGGAAGCACATCGATGTGTAACAGAATTCGCCGCAACACCTGATTCAACATTTTGCTAAAAATCCAACCGTTCAGGAAAGAGACGCAAACTAATATAATTAGTAGGTGACGTTAGGCGATTTAAAAATGTATTTCTGCAAGCTAATTAACGTCCTGAGTTATGAACTGCCTTTCAGTTTCGTTTTCTGTCTGCTGTTATTACCAGGGATTTCCCCCGCGCCTCAACCCAGGCGCAAAACCCCGGAAGTCCGTGTATCGATGGCACGTACGAGTACCAAAGGAAAGTCTGTTGTCTGTGTGGTGCCGGTAAGTGTCACTGATGATATACATGAGTTGAATGGTAATATGAACATCTGTTTATAAGTTTAGCTGCCCTTTTTAAAGGGACAATGTGTAAGATGTAAAGATAAAAAAAAAAGATAAAAAATTTCTTCCGCATCTGGCTCTTGTGTCTCCATACTTTAGGTCTGTACCTGAAGGAGCACTGCAGTACGAACCTGACTAAAGGAAAATGTGAGCCCTGTGATTCTGGGAGCTATAGCAGTCACCCTAATTTCCAGATGACCTGTGAGCCCTGCACATCCTGCTCACACCCCAACGGTATAGACACAATGGGACATCACAGTTTTTTATGTCCAGTAAAACTTAACACAAAAAGGTGTTGGTAAAAATTGCAGAAGAAAAGATTTCAGTGCAATTAACCTTTAGCACACCAGAAATTCTGACATATAGTAGGATTTGAAAAGGCATAGATGTTGTCGCTTTGGATAAAAGCGTCTGTCAAAGGAGTAAATGTAATTGTTACTTATAAAATAACGATTCTGTCTATTCAGGTGTCCCAGTAAGCTGTGACACAGAGCCAACATGCACAGTGCCAACTACCATAAACTGAATCAGCAAAATGGAATTCAGCCATCATTCATTTTCTTATTTACAGCTATGATTTTACTACTGTGACACGTCAAAATTATTGAATCGATTAGTCATTCAGCAGAAAATGAATAGCAAACAATTTTGATAATCACTTAATTATCAAAGCAAATTATTATTACAAGCAAAAATGCTAAATATTCCTTGAATCCAGCATTTCAAATGTCACGATTTGTGTTTTTCTGTTTTTGGAAAAAAAAGTATTTAAAGACTAAAGCCTGACCTATATGGGTTTTTGGGGGTCAAAGAGCCGATTTACGAGCCAATATTTTGATTTTGAAAATAATTTGGATAGTAGACCCCTCCTGTATAAACTACACTTAGAACAGGCAGATATTGAAAGCCTTTTTCTATGTGAGCTATTATACCTTTTCCTCAACGTATTATGGTAATAAAATAGATAGCAGTCTCAACAACCTAACACGTAAACAATTGCACATCTATAAATATTTGCTTCTAGAAGGTGCAACTTTTTCAGCCATTTGTAAAATGAGAGAATAAGAATGTGTATTTTACCTTACACATAATCTGCTATAATGACAACTTTCAATGTAGCATATTCACATCTAGTTTATTCCTTTAGGCTACGAGAAACCATTTCTCAACCACCATCTGGCTCTAAAACATGTTGTCTACAATAACGTCACAGTGACCTGCTGTTGAATGCATCTAATACTACATGACTGTCAACAACGAGCATTTGCAACTTTAACTACATTTTGAAAAAGAAGATAGATAACTTTGTATAGCAGGAAGCTGAGCCTCACAGATATTGTGGTGTAGGCTCAAGAATAAAAGAACACAGGGATCTTACCAACGCGGTTTCATTCAACAGGCTAACAGTAGTACAACAACATGGTGTTCAGTAGCTTCAACGTATATACATTCATAGAAAACTGTCTTGATACTACGACTGTGCTGCCTAGCGGTATAAAGTAGTGGTTGCATGTAAATGATGAACACAAAATCTCCTCTCTGTAAAAGATTTAACTCTCCATTAGAGTAAGTGTAAAGAGCAGATCATAATAAGTAAAATCCATCTGAAATAAAGTAAAGTGTAGTTGCCTGTGGAACTAAACACAATTATATGTTACAGGCCCCAGGCGTAGGGCATGTAAACAGATAATACCTGTAAAACAGGAGAAATGAAACACAGTGGAAACTTGCTGCCGTTGGTCTTGACGGTCTTACCAGAATTTATTCAAATAAATGCAGTTACTAAAGTCGATCCATTTTCTTAACATCACTCATTTTTTTCCAACTAAGTTGAATTACAATATGTTGACAACCTGTATCTTAACCAAAAAAAAACAGTTTCATACACAAATACAATAAATAATGCAGCTATTCATCACACCTTTTTCAACCCATAGAAGGTGAATCACATCGCATTAGGAAAATAAACCTTTCCTATATTAACAGGGAATGTAAACCTTTAACATACTGACCTTATATTAACAGGCTAAATAAACCGTTTACTACAACAGTTCTATTCTAACAGACAAAGACTTTCATCTTATTTATATTTATAACGGTTTTCAACGTTCCAGGCAAGCTAGACATTTAATAAATATGGATGACCTTTAACCAACAAAAAACATATTTTTATAAATGAAATACAAATAAAACACTTTGAATATAAAAGTAAGAAAATGTCTAGGAGCTGTAAACATTAATGGTGGACATTTACATTGACTCAGGAGCGGGATTACTATCTAAAATTTTGGTTTGTTTTACTGTTACTGCCATTCTTAACGGCCGTCCACATAAGAGAGAGCAAATATCTTATAATCAAATAACACAGTGAATATTAAAAACAACTCAAACAAAAGAAATAATGATTCACTATGCCTAATTATAATTTTTGTGCTTTTTTTTGTAACTCACTGACCTGTAAAACTGGAGAAATGAAACACAGTGGAAACTTGCTTACTTGGAAAATTCATTTACAAAACTAAAGGTATTTGTTAAATTAAACCAAATTAAAATGTGACCATAGATTTTGTGTGTGTCACATATACACTACGTATGTAGTATCATTAGCAAAGGAAATAGACTAAAGTAACTTTACATAAGGCACATTTACCATGTAAACAGAGCGCGCCTAAACGTGAAAATAAGGAATACTCTTTATTTAACTTTTAAATAACTTGTCTAGTGCGTAACCAGTAATATTTCAACCTTGTTAACAATTTTAAATGAAACAATCAGGTCATAACAACAATCTCAGCATTTCCAAAGATAGTTCGCGTTAGGACATGACTTAGTCCTTCTGCCATTTAGGCACATATATTTTAGAATACATCAGAAACTATAGTTGTACTGCTCATTACGACATTAGCACTCCCCACTGATAAGCACAGCATTAGCTTTGTGGCTTATTTAGCAATGGGCCGCATTAGCTGCTGTAAATGATGTTACAGAATATTTAGAAGTGATGAACTAGAGAGAAATGAGAGGACTGTGCACTAGAACTGTTTCAGAAATAAATCTACAATTAGGGTTGCACGATTATTCGCAATCTCGTCATGTGCGATTACATAGCCGTAAAAAGTGTGCGATTTAAGCAGAAAAAGTGTGCTGTGTGTGAGATTCTCCTCTCAGTTTGCACTGCACTCTGCTCATTATCTCCACCCACACTGGACTATCTCATGTGCCCCTAAACAGATAAGAATGAAACACAAAAAGTAATTTATGTGCAGTGAGTGAGTAACATTAAAGACAACAACTTATCCTTACTCCCCTCCCCGGCCCGTCACTAATCCTCAGTACCATTTGTTCCATTATAATCGAACTGCAATCGCAAATCGCAATATTATCCACAATAATCGCAATATGACTTTTTCCCGTTCTGCATGTTCTGCTGCAGCTGCACTAAAGACATGAAAGACATGACTCTTTTAGCATTTTCAGACATTGTCTAAACTAAACATCAAACGATCAATCAAAAACATGATGGTCCGATTAATTGATAATGAAAATAATTGTTAGTTTAAGCCTAATCCGAATTCTGAGATAAACAGATTTAAATAAAAAAACATCAAGAGCAAGATTTCAGTTCATCTATGAGAATTCAGTACTTTTTTTTTTCTTAAGCAAAATACAGTTAACCCTGGTAATCTAATACAACCAGAATACTAAAGATTGTGTTTGTAGACTGTTGTGTATCCCAAGTGACACAATATGTCACTTTTCTGTTTTGAAGTTAAAGTTTGAAGCAATGTGAAGGTCTGTCAGTCCCTCTAATGTCTAATGCTGTGGTTTTACTATCTTTTCAGGTAATCTAGAGGTGGAAGAACACTGTACCCCTGCCGTTGACACTAAGTGTCGATGTAAAAAGGATCACTATTGCAACAGTGGCCCAGAGACCTGTAAACTCTGCCACCCCTGTAAACAGTAAGTTCTGCTCCTTCAAATATCTGTTAACATGAAGATGTACAGTACATGTAGCTTCTATAAAAGTGTCTTCTGTTACAGAAGCATATATTGCTTTGTCCTCAAATAGAATAAATCAATCAATCAGAATAATCAAACATAATAAAGGTAAAAGATAAATGTGTTAATTGTTGCTGCCATGATTCAGCCTGTCACTCATACTTGCTTTTCTTTTGGCTCAAGGTGTGGTGATGAGGGCATCAAAGTAGCCTGTACATCTAAAAATAACACAGTTTGCAATGAAATTAAAGGTATGGTTTAGTATATCATTATTGCATTTTAATTAAATCATGATGGCTTCAATTAATTTGCCAAGTCATGTATTCACAAAAATTATCATTTTGTTTTTAATAAAAATGTAATGTCCATTTTTTTCAGGGGAAATTCCTGTAGGAGGAAAAATAGCAGCTGGCATCCTTGTTCCCCTCGTAATAATTGCAGCAGCATTTGTGTTGTGGAAAACATGTAAGTATTTCTACAATATATAAACTATATATGTAATGGGACCAGCAGAGGGCACTAGTATCACATGTGTTTATCTGTATAATAGCAAAGTGCAGATTTGATTGCTGCTTTTGTATCTTAATAATATGTTTGTGTATCTTGTTTTCTGATCATATATGTCATAAGGGCAGAGAAAGCAGTCCCGAATGAAAAACGGCTATGAACCTGATCCGGTAAATATTCTCTATTGTGATCTCTTTTAGCCTATTTATAATTCTCTGACCAGCTGTAAGGTGTTTAGTCTTTGCCGGGTTTTATCATACATGTACACATGTATACATGGAAATATTTATTTATTTTATTTTTATTTAACCTTTATTTTACAAGGAATATTCAATTGAGATAACAGCAATTTATATCACACAATGAATTCGCAGTGTACAGTAACAGGACATGTGCAATCAGTGGATAAATAGCCCTTAATCCTGTTTTTATAAATTTTACATGCTTAAAAAATAATATAGGTTAAGGTGACTCTGTAGCTCACACCGGTGTGAGGGTCCAATTATATCTTTGCACCAACAGAGAAACAGCATTATTTCTATAAATATTTTCTTAATACACGATATGATGTTTACGAGGCAGATTGTCTTCTAGGAAAAACCTTGTCACAATCTAATATACACCATCAGCTGCTCGTCATAAAGCTTGCCAAGCGGCTGGCGGGGTCAGGCACGCCCCCAAACCAAGCTAGTCTGAGTGGAGGCCCTTTGGCTCGACTTGCCTTTGTTTGGGTTTCCATTGTAGAAAAGTTGTACCTGCTTCCAGGTACTTTTTTTCGTATGATCTCACCTCCGTCGAGGTTCCAAGCGAGCTGAGGGATATTAAAATGTAACGTGAAAACACAACAGACTGCTGATTAGTCAGAATATTCACTATTCACTGCATCATCACTGTGTGCACCAGACCATAGAGGCCAGCAACAGAAAGTTTATTTTACAGTTTTCGTATGGATTTTCATCACTAAATCCACTTCTGAGAAGTTTTGAGGTGAGAAATCAGTTGTGTAGATTACAAGAAGTGATGGCGGAACCAAAGTGTGATGAATATTTTCAGAGTTGAGGAGCTCCCAAGTGGCGGCGGGGGAAGCCTGCGCCAACCTATGGGAGGAGCGTGTGAGGCTGGATAGCCGCCCGCTCACAGAGCCCTCTGCTCCCGCCGTCACACAGACTGCTGCAACAACAACGGCAGAGGAAAACAGCTTATCAAACAGCTTATCTGTCTTTACATTCTGAGGAGTATTCAAACGTTTTAACCGTAGACTGTATATATTTTAAGAGCTGTGCGGATCGCTGGTGTTGTGCCGCATTGAACATTACGTCGCAGCAGTTGTGTGTGGCGTTGCTATCTCTGGGCACTATCTGCAATGGAAAACGGAGCAGGGCCAAGTAGAGTCGAGTCTATCGATTTGCGCAATGGAAGCATTTTCGGCAAGGCAGCATAGAAAGTCAGAACAACGGCAATAGTTCAACGTTTAGTGCTGATGGTAAGATGTGGAACAATTATGTTGTGGACTGGTAATAACTTATACTGCCAGGTTACGGTTGCAGTCTGAAGGCTTTGATTTGGATCACACTACCTTGTTTCTTACGACCCGCCCTTTTCTGCTTGTGATTGGCTTGTAATCCTTACCTAAGAACTGCGCATGTGCAACAAAGGTATGGTATAAGTAAGATGCATCACTCTGTAGCTCAAAAGCGGAGTGTACAACAGACAGGCTGAAAAGAGGAGCTGCAGCAATGTGCAGTATGAGAAAAAATATGGTGTTTTTTGAAAATTAAACCATGTAAACCTGTTCTGGTACAACCACTAATTAAGATTTTGAACCTGAAAATGAGCATAATACCACCCCTTTAATAACATTGCAACAAAAAAGATTTACATAAATTGTATATAAAATAATAACCAGTATGGACCCTTGTAGGACACCATTTCGTATTAAAAAGCTAGAAACCATGCACTTGGATGAAGTATAGGCTCCACAAAATTTACTAGTACACTACTAATATACTAGTACTCCAGCAAACTCCAACGTCAATATAACATGTTTTCAAAAGGATGAGAATCTTCATTAAAAATGATATTAATGACAAACTAAATAGAGTTGCTGCCATGATGCTGTCATGCATGATAAACACTTTTCTGTCTCTCCTCTAACTTTGGCAAAGCTGCTCCTTTCTGTAGGATGTAAAGGTTAGTTGTCTGAAACCTTGTCCTTGTTAGTGTGGTTGTTCTCTGTCTGTACTATTGTGGTGTGACACATTTGTAAAGCTTGGTGTAAGCAGTATTGTAATCACAGTGGAGTTGTAAATCTTGTATTAACATTCGTTCTACTTCTGCTTCTCAGGAGAAGCAAGGCCTTAGAGGTAAGAAAAGCCCTGGAACATGTTTTGAGTCAATGATTAGAGCTTTAATCGATATGTCTCTATATTTCTGTATGATCTCTATATCAATTGATTATTAGACCGAATTGACATTTCACTTCAAGTCATTATTCAGCCTGATATCATGTCTATTTTAGCCATTTTCAGTTTGGAAGGGTTGTATTTTGTTTAGGTTTATCATAACCATGCCATGACATATCCTACCAAAATCTGTTTTTCTTGACATGTCAGCTGCAGTAGCGGTGACAGGGAGTAGTTAACGTAACATTTTTCAAAACATTTTATGCCTATTTATGCCCAGTTGTTACTATCTGTAAGTCAAATTCCAGCAACCTGTATATCCAATCTACATTTTGCTTTGTTGAATTAATCCCAATTTCTGTTGCATTTTATTGTGTTTTCAGATGTGGATATCAAACCACACCTGGTGGAAATTGCAGGAATCATTGGATGGAAGAATATGCGGGATGTAGCAGTGAGTAGCGGGATAGGAGATGCCATCATTGAATCTTGTCAACTGAACCACCCTGGTGATTGTCAGGAGCAGACATTTGAACTTCTGAATATTTATGTGGAGCATCAGGGCAGGGAGGCGTCAAGCAACTTGATCAAAACATTGCAGAAACATGGCAAAAAAAACAAAGCGTAAAAGGTGAAAGATATATTGATCGAAGCTAGATACAAACATCTAGATCAAACATTTCTGATAATGTGTCTATTGTGTGCACTTTTTTAAAATAATTGCAGTCCTGTCTACTGTAATATTATTTTAAAGGGGCATTATGTAGTTTCCAGCGGCCACTAGCGGTGCAGTTTTAAGATTGCAACCAGGTGTGTGCTCGTACGTGTCCTTGCTTGAACTCATGAGCGAGCAGAATCCGAAACACAACCGCTTTCATACAGAAATCCTGCAATAAACGCAGGAACAACAGCATGCAGGCTGTGGCTTTTCACTCAGACATGTTCAGGCTCTGTTACTTCAACGTTCCTGTCTCAGAAAATATAGAAAAACTACATACAGCCCCTTTAAAAGATATGAGATGAGATGTTTACATGATAGGATTGAACTAAACACTGATACTAAAAGCAGAGGTCTGTCATTTGTGAGCTATTAACAGTTTGCCCCTGCAGTAAACATCAGTGTTTTATAATAGCTTAAAGTGTCACATGGATGTTTATTTCTTTAATGTTGTGAGATTGTGACTGGTCTTGTTTTTAATCACCTGATGTTGATAGTTTTTTTCTTAGTTCAGCTGTCCTTCCTAATTTTCAAACCAGAATACAGTACTATGTCTTCATTTAGGTAAATTCGTATTTCAATTATTTATTAAATTGTTCCCTTTTTACTGCCATTTTCCCAGGCTTATCGCAGTCCCACAAAATCAGTTTTTGTACACAAGTATCACTAGTGTTGGTCAATATAGCATTTTTAACCCAGTGATTTTTAATGTTTAATGTTAATGTTTAATGTTGTTTTAATGTTCTTTCTGAATTAGAGTCTGACTAACTGCTCTATAAGTACTCATGGTATTTTCTCATACTTCTATTTGTTTCAAAGTAATATTTCTGCACAACATAAATGTTTTATAAATTAAATTATTATTAAGTATCCAGTAGTTAAAAGAAAAATCTGTTACATGGGAACTGTGGAAATTGAAAGTCTGTGGTTGAAAATGACCTTTTTTGTATTTTAAAAATGAATAAATTGAACTCTGAGATGACATTTAATGGATTTATAGTGGTAAAAAGATAGAGAATGTGTAATTTACACAATTAACATAACTCAGCAGTATCTGTGTTTAAAGCAGAAAATTGAAGAACCTGGCAAACTTACCAAAATATTGATTATATTTTGATATTCATTAAAGTTCATAAGGACTACAAGCGTCTGAAAAATTGTAGACATTATTACTCTTACGACTCTGCTGTTGATGTTTCTGGTGGCTTACACACATTCCTGTTAGTTGAGTCTTTAGTCATTACTGGCAGATGGAAAAAATAAATCTCTGGTGTGTTCCAAAAAGGGGATTTCCTCCAAAAGTAGCAGTCTGTGTCAACACATGCAAGATCCTTCTGTATTTTCTGTCTACTGATGTGTTGTAAAGGGTCAATTCACCCAAAGTACCCACCGCAGATACTTGAATTTTGGTTAAATTTGTCCCTGTTTTGTCTCTGAGATTTCTGCCTCCACCACAATACAATGGAGGAGAATGTAAATTTGTTTGTGGTGTTTAAAGTGTCAAAAAAACTCTGGCACATAACACCACTTTAGGTATGACAAAAGTACATGTATTTATAATTTATATCCTTTATGTCTTTTTTTTCTCATGCCACAATGCATTTCACTACACATACTGCTTGTTTATGCAACAAATCAAATCTTTGAGTGTCCCTTTAACCTCGTCTGGGTTTCTTTCTAGCACCTCTGAGTGCAGAGGTTGCAGAGTTGTTAAACTTTGTGAATGACATTTCATTTAATCATTCATCATTAATCAGGGGGCGTAGGAGTGACTTTGAACTTGGGGGGGATGCTGAAATGCTAGGGGGGTTCGGAAGCATGCATCCGATTTTTTTTTTAAATAAAGCAATTAAATGTCCATTCCTAATGACTTTTGAAAACAGAATGTACTTGTTAGTGTGGCTGAAAGAGGATCTTTGCAGTGACAAAAGAGAGAGAATACTCTGAGGAGGGGACATTATGTAGACTCGGGTGCACAGTCAGAGAGACGGGGTATAATATCACTAGAACAAAACCGACTACCTACCATTAAAAACCATGGAACAGCTGCTAGTTAATGTAGCTAGCCACAAATCAATTGTGTTTAGTTAACGCTACACTTTTGAGCTGTCTGTGATATTTCCTGTCTCTGACTTTGCACTGACTGCCTTTGGTCTAACAAAGTCTTTTACTACGTGAGTTTTAGAATATACTATGTCTAGTATCCATACTATTTACAAGCTCGTCCTCCTCGTTTTTTCTACTCCTGCTCCTGTGACCTCTGTCCCCTTCCTCTTAAATACTGCAGGATATTAGCAGTGATACATACACACCTTAGGACGCAAGTTTTTAAGGTCAAGGATGGTCATGGACAGAGGCAAAAGAATGGCCCAGGAGTTTGTCTTCTGGGTCTTTAGAGACCTTAATCCCTGCATTCTTGAGAATTTTATGCAAGTAGAGTACATCACTAAATAACCTTTAAAATACATTTTCAAACCTAGAAACTCCTCTTTAACTCTGCTAAAGTAGAGAAGTCAACTGAGCTAAGCCCTTGAATACAATAAATACATAAATAAATAAGTCATATCATCATCAGTCTTACTATAATCTGCTGCTTTGGCCTCTGCTGGCTTTGACTCTGTTCTGCTCTTGCCCTCATCTCTGCTGTCTGTCTCGTTCACCATGCCAGTTCTAGTCCTGGTGTCGCTGGCCAGTGGTGGGTAGTGTCTTACTTTGAAACTTTGTTCAAGAAAAAGGAAAGGTGCCAATGACTTATTTTATGTAATTGTTTTGCAAATACACATAACAAGTTACTACCCACCCTGCTGTAGGCGTCCTCACTGCTGTCTTCAGGTAGGCTGTAAGTAACAGCAGGACATAAGAAGAGTCTGTAATACTGAGGCACTTTGCTCCACCTGCTTCAAGTGATCTTTTTTTTCTCCCTGAACTTTTCAGCGCCACCTTTTCGTTGTGTCGCATGCGTTTCAGCCCTGTAATGTCTGATGTGGAGCTTGTGATTGATTGACTAGTCACATAGTAAACCGCCTCAGCTATGAGTCAACTCTGAAATTTCCGGAGAAAAGTTGGGGGGGACAAGACATAGATTTTGAAATGTGGGGGGGGCATGTCCCCTCCATGTATAATGGCTCGTACGTGCATGTCATTAATTAATGTCATTTCACTATATCTATATGTTAAATAGCCATACAGCAAAATGAAATGTAGCTTCTCTCAGGATCAGTATAGAAGAATTTATAACCATCTATACACTTCCAACAGATTCTTGTTTCCCTCCTGTAAATCCATGAAGTAGGAAGCCCATCAATTTAGCCCAGTTATTTTGGGTGTGTGGATTACTTCATCTACTTTCATTTCTGATCATCTGATGTGCCATCATTCACTTTCAATATTAGGTAATGCTGCAAGAGCACAGTACACAATGTCATGAGGCATTTATGGTAAAACAAAATTGTATTATGTGGCTCATTATAACTACTATACCTCTATAATAGAAACACACAGCTATTAACTATGATTTAGAGGCACTTATAGGCCAACAAATTTTCTAACATGAAGGGCACCCTACATGGCACTTCATCACAGCATTAAGAAAATAGGAACTGTTGCACAATATTTTGTACAAACTTTTGGCTTATTTATTGATGTACATTGCATTTTTTCAGTTTTGGTTTCTACATACAGAGGGGAGGGTTTAATATTTTGAAGATTTTCATAAACCCAAGAAACTGAAGGATAATTACAAAAACCAAAGCAAAATCACAACATATACATTAAGTGGTACTTTGAAACATTCCTCTTTATGTTGAATGAACATTGAGAAAACTTTCAAGCCACTTCTGCAGCATAATCCACATTTCTCCTGTCAATCCACACACACCTCAAAGTATTTTTGGTTGAGCATAAATTTAAAAATGTGAGCATCATTAAAGTTTTGTTTTTTTTCATTATTTGATTTTCTTGCAGGTTAATAGTAGAATAAACATGCCCTTCCCATATTCTGAGAATCACAACCTTTTTAAAATCTCTGTGTTTTTTTGACTTACTCTGTCTTCTCCCTGTAGTGTGCCAAAAAGTCTGTCCCAGTGCGTAAAGTATGGGGCATAGTTTACTTTGAATTTGAGGTGGTGGAGGTCATGATGCTGAGCTCCTCCGTAGAGGTTGAAAGGCACCAGTCTATGTGGAGACCAGGGAAATTCATAGCCCGAGTGAGCCTCAACAGACAGATACATGTTTATGACATAGAAGAGCATCTCTGTGAGTGGATGGCAGGTCAGGAGGGCAGGGTTCAGTGTTGTGAAGAAGCTGAGGCTCAGCATCTCCCAGACACCTGTGTGTTCTGTCACCAGCGAGAAGGATGCCATGTAGAGGTGGTGCTCCTTGTGGAAGACATAGAGCCAGGACACCTTGTGATGCAGCAGATGCCACAAAAAGATTTCCATGTCAAACAGGAGGAGGCAGGCCAGTACATCCTTAACAACAGACTGCATCTCGGGTGCCAAAGGAGGAGAAGACACAGGTCTCAAGTACCAGTGCACAACAGAAATGGGGAAAATGAAGCAGACGTGGTTGTGGAAGATTTTGAGCAAGCACCTCCAAGCCATTGCCCATGTCACCTTGTTTTGAGGCTGGATCTTGAAGCGGCGTACCAGGGTGAGTCTCAAACAGAGCAAATCCAGACATAAGTAAGGCAAGCAGCAGCTCAGGTGGATGGTCAGAGAGAATACAACTGGGAAAAATGGAGATCGGAGGAGGCTTTGTTCTCCCAGCCAGTCCCAAAGAATCTGGAGAAGGAGCCTCTCTGTGCTCTCTGAATTTGTCATCTCTGCAACATGAGAAAACTTGACTGTACTGACACATTTGTACTTGTGCTCTGAAGGATGGTGAAATGTTACGTAAGACTCAAGTGAGACTTGAAAAGCATTTCCTGGGGAGTATTGACCTTTTTGTTTCCATTAGATGTTTCCTTAGTTATGTCAATGCAGTTTGCAATGTTGCAGTTCTTACAAGAGTTAACTTGTTATAAGAAATTAGTTGTGTTCAATCTGTGCATCCTGCTGCCTCGTCTTTTACTTGGTCTTTTTTAATGTTCAAGCATGAAGAAAGATGTAAAAATATTCTTGGATGCAATATATTTCCTATCACAAATACCTTAGCTGCTAGAGTGGTGTAATGGGAATTTCACGAGAACACCTTTAAAACACTGCTCTGTAACTTATCACTGAGACCATCTGGGTATGGGAACAAAGGATGCAAGAGGTGTGATGTCCCTGTGAGTTCCTATTGTTTTAAGAGGTCAAGATACATTCACCACATTGTTCACACACGGGTGTCTTTTGGGGTGACTCAGATCTTAGTGTCTCTTAGGGAATCTTCAGAGCCACCCTGTCCTTTTGTGAGATAAGGCTCTGACCCAGAGGCGGACTTACCATTAGGCAAAGGTAGGCAATTGCCTTCGGCCCCAAGCTACCAAGGGGCCCCGTAAAATGCCTCATAAACTTATGGTTACGATTTGTTGTCTTACTTTTCACCAATTAATTATATCTCTAAACATCGATGCGCTAAAGTGCTATCCGATTGTTTAATTCATGATGAGAAACTCCCCCCCAGTCCCCACTACATTGGACTATTCCATTATCCAACTGCGCATCTGCGTGTGTGTTTGTAAACAAACAGCTCAGCACGCTGTGAGCTGTAGGCTACAGACGGTTGAAAAATGAAGCGAAGCTACCGAAGTGGTTCTGAAAAAAGGAAGAAGCGGGAAGAAAGCAGACAGTTTTTAGCAAAACTTCCAAAGGTAACAACCTTTTTCATGACGGCTACTGACAACACTAACATTAACGTTACTAAAGAGCAGCAAGAAGCCGGTGCTTGCGCTAGCAAAGCTAAGACTGATGAAGAGGAGCTACCCACCGGCAGTGTCAGCCCAGGTTGCTCAAGCGATGCGGGGCTGTCAACATACCTGTCAAGTTTTGGATTTGAAAATAAGGGAAATTTTCCGGCGCCCACCGCGAGCAGTCCCACCACTGCAACCAAGCTCCAGTATCCCTTACATTTTAAGACAGGTGTTATAGCCTAAATTAAAAGACAAAAGGGAATATGAAGAGCATTTATTTAAATGCTTATTTGCATATTTTCTGTTCATTTAACATTGCTTGTCTTTACATTTACATTTTATTTTCATTCCACACATTATTTTCATTTCATATTGCCCGACTTCATAGTCTAACGTGAGCTGCAGGTGACTGCAGGGGCCGGGTATAAAAACTGCGTCGTAAAGTCGGACACATGCAGCAGCTTACTGTGAGCTGAGATCAATGACTAGGCAAAAGTGTGGTTCCAACTTTGTGCAGCCTGAAAAAAGCAACTGCGGCCGCCGAACTCGGCGGCATACCTTATTTTAAGTCGAGCATGCATCACGTTAAGTCAAACGCACCTAATGTTTTTTTTTTGTTTTTTTTACTCCGCCCGGGTATTATTATTATTTTTTAATAACGCAGGTTAAAATACGGGAGATTTACGGGAAAATACTAATACGGGAGGACGGCGGGAAAGAAGGGGGAGACCATGATGTTTCACAGAATCCCGACTAGAAACGCTGACCGGATGAAGAAATGGCTAATTGCTCTGAATATTGATCCAAACACACCTAAGGAGAGTATCAAGGGACATTATGTTTGCTCTGTACATTTCAATGACGACGACTATATTGAAAAAATGGAATTTGCCACAAGAACCATGAAACGTGTGCTGAAGGACACGGCCATCCCATCGAAATCACTTACAGGACAAAGTGCTGCGGCTGCGGTAAGTGTTCCGTTATCTTTTAGATGTTTAGCCTAACGTTACTGTAACAGTGCCATTAGCTAACTTAGATCTAATGTAATGCTCGTCACACTACTATATGATTAGGGTGGAAACTTTTATTGATGGCAATACCCGGTCCCATTCACTACAACAAATGCACTCGCTTTCTGTGGGCATAGGTTGGCATGTTCCACATTTACACCACCAGTCCGTGTTCGTTCGGATTCTCCCCTCGACCTCCTCAGTCTGTTCGGCATCTTGTCTATCAGCCTCAAAACTTTGTAACTCCTCGTCTGTGTATTCTGGCTCAAACCGATATGGTTCAGGATCTTGGTTTGATACAAAGTAAAAATCATCTGACATTTCCTCAAAATCTGCCATGATCGCCATTCACGTCCGCTACTAGCTAGTTAGTCACGTTTGTTTTGTTGACAGAAGAAACAACGGCGCGTCTCAGGTGCTGCGGTTCTCACTCCGCCCAAGTAGCAGTGCTTAGCCTTCAGAGAATATAGTTCCCAGTATTTATAACGATTAAAATATGTCTGTATCTCATATGACTTTGTTTTTTGTACACTCTATGACTATACAAATCACAACCTGGAAATAGGAAAATGTTTGCGTTATTTTTTCACTTATTTGGATTAGTAGGCTAACTGCAACCATGTACATCCAGTCTTTGTGCTAAGCTAGACTCGCGGTGGGTGCGTCAAACAGACTTATAGCACGCACGTAGATGAAAAAGGTATGTATGGACTTATCTAACTCTGGGGGATAAGGTGAATAGGCTAAAGTCCCAAAAAGTCGGAGTGTTCCTTTAATTATCACATCATTATCAATTGTTCCTTTGAAAAATGCTGCTGCTTGTCAAAACCAAGACATATTTTCAATATAACATCGCCTATATTGTGTTTTTGTTGTTTTTATTCCTCTTTCTTTAGTTTTGTCATTCCATTGTTTATTAATTATATATTTTTTATTGTTTCTGTGAGAGAAATCTCTCATCTCATGGAAACAAGTTTCTGCCTCGACATATCAAAGTTTCCTCCTCACTAGAGGAAGAGGTGGCCAGGCGAGAACTATCACAATAGAAAGGAAACTCTTTAATCCGCTGCAGCAAAGTCACAGACATCAGCCCAAATATCGGTAAGTGATGTCACTATCACACAGAAGCACTTCTGCCGGCTGCACATACAGGTCCCTGTGGCGGTGGCGTCACTTACTGATACTTAGGAAAATGTAGCGTGTGTGGAAGCTACCGCGCTACTCGCTCAATAAAAGAGCTTTGATTTGATCAATCACTTTTAGACGTGGGCACATCAAGAATGCTGCATGCTGATTGGCTCATTTGTGTTAACAAGAACCTTTAGGTATCGAACTTTGGTACCGAAAGACAAGGCATTTTTTGATTCTCGATTGTATTGAGGCGATTCAGTCGATGCTTAAAAAGTATTGAAGTCGATACCCACCCTGCTACCAAGTAAAGAAAAACTGCTCGCCATGGATAACATGTTAATTTTGACCCTGCAGCAAGAGCAGAGTCCCTAAAAGAAGCAAAAAATGTTGCGTCTTAAAGAAAATTAAAAATGAAAACTATATGAAGCAGCATGTTGCTCTTGTGCGTGTTTCCATTTCTTAGGAGGAAATGAATTTTTTTGGGAACATGTCGTAGCATTTCGTCCTCACTTGATTTATTATGCTGCTTTGCAACCCATGTCAAACCCAGGACTTTCACACAGGAGAACCGTGTTCGATTCCCCTGTGAATCATCAAGTAAATTTAGAGTTATTTTCAGTTTGAAGCCAACTTTAGCCCTAAAAAAACGTTGCAAAGCATTTATTTCAACAGATATGGTGGTGCCTGGAACATCCTGTTGCGTACGCCAGCCACTGGACTTCACTGTCTTTTAAATGTTGAACTGTTGAGCAGCTAAACGCTTCACAGGGTCTCATCTGGGAACTAAACAGAGATAGAACATTCACATCTGGATCTGTGTGTGTCAGTGTAGATGGACGGGGTGAGGTAGCAAAGCAGCCAGACTTTGTCCTCCTGACACGCTTTCATGCTTTTGCATGATTTTGAGAAATTTTGGAACCGGGTCCTTTTAGAAACGATCTCGATCTTCATCCCTAGCCAGTTTGTTAGCTTGCCAGTTAAATAAGTTCACCAACTAGCCCTGAGTCATCACTGAGATTCTGGTCGGGCCTTTAAACTAATGCAGTTGCTGTTTGTACCAAACTTCATTTAATTTAGAGAACACACTACACTCTAGCATTAGACGATGTCATTGTCAATAACGAGGCAGGTGCAGTTAGAAATAATTAAAAATTATGTCCATGGGGATTAAAACATGCTGTTGCAGGGTGTAAAATGTAAAAAATTTCCATTAAAGACATATGCAATTCCACATAATTTTGGAACATTGATATTCCCACATCTGTGAAAAATGAGTAAGATTTTGAATAAACTACAACCAAAAGGTAAACTTGCTAAATAAGGCTACATAAGTAATAAGCATACTTAGTGGTTGTGGAGCAGTAAGACACATGCCTGAGAGACCTGTGTTCGATTTCAATTGTGACGCATCCATCAATGTGTCCCTGAGCAAGACACTTGACTCCTAGTTGTTCCTGAGGCGTGCCAATTTTAACATATATAGCAACTGTAAGTCGCTTTGGATAAGAGCATGAGTTAATAAGTGAAATACACTACACCTGGTTCACTTCACCGCCCTTTCACCGCTAAGGTCTGCTGACTGCTTGGTGTGTATGAGGCAGATTCTGCAGCATTACATTAAACTAAATAAAAGAACCAGTAATGTTGCAGCTTATCAATAACAACATTACAATCTTTAATAATTTAGCCCTGGGGCTAATTTAATACCCATCCCTAACACAAACATAACAGTTTGTCAAGACCACCTATAGCAATGTTTCTTTAACTTAAAGGTTCTATATGTAGTTTTTCTACTAAAATGAATCCTTTTTCATTGCCTGTGTGTGAAGGGGTTGTAATGATCCACCTGCCGGGTTTGGCCATTAACTCTGAAGGCTCTGAAGGTATTTCTATTCCTATTCGAAGGCTCCGAGTCAGATTTTCCGCGAAATCCAGTGACTGACACGTGCATGTGCGCTCCTGAGACTTTGCACTCAGCAGCGACGACACTGCAACTTACGACATGGAGTCTGCTAACACTAAGAAAGACCTGCTCCCAGCACAACACAAACTCCACATGAGGATAAAAAACTAAAGGTTTTATCTGCTGAAGCTTGTTGGGCCAAATGTGAATCGGATAGACTTTGGACGAAAACACGAAACAACATTGCAGGGCTTTTGAATCATGGAGAAACCTCCGCTTTGGGTATAAAAACAGACCCGGAGTTGTCTTTCATCCTATTGGATAGCTAAGCTAACATTACAAAGCATGTAAAATATATTTTGATTTTGTGCTGCAGTTGGCTCAAGTTAGATAGCATTAGCTCGCCGGCTAACGCCGAGCAGTTGCTAATGTTGTCCGGTGCAAAGTTATATAGCTTTCACATTAACGTTACTTCACCAACCAATCACCCATGTTACTTTCCTCTGTACCACAAAGTGTCAAAGCCTGCAAGAAATGATGTAACGGTAAAAAGCTAATGTGGAGCGATTTGTTTACTATCCCATAGTGATGCAGCCATGAACAGTTAGCTAACGCTACAGGACCCGCCGCTGTTTGCTTCTTAACGTTCAATTTAGATTTATTGCCTTTTACTGATGGGTACACAGTTTCTCCACCTCTCAGTCGCTGTAACTAACATGACCCACTTAATATACAATCCAGAGGAAGAAGAGCCATCCACTAACACTAGTTACAGTAAAGTTACTTACTGCGGTCTGTTATAAAGTGTGACACAATCTTCTAATATTCAGTCCAGCTCTCTACGCGTTTCATTATCATCCAGTAACGTTACATGTAGCTGTGCTGACACTGCTGAGCCTCCGGTGACAGTTTCACAGATATTAAAGTTAATTACTGAAAGCAGCAGGCGAGCTAACGATGTAGCACGTCGGTTAAATGCAGTAAATGTACCGTGATCATGTAACGAGCGTGGATTAGTTCAACATCAAGCTGATAAAACTATTTCTGTAACGTTGCAGTGGGAGTTCCCAGCACCAAACCGCACCGCTAGTGGCCGCTGGAAACTACATAATGCCCCTTTAACATTAGAGAGACAAGACTGTCAATTTTACATTTAACGTTACTCATTTGATAGACGTTTTTATCCAAAGCAACTTACAGTTCAGGAACAACATAAACGCATTAGCCAAGCAACATTAATTTAACTACCTAACGTGACTGCTAGTGTTGCCACCCGTCCCGGTTTTCCAGGGATTGTTCTCTTTTCTCGACTGTCCCGGAAAATTTGTATTCTTTCCCGGGACACGAATTGTCCCGTTTTTTTGTGAAGCTGTACGTCTAAAGTAGAATTTTCTAGTTTCAAATAAACCATTTCCTTCTACTGTAACTGTGTTTTCTTCTTGGACATGTACATCCAGTCCTGTGTCCATGAACGGGTAAAAACGGGTAACAGTCGATTGGCCAATGCCTTGTGTTTACTTTTATTTGATTGGTAGCAGAAAATACAAAGCTCAACTTATCGCCTAGCAACTGCCCGTGCTGTCGTTCGGTCGCGCACGCCGTATCCACACATCCTGGATGAAACAGTGTGAGTTCAGTTGCAAGCTAGCTTTTTAAAAACTTTCTATTTAGTCAGTTGTGTGAAATGGGGGGAGAGACGGATGAGGAGGATAACACAACAGAACCACCAGTGTCAAAGAAAAAACGTTTTACAACCTACAACTCAGACTGGGCGAAAAGAGAAAACTTTTCTGAATGGGTAAGGCCCACCCAAGGAGACCCGTTCTCCGCTACCTGTGTTTTGTGTCCTGCCAAAATTTCAGTTAAATATGAGGGAAAAACAGCGCTGGAAAATCATGCAAAAACAAAGAAGCACCAGAGTTTTGCATTAAACAAACGCAAAAATCTAGCCATTGCAACGTTTATGACAAAGAAAGGTTCACCAGAGGAAGACAAGATAGCAGTAGCGGAGCTTAGCAGCAGGCCCGTCGCGACAGGACAGGCAAACCAAGCAATTGCTTGGGGCCCCGAGCTGGACTGGGGCCCCAAGACAACGACTGTTTGAGAATAAAATGCAACGACAAACTGTGAGAGCCCGCGCCCCTTTAATAGATAGTCAATGCAGTAAAGTGCAATGACACTGTTATCGGAATCCCCCTCAAGGGGGCCCCTCTCAGTAGTCGCTGATAGGCTGACAACAGCGCTAAACACGTTATCTCTGCTGCTCAGTGTGTATGTGTGTGTGTGTGTGTGTGTTTTCAAGTATGTTGGATTTAGTTATTGTGCACTTTTTTAATGTATATTTGATTTTATGGTACAGTGGTGTTTTTTGCAAATGTTCAATTGTTGAAAATGTTCAAATTTTATGCAATAGCAGTATTTGCACTTTATTTTTATTTATTTATGCACAGTATATGCAACAGCAGTATTTGCACTGTGAACTTTTATTTATGCACAGTATATGCAACAGCAGTATTTGCACTGTAAAAAAAATTTATATAAAGTGTGGGTGAACTTTAACTGTATGGCTATGCTGTGGTTCCTGTAGGCTTTGCGTGCGTGTGTACGGGGCAGTGTTGCCAAGTATTTTCAATGGAAAGTAGCTAAAGCCTGCTCGAAAAGTAGCTAAATGTCGCCAGATGACGTCATGCGTCATTAGCATATTAATGACGTCATCGCGTTGTATTTGCATTCTGCCTAATTTGTCGGTACTGTAGCCTACTTCAGTTTATAATAACGGTTATCTCCCCCTAAACCGTGCTCATACTGTTTTTATATAAGTATATAGCCGAATGTCCAGTAAATATACGATCTGAAGTCGGAGAGTTCAGAAACCGAACCAGAAGGAACTAAAACTCTGATTAGTAGTGAATTTAAGCGCGCATGCCAAGAAAAAACGGTCAAATTAAATGTTTTGAATTAAAACAAAGGAGAAGACAGCTGCTATGTGATCAGTGATTGGTTCCTTCTAACACAGCGTGCACATGCGCAGCTCATTCATGTCTATGTTCGCTGGCGTGCAGTCAACGGAATGTGCTGCTCCTCTCAGCTGCTCACTGACTGAACAGACGCAGCGGGGAAGTAAGACCTCAAACTAGCAGTACTGGCGATATTTGGAATTTTGAAAGTTGCAAAGGTTTGTCCAAAAAGTCGCTAGATTTGTCGCTAGTCGCTTTTTTGAAAAAATGTCGCTAAAGGTGTCTGAAAAGTCGCTAAAAATAGCGACAAAGTCGCTAAGTTGGCAACACTGGTACGGGGGTGTGGAGGGGGGGCCTCCATGTCCATTTTGCTTGGGGCCCCCAAATTCCTTCAAACGGCCCTGGGGGAGCCGGTTGATGTCACTGATATTTCAGAGAGATGTCCATTTACTCTCTCTCTCTGTGTCCTGTTAGTGAGAAAGTCCAAAATCCAGCCCACCAGGTTGTGGTCCAACCCGAATTTTTTTATGAGCTTATGAGCAATAAATGGGGCTGGATGGTGTTGAAGGCAGACGAAATCCACAAACAGCAGTCTGACATGGTTTTTGTTACCCTCTATGCTTGTATATGAGGTTGAGCAGAGTTATGGTAGCGTCCTGCACCCCCCTGTTGGCTCTGTATGCAAACTGCAGGGGGTCAATGAGGTGTTCAATTCTGTCCAGTAGTTCTTTCTTGATCAGTTTTTCAAAGGACTTCATAACTAATGAAGTTAGAGCCACAGGTCTGTAGTCATTCAGAACTTTTGGGTGGTTGCTTTTTGTGATAGGAATAATTGTGGATTGTTTCCATAAGTTTGGGACTCTATGTTGGCACAAAGACAGGTTAAAAATATAATAAAAAATGAAGCCTAATTGATCCGCACAATGGGTCCGGGCCAGAGCTTGTACAAGACTTGCTATGCTTGAAAGTGTTCACATTGCGTTCAGAAAAAAAAGGAGTAAGAAGACCAGAGTTAATTAGACTGTCCCTTAATGCACCCGTTTCTTTACTATAATCGTGGACATCGAACCTAGAGTAAAACTTGTTAAACTCCTGTGCTAGAGGAGAGTCCGTTGTAAAACCTTCTAAAAATGTCCTTTTCCTTGATTTGTCATTAAGTCCAACAATATTCTTGACGCTGTCCCAGGCTGAGCCCAAATTATTATAGTTGTCTTTCTACTTTGTCTTTATAACACCTTTTGGACCTTTTTATTTCCCGTTTGATCTCTTTTTGTATAGAGTTTAGTTCAGTGGCACTACCCTGTTTAAAAGCATGTTTTTTCTTATTTAACAGGATTTTAAGATGTTTGCTCACCCAAGGTTTACTGTTGGGGTAGATTTTTACCACTCTGTCTGGAATTATAGTATCTTCACAGTATGAGATCCAGGAACTGACAACATTTGTGAGCTTATCCAGGTCCCTAGATGATGTAATGTACTCCTCCCACACCATACCAGGCAGCCTTGCAGTTCTTGTACAGCATCCTCAGACCAGAGTTTCGCCCTTTTGGTGAGAACTTTTCCCCTCTATAAACAAGTACGATATGCAGGAATAAGATGTACACAATTATGGCCTGCTGTACCTAGTGGGGGGAGCGATATGGATTTATATGCCCCTTTAATTGGACCATAACATTGATCAAGTGTGTTGCCTTTTCTTGTAGGGCAAGATATATATTTATAAAAGCCTTTTAAAGTTTTGTTCAGTGAGCAGTAATTAAAATCTCCCAAGATTACATTGGGGGTGTCAGGAGACAGTGACTGTAACTTCTGTAGCAGTCTGCAGGATCAATTCTGCGGCAGCGCTCTCATTCGCCTTTGGATGAATGCCGTTACAAAAATCTGTGGGAATTCCCGTGGTAAGTATGGTGGACGCATGGACACAGAGAGCGAGGGAATAGGGACGAACTGTCCTGAGAATGAAGGCCTATCAAGGTCAGTCAGATAAGAATAAAATGATCAAATGCCACACAGTGAAACATTGAAATATAATAATGAAGCATGCAGGGTGAAACAGTAAACAAAGTAAAATATTAAATTTCCATCACAAGTCTGAGTGAGGTATTTGACATTCATGGACCGCTAAGTGGAAACGCTGTTAGCTGCAGCAGAGCGTCCAGATTAACCTGTGACACAGCTTCGTACCATTGATCACCTTTATATTTCGCTATCTTTGCAAACATTATCAAGACTTGCGTGCCAGTCCACATTTTTATCATGTATCGTTATTTATCTGATGTCGAGTTGATGTGAGAACAGTTTGTCATACGCTAGTGAAACAGTCTGGATGTTCAGGCTGAGTTACACTGTGTCCGAACTGAACACAGCGTGCAGTCAGCTGTGGCCACGGTAAATGCTCAAGTTAACTTGTGATACAACAGCTGTATCTACCGTCACTCATGTCTCATTTTACTCACTCATTTAGCAAACACACGCAGGGGTGGTGTAGGCAATATATGATGTGGGTTTCATTAGGTTCACCGCTGATAAGATGAAACATTCAGCCATGCATCAACACTATTTCAGGATACATCTAACAGAAATGTCTTTGAAGCTCGAGGAAACTCAGCACTTAGGTTCACTTGAGAGGACAGATCTATTAAAACAGATTACAACAGATATAACAGAAATATAAACATATTAAATACTTACATACAAACATAATAATTACACAGTTCCAACTGATCGGACTTGCAAATCTCCCAGCAGGAGGGGTTTTCATATCGTATTTAACGTTAACAGTGGAACTAGACTCTATACTGTTCTACATTATGAATGTTTTTACTTTGAGGAACTGTACATTTTACTACAAACACTGCGTTCAGAAATAGCTTGTTAACTTATATGAAGGCAGAGTTTGATTGTCTCCACATTAACATTATAGGACTAAAGTAACAGCAGTTCAGTGCAAAGTGAACATTAATGTTACCTCACTGTGTGAAAACATAACTTTTTCCATTTACCAGACCAAAGCGCATGTGAAAAGGAGCAGCCCCAGTGTTGACAACTGTCTGGAAAGGTTTCAGCCACTGGTGATACCTTATGTTAGCTTATGTTATGTAAGTCTCTCCTACTTATTAAACCATTGTTTTGTATTTTAACAGAATCAGTGTTGTAGAATAAGCTGGTATTGATGTTCACCATAAAGTCCAGCTGGCTGGTATTATCTTAAAACAGAATTCTGAAAGGGCTAAGTGACCGAGTTGATAGTGAGCTAAATGTGCCTTTAGATTGAGAAGCTAAGTAACTTAATATAGTTAGCGTAAATTAGACCGAGTTGGCAAGAGTTAACGTTAAGTTAACATTGCCATCGTGGAAGAGTGATTTTGTTGTAATATTTGAAATCTTCCATATGTCAGTTAAAATGTCAGAGTCCATGTATGAGGAGTTGGCTTAAGTTAAGTAAGCTAACTTTAGCTTCATATACTGTAGATAATCCTGCGGAAATATTTGCGGGCATTCCTACAAGAACGGAGCAAATTAGTGTCTGCCTATTTAGTAAGTTAGTAAGTAGTGTTACCTTACTGATTTACTTTCACAGTCCTTTCAGAAGTGTGTTTGGCAGTCACTAGGGTTGCCACCTTTTGATTTGTGAAAAACCAGGACTTTTTGGGGGGGGATCAACCCATATTTGCAAATATACTATGTTAACAGTTGTAGGACTCCCTATTGCTTCTCTTACCTATATATGTCCTGACGTAGATGCTCTCCCTGACGTAGATGCTCTCCCTGACGTAGGCTATACTCCCTTTAGCAATTAAATCATGATTAGATGTATTAATAGATTATAAACAACTTTGTGTTGTTTTTGTTAATAAATTTGGGCAACCTAACACTGACATTTCTCACCTCTTTTTCCATGTGTATTTCTCATCCCTTTTTGCTGCCTGCAGAAGTCCCGGCTGTCCCTCAATGAATGCTTTAAACTCCAAGCATGATAATTTAAAGTTTAATCTAACTTGAAGTTCGGCTTTGACCAACCCCACTGACATCCTGTTCCTTTTGTCTGACCAGACATCCTTTATGTGGCTAAATACACGCTCAGCATAGGCGTTGCTGACAGTGACAGAAAAAACAAAAGATACCACTTTGAGCAATTCAGTTGCTGCTTTCTCCTTCTTGAAAAAAAAAGCCCATTCATGTCTGGTGCCAGCTCTTCTGGGATGCTTTCAAATACATCGTTCAGTACAGTATAGTCCTGATACAGTTTGTCTTCATCAATGCTCAAAGCTAATTTGTCGACCAGTCGCTCGAGAGCATCCCATTCCATTGGACCGCTCAGTTGCAGACAGCTAGCGTTAGACATAACTGGATCATCAAAATCAAAGTTAGCCTCCAGGTATTGAACAGCCTTTTCAAAGAAGCTGTCGACCAGTGTTGCAAACTCCGTTTGGTCTCTTGCACTTAGTTTTCGGAATGCTTGCTTTGTTTTACTACCATAAAATCTGTCTGCACGACGCGAGATCAGTTGGCTGCGCAAGATTCGGCTAATTACTCCATGAACATCCAGTAGAGTAGCACTCTCATTTTCCAACTTCCGAATTGCGCTGTCAAATTCCTGCATTACATTGTGCATGAGCATTGCTGTCGGCAGCATCAGTACCACTTCTGCATACAACCTTCCAGATAATGTCAGGACAATCCTTCTTTACCAGTGACAAAAAATAACACTTGAGGGCAGGCCAACACTCCAGGATCCGGTGAATTGCAGGCAATAGAGATAACCAACGGGTTGGAACATGCCTCAGTATCTCTTTATACTGTACTGAAGTAAACTCACAAAGCTCTTTCAGAGATTCGACTTTTTTGGCTGAGCATGAGAATTCACTGTAGATTTTTAGGACAATGGATTTAACATCGTAACCTGCAGCGTTGAGAAATCTGTTTGCGTTTTTCAGGGTGTTGTGGATCAAATGGCATTTGCAGTTGCCCTTTACGATGTGTGGACTGACTTCTTTCAGTATTTGATAAACAGAATTATGCTTGCCAAAATTTACAGATGCATTGTCAGCACCATATGCACTGATCTGACTGGTACACAAGCCATTTGTTTCTGTGATATCCACAATTTGTTCGTAGATAGCTCTGCTGGTTTCATGGGGGTCTTCGTAAAATTCCAATAGCCCATATTTAACACCCTCATCTTCGTGGGAATATTGGACTGTGTATGGATACAGTTTGGCGCTCCCCGAGTTTGATGCATCAGAGCAGACAGAAAAATATGGGGTATGTTTCAGTTCTGCAGCTAAACGCTCCTGGCTGTAAGGTGCTAGGACGTTTTGAGCTAAAGCTTCGCTTTTTGTTCTTCCACATGACATTTTTGTGGCAATACTTGAGTCATGAAAGATTTTCGCACTTACTTTATTACCACAATCTGTAGATAAGTAGCTGTGGCCGTGAAGCACTCCGTGGTATACACTGCTAAGCAGGGCCGTTTGAAGGAATTTGGGGGCCCCAAGCAAAATGGACATGGAGGCCCCCCCTCCACACCCCCGTACCAGTGTTGCCAACTTAGCGACTTTGTCGCTATTTTTAGCGACTTTTCAGACACCTTTAGCGACATTTTTTCAAAAAGCTGACTAGCGACAAATCTAGCGACTTTTGGACAAACCTTTGCAACTTTCAAAATTCCAAATATCGCCAGTACTGCTAGTTTGAGGTCTTACTTCCCGCTGCGTCTGTTCAGTCAGTGAGCCGCTGAGAGTAGCAGCACCTTCCGTTGACTGCACGCCAGCTGAACATAGACATGAATGAGCTGCGCATGTGCACGCTGTGTTAGAAGGAACCAATCACTGATCACATAGCAGCTGTCTTCTCCTTTGTTTTAATTCAAAACATTTAATTTGACCGTTTTTTCTTGGCATGCGCGCTTAAATTCACTACTAATCAGAGTTTTAGTTCATTCTGGTTCGGTTTCTGAACTCTCCGACTTCAGATCGTATATTTACTGGACATTCGGCTATATACTTATATAAAAACAGTATGAGCACGGTTTAGGGAGATAACCGTTATTATAAACTGAAGTAGGCTACAGTACCGACAAATTAGGCAGAATGCAAATACAACGCGATGACGCCATTAATATGCTAATGACGCATGACGTCATCTGGCGACATTTAGCTACTTTTCGAGCAGGCTTTAGCTACTTTCCATTGAAAATAGTTGGCAACACTGCCCGCATTACACGCGACGCTAAAGCCTACAGGAACCACAGCATAGCCATACAGTTAAAGTTCACCCACACTTTATATAAATTTTTTTTACAGTGCAAATACTGCTGTTGCATATACTGTGCATAAATAAAAGTTCACAGTGCAAATACTGCTGTTGCATATACTGTGCATAAATAAAAGTTCACAGTGCAAATACTGCTGTTGCATATACTGTGCATAAATAAATAAAAATAAAGTGCAAATACTGCTATTGCATAAAATTTGAACATTTTCAACAATTGAACATTTGCAAAAAACACCACTGTACCATAAAATCAAATATACATTAAAAAAGTGCACAATAACTAAATCCAACATACTTGAAAACACACACACACACACACACACATACACACTGAGCAGCAGAGATAACGTGTTTAGCGCTGTTGTCAGCCTATCAGCGACTACTGAGAGGGGCCCCCTTGAGGGGGATTCCGATAACAGTGTCATTGCACTTTACTGCATTGACTATCTATCAAAGGGGCGCGGGCTCTCACAGTTTGTCGTTGCATTTTATTCTTAAACAGTCGTTGTCTTGGGGCCCCAGTCCAGCTCGGGGCCCCAAGCAATTGCTTGGTTTGCCTGTCCTGTCGCGACGGGCCTGGGCTCCCCTCAAGGCTGTGTCCTCTCTCCTCTTTTATACATAATGTAGACTAACGACTGCCATAGTGAACTGTCTAATAACTACATCTTTAAGTTTGCAGATGACACAGTCATAGTAAGTTTAATGGACTCTACTGAAACATCTCACAGCCCGGTACTAGGGGTGCAAAACCGAACCGCACGGCTCGGTTTTTACATGTAATCCGCAATTTTCGGTTCTGTATTGACTGGACTGTACAGACCATTCTCAAGAGTGCTTTAGGCAACACCAACTAAACAGCGCCCTCTGTAGGTTGGCTTTTAGAATAGTCATAATCAGCACAGGTTTCAAAAAAAAAACATTTTGCAACAAGCAAACACCCTTTGCCCTTCCCCTTCCCCGGAGAGTACCTGTCCAATGAACTGTCAATATATCGATGACAAATCACGTAACGTTACTGGAAAAAACTGGAGAGAGGGTAATCATACCGATGCTAATGAAACGCAAGAATATTTGCGGAGGAGATGGCGTGTGGAGGCGAAAAGTTAACGTATGAGGATGCACCATCGTCTTTTAAGTGACCTGTGTGGGAGCATTTTGGATTTAAGCGTTGATTACAATAGCGAGGAGCGAAGGTCGTCACTAAAACGATGACAGCGTCGTGCCAATGTAGTTATCCCCGACAGAAAGTGTTTCCCCTGCCGCGGGAGCGCGCGTGCATTCAGCAGTGAGGGCGGACCTTCGACTTCATCAAAGTGAATGAAAAATATACCATGTGGGTTGTTTAATCTATCGTTTTAGTGTTGTTTTATTAGCGAGGTTTGTGTACAGCACGCTATCACTTATAAACGTTTTTATAGGCTTACATTATTATTCATTAACTTAATTGAGAATGTCTACGCAAGAAGAGCATTTAGTTTCACTCGTAAAGCAAACATTTATTTCGCGGTAGTCTGGTGATGTTATAACTGACGACGTAGTCGATCATGTCATCCATGTTACTGTTTAGCAGCTAGATTCACCCAGACTGTCACCCTTTACATCTGCTTGACTTAAAATGTACGTTAAACTGAATGCAGCATTGTAGACAACCTAAACCAATCTAAAATTATAGTCTAAAATTATTTGTATCCCACTACAACTTTCGTAGGAAAATAGAAATGTCTCCATATTCCCTACTGTTACCGAACCGAAACCGTGACCCAGAAACCGCAATACAAACCGAACCGTGGGCTTGTTGAACCGTTGCACCCCCTACCCGGTACTACCCTATTTTTTAAATTGGTGCAAAGAAGCCTTTTTAGACTTAAATGTTACAAAGACAAAGGACATGTGCATTGATTTTAGACGTCACCACCCAACTCCTGATAAGACGATTATAGATGGTAAAGAGGTTGAAATGGTTGAGTCGTATTTAGTATCTGGGAATCATCATTGATAATAAGTTGACCTTTGAAGTAAACACAGACATGCTGATTAAGAAAAGTCAGCAACGTCTTTTCTGTTTGAGAAAGCTAGCCAAGTTTCAAGTGGACAGATCCCTGATTACTTTATTTTATATATCTTTTATTGAGTTCGTCTTAACTTTTTCATGTAGTTGCTGGTATGCTTCTCTTAGTTTAAAACGGAAAAACACATTAGCAATGGTAAATAATAAAGTTAGCAGCAAAATCATTGGGATTCAGCAGATAAAACTGTACAACAGACACATGCTTAAAAAGGCAGAATCCATCATGTCTGACAGTTCTCACCCCCTGCATGCAGAATTTAAGATGCTGCCTTCTCGGTCCCGCCTCAGTCAACCACCAGCCTGAACAAATCGATATAAATTTTCCTTCGTACCCTCTGCTATGCTAAACTCTGTAAAAAAAAATAGGTAAAGTCTGCACTTAAGGCTCACTTGAACTTAAAAACTTTTAATGTTGTGGTACTCATTTACCCATTGGTCTGATCCTGTATTTTTAATCGATGTTGTCGTCTTTGTTGTTATGTAGGCTACTGTATGTCAGTTTCTTTGCTGCTGCAGCAAAACCAGTTGGGGACAAATAAAGGTCTTGAACTTGAACAATAACGGCGGCCCGATGGCCCAGGGCCAGTAAGAAGTAAGGTCGGGACAGCTGAACTAGCTATTCACTGGCCCAATCGTGCCAGTGCAAAATCATTAGTATTTAAAAATAAATAAATTAGAAACTCAACATCCTGCAGTTGCTTTGCAACTCATGGCGCACACAGTTCAATCCTGATTTGTAGGTATGTGACGAGTGGTTTTCAAATGTTATTCCTCTAATCTCAGCGGCAACCTCTGCAATGGCGCCACCAGGGTGGCCAGGGGTGGCCGTGGCCACCCTTGGCCGACTTCTGGCCACCCCACTGGCCACCCCACTGGCCAGTATAAATTTTAGTAGCTTCAGTTATGCATTTCATCCCTAATGCACAGCAAAGACCAGCGATCGCACACAGTAGCCAGTACTCCCCCGAACCCCGCCCCTCCGTCCATGCCGCTGTTGCGCACAACTACACAATAACTGGAATGAATGAACCTGTCCGAAAGGACTCTTTCTCTGTGCTCTTTTGTCTTTGAACTATTGGAGTGAACAAGTAATGGTCTTCAAGCAAAGAGCTTGGTCTGACGGCCTTATAACGTTAACTCATGTCAAAACGTGTCAAAGACACATCAAAAAGCTGCTGTAACAGTATACTGTAACCATTTCGCACTTAAAAATCACGTCACGACACATAATTCCCCGTCATCTTTTACTAAAGAATATTTTTGACTTATTTACTTACCGGTAGTCTTTGTCTTCTTTCTTAACTTATTTCAAAATTGTTAACCGACAGCAGAGACGACGAGCACGCGCTGAGCTGTTGCTGTCTGAGTGCGCAACAGCGGCATGGACGGAGGGGCGGGGTTCGGGGGAGTACTGGCTACTGTGTGCGATCGCTGGTCTAGAGCGGCTTGCGCTTGCCTGCCTTGCTGTGCATTAGGGATGAAATGCATAACTGAAGCTACTAAAATTTATACTGGCCAGTGGTGTGGCCAGGCCCTGGCCACCCACTGGCGGCGCCATTGCCGTGAGCACTGCATCCTGTGAGCGCAGTTTTTCTAAGCTAAAGTTAATCAAAAATTGCCTTGAGAAGTATCATGACTGATGAGCGTTTAAGCAATTTGGGTGTGCTGAGTGTAGAATCAAAAAGGGCTAGGGCTATAAATCTTGATGACTTTGTGGATGTGTTTGCCAAAAAACATAGCAACAGGCGTATAAAGCTATTCTGAAGGCTGGTAATCAGAATCAGAGACTATTGATCCCTGTTGGGAAGTTCTTTTTGTAACAGTAATAATTATTTTTGTTTTACATTTAAGCAAAGATATAAATGTTTATTACACATACTGTATAGCCTGGTAATCAGAATCAGACTATTGATCCCTGTTGGGAAAGTCCTGTTACATGAAGCAAAAATGTGATTGTTTTCTGTCCTTGCTTTAATTTGTATCTGCCAGTATCTGTTGTGCAACGCAAAATGTTAACTGTACTGTACTTTAATTAGTCTATGCACATTATATCATTAGTAACATTAAATATAACACAATAAACCAAAGTATATTAGTAGGAGTTTCCTTATGTCTTTCTTTCTACAGGCCGATATACTACAACAGTAGAATCAAATTCTGAAATTATGGTTTATGGTTTTGGTGTGCCACCCCAAGATTTTAAGTGGCCCCATCTGGCCACCCCTATGAAAAATTTCTGGAGGCGCCACTGAACCTCTGGGTCTGAAAAGTGAAACCATGCAGACGGAACTGAAAACTGAAAACGGCCAGCAGGGGGCGAGTCCACTGGTTTCCAAAAGAATCTCTATCCAATCAGGACATGACTTGTGTCCGCTACTCTGTGTAAAGTTTTTTATTAAATGGCTGTCAGCTGGAGAGAGAGCACATCATATTTGAGTCTGTTAGTATGTTTTGTTATAAAAGAAAATTGTTTTGTTAACCTTTTTATTTTTTATAGTTTTAACAGTGATTGAACAGTTTTTTATATCCAGGATGTATTTAATAACTGATAAAAACATGTTAACAGTATAACATAACTTATAAGTCTTTGGTTTTGTTGTAACACTGATAAATAACTTTTGGAAGGAGGGCCAGTAAAAAATTATCTGTCCAGTAAGTTTCAAACCAACTGGCCTGGTGGGGGCGGTTTCAAAGAAGTTTACCATTGAACCCTGATATTGTTGTTAGGTCATTGTGTAGGTTTACTGTTGGAAGGAAGCTCAGCAAGTGAACACACTAAAGACTAAATTCTAAAAATACTTAAGATATGTTTTGTGGCTTGTCTAAGACAAACTGCTGAAGTCTCTTAACTGTTTCTGATGAACTTTAGAAATTTGTCCTCATTCTCTTACAGTTGAGTCAAATTAAGAAAGCGTGGTTAAGAAAAAATATAATATACGCTTTTAAGTGTGTGGGGGGGCACCAATGAGCATGCAGTACTAGTTTTTTTTAGAATTATCCTCATAATAGGATTGTTTGTATTTTGCAGAGCAAAGATGAACTGGACCTTGCTGACACTCCTCACTGTGGTCACTGACGCCCCTGGTGTGGTCCGCTTCAGCCAAAGTGAAAGGTGGCTGTGGATGGATTTGTCTTTTTCTCTGGGGGTGGTGATGGGGCAGAGGATAAGACTCGTGCTTTTGGTGTGAGAGACCCGGGTTTATTTCCCCATTGTGACACATCCACCAGTGTATCCCTGAGCAGGACACTTTAAAAGTAAACCTGCATTCTCTCTACCAGCCAGCACTGGGACGACTCCACTGGATCGTATAGAAGTCTACGAGAATATGTGGCTACTTATGAGCTGATTTATTACCTCAGTAAACACTTTTTTTGTAATGACTTTATGGTCTCAGTCGCTAGTTTCAAGTCATCTCTCAACACAACATGACGTTCATTTAGTAAATTATGGTCCCATTTAGAGTAGAATAGACCAGAAAGCAGGGGAGGCTTTAAGGCAGGGCTACCTTGTGATTGACAAGTTGCTATGTGTGACCCAAATATGGATGTTCAGTCTGTGTTCAGGACGGAGCTGAACACCTCTTTCCTCTCAGCTGGACAGGTAGGCTGGAATAAAATACAGCTGCTCGTTACTTTCTATAAATTGATCTAAAAGACGTTCTGTTATTTTCCTGCTCAGCTTCCAGTCTGAAGGGGAGATGTTTGTTAACCTGCTTCACTTCTCCAGCTGTTTGGAACAGACTTTTGTTGGCCTGGAGAAGCTGATGCATACCTGACACACCGACACCGTAGGCTACTTTTACTGCCAGGATATTTTCCTCCTTTGAGATCACAGTCACTTTCTGTCACTCGGACAGTCAAACACACTGAGACCCTCAGATTAAAGGAGCCGCTCTGATAAGAGCACCTGTCAGGTTTAGGCTACGTCCTGCACAGTTTCCGCGGGGGCTTAAAAAGTCTAAAATTTCAAAATCAAAATTTAAGGCCTTAAAAATCTTAAAAAGTTTGTGTTCTAGGTCTTCAATAATTTTAAATGTGTTATTTTTTTTCCAACGTCCATTAATGCTACCTCTAATGCTCATTGAAACGCTGTTTTTTCCCTCCAAGTTATTTCTGTCGCTAGTCCAAATTGGTCCAAATGTAATTCGCTGTATTATTATATCTGTATAATATCTAGCAACGTATTTGAAGCCTACTGTCTATTGACAGTGACTATTAACATTTCACACGATCATTAATGATTTATGACATTGTGATTTTCAGTAAGCTACAGTAGCACTCAACGCATGGCTGTCCCCCTCTCCTCGTTCTTCAAATGAGGAGCGAATGTGAGAGAGAGCGGCAGAGAGTGACGGTGAAAATTAGCAGAGGATAAGATCAGCATTAAGTTGTCAGGTTACAGCTCTGTCCTCTAATGTACATCTCGATAGTTAAATTAAAAAGAAAGGACAGTGTTGATCATGGAGGAGATAGGTTTTAATGTTAAAGCAAATTAGAGATGCAAACTCATGTTAGTCCTGGGACGTTGGAACGTGTCTCTGTGGGATGAAATGATTGACCCTGAAGCTGGATGAATAACAGGGACCTAACTATCCCATCAAAAGCTTAATTTACATAACTCTAATTAAAGGCTTGCAAGTGTCTGGCTTCTTGTAGTTCAATATTTGTATTAGCACAATATTTACTGCTGGTGATTTGTACATGCAAGTCTGCATAGAGGATGCAGTTCACTATTTGTTACTCAAATAAATTTCCCTCTATGATGGGAATAATAAAGTCTGTATCTATAGATGCCATAATTCAACCTAAATGTACGTATCAAACTGGATTAACTTACATGCAGGCTGAGGTAAGCTGCTGTCCAGCATCCAGCACAGACAGGAAGATGTTTTTTTAAATTTTATTTATTTCATAATGATCATTATGTGAGAAAATAATTTGTGTTTGAATTTCTGTCATTAAGAAATATTTCATTTTCTTTTTTGTTCTGGTAAAAAGAGACAGAAATCCCCACAGCCTCCCTGGAATGATACTAACTCATTAACAGTGCTCACCGTCTTCACTGGGACAGAGAGGCTACAGTTATGGGCAGACTGGGCTGCTGCTGACTCATCTGTTGTTAGCCTGATAAAAGGGGCGGGGACAATGATTTAATATGAATATCTTGCTAAACGTTTACCTATACTGATTAAATGTTGATGAAATGTAGGCTAACACTAGTCTGTAGCTAGCTAACGTTAGCTTATTTCACTGTGGACATTAAGCCAACAGGTTAAAACCACTCACAGACTAAAGGCTGCCGAGTTTTCTTGGTAAAACACTGGGTTACAGATTTACATCCTTTCCTTTGTCTTTCCTCTCTTTACTTTTTTGAAAACCAGATTTTGGTATACTAGGCAACATTGTGATCACTGTATTTCTGCCGCATCTACTGCCGACATAAGCACCGTCCGTCACTGATACAGTGCGCTGAGCCAGGACCAAACCATCTCATGCAGATACAGGGGGGTGGTTAATCAATATGGGGTTTACTTTTACTGCCAAAAACAAATAAAAACAAAGAGATCATTTTATTATTATATTTGAAACATATTTATACTCAATGATAATGGTTTATATAATGTATTATGTATGTATAATAATGTATAATGTAGTTATAATATAATATAATTTGATAATAGTTTACAATTATTTTTTGTGTCCCCTGTCAGTCAGGGGCCCTTGGAATTGTCCTAACTTTCCCCCCCCCCTTATATGGGGCCCATGTATGTGGTGTACTGTAAGTGTTTGCCTGAGCTATTTATTTGAAAACCTCGGATTACCAGCACAGATGTTTCCTTTTACATAACTTTACTCTAAAACAGGGGCGCAACGCTGACACAGTATAATACAGACACTCGCCCTCGTCTTATACACACCTGTTTCTCCGTTGCTGTTGTAGTATTAACTGACCAGTAACCTGCAGTGGGTCTTCCTGACAACACTAACATTAACGTTACTAAAGAGCAGCAAGAAGCCGGTGCTTGTCCTGTTGAAGCACGCCGATTTCCCAAGTCCGTTGATGAGAAAGGATCAGAAGGAGACAAGTTATCAGATTCTTACAATATTTTATTGTGCTCACAAAACAGATATATATCTGGAGACACTGCTCTCTTAACCATACGCGTCTAAGGTTCCCCACAAGAGTCTGAGATGCTTTCTGGTAAGCAATAACTATATAGTTGGAACCGCACCCAGATGCACATCTTCCTTTGGCCTTATTTAGCTATGTCTGGTAAAGATGCAAATATCATGGATGACCTATGACCGTGTGTAACCTTGCTTGTACCAGACAGAAGATTCTGGACAGTGTGCAGTGTATGGTGTGTGTGTGTGTGTGTGTGTGTGTGTGTGTGTGTGTGTCTGTTGAGTGATGTATAAGTGTGAGTGCATGCTCTGTATGCTGCAGGGTTCACTGGGTGAAAGGTGCGGTTCCTGTTTTCTGCACAAGCTCTATGATTAATTATATGCTGATTAACATGATGCTAGACATTTTGTTCCTTTCTTATCTCTACGTCAATCTTAAGCAAGTCACACTTCTAAGTATTCTAAAGAGCAAAAGCAACCCCTTGATAAATGTATAATCCCACAGGAGCTACTCACCGGCAGTGTCAGCCCAGGTTGCTTAAGCGATGCGGGGCGTACGTCTTTCTCAGATAAATAAGGACTGAAAAGGGGAGAACAAGGGTTGTGGAGGGCCCCATGCCTGTGTTTGCCTTAGGCCTCAAAATGACTAAATTCACCCCTGCTCAGTGGCACTGGCCTCAGGCTCAACTGCCAACTTGTCCATATCTCTGGCTTTCTGAATTTCAGACACTTGCCCATTCTCAGGTGACGAGCTAGCGTTAGCTTGTTAGTAGCACATCAGAGAAGTGACTGATCGCGCCAGAGCTCTTCCACCGCGAACACTTCACAGTCCAGAGCATAAAGCCATGGCATATGTTGCGTTTTCCAGATTTTGAGAAAGGAGAGGCTGGGTCCAATGAAAATTAACAAGAAAATTTAATTACAAAATAGGTGAATAAAATATGGCATTACAGAACAAACATAAAACAAAAACACTGCAGTGGACTGGAAAGTTGTTCCTCCTTTCAGATTCACAGCTTACAGTCAAGTCCTAAAGACTAAGCTAAAGCAGCCTCCAGCAGTGGACTGAAAAGTTGCTTCTCCCCTCGGATCCACAGCTTACATATCCTCCAGGTATGTAAGCGGGTCCTTTTTCCTCCAAATGGCTTAGGTCCATAGCCATTGGTCGTTTGGTTAAGTTCTTCGTCACCCAATTAGGAAGGGTATATCTTAATTTTCTACGTTGCTTTTGGTTGAACAAAAGAGTGCTGATCCCAGACGTGAAACCCCCTTCAACCTACAGGAATAAACAGTCTTTTGCTCTAAACTAATCATAGAGAACAACAGGGCTCGTCCACAAAATGGTTGACACCCTATCTTAAGTGTCACTGAATCATCCATCCATCCATCCATCATCAACCACTTATCCTGCATACAGGGTCACGGGGCTGGAGCCAGCTGGCATAGGGCGAAAGGCAGGGTACACCCTGGACAGGTCGCCAGTCCATCGCAGGGCCACACATAGACAGACAACCACTCACACTCACATTCACACCTAAGACACCAATTAACCTAGCCTGCATGTCTTTGGATGGTGGGAGGAAGCCGGAGCACCCGGAGAGAACCCACGCAGACACGGGGAGAACATGCAAACTCCACACAGAAAGGCCGGGGCACCACCACGGTGCACCACCGTGCCACCCTGTCAATGAATCAGTTAAAACAAAACAGTCCTTCTGAGGTGTCAGTTTTCTTCACATTACAAAGAGGATACAAACAATGGTAATAATCAACATTCTGATGCAATCGTTTGGCCTAAAATCCAGCAGGTTTACATTTGAAGGAAAACACTGGAATACATTAAGTTTGTTGTAATTTTTAAATCTCAACACATAAAGCTAAGCACTGACGTAAATAGGAACGTTACCTGCCTATAACATCAGAGTCACACCAAATGGAGTAAATTATGAAGTCTCACACACACAAAGTATTTATTGATGATGTTATGGCATTAATTTAATCCTACAAAGAAAAAATTAACATTTCTTGGGACAATCTATTTGTCAGAACATTTTTAACAAATGCTTTCGAAAAGTGGTGGATGTCCCCAACTTCCCCAGTGTAAGTGACCTTCCCAATTATTTTCAGGCATTTGACAGCCTACATCTGAAGATTTTTTTTTTTGGCCCAAAATGCAAGAAACAGAGAGCAGAGGGGGTTGGGGCTGGGAGATGAGATTGGGCCAGCTCAATCATAGACATAATATACATAGACGCCGCATCGACCGCCGGAGCGGCGAAATGCGGCCGCCATCTTGGTCCGGTCAAACTCCCGTCGCGCAGCTGAAGAAAGCATTATGTCAGAGCTGTGCAGCATATTTATGCTTAAATCGGCGGACCATCGCAAGCAGGGCTCGGGAGATTGCTTTTCACAAGTAAGATTTAACATTACCTTACTATTGGTTGTATTTTGTGAATAGAAAATTACCAGAGAGTTGAGAAGGAGCGAGGATCTTTGAATCACTGTACTGAAATCGTAGCCAGCTAGCTAGGCTAACGTTAGGCTATGTTTACTGCACCGGCCGGTGTTCACCGGCTATGAACTGTTTATATACAGTCTATGAGCTGAGACTTGATAAATTATATTCCATATTTGCATTTTAAGGTTGCTTTGTTCTTATTTTCTCTGTTATGTAACGTGTCTTTGAGCACTGTGTAAAGCGTTATATAAATATAATGTAGCCTATTATGTTTTTGTATTATTATTATTATTATTATTATTATTATTATTAGGTGCTGAGGGCTACAGAGACGGTGAGCTTCAACAGTGCAAGCTCTTAAGATGTCACACACATCGTCCGGGAGGAGATTGGATCGGAGGGTGTTAATCTGCTCGGGGACAGATTGAGGAGACAGTTTGGCATCGACAGCCATCGTTCTGACTTGTTGTCATTGGTTGTGTCTGTGTTTCTCAGGATCAGGCTGCACCACATTGCCAAACTCACCTCTCTTGAACTGCAGAAAGGGAGCACGAGAAAAAAGTTCTGTAAAACAGTCCTCTTTCAGGGCTTTTAGCTCATGCAAAGTTTTCGTGTGTGTGTATTGGTCTGCTAAATGTCAAGGGCTGGGAGGAGATGATGTAGAAGAACGTGTTCGGTACAGTGTGTGACAGAGAGAGACAAATATAAAAAGCTTCAAGTGGACTGGAGATATAATTTAATCATATGTTGTTTGTTTGTCAATCATATATATATATATTGTTTCAAATTATTAAAATATCTGACTCTGACTATCTGTTTCTGCTTCTCTATCATATTTATAGTGTGTGATATATATATATATATATATATATACCTATCATAGCCTACATCACATATCATAGGGTGACCAGACGTCCCAGACTTAATGGACAGTGCCTGTTTTTGGCTGCCTGTCCCTGGCTAAATACAGAAAAAAACTTGGAATAGAAATAATAATATTAATTTAAAATGGAAAAACAATTTATAGTCAAACTGGAAATGTCCCCGTTTCCCCCCTTTTCGGGGATTATGTAATGTTCTCGGACGTCTGGTCACTTTATATTAGGGCTGGGGTAAACGATTATTAATTAAACGATTAGTCTGGCGATTATTTTATCGATTAGTCGACTAATCTAACGACTAATTGGACGGTTATTTTAAAGATTATTTTTCTGTAGCTCGATTAATAAATAAATAAATTACCATAATGTATCTCAAATAAATACTTATTTATTAACAGTGTTTGGAATAACGGCGTTTAAAAGAACGGCGTTACGTAACGGCGTTATTTTTTCAGTAACGGGGTAATCTAACTAATTACTTTTCCCCTCGTTACAACCCCGTCAACGCTACTGGTCGTTAAATGCGGTGCATTACTATGTAATAAACTGTAATCCGAAAGCACCAGCTGGCTCACACAGCTAGTCAGGAGGTGGGTTAATAACGAGGTAAGCAGTGCTTGAAGTGGACCGGTACGCTGCGCCTCCATATCAGGTTCTCTGGGCTAACGTGGCGCTCACCTGTTCCCGCTCTCGCCTGCCTGCTAAACTCTGTCGGCGGGAGAGACGAGACGAAGCTGGGGTGCCTTTCAACCAGCGCATTATGCTGGCTAAGGCAGAGTCATGCTTCTCGGTAGCCAATCAGAGCCAGTGTTTTTACACACATGCCAGCATGATTTAGGGCGATTTTTTCTTTGTTGGGGCTTTTATTGGTTGCTGTTTCGTCCTCCATTCTGTAATGTTTCGTGTGGCGAAGCTATACATCCGCCGAACGGTGCAAAACCAAAACAAACTTTAGCGCCGACGCAAAAAATTTGACGCCGACGTAATTTTGACGCCGACGCTGCCGACGTCATCGACGCGTCGCTACAGGCCTACTTTATATCGTATATCAGAATATTCTATTACTGTTAAGCCCACTGTGAACATTAAAATACACCGAAATGTATCCTGGGTCATAGCTACATGTATAACCTTTGCAGCAAAAAAAAAACGCGTGAAAATCAGTTCGGTATTCAGTGAGTTATGATTAATTAAATGCGCTGACAGCTCGTTGCACCTGCCAAACAGATTAGACTGAGTGGAGCGGTTGACCGGACCAAGATGGCGGCCGCGACGCTCGTCAGCGCCAATAGGCAGCAGCAGTCGATGCGGCGTCTATGTATATTATGTCTATGAGCTCAATGTCAGTATAGAAAATTACCCAGTGGGCAGCTGTCTTGTGTCGTCTTCTGTCTTTATGCACTGGTCGTTGGCCTATTTTTTAAAACTAGTTACATAAATAAATAATTTACATTACACTGGCCCCAAAGATGTGTCGGTCCAGTGTGCTAGATTACCAGTTCACCCCTAGGTTATCATGGAAAACAGCAATCGTTATCTTGAGATATCAAGATAATTATTCCATTATCACGGAAAATGCGTAAAAAACATTTGAATCGTGGCCGCTTAGGGCTTCCATAAATATGCATTACAGCAGGGGCGAGTACAATCTCAAAACGTTTTGCTACGTTTTGTCGGCGCTGAACTCGCCCCAGTTGTGCGTTGCAGTTACTGGCGCACACCCACTCTCCAAACACACAGGTTTACATTACTCTACTTATGCAAATGTATTCTCCACTTTATACTTATTCTCCACAATTAAATAGCCTATTGTAGCCTACTTGGCAGCTTAAGTTACTACTTTTTATTAAGACAGATTTAATTTCTTTAAAAAAATACTGGGTGACATTTAAATATTTTGATGATGGAGCAAATCAGAGACTTAAATCCATCGTGAAACCTGCACCCTGCTCCTCCTCACAGCTAAAAGTCCCTATTTTGGTTGCACAGAAGAAGCTGGGCGGGGTATCTCTTTGTAGGTGGGGCTCACAGTCCGGAAATGTGTCTGAAAGCTGTGAACTGTTGTTCCCCTCGGTGTTCGCATGAGTTTGGTGAGGCTACGCCATCGTAGCGATCACGCCACATGAGTAGCATCATGAACGCAACCACAAAAAAGCGGAAAGGTAAGTTTATCAACTTTCTTTATGTTATCCAAATGTAACGTTAACCCCCAGTTCGGGTTGTTGTTGTTTCAAAGCTTTACAGTCTATGAGCTTTACGCAGCATCCTACACATAGCACCGTTTGAGAGCTGAAAATGGCTCTGAGGTGACTCATGTGTCAGGAGTAATGATTGTCTGCCACCACATTTCCGTGATGAGTGGGTCACTAATTTTGTTGCGAAGGCAACTGAGGAGGTAACCCATGGAAAAGTGTCGAAAACACATCACTTTGCAAGTACAACCGCATAGTGAGTTATTTACTCCAAACACCCTGAGCTCCCAATGGGAGACAACACTGCTGGAAAGACATTCTTTTTACATTTATTTATGGACACTATTTTAAAGTAGGCTATACTTGTACTTTACTCATGTGGTGAAATAAGTACTCAGAACCTATAGTAAAGGTAACTGTACATAAAGCTACATTCAATGTCAGTCAATAATTTTAGAATAATATATTATTGGATTATAATTAATTGATGCATCAATGTTTACTTCTCTTTAAACTTGCACCTGTGAAGCTGATTTTAATTACTTTATACTGCTGGGTGGTTTAATGTATAATAATACATCCTAAAGTATTTGCTTTTAGATTATATTTTGGATTAATATTCTGAATCTGCAGAGTAACTAGTAACTAAAGTAAGTCAAGTGGAGTAAAAAGTACAGTTTTGAAATAGAGTTGATTAGAAGTATAAATTAGCAGAGTAGCAAAATTGCTTTCCACCACTGACTTAGAATTGCATTTCATGCACTAAAATAATGTACTCTAGAGGATAAATATACTGTAGGCTTCTTTTATTTCCACTAAATTTGATCGCTTTAGTTACTGGTTACATCTTTCATACAAAAATGATGAAATAAAAAGCTAATTTGTATTGATTAAACTACCCAACGCCATGTAACTTTAAAGCAGCACCAACACAAGCATCTGAAACACACTGGTTACGTGTTCATACGTAATATTAATCCAATAATATCATAATTTTGCTGATTATACTTAAGTGATGCCGGAGTTTTACTTGTAACAAAGTGTTTTTACATTGTTGTCCTGGCACTCAATGTAATTTTTGTTGAACAGTGACTACGGGATAATGGTAAATGCCTAAACATTGTAAAAACAGTAGCACAAGTAAAGAAGAGATTAGCGACCTTACCTAGTAATATCAGCTATCCTATACAGCAAAGTTTTGCTTACAATATCCACTTCAAGTTAGTGCTCATACCAGACCAAGGCTGTAGCAACAAAACCCCTGAATGTTGTAAAATTAAGATTTATAACAAATGTTTGCATTTGTAACAGGAAAAATGGGTTATTTCTCAGTCTTTGTTTATGTTGACTATGGCCTTCCTTTTCTGTAACAAAAGGCGGTCTCAAATAATGTTTAATGAGCTACAGCACCAGCGTCTCTGTCTGTCTGGCTTTTTTTTGTTTAGATGGACTGAGGGCGTGTAAGTGTTGGCAAACATCCCATTGAGTAAGTCATGGGAAGTTTCCCCGGCTCTGTGGCCTCACATACTGTACTCCACCAGCCATCACTGCTACCATTTTAAAGTCTTGACATGTAACAGCTCATAATCTCATGAACTTGAGAGTGAGATTGTGATGCGTGTACTTCCTATTTCTCGTTTCTCTTCAGCGTTTCAAAGGAAGTCCCATTTTGAGCATGTAATATGGCCTTATGTTAAAGATTATAAAGATTATAATGATAGTTTAAACTATTCAGTCCATCCTGACCAGAACAATGTCTCTTTAAATTATACTGACAGCTTAAAACATAAGCAAGTCTTATGTAATTTCCTCTTACAGTTTATTGCATTACTTGTAAGTTATCTGATGACGTCCAGGAAAGAAGGTAATAATGTCTGAATGTGAAACTTTATTTGGACTTTTTCCAGTTGGGGAGTGTTCTTTATTTTTTTTTGTATTCTGTACAAAAAGTTAACAGGATATAAGTGTTCAGAGGCACAATGTTGGTAACTAAATAGGGTTATCAGAGAAGGGCCTAGTCTTCCTTCCTCCCATGTTGCACACACACTTTGATACTGGACGAGTGCGTCACTCAGCCCACTTACTCTATATTTAGAGGTACAGTCTGTGCTTCTCCCTGGGGTGGAGTGCTCTACAAAAATAGCGGGATTTTATTTTAATATACCATGATTTTGATACATTTTATTTATTTACACCAGTGCTCGTGTGTCTTACATCCACTTAGCTTGTCAATAAAAGCACAACTTCTCTCATTATTTCAGGATCTGAACTGCAGCTGCCCAGACTTCTTCGAGTCGCTTAGACGTGCATGTTAGAAACAAGCTGATGATGCAGGGGGCCATTGCAAGAGTGTGTGTGGTGGTGGCCGCTGCCATATTAAATCACCCCTTGCTCTTTCCTCAAGAGAACGCCACGCTCCCCGAACAGGACGAGGAGCTGATGGCTCGCATGCGAGCGCACGAGGAGCGGCTGGAAATGGAGCAGGCCAAGCTGGAGAAAGAGCTCTTGCAGCTGGACTCAACGCAGGAAGAAACCAGCCCGGAGGAAGGTTATACTTGGTACTTTTGGAGCACTGTGTCTTTTGTCATATTCTTCACTATCGAGATGTACAGGGGGGATGTTGCTGACACAGAAATCCGGCCAGTAGAGGATGAAGACATATTTTCAGAGAGTGGCTCTGTCACCCCCAGGACGATGGTACTAGATAAGGATGTCCTGAGCAACTTCTGCGACAAATGCTCCTACACTTCAGCCCGTGAAAACTGGAGGGTGAGGGAGTTTGTTGAGGGTTTTGCTGACGACTTGCTGGAATCACTAAGGAGCGTATGTGACAGGGAGGTGGACATGGAAGTTGGGGACTTTGTCGGGATTGGAAGCATGTTTGAGTCTTGGAAGGTGTGCAAGCCACTGATGTGCGACCTTATAGTGCCTTTCTTGCCTCCAGATCCGTACTGCTTCCAGTTCCATCTGTGGTGCAGCCCCTCCAGTGACATGCCTCCACACATGCAGGGCTGTGGCAAGATAAAGGTGACCCGATTCGGGGAGAACAATGAGGGCTGTCTCTGTGGCTCTGCTAACCTGGGCGAGGACATGCTCTGTCTATTGCACAGCAAGAGTGACACACTCAAAGCGGACCACAGTCTTGATGAACTTCTGTGCTCCAGGAACACACCTTTCTTAGCCAAAGATCAAGTCATGAAGTGGTTTCAGATCTCTGTTACCAAGGCGTGGGGACGCATCTCTCAAAAGTACGACTTTGAGGTCAATTTTCGCAACCTGGATGCCGCCGGTGCTCTGAAGATCCGATTCCGTTCTGGGAAAGTCATTGTAATGAACATCGTACCGGTTGTTCAGCTGGAGGATACAGATGCTTATTTTGTCTCACACTTTCCATCAGACTGTGACAGCCCTCCAGACCCATACTGGCCCCTCTCTTTTGCTGTCTATGAGAGGAATTTGCTGAAACATTTTGCTAAACGCCTACCACAAAATTCCTGTCATTTACACTGCCTTCAGATTGTTACTTTCCTACACAGAAAGCAAACAGCGCTCACGGGGAAAACCGCCCTTACCAACTACCACTTAAAGACAGCTCTGTTGCACTTGTTGATGAGTAAAAAGCCCTCTGCGTGGGGCATTGAGAGTATAGAGCACAGGCTTCGGGACATGCTCAGCTTCTTGCAGGGGAGCCTACATGAGATGAGACTTCATCATGTTCTGATTGGGAACAGTAAAGTGCCAAAAGAAGTCCAGGTTCCTGGGATCATCCGCAAAGCAGAGCCCATTAATCTGTTCCGGCCTCTGGTGTTGCAGAGGGAGCTTTGTAAAGCAACAGTCAGGCATTTCCATGAGATGTTGAGAAATGCACCTGTGCTCATAAAGGAGTACACCCCTCACTTAGCTAACACAGGTTTACACCAAAATGGAAGTGTGTGAGCTTTGGCTGTGTTCGAGGTCTGAATTAGTTCCTACTTGTAGCACTAGCAGATATTAAAAGTCAGTGTTACTTAAAATAAACAGATTAAGTACTGAAATGAAAAGGTGCATATTCAACAGTTATTTTAATAATAGACATATTGTGGTTTCTGCTACAGCTGCTTTCTTTTAACTTGACAAGGTAACCGCTGTACTAATATACATTAGCAGCACTTGTGCGTTCTGTCATTTGCAAAATAAAGTGGCAAAACCGTGTAGCCTACAAGATTTTAGAAAAATATTGTTTTCCCATTAATTAATTTTTAACTTAGACTGTAGGACAGTTTCTGAAGCATACAAGTGATATTGGTTGTTTTACAGGCTTAACCTGGAGGAGAGATTTTGAGCAGATATGTCTTTGCTTATAAAAGAAGCAGCGACCAGTAGTCTACATGAAGGGTGATCACTTTAGCAATGCAATTCAGCATTATTCACTTTGGGGCAAAAAGACAAAGCACTTTTGTCAGTTGGAGAAAAATATTAACAGAAATACCTCTCATGTAATGCCAATCTAAATGGACATCATTTATAGCAGCATTTTTGTTTTCATTCGTACTGTTGGGAATCTGATGGCAGCTACCACTTTTGCAGTGTTTAATGTTAAGAACTTTTATTGCTTATTGTTACATTTCCACTGTGCTGATGTCAAATCTGTGGTAGTTAATATGGGGGCAAAAACATAATGCAGTTTGTAACAGACACAAAATTCAGATTAATTTATTAGAATGATCATTTTTATTAGAAAAAATGCAGCTCTTTGAAATGGATCACAGAAAACACCTGGAGTCATAATTACCTCATTTACCAATTATCATGATTTCATATTTTCCCCAAAATAAGTATAGAAAAATCACAACATAGGTTTTTAACCCCCATTAAAACACCTCTTTACCTTAACCAGTAAATGGTATTTGCAACAGAATTGTTTTCTACTACATTAAAGTTAGAAACAGACTAACCATAACCAAAACCAAACAACCAAGTTAGACAGTTTAAGAAGAGTTTTTTTTCTCTTTTCTACAGGCCGTAGTCATAGTTGGGTTTGCCTGCGACGTAACTCTTGTAGAAGGCCTTGTAGGTGTCCACACTGTGCATGGTGGCTTTGACAGCCGGGTCCTCCAACATGCGCTCTGTCCACTTCTTCAGCTCAGGTGTACCGTCAAGGCAGCTGAAAAGACAAAGGGAATCATAACATAAGCCTCTCATAAAAGATGACAAGAAGGAAAAATGACCTGACTTAAATGTTCCTGTCAGAGTCCCTGCTCTTTATTATACAGGTCTTACTTTTGTACTGTACCTAATATTTTACCCTTTTTGCTCCTCTTTGGTTTTCTAAAATGCTTTCATAAATAAAATGTATTTATTTTAAATTGTCCAGAGTGATGATTACTTACTGTTTCAGTTCAAAGACCTCCAGCCTCTCAAACCATGGCCACATCATGTAGTCGATCATTGTGGTGGAATCACCACCAAAGAACTTGGTCTTCTTATTAACCAGATCCTGGAAAAATACACATTACATTCATCAGCATTGTATAAAACACTAAACTAGCCAGTTATGATTTCACAGACAATTACAGTTACGCTCACTGTTATGGACAATTTTGATTTGCAATATACTAAATTACATCACTGGTCAATGTGAAACCACTTAACAACCTACCTCATTTAATTTGGCAAACTTCTCTTTCAGTTCAGCTTCCAGTCCTGAGACATCCTCACCATTGTTTCTCCCTGATGGGATCTTGTAGAAGTATGGTACTACCTGCAGACAACAGTGGCATCAATGTGATCATTTGATGATGGTAACAGTAGACATGTATATAAGACACAACCACAGAATTTAGATGCAAGTCTCCATATAAGATACCTTGGAGTAATTCTCCAGCATCATCTTTTGTTGAGCTTTAGCAAAAGGAGAGGAAGGAAGAAGCTTCTTCTCAGGGTAAACTTCATCCAGGTATTCACAGGTGATGGCTGACTCATATATCACCTCACCAGCAGGTGTCTCCAGCGTTGGGACAAGACCAAGGGGATTCCTCTGAAAGTACCAGTCAGGTTTGTCTGTCAGGTTGATATTGATGGTGTCATACCTGAAAGACAAAAACAGGTTCTGCAAATTTAATCAAAAGAACATATTACAGGAATTTCCGGTGTTGGTATTAGTGATGCTATGGTTTAAAATAAAGTATCATTAAACATGTCTTTACTTGATCCCTTTGGCATTCAGCACTAATCTGGCTCTCTGGGCGAAAGGGCAGAATCTCATGCTGTAAAGTCTGATGTGGCCTTTGGGCACTGGACCGGGTGCAGCACTCCCTGAAAGAAAAAAAATAATGCAATTTTCATATATGAGTGCAATTAAGAGAGCATATTGATATTTATGTTTGCTGCCATTAATGCCTGAAAGTAACCACCACTGACAATTTCTTAATGCTTCACATCTTAAATCACAATTATTAAAGACTGCAGATTTAGTTTATAAGCATCAGAAAGTGGACACATTTTAACTGGCCAGTTGCAGAGGCATGTCCTGTATGGTCTATGTTTATGAGTGACGACTGAAGCGGTAAGATGGCTCTAAATTGTTTGTGAATTTCAAGTTTTCCATTTAAAAAAAAAGACGTTCCATTGGGAAGTAAAAACATTTACTTGTACCCCATTTTATGCAACTTTGTACTTACAATTCAAATAATTTCAGAGGAAATTGTTGTACTTTATACTCTACATTTAACTGACAGCCACACTTAGTTTATTTCTGGATTAATATATGATCAAGTATGATACATTATTACAGATTAAACTTTCCACCAGTATATAAAGCAGTTATAATTGCATCAATAATAATAATAACCCAATAATATAATATGATAACGATCTTAAATGATACATTGAACACTTTTGCTTAAGTAAAGCATCCCAGTAATTTACGTATTAAACTACTTTTCTTACGTAAGACTGTCTGAATTCTATTCTGTCAGCCTTCTACAGTCACGAACGAGACCACGTGGTATTTTGTAATAACTGCAGTCATTTTTAAAGTATATTTTTAAATTATTGACTTATCACATCAGTTGCCTAAATTACCACTAGGATATCATCTTTCAAAACTGCATGTCAGATTATTCACTGAGTCACTGTGCTAATTAACTCTTAAGAGTGGGTTGCATTAGATGGTACACACAAGTTAAAAATGCGTGGATACTGTTTGAGTTATGAACTAGGCTAAAGAGATTACATTGTGAATACCCACAATGACTTTGCAAATACCGCGCCTATCATTGCTTCTTCGTTACGTAACAGCAGAAGTCAGAGCAGAAGAAAAGGCAGGACAAACATTTTGCAGCGTGTTTAAAAATCGGTTTCCCGCAGGTTTTAATGCAAAGCATTGTATTCAGTCGAAAAGAAAGTGAACTTGCATAAACTTCTGAGACGCACGTGACATATCTTAGTAAGTGAAACTGTAAATGTTACGCTCATCTCTGCGACAAAACATGACAGACTTCAAGATGCTTTTTCAGTTCTCCAGGTTTTCACTCGTCTTACCTTTGGCGAAAGACTTTTCAGTCGACATGTTTAGACTCTTCAGATGGTGAAAATGTCCTTTGCACGAAAAGAAGAGCAGAACAACGCAACGCCTTAATTCAAGTTATACCACTAACGTTACCTCAAAAAGGGAATACTTATACACAATTTGTCTTTCCGGTATAGGTGTGTCAGATGATAACATCAGCCAATAGCATGAAAGGGGAGGAGTCTTATGAGTATTCTGGTAGCCATGGATACCCTAGTTCGTTTGTACGTCGTGATGGTGAAAAAAGTTGAATTTTATTGTGTTTAATTTGAGTTTTATATTAAAATGGATGAAACTGGAAGTTTAGAAGTCAGGTAAGTCGCCGCTACAAATACACCTAGGCTATGTGTTTTTACTTACGATAAATACATCATTAATCCAATATGTTTCACAGCTGTCCATAACGTACTCGGGTGATTAATGTTATAGTAATGATCTTTTGGAGAAAGTAATGGTCACCTATGTGTGTTTGCTAGTGAGAGAGACACGAACTGGGACTGGCTGATATATTTGTTTTACTCCATCCAGGTGGATACAAGGTTTTACAAACAAGAGCGTCGGGTTTGTCGACAATAAAACAGTATGTTACATATGTGGGAGTCATATCTGTTTTCTGAACCTGGAGACAAAAATACAAAGTGTGTTTCAGGGTCCTGGTAGAGACATTGGTGCATTGACAGCCAATGGCAACAATGGGATGTTTGCGTTCTCTGAGCAAAAGCTATCCCCATCTATTTTTGTGTACACTTTTCCTGACTTTCAGCTGAAGAATGAACTAAAAGGTAAGGTGATATTTTCAACCAAGCTCAGACCACTATCTAAATATATGCAATGATTTATGCTATAACATTCCATCTATATTTCTTATTTATCTCATTTTCTTCAATGAGTGATTGTTTGTCAGCACACCTACCTCCCACATTTATCTTGTCTCACTGACCCTTTTCTAGGAACAGCCCAACTGGACTACATATCTCTGACATTAAGTGAAGGTGGTCCTTATTTGGGCTGCTTTTCCTCTCTTCCAGACCACACCATAACAGTGTGGTAAGCCACTGAAAGCAGTACACTACCATATATTGTGTGTTACATATTTTTCAATCACAATTTAGGTTGAGCAGCTCTGTTACTGTAATCATGACTGTGCATTGCAGGAACTGGGAAAATGCTGAGCCAATTTGTACACAACCACAAGCTGGGCATGATGTCATTTCTTTGGTGTTCAACCCTCTGAATTGGCAACAGCTTTGTGCTTTGGGCACTGCATCCCTCACTGTTTGGAATATAGAGAAGAGTGCCAGCTTTCATGTCCTGAAACCAAGGTAAAGCAGACTTGACTGCATAAGACAGTAGTTCTAAATTGACATATGGACATGGTATTGTATGTGCATTGCCTGTAAGTTAACTAATAAATTAATCTGTATTATCTGCATTTATTATTCACTTTCAATAAGCACATGCAGAACCTAGATGATACAGTGTCAAGCAATATTATGTATGTGTGTGTCATATTTGTTGCGTTGCAGTGTAATTGAGCTTCCAGCAACGGATGGTTCCTTTGTCGAGAGATTGGTCCACACCTCTGTCAGTGATAAACTGCCCTATTTTGGTCCAGAGATGCCTCCATCAGCCATCTCAGGGCTCAAGGGAGACAAGGCAGAAAGCATTGTAGTATTGTCACACTGTCACTTGTTTACCTATATAGACAAAATAAGTATACTTTCACCATTTAATATGTTTGTTTTGATGATACAGCTGTGGATCTATGAATCTATTTGTTAGGAAAACAATTTTGTTATCAGGCACACAAACAAAGCCAAAATGAAAACAGTTACCCAACTCCACATGTGTTTACACAGACTAAACTCTGCACCAAAGCCAGACTTACTCCTACTGCCATCTGCTGGACAGCCACATCAGAGCTTTATGTGGGCTGTGCGGAAGGCTTTCTGCTCCTCCTTGAACCAGAGAGCCTCTCCGTCTCGGTCCTCTTCAACCCCACAAGTAAACAAAGACACACAAGGGGGGCACTGGGATGTGTGTAGATATTTTAAAAGTCCCTGGCAATATTTCTGCTGTTCCACACAAGTATTGCCTAATTTTATTTGTGTTTCATTTTTGTCCAGCTGCTGACGCCATCCCTGAACTCACAAAAAGCAACTTTCAAGGTTTAACAGTTAACAAGAACGGTTTGATTGCTGTAGGAAAGGTACAAACCCAGTGAGCCCATACTCACTGAGTATGACACCTTAAAAATTTAATGAAGAATCGTAGAAGTTCACTTCTCACTATTCTCCACTTTAAAAGCACTTTAAAATGTATATGTTTTACAGGACAGTGTTGTGCACTGTCTGCAAATCAAAGGGACTCAGATGGACATCACACAAAAATGGCAATTAGAAGGACCTGTCACTACTGTAATGTACTCCCCTGACCATGAAACATTGCTTTTATCTTCTAAAACAGTAAGTACTTAAATATATCATAGTGTGGCCCATTGTACATAAAGACACATGCTAGTCCATCACATAATAACTTGTCCCTTAAGAGAAAAGATCATAACAGGCTTCTTGTTCTTCAGGGGCAAATCTATATGTTGAATTCAACACGGTCAGACAAGATTGTGAAGGTCCTGGATGATCTCAGCGGCAACTTTGTGGCAGCAGCTTTGTCGCATGCTAACAAAAACATTTGTGTGGTAAAACATTTGTGTTGCTCAACAATTACAGTGTCTCATGATGGCATGTGTAATTTAGGTCAATGTCTCTTGAAACTGAGATGTTTGTGTTTTTGTTGGTTGCAGTCAGTGAGGGATTCTGGAGAACTGCAGCTGTGGTCCACAGATGGCCTTTGCCTCGGTTCCCTTTCTCTTCAAGCGGAGGTCAGATTCACAATACATGAACATTCAGAACATATGAGTAGTGTCACTTTAATACACTTGTTCTGTAAGCATGTGAAAATGACTTAAAATATAGAATAGAAGTAAACTTAAAACTTGTGATCTCTGTCTGTTTAGGTGACAAGTCTGGCCTGCTGTCCGATTGCACAGTACGTAGCTGTTGGTACAACTTCAGGAAATGTCCTCTTCATTGACCTAAACAGGGAGCAGCAGCCTCGCCTGGTGCACCAGGTTCATCTCTACCACACACCTGTGGATTACCTAGTGCAAGTATCCTCCATCCCTTTGATACCACAGAGTTTCAGTTTCTAACAGTACTGGTGACAAAGCATCTCATAATACATTTATGTAATAGAGGCATGAGTTATCACTACCCATAAAACCCAGTGGGGATAACTGCTCTTCCACTTCTGGTCCTGAAAGAAAATTAAAATGTCACATTAAATGTCTTTCTTATTACAGTCTTTCTTATTGTGTGAATATACTGTGTGTGTGTGTATTTGTGCTTTTACAGTTTTGATCAAGATGGGCAATACCTTTTCACCGGTGCCTCAGATTCACATATCTATGTGCTAGAGGCAAAGCCATCAAAGAGGTTTTCCGTCATAGGATACACAGGTAGATCCTCTTTTCAACACTTGATTAGACATGTTACTGCTCTCCTGTACATATTTAAACGAGGTACATATCAATACAAAGGTCATTTGCTCATTTGCTTAGCTTAGAATTGATATATGGAAAATGACTGTCCTATTACTATACACACGAAAAGAACAGTGTATTTTGTTATTTTGAAACATTGAGCAAGCTCAAGTTCACCTGCATCCTTTTGTCATTTGCTTTTCTTATCCAGTGGTTCCTGGAACTATTTTGTCGCTTTCCACTCAGTGCATCAGGCAGTTAAAGCAGGTGAAGGTTCTTGTTCTGTGCAGTGAACAGGAGGGCAAAACTCATGATGGTAGCCTGCTCACGGTGCTCTCTCTGCCTATGAGGGACCTTGCAGGTACAGCACTGACGGAGTAGATTAACTCACTTCTTATTCTTTTTTCTCATTAATGCATCAGAAGTTTTTTTCAGCAGTAGTTCAAAACAAGCCATGATAAAAAATGATCTGGTACACATCCAAAAGAGAGGGCCAGTGGCTGCCATTACCTCTCTGAACGGGGGACAGTGTCAAAGACGAGAAAGATGAGAGTCTTATGTGTGACACATTATTAATAAGATCATGCAGTGATCTGTACCTAAAGCAATTCAATGAATTCAGACAGAGGCTAAGGAGATTTTTATCCAAATGTTTAGACATGTTGCCACTAACACTGTTAGGAAGAGAGAAACAACTGAGAGGTTCACAAAAGCACACCCATTGTTTATACAGGCTGGAAACTATGTTGAACAAGATAGACCACGACACAGGCACGTCTCTAGAGGAAAGTGCAAACATTAAGTCTAGGGTGTGGCCACAGAGGAAAGTTGATTAAATGAGGGTTATAAAACAACACTGTAGTCAAGGAATGGGCAAAGATACATCAAAATGTATTTTAAAATAAGATACCAAATAACCTCATTTAAAGTGTATCAAAATAAACTACTGTATTTTGTATTTCCAAAATATTAAAAATACATTTCCAAGGTACCATGAAATCACTTCACAACCATTTTATTTATCGGCCTATTTGATATATCCCTTCACCAGCACACTGACTCATTTGATTAAGTGAACAGTGTTTGAGTGCAACAGCTTTCTTTGCCTAATGAGTCATGCGATACATTTGCAACCAGTTAAGGACTACTAGCGTACACCAGCGTTCCTGTTCTTCTCTTTGTCTGCCATTTTCTCACACGTCTCTCCTTATAGGCTACTGCCTCTCCATGCTCCTGTCTCTGCCTCCAATCTTGTTCTGACTAATAAAAGACAAGACGACTTGGAAGGATTCATTTTCAAATATAATGCCCTCACACTCTTGTTCAATAGAAGACTTATTTAGGAACAATTCTCACTAACCACAAAACCCCCATTCTACACTTAGACTTGATAATGAGAAATTGTGAGCTACAACCAACATGAGTGGTGGATGGGTTGACAACCTGCTGTATAACAGCGACGCAGCTACGAACTGTTCAGGATTGTATTAATTTATGCTAAAAATGAATGAGAGGCTGGAATCCTACACATTTCTCACCTTGACCTTCTTCTTCAGGTCTGGTTACATTTTCTGATCTCAACATGTCTGTGCAAATTACTGAATATGCACAATCAGCATTTATACGATGTCATCACGTATACGTACAAAGGATTTTACAGTATTTTTAAACTACAGACTACAAAACACTAAAGTAAACACTAAAGTTTGCTACAAAACATGATACCATTTTCATTAACCCTATTATTTTGTATTTCAAATACGTATTTTAAATATATGTAACACTGCCCATCCCTGACTGTAGTGTGTTTTAAAGTGCCATCTACATTAAAGTTGACAATGACAATGACTTTGGTAATAATCAGTTGAGGATAAAATCTTAAGATTTGGTTAAACACAGTTTAACATTTTTGATAATGTTTGATAATGTGTTTTATGTTATAAAGAGCAATTTTATATACGATTATTAAACTGATACAGTGCTTCTACTCTCTGAACAAAAGTGCCAAGACCAACTACCTAGCAGTTTCTCTGTAGTAGTTGTCACTGTGGAACGGCAGGACTGTTTCTAATTACTTATGAATTACTTTTTAATATATTTGCAATGTTCCTCTACTGATCTGCAGGTTCAGAATGTGTAGACAGACATGGTTGCCTGTCTTCTCACATCATCCGAGTGTCCAGATACAAAGTTCCTCATCCACTTAGATCCTGTGTTCTGGGAGTCAGTGAGGTCTTTGCTTACTGCCACAAGAAGAAAACTCTCCAGCGATTTCAGCTTCCCCAGGTTTACTGCCGCCTAATGTGTCACAGTCTTAGTTTCTGTCTTCGTCCACCTGAAACTCATTGATACGATTATAGAAAAGTATCATTGTGTATTAAATTATGCCATATTTTATAAACAGAGTGTGGTCTCAGGAATTAACACCTATGAAATCATCATCCTGTGTCTTGATTTTTCTGCCCAGGACACAGACGACCTCTCTAGTCAACAGGTGGTCCAGCTAGAACCAGAGCAGGAAGAGAAGGGTCATCCTCTGGGGCCGGCCTCTCTCCTTCTGTCTCCTCACCAGTTATGGCTCGCTTCTGTGGGCCGAGATGGCCTACTACGGATCCGAGAAACGGCTTCCATGGTTGGAGCTTATTTTATTTTGTTCTTGTAAACGTTTAAATCCTGTTTTCATTGTCTGTGTGTAATATGATGCCATTTCTGCATCCAACAGGAGCGGTACATAGAGCTGCAATGTCATTCATGTCGCCTTGGTGGAGTTCGGAGCGTGTCCTTCTCTGTGGACAGCCAGACACTCCTCACTGCTGGCTTTAAAGATGGATCTCTTGTATGCACTAATCTCAGGTAAAACTGCAAGCACTGTCATGCTTACATAATGTGCCGCTGTGAACAGTAGAGGGAACTGTTGCTCTCAGTAGTGATGTCACTCTTATGCAGTTTGATAAGGTGTACATTAAAGAATACTTTTCCTTTCTTGGCCTTGGGCGTGAGTTATACTAGTAAATAAATACAACTGAAGTAGTGGGTTGAGGGGGATCATGACCATAATCTGCAGGAAAACAAAGATCCAATAAATGACCCACACACTGACCCCCACTGAATCAGATCCCACGTACATTCCACATCTGCCTTTGCTGCTTGCTCCTTCACGCTTTTCTTTTGAAATTTACGAACCTTTCCTTCTTTTTCCATGGCACTTCAGTACTTTTCCATTATCTTAAATCAGTGCTGTTTTAAAGTTCCAGGAATTGTATTTTACTGTGAGGCTAGGTTGAATTCACAGCAGATAACATGGCTCAGTAAATGCAGTATTTACTCCTGTTTGATTAAAATTTGCTAAAAAATACAATGCCTGGCAGTTTTATGAAATATGTTTGTGAGGTGTTGTGTGTGAGGAACAAATGAGCTTTGGGCTGAGAGCTATAAAGTAGGAAAGTCGGAAATTATAGAGACAAACTAATCTTCTGTTAGTTTGGTCTTTTCGTTGTATTTGTTGACGATAATAAAAATGTAGAATATCAGCATATTCTACTCTTCTGCTTACTGTTTATAGTCATATCATTATATCATCATTCATAGTCATATTACAATTTACTGAGAAATTCTGTTGCATCTGTATATATCTCTAATTGTGTATGTCCTGTATGTTACAGAATTAAAAGTGTGGGTGCTGGTAAGGTGAATAAAGCTATCCAGTATAGCCAGTCTATGGATCATTTCTTGAGGAACATACTTAATACGGAAAATCCCATCCTCATTGACTGGCCTGAGTGGGGCCACGGGTCTCCCGCTGGTACTAAAAAAACAGAGGAAAATCAGGTAATTAATATTCTATTATGTTTTATCAGTAAATTTGTACTGTTTAACTGAGTATAAATGTGTGGGTTATTGTTGCTTTGGAAACACCAAACTGGACACTGTAATTGCATAAACTAGACTCTGTTTATTAGGTCCACCTAACTCAAACTAATACAATTTAATGCAATACATTTATAAATGTATTTATAAACTTAAAATTTTGTATTCCCTCACTGGGACAAAATATTACGAATACTTGTCAGTACAATTCAACACAATTTAGCAGTACCACAAACTACAACCTCAAACGTTTCATAACAAAAAAAAACATTATATAACAGACAGAATAATAATATTGTCCAGCTGTACTGAACAGCAGGTTATGTTTCGTATTATAGGTGATGAACATGTGAGGTATTCAAGTAAATTTGAAGAATATATGGATAAATGTGAATTGTTTTGTATGAAACAGTTACTGATCTACTTCAGTGATAAAATATAGAATATGAACATTTTCTACTCTTAATTAAAGCACTATGGTATAAATCTGAATACTGCACAATTTAATATTGAATTAAATTAATTGTTATTTACTGCTTATGTAAAGGGATATTTAATTAATATTTTAGCAATGTGTCAAAGCAAATACTTTTATTTATTTATGCCTGTGTGGGGTTTTTTTGTGTTCTTAACCCACTGTAGGTCAGTGGTGGCGCAGAGATTGTGGATGTGACAGAGCAGGATGAGAGTTATAACAGCTTGCTGTTCGCTCCACCTTCACACCCCACCTGGCTGGAGAGCAGGCAAGAGGCGGTCAGTGACTATGTTAACTATGTGTAGATATGTGTTTTGTGTCTCTATGACGTTGCGGGTGGAGAAATACGAAAGTGCGCATTGCACCTGCGTGTGATATCTTGCTGTGTTGCTTTTGGCACAGTTTGTCTGTGCAACAGTTTGATTTATCGTCACTTATTATATAGAGAGAAAATCAACCAATCAGCAAGTGGGAAAATGCTATAAAGCAGATAAGCATTTTGTAAAAATGTTCAGTACTTTGTTACTTGACAAAGCTTCTTGATAACAACAAATTGATACAGAAGGTGTGGCAGGCTTTGAATTGTTGGTTTTATACCTCATCAACAATCAGACATGAGAAATGGGCAGAGGCACTTTGCAGCTTGCTTTTATGCTACAACATGCTACAACATTTCTAATCTCATTCATGTGTTCTGTGAGGTCTTCTGTTTAAATCGAGCTGCATCATGTTAAATGATGAAGCATATAATTATTTTTTGTTGTACAATTTAATTAATACGCTGTTTGTCATTTAGGTTTAGTAATTGTAGAAAGGTGTTGTGACATTTGCAAAGTTGACATGAGCATACGCACTTGTTCACATACTGATTCAATAATTTGTTGGAGTTGAAATCTCACTTGTTTTTAATCGGTATGTTTTAAACAGGTTCTAAAAGATGAGAATGAAAAGTACACAGAGACAAAGAAAAACCTGAGGAAAACCATCAAAGAGTTACGTGATACCGTGAGTGTTTTATTACATCTTTTTATTATATTTCAATCCTTACTTAAGAAAGTAAGGATTGAATTCATCCAGACAAACATAACGTGTATGTAAACATGTTTGGTAAGTGTTTTTTAATTCAATAAAACTTCCTGTACATATGCACAGCAGCTCACTACTCAGAGCCACACATACATATACACAATAAATTAGGGGGAAAATGTTTATCAAATTGTACTCAAATGCTAAAGAATAAAAACTTTATGTGTATTTCAGGTACTAAATACATGAATAAATAAATACTTATATAAAAACTGTAAAAACTGCATACATTAAAAAGTTATGAAGCCATGCTAATGTACACACTGAATTGAAAGTGATCCAATGGTATCACAAAGCATCAGTTTGTCTCAAGAACATTTTTAAAACTACCCCTTTATTTTCTAATTGGTTTCTAACACAAAAAATACATATTAGCTCAACAAACTAGTTACATTTGCAGTAATGTTTTTAACCGACAAGCGAAGTTAGGTGTACAGTTACAAAACAAGTCAAGAGAGGTGTTGAAATGTTGACAAAAAAGTTTATCTTACAAACAATATTATGACTGGACTGCTTTTCCGGTGCTGTCAGATCCAGGAGATGATGCGCGAAAATGAGAATGTCCCAGAAATTGAGCATCTGGAACAACACGAGTTTAACCTGGATTTTGAGGAGCAGAAGAGACTCGAGGCCATGGTGGAGCAGGAAGTTACTAGGGTAAACTACACACACACATACACAGACATGAATGCAAATAATCTTTTATTTTCTTTGGAGGTCACGAAAGGTCATGATTGCAGGTGAAACATGAAATCAAATGGGAGATTTTAGCAAAATGCTACCTCCGTGATGTCCTCAAGAGAGAATGCTGGGACTCTATGAAGGTCAAAGGCAAGGCCATTAAGGTAAGATGGCTTAAAAACAACATTTCTTATTTATCACAGTATGTTAGGATCTAAAAGGATTCTGAATCACATCTGTTGTGGCTATCCACCACAGGCCTTTCATTCTGAACATGAGGTGAAGAACTACCCTCTGAAAGAAAGGACAGAGAAAGACATGGAGGACCTTCGCAGGGTTCAGAATATGAGGAAGTTGGAAAAGGCTGCTTGCACCGTAAGCAAAACTCAGCCACAGGCCTGAAGAGTCCCTGGTTTCATTTCTGATTAACATTGCAAATAGAATCACATGTGATGAGTTAGACTGAGTTAGACGATATGTTGACAGTTAATGTGAAACAGAAAGGCAGCATGCCCAAAAAAGTTCTGCATATTTTAAAATCTGTGACAGTGCTGCTCTTCAGTATGTTGGTTTTTACTCTCTGGAAATACATTTTTTTGCAAAACCATTCAAGTCTAAACAGGTTTTACTGCTGGAAAATAATTTTATGCTTTCAATCACAGTCCTACATCTGACCTTTCGATGTTTGATGTTCAATGAACTTTTTTAAATGCTTGAATACGTGCCAGTCCACATTTCTAGATTTATGGCTGCTTGGCCAAAAGAGAGTTGTTACGATTCTTCTCTTCACTGCAATATTCTTGGGATGAAGTTTATAATTGTATGGCCTCAATGTTAATTTCACTGCTCTCATTCAAAGTATTTCCCCCTCTTGTCAACTGCAGCAGAGTAGCCTAAAGAAAAGTTCCAACACAACCAGCCCGAAGGAGGTGGAGCAGGCAGAGGAAGGCCACGAGGCACAGTGCGCCGCCTTAACGGGAAGTTTCTCTGCTCAATTAGGATATTCCAATCCTTACGTCTATGATCAGTTCAGCCTGCAAACCACAGAACAGAGGATCAACCAGATAATTCTGCTACAGGTGGGAACCTGTTGGCCTCAGCAAAAGTGTGATAATATACTTATTATACAGTACTTGTCCAAAACAGGCCCAAAACACACGCTTGATTATTTTTTAAAAATTAATAAAACAAAGAAAATGAAATAAAGATCACATACAAATAAGAATTTCTAAGAACTGACTGACGGTCATACATGGTTATTGTCATCATCATCATGAATAATGTTTTTTCTTTGCAAATGCAGGATGTGATTTATCGCATCAAGACAGCTTTCAACGCCGATTTTGAAGCCACGCACAGGCAGAAGGTGCAAGAGCTGAATCACGTAAGGGACAGGAACAGACACATCAGGGAGATCATGCTGGAGCTGGACATGAACGAGAAGCTGTGGGAGCCCAGCCTGACCAACAGCGAGTGGCCTGGAAGGCTGCTCACTGTGGACGACTCTGAGGTTACTGACTTCCTCATTAAACTTCTGAATGGTTGACAAAGTTCACATGAAGTTCAACAAACAAAGCCTACACGTTGAACCACTCCGTGGTTTGTTTTTCACCGACATGTGAAACAGTATGTGATTATAATCGTACGAGTTGCTTTTTCACAGTTCACCAGAGAGATATGCACGTTTGTCCCACTCTAGATTAAAGCAGAAAAGTACCTCAACCCAGAGCAGAAGGAGGAGGAGGAGAGGAAAAAGTTGGAAGAGCAAAGACATTTGGCTGCCAAGGTATTTGCCATAATAAATGTGTTTTTGTTTTTCAGCTGTTGTTTGCCGCTGTTTACAAATTCTTCAAATACTTCCATATACAAAAACTCCATCTATGATGATTATTGACAACAGTAAGAGTACATTTAACAGTCCTCCATCAAAATGAAATATGAATGTCTTATGTCTATGTGATATACAACATATGCAGCAAGTCATTCATTAATTAAAAGTAGTTCATTTCTGTCATATTTATGAGATGTTTGTCGTGCTATTGCAGGGGGATAATGTCAGAGAAAGGGCACTTGAAGACATGATGGATGGAGTGCTTGAAGTGAAAAAAGAGGACATCTTGAAAATGGTGGGTCCAAGTTTTACATTTTTTAAAGCATTAATACTGTAATACACTAATCCAAGATAAAGTATTTCATACATAATAATAGACATATTTCTTCCTGTGAAAAACTACTCACTTGTTTGATCTGATCATTCTAGAGACATTTTTTACACACCTGGAATCACAGATAGTCCTTAAATGTTGAAACCAAACTGATGTAAACAGCTGGTAGGAAAGCGGTCAAGGTTAAAAATCAGTGAGCTTGAATCTGTCTGCAAAGATAAATAAATGTAAATGATGCGACAATTAGTTCATTAATCAATTTGTCAATTGACAGAAATTATTTTGTGAGCTTGTTTTTCAAGCACGCATGATTAACTTAATAACAGTTTGGTTTTGGACTGTTGTTGGAATAAAACAGGACATTTGAATACCTCGCCTTGCGCTGTGGGACAATATAATAATATCATGAACATTTTACATTTTATGGAACAAGCAAGGAATCTTTTAATTGAGACAATAATCAGATTCATTGATAATGAAAATAATCATTCGTTGCAGCCCTAAAAGTAGGTTTTGGATTTGGATTAATTCTCATTATTAGACAACATCTTTTTTAATGTCTGGGAGAGAAAGAGAGAAAAAAGAGCAGAAGAAAACCCTTCCCTACCTCCCGCAGTCATTTCTTATGACATACATAGAACACTACATCTCACTGCAGCCCAAACTACTTACACAGAAAAACATTCATTCTCTCCCTTTAGAAAAATTATGTCTTTTTTAACTTGAATTCTTTTCTGAGCAGTGTTAGTTGAATTAGACAAGTCAGCATGAAGGGCACATAGTTTCTATTGAATTGACTCCACAGGAAATTCCTCCGCCTGAGTTTGTTCTGACCAAACCTGACATGCACTGGAGTGAGGAGGAGAAAAAAGTCTATAAAGAGTATGAAAAGAAAACCAAAGACCTGAGCGAGGAGAAAGAGAAATACAAAAAGGTATTACCGTTTAATACATTCACAGCACTTTTTTGCTATGATAAGACTTAAACTTAATGTCTGATCAGTGATCAATACATAACACCTGTGAACTCTGTATTGCAGTCCCTGGAAACTGAAATGAAAAAACTGCAGGCATCCACCAAAGATGCGACGGAAAGGTTTGATGAAACTTTGACAAAGCTGTTTGAGAAGAAAGTGAAATGTGAAATGGCTATATATCAGGTGAGCCAACACACACATGGACACACTCATAACACGGACACATGACGTTGATCTTTCTCATTGTGGTTTTCTCTTTCAGATAATTATATCTTGTGTATGTGACATTGTTTTTTTAAAATATATTTTACAGGAAGAGCTCAAGATTACATATCTTGTCTATTCAGTCCTCATAGAAGAAGAGATGAGAAATCATGACCTGGAGCTCAAGCTCAAACTTGAAAAAACGTTGGCATACAAGGTCAGAAAACTTGCACACAGTAACGCTAAAGGAATTTATGACCGCCAGCTTCAGATTCTGATATTTGTGAGACACCTGAGTGAATAGCCGTGGTGTTCTTCCAAATTCTAACATCACATTTTCACATCGCTCAGGCGTGTTTTGCAAGAGCTAACCTGTGCGGTACCCTAATCTGTTTAAGCTTAATTTCCGTGCCCACATGCTGCTGCATCATATGGACCTGTGTTTCTCTAACAGGATAAAATTGGGGAGGAGTTGAAGAGACACGAAGAAGAAATGGAATTATTTCACGAGACCTATGAAAGCATCATAGCTGAGGACAAAGTAAGCAAGGGTGTAAATACTGAGATCAATTTGACTGTAAGTGAGTTTGCACATACATAATATCCATCAATGTCACCCCAGGTTCTTGACAAAGAATTCAGGAAGGAGTTCTTTGACGTACCAAGCCACGTGGTTGATCACCTATATAAGTTATTCAAGCGTAGACCCAGGTGTGTAATACTCACCATTTAACTACAAAGATGATACCTAATTCTTTTGTGCAGCCTCATAGCTTTATATGTAGAAAGTTGCTTGATTTAAAATCCACATTATACATTGTAAATTATTTAATAGTTACTGCACACACTCTTTTATGCCTCAGGGTTCAAAAGATAAGGACCCAGACTGACAACAACCCCAGCCTGTTTAAAGAGCAGCGTCTGTGTGGTTCTCTGGCTCCTGACACACTTGGCAAAATGCTGAAGGCCATGGAGGAGCTGGACGCTCCGGAGAATACACCAGAAGGCTTGAACCCAGCGATCTGGGAGAGGTTTTGTGTTGTCCGCAGAACTAAAGTGGAGAGTGAGCAAAAGGTAAAATTAGGACGTGGAGCGGTCAAAGAGTGGAAAAACTGATAAACATTGCTTCAATGTATTGCTACTGAAATACGTACAGAGCCTTTCCACTACACATATGCAATTAGCAATTACCATTTTATAGGCTGTTTACAATCTTAAATCTTTCTCCTTTATAATCAACAAGGCCTATCAACTATACCATTGGATTTTTTAAATACCACTATAGTATTTTCTCAGTCCAGCTCAGCTTTTAAACAGATTTGGGAAACTTTACAAAATGCGTTGCTGTCCACTCACTGTTTGGGACAACTTTTGCAGGTAAAATTAAAAGCTTTGACTCTTGCTGAGATGCAGGCGTTCCTGCAGAAGAGGAGAGATGAAGATAAGGCTGTTCAACAGGAAATTAAAAATCTCTCTGATGAACTTGAAAGGTGCGACAATGTGATGTTACATGCAACATTTTTATTTGTCAGTTGACCTGGGTAAACAGTGAGGATGACCTGAGAGAATGGCACTCAAACCACAAGTCATAAATTTGAGAATGTGTCTCATTCTCTGTAACTTGTAACAATAAGAAAGGTAAAAGTAAATATAACTCATTATTTTGCTCTATGCAATGATGTAAGAACGATTGTCTTGTTCTTTTTTTGTTGTCCTGGTCCCTCCTAGTCTGCATAAGGAGAAGAACCGTTTCCTGACGGACATCATGGTCCAGGTTCTACTCAAACAAGGCCAGGTGGAGGTGTCTACCGCAGACCTGACTGCTGACTACACTGACTCTGTACTTCACCACAGGAATGTGGTGGAGGACCTCAACAGTGCCATCAGGGTCAGCTGGACACTCAGACACTGTTATTGCAAAACGTAGTTTCTTGAAATCAAGTACATATGATGAATATGTATATACAAGGAAACACAAGAGATCAAAATTGCATATACACTTTGTACTTTTAACTACAATGTAAATACAACACTAACAAATGATTTTTGGTTTGATAAAAAGGTGCTAGAAAGAGTCAAATTCAAGTGGTGGTCAGATACATCGGTTGTGAAGATGTCTGTGTCTGTCAAATGATTATTATCTGTATGATCAGACACTTGCAGAGCAGAAGATAGCCGCCATGGTGGAGTGCAAAGACTTCCGGAAGGGCATCATCCAGCTGCAATGGGAGCACAAGATGATGGGGATGCAGATAGAGGACCTCAACAGTAGGATGAGGGACATCCAAATGTTACGACTGTCTGAGGACCAACAGGAAGTGAGCATTATCGGGATACTAAAACATCCTAATACTGCTTTTTTGTTGCTTTTAGCAGGGATTGTTTATTCTTTTACACACATAACAGTTAGTAAGTGTATAACAAGTTTTCAAAAGGTTCAGCATCTGCTTGAAATGAAATCTCTGCATATGGGGTGAAACTTTATCCCTGTTAAGATTTCTGGCCAAACCTCAGTCGGTGATATCAAGGCAGGTATTTTGGTTTTGGCAACATCTGATGTTTTGTGAACAGAAAATTGTTACCATCCCCGAGTAGAGATGGATGATCTTTTGTTACCACAGACACACACCCTATTCATGGAAGCTCTCCGACCTATTTTTGTCTTCTTTTTTGAATATTTTAAAAGTGTTACCCAATAGGTGGGGTATTTTCTATACTATGCTTTCTTTATTGTTGTTTTAACATCTCAGCCATGTTTGTGCAATTATTCTAGGCATTTCTAGAAAAACAGAAAATCTCCTTTGCTTCATTTGGCAGCAAACGTCAATCTCAGGCGTGAACAGGCAATTTAATTAAATACAGACCATGAAACTTGACTGGAAGATGCTTTGCTACTGGTTGCAATTCATTAACCCGAATACACATTATAAAGACATTTTGTGAGTTAGTAATATAATAAATAACAGGGAGGTGGTGGTTGTGCAATGAAAAAATACATAAAAATGAAATGAGTCATCCATCATCTTATTTTCAACAAGTTGATGAGCATGGCACAAACAAAACATGTTTCCAGGCCTGAATGCCAGTATCCTCTGGCAAAAAGTTCCAGGTAGCGCTGCCGAGGTGTGGCATGCAGCTTCCTGTCATTGTTAGGCCCCCGAAACCATGAGAGAGAAAAACATTCAAATATAAACAAATCCACTCTGAGTGATCCTCAACATTTTATGATGAAGCATTTTTTGCCACAATTATTGGGAGATTTTTACTCAAAAGAGCAAGAGAAACCCCTGTTGAGACACTTTTTACGTTGCCGCTCGCTGTTTTTTCTTTTTTCTTTCCAGTATCTCAACAAGACAGATCGAGACAGTCGTGTGTCCAAGCAAGTGTCCATTCTGGAGAAAACTATAGCTTTCCAGGAAAAGGTAACAGAAAAGTAACAATGTGAACTCATAAATCAAATTGTAAATGTTAAGTTAATACTGATATTATTCTTTTTTCAGACCCATCAACAGAGTGTGCAGCATCGCATAAAAAAGATTGAACAGCTTAAGAGACAGGCAGCAATGAAAGCTGGGAAGAATTCAGATGTAGAGCAGCAGCTACCTGATATTCAGGTGACTGTGGCAGAGAGGAGACATATCTACGAAGCAGGTAGGTAATAAAAAAAGCACAATTTCAGCTCAAAATGAAACACATTAAAGGGAGCCCATTCAGACTGATAATGAGGCCTGTTTTGTGTTTAGCTTTAGAAGAACATCAGGCAGCTAAAACAGAGGAGCGCTACCAGGAAATTGTTCAGAGGAAGAACTTGGAGGACTTTGCCAGAGCACAGGCGGAGAATCTGGCCTTCCTCTGGGCAGAACTCGAGCACCTGAGGATGAAAAACTTTCCATCGCTTGACCAGCTGACACACAACTGAGCAAAGCTTTTTCTTCAACAGATAACACCATTTTATTTATACTTCTCTTAGCAAGTAAACATGAAACATGAAACGTACAACTTCAGCTGTGAATGAAAATGGTATAGCAGCAAAAAATAAAACAATTGGGTAACTCAGGATATTTGTAAATGTTCCTCTGGAGGATGTTTGTCTGCTAGTGACACAAACAATGTGTGTGTTTTAAAGCATAATCATTAGGCAGTGAAGTCCTCCTCTGTGCGGTCAAAGTGCAGAATGCCATCATCCAGACCAAAGAGGTCAATAAGCCCTGACAGGCTGGCCTTTCCTCCGTCTATGGGGACATCTGACTGGAGCTCATACAGAGCAGCCTGAGCACAACTTCGCCACTTGTCAATCAAGCTTTGGAGCTGTGTTAAATCATTCTAGGGAGAGAGAGGAAATGGCCGCTTTCAGTCAAGTTAAGCAAAACAAATCCCATTACATTCATGTTTGGAGCGACGCATACAATTTAAAGGTAACCAGATACCTTGCTTCTGTACATTTTAACCATCCTGAGTCTGCGCAGTTTCTCCGTCTTGTCTTTCACCTCCTTCCTCAGTTGGTCTCGTCGCTGTGCAAAGTCTGTTGAAGGAGGATCGGGACTGGGTCCAGAAAACCTTTCACTCCCTGATCTCGCTTGATTTCTTTTTACATCAACATCGGGCACGATCAGTGCAGGGTTATTAACTGCCTCCCGGGACTCTGCTGAAACTTGTTGGCCATCCACCTCCTCATCAACACAAAGGCGTTTGGCCACAGAGAAGGGCGAGGTGAAGGAGCGCCTTGATCTCTTCAGCCTCTCCTTCAGTGAGGAACTCAGCTTCCGAAAATGCTGCGGATATGACAGTGAATGAATTACAGGGCACACAGTGTCTCCATAGGAACACGAGTAAATGTTAGATTATATTTAATCAATTTTAACATTTTACCCGGCTAGGTAAAAGGCAGCCAACATTACAGTACGTTAACCTGTCAGTTAACAAAGTGCACTTCCACTTACCTTTTCCTCTTTGTATTCACAGGGGCTGGACCCCACTGAATTACAGGGTGAAGAATACACTGATTTTAATTTGTTTGCTTTAGGAGTGATCTCCATCGGTGAAGCTTACTTTGACTCATGTGAACTAAAGTTAACGTTGTTATTGCTGTGGATGCAGTAACGTCACCAAGTTAGCCTAAAGAGTAAGTTAACTTATCAGCTAAAATTTGTCACATAGTGTTAGCCTCAACAAACACGAACACTTAACCACGTAATAGCTAACGCTTTTCCAACAACTACCGAACAGATAATTCACAAAACGCTGACTAAAATACAACGTTAAAACTGTGGAGAGAGATTTTTTCTGTATTTCCTTATTTTTGCGCTCAAGAAAACCTCCACAGCCAGCGATTGGACAGAATTTTATGACGTGTTGCCGAGGAGGATCTTGGGCGCTGTAGTTGTTGCCTTTTTGCGTTAAGGTACAAACCACAACTCAATATTTCCATGTTATTCATACCTAAAACCCACACAAGGCCACACCATCTCTCTCTCTCTGTGTGTGTGTGTGTGTGTGTGTGTGTGTGTGTGTGTGTGTGTGTGTGTGTTGTGTGTGTGTGTGTATAAAAAGACTTTAGTGGTGCTTGTGATTTCTGAACCTTTTACAAACAGCTTTATTGCCAAGTAGTTTTTACACATAGTCATTTGCTTTTTGCAACACATGAGTAAAATATATTGGTAATAATAATAAAAAATAAAGTCCGTTTTAGATAAGATTATTGGAGTGGGATTAAAAGAAGACATAATTATCCAACTGGATTATTTCACAAAATAAAGTGCTCAAAGGAAGTAAAAAGCAAAACTGGTTGAGTGTTGGAGCTGTGTTACTTGGTTGCCCATGTTACCAGGGTCGAGTCATGTTGTGATTCAGCTCTTCTCATCAGTTGATTCATCTCTATTAAAGGATTTATTTAACACTCCTCCAAGGTACATGCTGATGTATTTGTCATATGTTCAACATTGTTTTGAGGCTTGCTGATATATTTTTTAAATTGTGTTTTTCTGTAGCCGGGAGGAGAAAGCTTTTAATTAAAACGTGATCTTGCCTGGACTTGAACACCAGTACTTGGCAGTCAGACATCACACACCCCTGGGAAGAGGGATTTTTAACATTTTATATGGATGAATTTTGCAGGGCTGAGGGTTGGAGATAATTACTACGTGTGAGTCAGGAGACTGTTTTTCTGTGCTTATTTTCAAAAACTTTTGAACATGAACTGCTTTCCTTTTCCTCAGAAATATACATGAAGTAACTATTGCAGTGGTGTGAGTCTATATCTAGAGGCCGTGTGAGAGACTGAGAGAGGATGCCAGCACTTTCAGCAAATGCATGTGTGTACGCTGGGCACTCATAAATATGGCCTCATGTCATTTTGCTCAGGTTATCTTTTCCTCTGCAGTACTAGGAAGAGGTCTTAAATTAAGTTTTAATCACAATGGATTCTTGACATGAACTCTTCCTATGGAATCCAATTTCTAGAGGAGGAGATGTAATTGTCCTGTGTACCGAGACAGACTGCAGTGGTGTCGCTTGATTGTGTTTGATTGTGTCTGAAAGTGGTGTTTTGTAATTTGGGTTAACAGGGTGTTTTGATTTCCGGTTGCTATTCTGTGTTATCTGTGTTGGAAAAGTCCCTTTTATGTGGTGCCAATGTAAACGAACACTTTGTTTTCTTCCAGGTTTACGTAACATCAGCTTTCTAGATGGCAACATACTAAAGATCTACAGTTTGACACATGTATGGCCCATCTACAAGGCACGGCCACAAAATGACCTTATAATGCATAAAATCTGAGTAATGTAAAGAGCTTTCAAAATGGCCCATTGATTATTGTGCTACTTGGATGATTGTCGTTATTGCATTCTTCATTTCTGAACATCCCTCTGAATTAGAGATGTGTTTCTTTCATGGTCAGTGTGAGTGAAGAGTGAAGTAATTATAACACACTGTGTGTTGACTACGTAAATCAAAACTCACATTAAAAATAATTGTCTTCTCTCAGTGTCTGTTAAGCTCTCAGTCCACTTTTATGTGTTATTTTCTTCATACGGTGAGTATATCATTAATGTTCTTCGAACAAATGATCAATTTCTGATCATTTTTTTGCCAGTCGACAAAAAATTGTTTCAGCTCAAGTTTTCTACTTGACTATTATAAGAATCTGAATCAGCTTCATTGGGCCAGCATGTGTACACAAACAAGGAATCTGACTCTGGTTTTAAGTTGCTCCCCATGTACTTCCACACCACTCCAAATTACAGGAAGACAGAAATAGACAGCTATAAAAAACAAAAACAAGGACTAACTAAGCTGAAGACAGATAGGTAAAAAATAAAGATAACTCAACATAGACAGGAGTGGTGATGATGCAGTGGATAAGAAACATCTTTGGTGTGAGAAACCTGGGTTCAATTCCCCAGCATGACTCATCCACCGATGTGTCCCTGACACTAGTTGCTCCAGAGGCGTGTGACCTCTGACATACTTAGCAATTGTAAGTCGCTTTGGATGAAAGTGTCAACTAAATGAATAAATGTAATGTAGAACTATTAAACACAAGTAGCTGAGTGAGAGTTTAAAAAAGAACAATATCAACTGAAGAGCGGGTTAACAATAAACTGTTAACGTCCTCACAAAAATTTCCCTGGATCAATTTCTCCAAGCCACGTATCCAGGTAAATAAACACAATAAAATTCAGCAAAGGTCTGCAGCTGCCTCTCCTTTGTCCGACCACACACAAAGAGCTCCACTGCTGGAATTCAATCTCCGCTGTTCTTTCTGAGGAGAGATTTTTTACCAGAGAGGTTTACCAACTTAACTTAGAACAAAGTATCACATCCATGAAAAGATGAACCTCATGCTTTGTCTCTTTAAAAATGCCAAAATGTCAGTTCAAAGGCGAACCAGTCTGTTGAGTTTTATGCATTATTTATAGTTAACAATAAACAAGTGCTGCCTGACTGGAGGGAAATGATGCCTGCAGAAGATTTCAGCAGACCCTGTGATAAAGCTTCCTTCATAACCCACAGAAACAACATATCTATTCCAACATTTCTTGTAATGTAGCACAGTGTGCGATGTTCTCTGATTTACCTGAGGATAACTGGTGGTTTCTTTATAACACCCTACTGTCATTTTCACAGTGAATCATTAATGTGTCACATTATCTTTATAAACCTCGAATGAGTATGTTCTTTGCTATGTGATGCACGTCCCTGGAACTTCACTGTAGACCTAATTTGGTCACCTTTGAAAACTGCTGCCCCCTTGTTCCAGAGAAATAATCTGGCAGGCTGTTGTCCAAAAAGGCTGCACAAGCCATTCGGCTCCTTTTTTATTTTTTCACCTCCCTGGAATCTGTTGTTATAAACCAGCCCCTTTCCGTTGGATATGGCATTATACAAGCTTGCACATAGATGTGAGTGGAGCAGCTCCTCCTCCGCTACACTGTCCTTGGGGCCATTAGTTTTCCATCATTTGAGCAGATTGGAGTCATGCTCGCTGTGAGTCATGCAGGGTGGGTGGATGTCTACACAGGGTGTGGTGGGTGAGGGATCCCACTGGCAGCCCGCTAGCGCCAGTGGAGGAATAAAGCATCCAATTTGGCTCAAAATTGCAGAAATGCAAATGAATGGATAGAGAAGTTTTATTATGATTATGCAGTTAAAAACAGCTCTATGGATTTGGTGCTGGTGGCGAATACTGCCTCTGCCTCTTCCTCAGATTATCAGCAGTGTCATATGAAAAGTATCAAATTCCTAATTGAGACAGGAAAACAGACATGGATCCTTTAACAGCTGCACAAACATACCCAACAGCCTTTTGTGCAAAGACCTGCAAGTCGGTTAAAAGAATATACTTTGACAAGTATATTGAGACTTGCATGATGCGTTTTGCCTTAAAAAAGCGTTTGCATATGTGGTAAAATGCTGTTTGGTTATGTAATAACACAGTGGCTGAAGCCATATAATGTTCTGTTTCGACTTCCAATGTGCGCACCAGATGTGTTCCAGCTGCAACAGCATGGTTTTGCTACACACAATAGATTAGCAGACACTGAGAATGCTGCACTCCTACAGTCCAAAAAAAAAAAGAAAAGAAAAGACCCCACCTCCCAAATCACTCCTTTCTACCACCCCTCACCCCACCCCACCAAAAAACTTCGCCAGTTTTCAAAAAGTGGTGAGGTAAAGCAGAAGCAGCAGCAGGAGGAGTTCATCACGTTTCTTTTTTCACAGTCGACTGTCTGTCTCTGCAGAGGTGAGACTGGCAAGTTAATTGGTTCCCTCAGGCGCTGTTTTTTTCAACTTCTGTTTAAAATCCAGCTTTTCGTGCCGTCTACTACACCTGCCTGCCAAAGCGCCAGTGCTGATGGGCGCGGCTGGGACCGGTGCCCAAATCAGTGTTTTGACTTGCCTGGGAAAGTTGAGCGAAAAAGACACAAAAGGAGCGAGGACTTTGAGAACATCCCACCGCGGCGCGTCAACTTCATATAAACACATTATACTCCTCCCGTGGATCACTCGGTCCATCTTGAGAGGAGTCGGGATTTGATTGATTGTTGCTGAAGTTGGCTGAAGGTATGGATTTTTAACAACATAGCTGGAATAACCAGGAGACTTGTTGTTTGTATGCTGGATGGTGCGGTGTGTATCTTCCCACCTGGCTGTTGCATCTCTGCACTAACAACTGTACTCTGGGAGTTTGGTGATGGTCTGTCAAGCTGTTTTTTGGGGCTATTATAGTTTGGATTTGTTGGCTTTGTAGGATGGAAGCTTGCAAAGTCCTCTATATTCCTATTAAAAAAATACAAGTACTTCTGAACTTGTCTCTAAAACCCAGTAGCGTTTTTGGGGATCACTTTCCATCTGGTGATATCTATAAAATTAGTCTGTTATAGTGATCTCAGGATAGTTTTACATGTTCTTTTGCTGTGCTATTTACATCCCTCTAAATATAAGACAGGACCTGGCCTTTCATAGTGGCTGTTCAGATCAGTTACTGGATATAACAGAGAGATTTTACAAGCTGTAATAAAAAGAAGAAGTAGATGTAGGTTGTTGAGAGAGGCTGTTTGTTTAATGGACTTTCACTTATATTGTAGGCTACTTTAGTCTGAGCTTAAAGTGGAAAAACATTAATGATTGCAGATTTTGATCTCAGTAACCTAGGCTATAAGGAATTAGGGTATTTCACCTTTAAAAATGCTGTATCTGTAAAACTGTTAAATCAAAGTGTGCAGTAAACCAAGCATATGCTGTTAAATGTCCTTGTGTGGCAGGGCGTGGTGAGAAGATGCCTTGTCAGAGCTGTGCAGTGATCCACTGGCCTCTTTTGTCCTTTTGTTAGTTTGGTCTTCAAAGGCACAAAGTGAATACGTCTATTGAGATCTACAGATGATGCATTATGGCTTCTGCCTTTCTCACCATTCAGATGAGATTTAATTGTCTGGAAAGTTACTTGTTTTTAAACACAGTATAGTTGATGTCTTATATACCTGATCTATCTTGGGCCTAATTCCTGTCTCAAGATCATTAAAGCAGGAAATTGTATCTGTTAGATTGTGGCTTTTAAAATATGATCATGAGACGTGATGAGATGTGATGACATTTTCCTCTCTTCTGTAGCATGAAATTTCAAATTGATGCAGTAAACATCTGATACAAGCGGCCTGGTCTTTAGCCCAAATCATTCCTGGCATAACCGTTTGACATTTTCCCATCAAGTGTTTGCTAATATGCTGCCTAACCGCAGTTACAAGTCAAGGAATAAACAGACCTTTAACAACAGCTGGCACAGTATCTATGCATGACCATGGTCAACATTTTTTCATCACCAGATATGATGGGATGGACGAGTTAACAAGACAGATGGACATCTCAGGAGGCTTGTCAGAAGAAAAGGGTGAGACTATTGATTTTTTATGAAGTTTTGAAGCTGCCAAAGACAAAGTAACCATCAAAAACACGAGTTAAAGGGCTGAAACATTAGCCCACTAAGCCAGTGCTGGCCGCGCATACGCAGCGGAGATGAATTTGATTCTCAAATATTGTGCGTAAAGCATTAAAATCTCAGCAAAAACATGGCTTTTCAAAAAAATCCCATTTCCACAGACCTCATTGTGGCAAAATATAAAAATATAATCTTTCATTTCAAAGCTTAACGACAGATTGGCTAAGTGTCTGCTTTTAAAGACCCAGAAATACTTGTGCGCTTTTGCCTCTCTGTTTTGGGGGGGTTTACTAACACTAAGATCTTGGCATGCCTTCACTGGTCTCAGGTTTCTATTTCTGTTCCTCTCTGTCGGGGCTCAGGGTGTAAGTCATCCTTCGGGTTTTCCTCCAGTAGTCATAACTGAGCAGCTCATCTTTTGATGGCGAGGTCAAGAGACGCCTGATAATATATTTGACGCCAACCTAGCCGTCTTGTTGTCCCCTCATTCTTCTCTTGTTTTATATGTCACTTCTAAAAGAAAGTTAGTAAGTTATGTAACACTTTTTAAATGAGTTGTTCCAGAAGAGAGAAAAGAAAGTGAGAAAGTCAGGTTTGACACAACACACAAAGTTCAGGCAAGACTAAAAAAAGCCTTTTAAGCACTGATTTGGCTTCTGTGAGACCTTTTTGGAGGCTGTTCCAAAGTCAAGGAGCAACGGCAGCAAAAGCTTGATCACCTTTAGTTTTTAGCCTTGACCCTGAAACAAACAAAATTCTCTAAAAGGTTAAAGTAGGAGGAGGAGGAGGAGGAGCAAGGAGAAAGTATGAAGTGGAAACGGAATTTGCATTATCTATAACTAACTTCAGTAAACCTCAGCAGGCTGCGGCTGGAAAACAAGATGCCTCCTAGTGGAAGAAGCAGGTTATTAGTATTAATTATCTGTTCATTATAGCCATTACATGATTTACACTTAATTTAAAATTTATTTATCCAGCAAAGCATTTATCTGCCTCTAAAGAAACCGATTTGGGGAGACAGTTTTTGATTTAAGTGATAACATAAAAGAGTTCACAGCACAATTATCAAAGAGGAAGATCAAAGTTGAGGTGGAAGGTTTATTAGTAACCTTGGAAATAGTAGTTTGACCAAAAAACAAACAAAACATCCAACAACAAACATCAAGCACAAAGGTCCACTTACTGGATGGTTTCTAGGGCATTGATTGAGACTGTATTATTCTGTACTTCACGACAACAACTATATCATCTCCATGACAAATGAGTAAACTACATCTGCATATATAAATAAAGGCATTGAGATCTTGCTGAGAGCTGCTAGAGGAAGATAAACACCAACTTGGGAACCCAAACAGTGTTCTTATCAATGGTTTATATTTATATATATATATATATATATATATATATGTATATATATAGTATATATATAAAGCACTATTTAATTATTTGTTATCCATTAATAAAACCATTAGTTATTGCTGACAAACCCTTTAGAAAGTGGTGCTGAATTCTTTTACTACTGCACCATATCGGTGGTAAATCCATCCAGTCCAACACCAAGTGACATTTATACAACTCTGGAGGTGTAAAAGTCATCACCATGTCAGTCCCTCAACACCTGCCAAGTGGGATTAACATATAAAGGTTTGAATAACATGTAGCTCCCAGGATGATAATTCTCTTTCTTTTTTTCCTGCCATCAGTTGTGACCGAATCAGTAACCTCCACGACCAGACTGACTTCTCTACCACCAAGTGAGTGTCTCTTTCATCCAGTCATGCCTTCTTTAATTATTGTCACTAAACTAAAAGCATAATGCAGTAATTATAGCTGAGCCGTTCTAAAGGAAGTACCCGATGAGTAACAGCTTCTCCTTGTTTTGCTGTGTGTCTTCTTGTTGCTAGAGGGAACCAGCGGATCAAATCACAGGAATATGTCCAGCAGTCCTGGAGGGCTGGGCTTGGAGAAGAATGTCTTAACCCAGAACAGCAGTGGAACTTATTTCTCTTCATGTGAGAGCAAATTTCCACTCATGATCCAAAATTGGGAAGTTGTGGCCGTGTGTTCGGACAAGTTATGAGATGCTGCACTTTATATTTTTAACGCTCATTTTGATTTCTGGGCTTGTGAATCATTACATTTTTCACTTGCAGTTTTTAGAAACTTCCAGGCAGTGATGGAGAAAGTATTCATATATTTTACACAAGTAATGTAGCAATACTCCATGACAAGTAAAAATCCTGCATTGAAAATGTTACTAAAGTAAAACTGCCTAAGTGATGTCAACAAAATGTACTTTTAGTATTGTAAGTAAAAGTACTCAATGCAGAGAATAGCCCTATACTCTCTGCATTGACTATTAGATTATTGTGCACAGCATACCTGTATACAATTAGAGCTGACACAATTAATTGATTAATCAGTTAGCACATTGATAGAAAAATAATTGAGAAACAATTTCCATGATTGGTTAGTTTTCAAACCCAACTATTGATCAATTGATTAACTGAGAAAAAGGGTAATAAAAAATCATTAATCGCAGTCCTATATAAAATAGGAGCGTAGCTACAGTAATCATTTTTTTTACATTTTCCTGATAACACACATACTTTTTCTTAAGTAGCATGTTTCAGGACACTTACATATAAGGAAGTATTTTTACAGTGTGGTATTTAACTTAAGTAAAGGATCTGAATACTTCCTCCATCACTGCCCATAGCTTCCTGTAATTTGATAAAAAAGGACCATATGTAACCATAAATTCGTCTGAATGTCAGCTTAACGTGCAAAAATCTTAAATTTGTCTGAAGGTAGACCCAAACATAAAGTTCAAGAGTAAAGTGTCCAATGATAAATCAACATTTACTTATGTTTTAATGGATTGTTTTTTACTGTCATTAAGATTCCAAATCAGTGAATGTTTATAAACCCAATACATCTAATTAAACATGAATACCTGTCTATAATCGTAGTGCAATAAAAAGTTTCCCTCTGGTGTGTAGGAAGAGTGTGGAAATGCCTTGCTTGTGTAAGGTATAAGTAGCTCAAATTTGTACTTGAGTAAAAGTAGTTCCACTACTGCTTGTAGGTCATATTTGTGTTTGTGCATTTGCCCTGTGGAGAGGAAATCCAAAATAACTTTAATGCATAATCCTCCAGCCTCTGTAGGTGTGAACACCAGCAGCTACAGCTCCTCCTCAGGGGTTTACCTCGGAGGAGACTCCTCTGGAGGAGGTGATGGCGGGGGGACCTATATAGACGGAGAAGGGTACGGAAGTGGAGGAGGAGGAGGGGGAGGAGGAGGCAGAGTCGGCGGCAGTTATCTTGTGAGCTCGGTGTCAAAAGTCAGGTCCAGCTCGTCGGGTGGTGCCAGAAGAGCTCAGACTGCTGGCTCGTCAGGAGGCCTGTCACCAGGTTTCCGGGAGAGGAAGAACATATCCAGCCGCTCAGGAGGATATGATGGTGAGATCCTGTTAATAAAAACTAGCGCTGCACAGTTGGCATCAGTGGTGTCTGAAACAGAAGCTTGCAAAAGTGAAGGAAATGTTAGTCCACAAGGGTGCCGTCAATGTTTCTGCTGCTTGTGTTTTCTTCCAGGGAGCTCCAGTGCTAATTCCTCCCCTGAATTTACACGCAAAGATTACGGAAACTATTGTAAGTTAGACTGACATCTGTACGGCATTATATACTTTCTGATTACACAATATTCTTCCAGCTTTAACCCGTATTGTGTGTGTTTGTTTCTTTTCAGGCTCCAGCACCACAAGAGGGAGGAGCGAAAGTAGAGGTATTTAGTTTTCCCTCCTCTTCCCTTCATTATTTCGGGCACCATCTGACTCTGAATTGTCCCGGCTTTATTTTTTATTAAATCAGAATTCCTTTGTCCATTGTGTGTTGTAATTTTTTTCCAGAGAGCGAGATCAGAGCCAGATTACAAAGTGCCTCCCCCACCGCCTGCAGATGTAAGACCACTTGAGACACATTGATCCATTTGCTGCTGGTTGTGCAATTCCTCATAAAGCAACAAAGCATCTTTATTTGAGCGTCTTCATTCAAAGAACCACTTGGATAGGAAAATATCTTTTACTGCAGGGTTGCTTTGAAGCAGCATATTTTTTGAATTACACTGCTGTCAAATGCTTTGGCTCAGCATTCAGTATATCACGCATAGGACACTCCTCCTCTTGCACCTCTCACATGCATGTTGACCTCCATGAAGATTTCAATTAGTAACACATGTGCCGTTCCCCCCAGACAGCAGGTATGCTTAAAGTCCACCAGCAAAAAGAAAAGAATGAGATTTAAACAATGAGGATCACGGGTTTGTTTGTATCATGTTCATGTTAAGGGGCTGATTTGTGGTGGCAACAATGGCACACATGAGTCACTGTGTGTTGTTTGAAGCAAAACAGTGGAGTCTTGAGTTTTTCAGATGCTGATCGCTCCCCCTGCTGATTAAAGTGAATAACTGCTATTATTTAAGCCACATTTTTTAACAGTTAGTCATTCTGTGCCACCTTAACCCAACCTCAACTCCCAAATTGTGTCTCAGCCGTTTAATAAGTGGTGGAAGAAGTATTTAGTACTTTTACTTTGAAGTAGAAACAGCAATCTGAAGTGAAATGCAATTATGTACTTTTACTCAAGCATGCTCTTAAGTACAATTTTGAAGTACTTGTACTTTATACTTCCAGTTCACTACATTTCAGGGGGGAAATATTTTAGGCTACTTTTTAAACCCACTACGTTTACTTGACAGGTGATAGTTTACAAAATTACATAGTAATTATTATAAATAGTTCCACTTCAACCAGCAATAATATTATGAGTAATGCAACAGTAATAATAATCCATTATTCAAAAATAACTCTCTGACTGGAGCCATTGTACCCTGTACCGTTATACTTGCTGCTAATGTACTTCTACATAAAATTCTATGTGGAGGACATTTAATATCATTTATAGTGTTCTACTGCCACTTTTACTTAAAGAACTTAAATACTTTTAACACTCTTTTGACATGGATGAAAAAACTCAAGGGAAAATCCTGCATTCAAACATTTTACTCAAGTAAAAGAACATAAGTGCCTCCTGGTGCAATTCCTTAAACCTAACAGGAAGTCGGACATTTTGGATTTAATAGTAATTTATGGCAATTTATATGTTCCGTACTCCGTAACTCCTCCAAGATAATCAATCCGATCAACTTCAGATTTTTTCTGTCTAGTTCAGTCAGTTTTTCTACATAACAAAATTAAGCAGTAGCTAAATCCAATAATGGTGGAGGGGAAAATCTCATTAACTGCCATCTCAGCTTTGGACGAGTGACTTTCATGTGATATGCTGTTCTTAAGCAACCTTTAATCCCATCCTTTACCATCTTTATTTCCCATCCTTATTGATTTAAATATAAATTGTGATGGAAATTCTTGTGAGGGAGTTAACTCTTATTGAAGAAGAAGTTTTCAGGAAACTCAAGATGTGTCACACAGCATTTATTGTAGCTCGGCCGAGGCGACACTGGCATCAGCAGCATGTGAGAACACAGTGTAATGCCAAATCAGATTGGAAGATTGTCTCTTGGTCCACAATATAATTCCCTTTGCCATTCCATAGACTCTATATCTCATACAAGGTCAATTCTTTACTGGTTCTCAAATATGTGTAGCCATCTTACTGAAAGCTTGACCCAAATGCATTACCTTAATCAGCTGGAGGTCACATGTATTGCATTCTAAGAGAAAATAGTTAGTCTGTAAACATCTAAGTTTGAACACGAACCCCAAACACAGTGTATCTCCTAGCTTCGGCTCCTCCTCAGTGCAGCTGTCTTGTTCACATAGAGTGGCTGTAGCTACTTCCAGGGAGGCAGAGGTCATTTTACTTCTAGATCTGCCAATGACCCTGTGTGTGACATGTATGTGACCCATACCTCACCTGTTACCCACAAAAGGAAAATTCCCTTACATAGACATTAATAGTACGCGGACAGACATACACTAAGCACAAAAGAGATGCATTTAATTCCTATAAATTATACAAACTGTAAATAGTCAAAATTAACTTTATATTATTAATATTATTAAGTAATCTTTATTAAAATGAACAAGAAAGCTGAAAGAACACATTTGATTGGTAGATTTCCCCCCTTAATACCCTGAGCATTAGCCAAATGCAGACTGCATCATCTGTATTATTAGGCATTATGCAGTTTCTGTGGCATTGTTTTTTTATGGGATAAAACAAAAAAAGGAAGTCATTACAAACTTTCAATCTTTTAACCCCCCATTTTAAACCATTTCACTGCCTCTTACAGCTCTGAACCCACAGGGAAGTTTGTATTTTAGTAAAAAGTATCTATATATACATATGACAGATCTCATTTTGTCTAAAGACAGTGGGAAGCAGTTCACCAGCAGCATCAACTACTTACCGCCTCCATCTGGAGAAACACTGACATTTCGCTCTCCATCATAGAATCTCTCAACTTTTTCTATCCCAAACACACACAAAGCACATTTATTCAGTATTTATTCTATTTAGTATTTATTCTAAATACCAGCGTAACATGCAACCTTGATGCTGGTCTCTTCAACTTGATTTTATAAAACAATATATCTTGTTGACATTTAGTGGAGTAAATGTACCATAAAAATAGAAGCACCTCAGTTTTATTGAAGTATTGTATAATATTTTAGGCTATATATTAGGTAGAATATGGCAGTATTGTATTTGGTGAGCATTGTTTGTGTGACCGTGGTGTTTCAGGGACGGAGCTGGATGACGTGAAGAAGCTGCTGAAAGGACGCTCCAGCAGCGTCAGCCCCACTCGCTCCTCCAACACATCCATCACCCTGCCTGTCCCTAAAAAGGCCAGCGTGGAAACCAAGACCATCTCTGTGGCCACTCAGTCGGGTATATACTCTTAAACACACATGTTAAAATGGCTTCAGATTTTGCCTCCCGTGTATTTGCATTACATTTGAGCCACAGAGCTAAGCATCTGGTTTTCTGAAAGATAAATACTTTGGGAACCAAGAAATTAACAACAAATACCACACTAATAATATTTCCAGGATCCTGAAAAACTCTCTGTTTTTCTATCTGGATCAAAAAATATTTTTCCTGTTGCACGATTAAAATGACACACAGTATCTCCTTGCTCATTTTAGACAACACACATATCAACACGTTATCATTTATTGAAGTATAAAATAATAGAAAATAAATAAGAGACTCTTTACACTTTCTTGATTTTTCTCTTTGTGTCTATTCTCTCCTGCAGATTCATCTTCACTTGGCTCTGGTGTGAGATCCGGCCGGTTCCACACCATTGATACATCAGGCCTGTATGATACCAGTCTGACAACTGGCCAGTTTGATACTGGTGTGAAATCAGGCCAGCATGATGTCACTCTGAAATCAGGCCAGTATGATACCGGTCTGAAGTCAGGACAATATGACATCAGTCTGAAATCAGGGCAGTATGACACCAGTGTGAGATCAGCCCAGTATGTTGCTGGTGTGCGATCAGCCCAGTATGATACCGGTATAAAATCAGCCCAGTATGACACCACTGTGCGATCAGCCCAGTATGACACCGGTATAAAATCAGCCCAGTATGACACCACTGTGAGATCAGCCCAGTATGATACTGGTGTGGGATCAGGCCAGTATGACACGCTGGATGCTACGCTTCCATCTTTCTCTTGGTCCACCTCCACGCTGCCCTCCTCCTCCACGGGGGTCGCTGGCAACGCCAGCAGCTACACGTACCAAATTGGGACCAACAACATGCCGGGAGGATCCTCGCCGCTTGGCCTGACCTCACCCTCGTCCCTGTCAGGTGAGACCATCCCTTAAATATTACCCATCACCTGCAGGTGAAATGTGGTTGTGTTTGTAATGTAGGAAGGAATGTTTTGGTGATGGTTTTGTACTGTGTGTGGACATATAAATATAAATGTAAATAAATTTAGATTTTTGAAAAAACAAGCAATTTTATAGACTTGTTGATGAATGTAAGTAAGTTATATTCACTTTTAGTGTATTCTGTCATGCTTACATTTAATACAGAACAACTTGACTGTGTTACATTTACTATTTAGAGCTTGTTTTGTGCATCATGTGTGTTTTGTTTTTTTGTTTTCCTCTTTTTTTTTGTTTTGTTTTGTGAATATTTGACAAGTGTGTCATGTTTGTGTTTTTGTAAGATTTTATGTAATTTAATCAAGTCAAACCTTACATCTCTGTTTACAGTTTACGGCTTTCAGAATAATCTTGCTCCCACCACTGCAAGTGTGCTCACCACCAGCGGAGCCAATGTAAACGCTAGCCTAGGAGGTACGGCCACATGTTTTTTTGACAGTTTCCCCAATATCATGACACTCTCAAATATTTTGCAGTAATAATAATACAAACTATCACCTTTATTATGTGAGCTTTTATGTGTGTTTGCTATTTACAGGTTATGGCGTTCAGAAGAACGTGTCAAATGGTGGTGTCACGAGCACTGGAGTCTCTACAAGTAAGTCCACAATATATAGTATAAATTTCCTGCAGATGCAGTCACAACAATTCAACCAAAACTTACATGATTCCTGTCTTTTTTTCTTTTTGTTGTCAGCCACTAGATCCCAAACTGATGACTCATATAAAAAAGACTATAAGTTCCTGATCGCTGACAAGGAGAACGTTCAAGCCAAGAGGGACACAGATATGCTCATTTTGGCTAAAGACAGCGGGAAGCAGTTCACCAGCAGCAGCAGCGTTCAGTTAGGAGGAGGTGAGAGTCAGCTACTTACTGCCGCCTTCTGGAGAAACGTTGACATTTTGCTCTCCTTCATCGAATATCTCTACTTTTTCTGGCCCCTACCCACGTAAAACACATTTATACAGTATGTATACTATTTCTAATACCTATCATGTCAACTTGATTTTGATGGCCGTTAATGGACGTGCAGTCAAATTTACGGATTTTAAACTATAACAATTTCTGCCTTCTAGTTGTTTTACCCCATTTCGACATTGATCCCACATTTCTGTGCCAAAGTAGCGTGTAATGAGTTTCGAATTTGCCATTGAAAGTGTTTAGCTAGTAATGGTTAGCTTTCATAGATCACTGTAATCAGATCAGGAACTGAAATACTAACATCTTTAAAAGTATTTTTTTTTTTACCTTTTCCTTGCCTTGGAGACCCCCTACAAGCAGACCAACCTGCTTATTATCATGAGTTGACAGCATTCACAAATTTTTCTTCTTCTCTCTTTAAAGTGAAGATATTTTCTTCATTGTATGCACGCTTACTTTAACTTTGTTTCCATGTGCTTTTTGTCTTTGTTGGTATAGATTAAAGCCTGCTCTGTATTGTGTTGTTAATTGTGTTGTATTATGTGTTGTCTGTTATATTTGTGTGTTGTAAACACAATAAATATACAATCAAAGTTGTGTTTTAAAAAACCTTTATAATTTTACAGGGTCGCTGTCGGGAGATTCAATAAAGAAAGAGAAGCTCATTTCAAGCTACAGTGAGACGATGCCGCTGAAGACGGAGACAGGAAACTCTTACTGTGAGCAGTCTTAAAAAGCATCTCCACGAAGAAAAAAAATGGACTTTGGTTGTGAAAATAAATGACTGATGTTTGTTTATTCCTTTATCAGATGGGTCATCTGGAGTTGTAATGAAAGACAAAGCCACCTATGCAGGTATGTTTAATAGCAAGTGTGTAGATTGTTACACGATGATGAACATTTGAGTGTTTGAAAGTGAGGATTTCACTCTTTACTCTCTGTTTTTCAGAGATCCACAGGGACAGTGGCATCTTCGGGGGTGGCGGGCTATGCTGCTGCTCCGATGCATGTTGCTCCTGGTGGAAATGGCTGCTGGGTCTTCTCCTCCTCTCCCTGCTCCTTCTGGGACTCCTGTTTGGGCTGATTGCACTGGGTAAGTTCGACACAGTATACATAACACAATGAGATTTAATAGGAAAAAAAAATCTCTCTAAAGATAAAACCTTAGGAGCCATGAGAGACTTTCTGGAGCTGCTCTGCAATCAAGTGCCTGGGAGTGACTGTTTTTCAACCAATAAAATGTGTGTTTCAGCTTTTACAGGCTGGTGAGCATTATTTCACACTGCTGCTAAGAGCCGTGAGACAGTAAATGTACTCCTTTCCCTGGAAACCCGATCTCTGGGTACTGTCCCGCTGCCATAAAGGCGGCGGTCTGGCATTCACTGTGAGTGGAGTAGCTCCAGAAATCGTTGCTTGATGACATCAGCAACTCAGAGTTTGTTTTCCTGCAGCAGGAAAGTTGTAGAAATGGATTTGTTTAGATAAAAAAACGAATAACATTTGCAACCTCTGGTTTGAGGTATATTTTTTACTTAAATATTTAAATGTGTTTATTAGGATAAACCCTTTGATCATTGCATGCAGCATCTCATTTTCGAGGGGGTCTAGCAAGGGCGTCACTTTGTGTTGAAAAGTGGTGGGGACAAAGGGGCTCAGATTAGGGGCGTGAAGAGACACGATATGCGAAATTAGATTCTCAAGAACAAGACCAAAAGATCCTTAAACAGTGTTTTAAAGATATCCTCAATGCTGAGATATATGAGTGGGGCGCCTGGGTAGGACCTCCCCCAGGAACATTTGATCTTTCAACACTTCATTTCCTGCATTATGCATATAACGAACGTTTGAACATTCTTATAATCAGTTTTTTTTAGCTTATTGTTACTTTTTTTGGACAATGCACATTTGTTTCTTCTATATTTTAATTGCATCAAATGTTTTGTTAATGAGCAAATAAACCTTTCTAAAGCATTTTCATTTGTTATTTAACTGCAAGCTATATTTAGAGCGTTTTTTTTAAAGCAAATTATGCTTTAAAAAACTAAAGGGAACAAAATCAGCCATTTCAAAAAGTGGTGGGGACATGTTCCCAGCGTCTCCCGCGTAAATGACACCTATGGTTGTAAAGCCAGATAAAGTCTGATTTTACAGCGCTTTAATAGACAGCATCACAGGAATCAGGAGTATATGTTGAGAGGCAAGTTTCTTAAGGAAGCTGTGCGTAAAGCAGTTACAAGATCTCTGTAAAACATTGATTCCTAAATTGACTTCACGTAAAACACGATCAATGTGTGATTTCAATGATAGTTCAGATTCAAGCCACACACCAAGATATTTAATTTTAATTTTAGTTTGATTAACTTTCTGCAGAGCAGCGTGCTGTCGTCACAGGTTATTATTACACAATAACCAGGTTTGGATTTGAATTTCTATCTGGTATCATAAATCACAAGATATGACTTTGTTTTGTTTTGTAGGAGCATGTACACATCAAAACCTGTTCAGCAGTTACTGACTGATTTTCAGATAGCGTAGATCTGTGTTGATTTTTTTCAGTGACTTACATCAATACCACACAATAATTTGAATATGAATTGAATAGAAACAAGTTTGTCAACTTGTGAGTCATAACTGAGTCAAATCTGAACACAAAGACATGATATATTGCATACAGAGACTGCCAAAATTGAAAAAAATATAGGCTAAAAGTTGTTAAGCTTTTAAGTTTGTCTAATTAACCAACTCCATGGTAACATACTTTCTGTTGGGCAGTTGTCAGACTTTGCTCTGTACCAAGGTTTTCATACTTTTACAGTAATGTGGTTACTTTGACTATTTGGCTTTAACTAATGAGATTTTGGCAGTATGTGATGGGAAAAGGTTTGCAGCGACTGGACTGCAGAACAGGCATAAAGATACTATTCAGAGAGGCTAACCAAGGGTAGTAGTGAACTACAAGCTAACTGGATGCCCATTAATTTACACACTAAAGTTAACATTACCTTACACATTAAGTAATAACGATGTGGGTTATTGACTTTGATCAGTGATCGCATCTGTATCTTATCATTTAGTTTGTGTTATTTTTTATATGTCTTGAAGTCAGACAGCTGTTTTTCTATTTTGTTTTGAACAGCTGAATGTTTGCCATATTTTAGCTTTATTATTAGTAGGATGACTTGTTATTATTTTATTAATTATATAATATGGTGTTTTCCTTACACTGTATATAAAATGTATTTAAATCCACCTCCTGCCCCATTCAACAACAATTGGTTATATAGTTATATCCATTATTTCTATTTTCCTTTTGAAAATCTGCTGGGAAATTCAGTTGATTGAAAATTCAGTCCAAATGGTGCACGTGTGCATTAATTTAGATCGGAAAAGTGACTTCCCTGAATGCAAAGCTGTTATTATGAGATTAAGAAAAACAATAAGAGACTTTGTTTATATTCAGCAATTCCATATACCGGTATATAAATGCATCATAAACTCCTTTACATATAAGTGAATGATGAACAAGTAATCATGACATTTACATTGAAAGAAGGAAAAAATACTGTACAATGTCAAAAAGCAGAATGAGAATAATTTCTCATCACTGTCTAAACGTGCGTTCCTTGTATGTGCATCTTACCAAATGTCTCTTCCTCAGCTGAGGACGTGAGAAAGCTGAAGAATCGTGTGGCTACCCTGGAGGCCGCAACCTCTGTCTCAAATGCTCATACCAGTCGACTGACAGACATCAATGCGGGTGGCAGAGGTACTGACCACACTGACAACGCGCTACAACTGGATGGCGGAGGCGGAGGCTCGGGCTCCAAAACACGAATCGCGATTGCAACTGGTGCTGCCGGTGACAATGGCATTGACATTGACATGAACACTAGAGGTGGCACCAGTGGGACCGACAGGGCCAGTGCCGGCAGTGCTGATACCAGTTCCAGTGGAGGACACATAGAAGCTGGTTCTCTTCGGATGACGATCCAGCAAATGTTAAGAACTGAAATGCAATCACAGGCATTCAGAGGTACTGCACATACCAACATCATGAATACACACACACACACACACACACACACACACACACACATACACACACACATACACATACACACATACACATGTTCATGTTCATTGAAATGTTGTTTCCTGTCTCAGGTTTCCTAGCATCGTCAGTGCAGGGAGAGAGAGGACTTCCTGGACCTAAAGGTGAAATTATAATATTATTGTTTTTTGTAAAATCTAAACATATACCCTTTTTTAGGTGTGTATAAATTATGTTAACTTATGTTTATTTTATATTTTTTTCAGGGGATCCTGGAGCTAAAGGTCGGGAAGCAAAATCACTAGAAATTTTTCAATGTTTTTTGAAATTTTCAGATGTTTCAGTTGTAATTCTGTTGGTTTGTTATTTGTCAGCTACTGCGTACTCTCATCATAATCATATGTCTCACTTGTCACAGGAGATTCTGGTTTCACTGGACCTCCAGGTGAGGGATGATTTTCCTTTCTTTGTCATTATCAGTTTTTTGTGTTTTCTTGGGACTATCATGTGGCGCCATAATGTAATTTTACTGACAGTGACCTTTGACCTCAGGTGCCCCAGGCCCGATGGGACATGCAGGCCCAGAGGGTCCAAAAGGACAGAAAGGAAACCAAGGTACACAGAGCGCTTCAGTTCAAACTACATGATGCAAGGACACTGATTAGTTCATTTACAGTGACTGTATGTTATATCTGATCAGGTGATCACGGGCTGGATGGGCCGCCAGGTATGAGGGGTCGTGAGGGCCCAACTGGCCCCAGAGGTGAGCCAGGACCTTCAGGCTTTGGAGCGAAAGGTGAAAGAGGTATGACTCAAATTCCCAGCAGTAAGAGACCTTTATTAGTAAAACAAGAAATACCCCAAGCACAGCAACAACAGGTGGCAGGATGCAGCGATGAAAAATCAAAAACAAGCCACCACACACTGAAATGACTTTACTATATTTATTTTGACCCTCACGTTTCGCCTATGGCTTTTTCATGTTCGCTCAGTGCTTTATTAGTGTTTGTTAGTGATACTAATAACATGTAGTTTATTTCCATTGCATCACTACAATATCTTGTTTATTTGGTTTATGCAGGTCCTCCTGGAGATCCTGGGGTTCCTGGGTCTGTGGGATCTATTGGACCAAAAGGTGAGATCATTGAGCAGAACTTCTTGACCAAAGAAAAACATCTAACTATCTAGTGTTTTTACATCAAAATACCATTGGTTTCAGTTGTTGACTAAAGGTGCATCTGTAACAGTTTATTACCTCATGGTGGATGAACTAAAAACATCACTAGGTGGCAGCATAGAGTCGCCTCCATATTGTTCAGTGAAAAGCAAAGAAGATCACTGCCTTGACATAGACGTAAAGTAATTAAGAGTAAAAATGTCTCTAATGGTGAAAAATTAAACATAAACATTTTATGAAATTCTTGCTGTTCTTTTTGGAAAACACAGACGTTTGACAACATGTTAAAATGGTTTGTTCTGAAATGTTGTATGATGATTACTTAAATTACAAGCACAGCAACAGCCTTAATTCACTGCTTCAGTAGCACCAGTGCTTTGCAACATTATGTTTTGTTTCCCACCCCTCCACGTAAAAAAATCTTTTACTCTCTAATTGTCACCCTAAAATTCACTAGTGTCCTGTTTACAATAGGAAAAGTAACTAATTTAAGGTTATCAAAAGAAAGGTTGAGACAGTAACACACACATAAAGTGCTGATTGTGACTTTAGATAATTTAGATGCATTTTAGATAATGAAGCATTTGTAAATATTTATGTATACAGTACACAGTAGAGATAGTAGAGCTTTATGTGTACATAAGTACACATAAAGCTCTACTATCTCTACTATCTTCCTGGTGCACTGATGTAAAACAGTGTGTTGGGCTTCACTGTAACACATTTTGTTAATATATTTTTTTATATTTTAATTTAATTTGAAAGTGTATTTGTTTGTTTTCCCTCTTGTTCGGCTTAGGCTATTACAATTATTTATATTTTATATATGCTAAAATATGATGAATTATGATTACCAACACAGCATTGATGAAATTAATTCATTTCAGTCAGTAATGTATAAAAAAGAAAGAAAAAGTGCTAATTTACTGCATCTTTTGGGATAATATAACTTTTGTAAAAACCTTTGCACATCCCTGCCAATTCCCAGTTTTACACTATTGACTGTGACACTTTTTAATTCCAGTGTTTGCTTTTTGTTTATGTGCTTGTTTAGCATAATTCAGGGTGCCCAGATACTTTTTATAATCTTCTTGTTAAACAGTGGTTTTCCTTTTTAATAATTCTAATAATGATAATCTTTGCTTTAGGCCCACCTGGAGCTCCTGGGCTTTCTGGACCACCAGGTCAGTTTTCCCTGTTATCATTCAGTACAGTGATTCCAGAAACACTTGATATCTCAAATTTACCAGCACCAACTGAAAACAAAGTTAGTGATGCTTTGACTTAATCTCTGGGATTTGTTTTGTTATAGGCCAACCAGGTCCTCAGGGTTTCCGTGGCGAACCAGGCCCACCTGGGTCTAAAGGTAGATTACACAGACATTTGTTCGGTTGCTAAAGACATTGAACTAGTTATTAATTTAGTTTATTTATATTCTATGATATTACTCACAGTTACTCTTCTCACTCTGCAGGTGACAGAGGACTTGCTGGATTTCAAGGACTTAAAGGTTTGTTAGTAACTGAATCAGGATTTGTTAGGACTTGTGGGACCAGTGACTGTTTCTAACTGGAGTCTAATTAATGTTTACTTTAGGTGAACAGGGTGACAAAGGTCTCAGAGGTCTGCCAGGTCAGTACAGCTTTGTGAATTAAACTATATTTGACGCTGACAAATTGGCATGACATGTAGCCAACTGGTGATATGTATGTATAGTTTACTGATCCAGTTGTCCCACTCCTCAGGTGATTCTGGTTTACCAGGTCTACAAGGGCCAGCTGGAGAGAAAGGAACCAAAGGATCCAGTGGTGAGTCACAGGACCTTCAGCATCAGATAATTAATTGATTTCTGGACACTCAGATTATTGTATTGTGCTTCCGAACTACATTAAACAGACTTTTTGGGAAATTTGCTTTCTGGCAGAGAGTTGGATGAGAAGATAGAAACCACTCTCATATCCGTCCATGTTAGCTTAGCTTAGTACAAAGACTTGAAACAGGGGGAAACAGCTAGCCTGGTTCTGTGTAAACATACCAAAATTTCTCCTAATTTTGATGTGGCAGTAACAAGAGTACAAAAAATCCCATAGGTGATCAAGGACCTCCTGGGCCCCCTGGACTCAGAGGTCCTGCTGGGTCTCCTGGTGATAATGGGCTTCAAGGTAAGCCTGATGTCACTCTTATGAAACTTGATCTTCTGCTTTAGAAACCTTTACCATTACCATCGGTGGATTATATGACAAGATATATTCATAATATCTCCCCCTCTGTAGGAGCACCTGGGCTTCAGGGACCACCAGGTATGACTCTAGTATTAACACACATTATACTTCTATTATTAATTCTGCCCCTTGGCATAAATTATTTGCTTTTGAAGCTCTCAACACTAAAAATGGACTCACGTCTTGCTTTTAGGGATACCAGGGAATCCAGGACAGCCTGGCCCCAAAGGTACGGCTAAAGTCAACGTCACCTCCCTAGACCTCCTCCTGCAGCAGACAAATATCACCTGCTACTAATCTGTGCATCTGATATAACATGTGTCTGTCTGTTTTAGGTGAAACAGGTGAACCAGGAAGAATCATCAATGCAGGTAACAGAACACGACACATCTTGTATTTTAACACATCACTGATTAGACTATAGTTCGATATCTGACCATCACTTTTATTTTCACAGCTGGCTCTGCTTCAGTTGGTATCCCAGGACCACCTGGGCCTGCTGGTCCTCCTGGCCCTGCAGGACCTCCAGGATTATCAGGTATGACCCTTAATGACCGGAAAGTGGCCAGAAGACCTTGCATCTCAACCCTGAATAATTGCACCATGTCAGTAGTCGCAATACTTATCCTGGTAACGTCAAAGTGTTGGTGTTTCTTTTCTTCCCTCCTCAGGTCCCATTGGCCCTGCTGGTCTGCCTGGCCAAGCTGGTAGGTCACCGTGCGTGTTCCCAAAACAAAGCTTTTTAGATGTATGTAGCCCTCGGGACCTCATAGACACTGTTGTTTGTCTTCACAGGTCCTAAAGGTGACAGGGGAGCTCAGGGAGAACCAGGAATAACAGTGACAACGACTGGAAGTGTAAGCTCAGGCAGAGGTGAGAGTGAGTGAGACATACAGTATTTAGAGGTCTGGCGTGTAACATCACACACTTAAAGTATACACTTATAGCAAGACCATGTCACGTTTGAAAGAAAAAATAAGTCACACAATCTTGATAAAATCTAGTTCAGTACACCCAGCTGCAGATGCCACATCGTTACTTGGTCTAGTATGACCAGTAGCAGGTGGCTAATGCTAACAAATAATAAAACCAACATTACATGCTTCTCTATATGTGCTACTGTTAACCTACATGCTAGCGTCACTATCCTGTAAATGCCTCTTCTGTTGAGAAGACGTTAAACAGGAAAGCTTTCTCAACTCATCAGATTACTGTTCATTATTTAAAACATTATGTTTTTGTTTCAGGTTTCAGGGAGTTTGGTGGCAGTGATGCATCAGGAATACCCGGCCCGCCCGGCCCACCCGGCCCACCGGGTCTTCCTGGACGTCCAGGTAAATAAGACGCAACATGTCCTGCTGCAGCGTGAGCAAAGACTTTAATGATTTTGCGGGATTTGTTTGACAGCATAGGAGACTGACCACAGTCAAACTCGCAATGTTCTTTTAATTGTGTCACTGACTGTTTTAAAAACTTTATGTAGGAGATTCAAGACAAGGACCTCCAGGACCGCCTGGGCCTCCAGGTCAGCCAGGTAAGTAAATCCACTGTTTCAAAAATGGACTCTGAGTCGAGTGGATCATGCGGTGTGTTTGTTTATTATATGAAGCTCCATTCTTTATATCAAACTTCATTAATTTCTGCTTTGTAGGTTATGGAAGACCAGGACCCAAGGGAGACAAAGGAGACTTTGGAGGCTTTGCATCCAGCTCTGGTATGATACTAAATCTAAATCTGCTGAACCTAAACTCTGTCTTCATGTGGGTTACATGTGTAATTAGCAGGAAACAGAAAACATTCCAACACTGCTCTCCTCACAGGCACGTATTACACCGGACCACCAGGACCACCTGGACCAGCTGGGCCTTCTGGGCCTAAAGGATCAGCAGGTGATCAGATTTTGTGAAGACAAAATGCCTCATTTAAAGAATCCTTCCTTTCTTTTAGTTTGAGTCGCACTTTATTACAACATCTCCATCACTATTTTAGGTTCTCCTGGACCAAGGGGATACCAAGGTAAGGTGTCTTTCTTGAATTGTCACCAAGCACTTGTGTTTTTGTTGTGCTAACTGTGGTGACTGTTATGTAACAACGCAGATATTTGTGAGCCTCCCAGCATCAATAATTGTGACATTTCATTTGTGTCTCAGGTGAACCAGGCCAGCCAGGCCAGCCAGGCACCCCAGGAAGACCAGGAAGCTCTGAGAGGGGTCAGCATCCGAACACAAATCAGACTAAATCACGTTAGAAAGACAAACTTGCTGTGGATGTATGAGGAGCGAGCTTAATGTTTAAACATATATATATTTCTTCCTCACAGTGTCGACTTACTCCGGAGGGCACGGAGTCCCTGGTCCACCAGGTCCACCAGGGCCTCCTGGACTTCCAGGACCACAAGGATTTAAAGGTAAACCCACCACCGCATCAAACTCTGTAGATGCTGTCAATGTTTAATTGTCTCTGTTTCAGAGTAAACACTGTATCTGCCTGTGTGAAGATAATGGTTTTGTTGTTTATCATTTCTAAGGGGACACTGGGGCTCCAGGTATTCCGGGTTCTTCAAGAGGTAGAAAAAATAAATTATAAGTATTGTTAAAAATACACTTCAAAATGAAACACAAAGTTGTTTTATCTCAAGCAGTTTAGAGTCCACATGACTTCTTCAGGGTCTCCACTATGTGTTTTTTCTTCTTCTCAGGCTCCATCTCAGTCACCTCAGGCCCTCCTGGTCCCCCAGGTCCTCCTGGTCCTCCAGGCCATCCAGGCTCCTTTGCTTCGTCTAGTGAGATGCACCAGTACATCACTGACTATCTAAGTAAGTTTTTCCTGAAGCAAGCTCACAGGCTGTTAGTAGGGGTGGGAGGGGGGAGAACATAGTAAGAACATGTTTTATTTGTTCCATGCAGGTAGGAGCAGACTGGCTGGTATCCCCGGACCTCCAGGTCCACCTGGGCCTCCAGGAGTCCCTGGAACCTTCTCAGGCTCTATGGAAGACATCTCTACTCGCGTCATTGCATACATACAACGTAAGCCTGTGTTTTTCCCCAGAATGTATATTATTATACTTTCAGTGAATGAGGTCCAACCTTGCACAACTGTGTTGTGCAATTCCAGGTTCAGGCTCAGGCCTCAGCATTGGTGTTCAGGGCCCTCCGGGACCTCCCGGTCCTCCTGGACCTGGCTCTGGATCCCTGACGGTCAGTGGTCTCATCGCCATGCTTCAGAGTAAGTACAGTACAGACACATATATTACCCACGCTGCACTCTGCATATTGACAGTCCACTGTATTTGTTAACATCATCTCATTTAAGTTATATCTCTGCTGTGATCTGTCTAGGAGACGATGTGAGGAGGTATTTGTCAGGACCACCAGGGCCACAAGGACCACCGGGACCACCGGGGACATCAGGAGGAATTTCAGGCAGTTACAGTGCAGAGCAAATAGCCACTTATGTCTTTAACTTTATGAATGGTGAGCACAGGTTGCACTAACAGAACCCAATACCCCTGAAAGTGGTGACTGGACTTAATCAATCAATTAAGCTGCTTTTATTGTCATTTTCAGAAAGAGGCATCGCTAGAGGGCCACCCGGACCACCTGGTCCTCCTGGGCCTTCTGTTGCAGTGGGCTCCGGCTTCACTACTGCTACGATTGACTATTCTGCGCTGATAAGAAGTAAGTCATTTATTAACGTTCCCCGTTGACAGACACTGGCTGTTTCACCTGGAGAGTTAATATCCCAGTGCTCATTCTCCAAGAACGGTGAAAAGTTATTCACTCGCTCATCATCATCCTTGTCTCTTCATCTGCTTAGATTCAGAATTCCGCTCCTGGATTAACTCTGCCATACAAAGTGGCCCTCCCGGTCCTCCGGGTGTCCAAGGGCTCCCTGGCCCTCCAGGCCCCCAGGGGCCACCAGGAGTCTCCACTGCCACAGTGTATGGGTCAGGAGGTCGAGGCTATAGCTTGGAGGACATTCAGCGTTACTTGCAGAGTGAGTCTGCCAGAAAAAAAAGAACATAATGTTTTCTTTAAACTGAAGTAATCTGCTTTCCAAAGGTATTTACTGTTCAGTTTCCTTCGTCCCAGCTGTGACCTTTTTGCCAAAAAGTATGTTTAACAAAAAAATCACCAATAATACTCGTTATTACAACAATAATCAGGTTAAATGAGTCCATATACACACACAATTTCATTAAAACAGATTTACTGTATATGACAGATAAAAGTATCAATCCACAACCTACAATCAACATTATTGCACTCTTTACAGTACAGGACAAATGGTAATAATGATTAAATTATATTTATATATATTCATATTATCTATAGCACCCTCAAGTAAAATGATAGCTTTAATTACACTTAAAGGAGGTAAAAAATAAGTAAAATCTCATTAAAATGTTTTATCTTAAACAAGTAAGTACCTGCCTGAGAGAATATTTACTGAAAATAGGATTAAACATTTATACGTGTATAGCAAAACAAGAGAACAGAATTTAGAATTTCATGTAAACAAAAACCAAAGGCGGGGTGTTTGCAGATGCATATCCATTTTGTTTGCTTTAAGTCACCAACAGGAGGGGAAACAACTTTCAGAGACACGCATAGTGCAACATAAAACCCCTGAAAACCGTCCTATGAAAGCTCCTGGATCAGCCTTATTGTGACCAATACATCACACACATAGCGTGTATATCAAAAATTACATTCCTCCTTGTCTTCTAAAATACTTCACATAATTTTACAAAAGAGAAATATCACTAACCATAAACACAGAATATAGCATTGCAATCCTCTTTTATACAGGCGTTTACCTTAACTTATTAATGGGTAAAAAGGTTGAATATCCAAATTCTGGATTCTTTCAAACTCACTATTCAGGCTAATCTTTCAAAACAAAATGTTTCAGATCACATCCATCATGTAACATTTACGCATTCAAGTCCATCTGCATTTGGTTCACATCTATATTACTGTGGTGAGGTAAGAAGATTACCGGCTGGAGGTTGGCACAAACAAGGATCTTTAGGAGTTCCTAGTGAAGTTCCTCTTAAATGTAACGCAACACAACATCATCATCATAGCTTAACATTCAGTTAGATGAGATGTGATAACTCTCTGGTCTTTTTGAGGGTTGTTTATTTGTCCACTCCCTATTTTGTAGTCTACCACCCCCCTCCTTGTTAACATCAATGGAGTTGCACAACGTTTGTAGTGACAATAATGTTAAACTGAATCTTTTTTAGGCTCTTCTCAGTTCAGAGGTCTTCCTGGCCCTCCCGGTCCTCAAGGTCCACCGGGACCACAGGGTCCACCAGGCAGTTACTCTGGATCAGTTTCCTACAGTGGAAACCCTCGGGAGAGCATCCGTGCTGAAGTTCAGGAGTATCTAACCAGTAAGCTCCTAACGTCGCGCACAGACAGATGAAAGTCGTGTGATCAGGTGAAACGAACTCCTTTGTTTTAACAGGTGACAGTGTACGTCGTTCCTTCATCGGACCTCCAGGACCAAGAGGTCAGAAAGGAGATCGTGGAGATTGGGGTTACATCCAGAGCCACACGCAGGGCCGGAGCCACTCCCAGGGCGACTCTCGCTACGGTTCTGAGCACAGAGAGACTGACGTCAACAAGCTTGCAGAGACTCTGGACTACTCCAGCGTGGCCTTGAAAGTGACTGACTACATCAAGAGTGAGTCCCTCACATGTAGAATAAACTTTGCTGAATTAGTTATTAGAAGACACTAACTACCACTAGATAACTTTTTTGAGACACTAGTCTCAATTTCAAAGTCAGTGTTAGACTTTGCAAACCCCCAACTCTGGTAAAAGGACCAACTTCTTCCACCTCTGATGAGAGACGTGTAAATCTGTCACTGCAGCGCGCTTTGATTTAACAACTCTCTTCTAGATCAAGGCCTGCTGCAGCAGTATCTGGTTGAGGGTCCTTTGAGGACAAATGTAAGAGCGATTCAAGGCCCCCCAGGTCCACCCGGACCTTCTGGACCACCTGGTCAGAGCCGTGTCTACGCTGCCTATGGCAACATCACAGCTGACCTCATGGACTTCTTCAGAAGTGAGGATACAGAGTTTTGATTTTCCACATACTGTGTCAGGTTAAAGCTTACAGGAATGGAAAACCATCCACAGTTATGTAAGTGCAGCTGGAAATTGTTGCTTCATCATGATTGAATCTCTGCTTCTGCTTTCTGCGCAGTCTATGGCACCATACCCGGCCCTCCAGGAAGCCCTGGACCAAAGGGAGACAGAGGATACCCAGGACCCAGAGGAGACAAAGGTACATTTAACAGAGCTGATGAAAGAATCACTGCTTGCAGAACAGTTTTAGTGGAACGACTGAATGTTTCGCATGTTTGCAGGTGATCCTGGACGCCAGGGTTTACCAGGACTGCCAGGGTCATACACAGTCCAAATTCCACACAGAGTGCAGAAGAGGGATGCAGGTAACTTGAGTCAAATGTTCCCAAACCATATAAAAAGCGTTACATACATGTAACTCAACAATACATGTTTTTCCCCATACACTGCAGGCAATGAAGTGATTGGTCGCCATAAGAAGCATCGCCGTCGGGACATCGGGGCCTAAAGAGCTAACATACTACTGGATAATGTCAGATTTCCTTTTTACTAATTTTTTTTTTAGATGTTCAACTGTAGCGATGCAAGCAGTCAAATGCTCCTTTTTGTTGCCATGTGTAGAAAAGTCAGAGGACAAATTCAGAAAATAAAAGCGGCCAAAACAATGCATCAGTGTCTTTACAACAGCTTCAGTAGGATCTAGCTGCTGGTCAGTGTTTCTGTAACATGACTTTTTTTGGGGGTGTATTAAGTTTACTTTGCTTAGTTAGAAGCTTGCATTCAAACTTTTCCACAGGGGCAACTTTGCTTTAAGAGAATATCTATTTTTAAGCAATAAGTGGCAATTGCTGATTTAAAAAAAAATGCACTTTGCATCTATTCCCACTGCTTGTGTTAGTCGAGTGTCTGGTGTACTTTTTTTGTATAAGTGATCTGTCTTTTTGAGGAATATATTGTACTGAGGACTATATAGTGTTACATGTTGTGTCAACGTTTCAGTGTTTCATAAAATGCAATAATGTCAGATTATCCACACAAATCAAGCCAACCTCAGACCACTGGCAGTTACCCAGTCACCAAATACAAATTATTAAACAATTAACTTTTTTAAATATATAAAATAAATGTATCATCTGAACCTGAGGGTCTGAGTGAGGGGGGACTGGGACGAGAGTTACAGTAAATGTCACTGCAGTCAGGACTGAGGATTTACTTGAAAGGTTTGTTGGAGACCTTAATGGTTGAAAAACAGGGACTCAGATAATGACTGATTGGGTTGTATATTTTTGTATAAGAGCGCACTGAAATTGATATATTTTCATTATACCTTTAAGTGTTGGAAAGATTAAATTATAAAATGTTCCCAGGTTATGTTTTACATGATTAGATTTATTACATTGATCAATATATTTGAAAGACACACAATAAATCTATTTTTTTGGACTTGTGAGTCTTGATATTTGTATGATCAAATAAGGTTTTTCCAGACAGTTAAAATGTCAAATAAACAGTCAATGTTTTATTTACAACAAAAAATGTCAATTTATAAAGACACTTGAAATACATTTGATCTGACATCAAATATACTAAGAATATTCACTGTGGTAGAATGACACATTAAATGCTGTAACTTAACAAAATAAAAAAATATTTGAACTCTATGGGGCGTATGGTATAATTCACAATCTGACAGTTTCCAATGACCCCAATAAAAATCCAGCATTCATGACAAGTCAATGTTAATGTCAGCGTACAGAAATTATAACATGCATCGCAGTGGCAAAATAAACCAGTCAGGTATTGTTATCTTAAAGAAGGTCTCTTTTTGTGAACCATCATTACGTTGCTCATAAAATACAGTGAAGGACGTCTCACACATTGAACCTCATACGCTTACAGATACGGCATTTTACCTTTCATACAACACTGGTCTCAGCAAGAGCAAAAGCTCAACAAAAAGAGTGATTACAGCATCAATATATCAGGAATACATGTTTAGAAAACTAGATGTGGCCATAAAATACTAAAGGGCATTTTTGAAGAAAACAAACTAAAAAAGGCAAAGTTATGAGTAAAAATGTTGAAACAATTCAGTCAGTTTGGAGTTTGAATAGGCTTGGGTGAGAAGAAGGTGACTCACTGTCAAGCATACATTGACAATTTCTATTACTGCATATTTTTTCTTTAGCTCAAGTGGCAAAACAGTGCAAATCAACAGCTTTACATTCCTTCAGTATTCATGTGTTTATATGTCACAATAAAGCATTCCTTTGTGAGAACTCTCGAAATAACTCCCAGAAGGTAGTGATTTATTTTCTATATTAAAAAGATTAGAAGAAAGAAAAAAATATTTTGTTATTCTCCAGGTCAGACTTAAACTGAACAGGGGGAATGGGTGTTTGGGAGCACAGCACTGGCAAGAAATTATGTGCTAAAGCGATAGATATATTTTTGTTTATTTATCTCGCAAGACTGTAAAATCCTCATGTTTAAGCACAGTATCTGATAAAACTTCATATGTAGGTGCACACACGTAACATTTCACTCAGCGCGTCATTTACAGCACAGTACATTCCTTTAAATTTGAACTCGACAGCCTTTATGATCCCAACACTGAGCTGTTTTTAACTCCAGTGACGACATGTAGGACTACACAGACGTAACAAGTCTTACAACTACGGACATTTTCTTTTCGAGTCCACGGACTCATCAGTTGATCTCCCTTGAACCAGCTCGACCTCACAAGCAGCAAAACAAATCTCAGCGTTGGCTGAATCACCACCTTGTGTGAAATGATTAAAACAATCTCTCAACATCCTGTTGAGAGGTGGAAATGGTAACCAGTTGTTTAAGTGCAAGACATTCAGGGGGGTGCTGTATTTACCGCAAGCTGAAAAAACACAGGGGAAGGCCCTAAATGCAAAAAATAACAACAAATGAGGCACTAGAGATCGTTCATACTGTAGCAGGCTGTGCTCACTCTAATCTGATAAGCATGATTGGCCTTAGCTAACTTCAAATTCCAACATGCTCCAAAAAGTGCATATTATCCACTGGAAGTTTCCCAACAAGCTGAGAAAAATTGATTAAGTGAGGGATCAGTGTGTAGGCACGTCATGCTCACTAACGCTGGAAACAAAGCGATGAAGACATTTTTCATGTTTATCAGAAACAATCGGAGAGATGATGTCGCTCAGCAAGGGCGAGTCTGTGAGCGCAGTTCGGTAGGAGTCTGTTTTGTAGCACAGACACGAGACTATAAACCAGAGTTGTGCAGGTTTGGGATGGGGTAGAATTTGGATACTCGACTCTGGGTGGTGGGGTTAAGGCATTCAGATTCACCGCTCATCTTGAAGAAGACCTCCTGCTCCTGCAGCTTCCGTGTGAACTCCTCCTCTAACGCCTGCAGAGGGCAACAGATGCAAACAAGAACAAGTGAGTGAGTCAATCGCTTTGAAGATTGCTGTTGTGCCATTCACACTCAGTGCAGGAGCTTGTTGCTGAATACAGTGCGTCTTTGGAGAGTAAATGGATTTTAAATATACCTTTTTCCTGGGTCTCAGCTTCTCTCTCCACTCCTTTATCTCTTGGCTGTGCTCCTCATCCAGCTCCTTCAGCTTTTGGGTCTCATGTTCAATCAGAAGGTGGCATTTCTCATTCTGAGAGAAAAATGTAGGTTAACACTGAGCCGTAATGTGCTGGATTGATAAATCACAGCTCCTATACTTTAATCAGCATGGTGAAAATAATTCCCTTTTATTGTATTTCTTTGCTCACACAATGATCCTTCTATGATCCTTCACAGTCCACTATTTATAATCAAGGTATTAAAGCTTGTTGTCCTGTTCCAATCAGCATAGATGAGAAAAACACGTGTGTGTGTTGTGGCCACACCTGTAGCTGCTGCAGCTCTCTGATGTTTGAGTCACACTGCAGCTGCAGATCCCTCATCTGGTTCTCGTGTTTCTGATGTTGATGGAGCCTCTCATTCTTCTGCCTCTTTTCTTCCTGAGAAGCAAACTACACCAAAATACAGACAGACAACTGTCAACAGAAATTCAAACCAATAACACTGCAGCAAACAAAAGCTGGAGAGGGTGATTGTGCAGAAGGACAAGGGAGCCGGTGCATTTCAAACATGTACGGCACTGGCTGCAACGACAACATACTTTTTCAGTATCTGCTTTTCACATACTGCATGTGTTGTGTATGTGTGTGTACTTGCAATGTGTCACAACACCTTATGTTTTCAAGCTACTTATGCTGCAGAGAATTTTTTCCTCCACCCGTCTTATCTGATCAAAACTAAATGGAAACAACATTTTGGGGATGACTGAGCCAGTGAAGCATGTGAGATAGTAACTGGAACATTGATCCAGAATGACTGGTACTGGCAGTACTGTGTTTTTATTGGGCAGATCCTAGGTGTGCCAGTGGCTAAAAAAAAGACATTAGTGTCTGATGTAATGTCCAATCACTTGTCACTAATGTGACAAGTGCAAATTGTGAAACAACAGTAGCAGAGTGTCTGTACCTGTTTTATCCTCTCTCTCTCCTGCTCTGGCGTGACAGATGCAGTGGCAGTGATGCGGATGCTCTTCTTGAACATCGCCATGCGGGTCTTGGCGTCGCTGCGTTGAATCTTTGGCAGACGGACCCTCTCTTGAGTCTGCTTGTTTTTCATCTCTTCTATCAACCGCTGGTTGTAGCGCTGCATCTGCTCCATCTCCTATAAAATACACACACATGCATGCAGCTTTGAGTTCAGCAGCGTTATCTGAATGAGGCTGCAGATTTCTCTGAGGAGATTTCTCACGGAGGACTTACTTTCTCATGTCTCTTCAGCAGCTGGTGCCTCTGCAAGAAGTACTGGTCCTTCAGTTGCTGCTTCAGCTGCTGGTGCTTCTCCTGCAGGTGGCGCTCCTCCAACTCCCACATGGCTGCCTCTCGAGCTAACACACACACACACACACACACAAACATTACGTAAAGTCACGTATGTGTGAGTTAGCAAACATGTATATGCATGTCAGGTGGGTAAAGTGATGTAAACAATACAGACAGTCAACACTGTCAGCAAGTTGGACACGCTGTTACATGTCTCAAACAGCACGTCTGTATCCTCATCTGTCTGCATGTCACACATATCATACACTCATTTTTTTCCCTTTCAAAAGTAAAAAAAAATACAGAAAAAAAGTTGGTTTCATGTCTGTCCGTTATGAAAACAAACTCTGAGACAGTCGAAATTTACACAGGATGCTTGACGCTTGAGAGGGGATCCGTCACGTCATGTTGTCGTCTAAGCATAATTGATAACAAAAGTCTGCCGTTGTGGTGCTTTCAGTTGTGTTGTCAGGAAATCAGAACCAGAGGTGTTGGCACATTTCTCACCAGCATGTGAAAGCACCACAACAGCTTTGAATCAAAATATCATCAGCTTTACTATACGACGACAAAAAGGCTGAACAAAAACAAGACAGTGATATTGCCTACGAATCACTGCATGTTTCAAATCTCTACAATCTGATTTCATATCTCACTGAAATAAATGGAAACTTATAGCTGCCTCTATAGCCATAGGTAATGCACATATAGAGGGTGGCAGTGAAAAGCTGCAAGTAATAAGACTGTAGTAAAAGGTCAGATTTATTAAGTACTTCTTTCTCCATCTCCTACCTCGCATGAGCTGCTGCTTATGGTTGAGGCAGTCTCTCTCTATAGTGGCAATCTCCAGTTTATGCTGCTGGATGATTTTCTTTAGAGCTCCATCCAGCTCTTGCTGCTGCTTCTGTAGGAACTCCTGCTCCTGGGGAGCCAGAGAGGAGAATAGCAGTGAGAAACAGCAGAGGAAGCCACGGGGATCGCACAGAGGGACAGCCAAGAGCAGAGAGAGACGGCACAACAGAACAAAAGCATCTTACGTATCAAATCTGCCTGAAATAAAACTGATAATAATCTAGTCAAAGTCATTCTCTTCAAGTTCAGTACAACACAGAGCACTCAGAAGTCACAGCATCAACTGGAATCAGTAGAGGAGACACTCAGAAGTCATGGATGGCAACGATCCACAATGGAGGTGAAGAGAGAAAGAAAAAAAAAAGTTAACGGCTCAGTAAAGATTCAAATTCACAGTTTTATGTGAGACAACATCGACACTGACGTTCACATCATCCACAGCCCAGCCTACATTATGCATGAGCCATTACATAACGAGCCAGAGATGTCTGTTCATTTAATTTTCTTTTCTATCTTTACACATCGTGTAAAAAGATGTAATGATCTATTCTTTAGATGTCTAATACCTAGCTGGTGGCAAATAGTAGGTTACGTGCTGGTATTACTTAACTATGATTCGGCATAATTGAACATATAATTACACAGAATTCACTTTACCAGTAAAGAAAACCTGGTAACACCGTTCTTATACTGCTGAATCCAAATTAAGCCGGTTAAAATGTGATACCATAATCAGATGATGCACAATACAAGTGACTTTTACATCCATCCTGTAAGGCAGTCGGTCTGTAGATTTGGCCCTTGGTTGACAAGAGACAAACATGGATCCAGACAGAAGAGGATCAACAGCTACACCACCTCTAGCAAAGAGCACTGTAACATGTTTACTCCTAGACTCAGTCTAGTCTGATGCAAACGTGTGGAATACCATATAAAACACCATATAAAATACACAGACTAGATGCAGAACATTTGTGGAAGGGTGGAGGAAAAATACTGAGGAAGGAGAGCAAGAGAGAGAACCACTGCACAAACAGAGTGATGACAACACTCAAAAAAAGAAAAGCAACAGCGCCCATGCTTACATGTGTTGCGCTCAAAGTAAAACTGCACCATCACACAAACTATCCGGTAACTTAACTTTTCTCACATCTAAGTATGGGCCAGAGACGGAGAGAAACGGGGCAAGGGGGCGGGGTGGGTGTTGGGAGGGGGGGCAACTTACATCCTGCATCTGAGCGTTGAAGAGTGCGCATGAGGACAACTGAAAAGACTGTATCATAACCTGGGCCACTGCCTGTGGAGGAGAGCACACAGCGGACCTCTCACACACACAAACAACAGCACACACACTAATTCCTTCTACGTTATGTAAGAGATGGCCCTTTCCCACTTATCGGTGCGTTATAGCTGCACAGCTCTGGATAAACGTGAGGTAGAAATAAATTAATTAGTTGTTAATACTCGTCATCTCATGCTTGAAAGCGGCTGGTAATTTCAGCACTTGGGTTTCATCCAGCTTGCAAAAGAGCAGTTTTGTTTCTTTCCATGCCAATGGCTCATGGAGTGTTAATATTAAGAGTTACCTCTCACAGAGAAAAGAAGGTCTTTGTCCACATGACTCGTGTCTAATTGATAAAAGATGCACAGGAAAAACAAAGTTTGGAAAAGGGCTTTCAGTGCAGATGTCTGCTGTGGAAACAAAAGCTGTGTCTGCAGTCGCACCCTCGTTCATTAATTCACTACAGGAGAAACGCTGAGGGGCGCGCTCTGAGGTAAGCAGCAAAACGAGAGCCGACATTTATGAATCAGCATCGTCACTGTGCGTCGCCGCAGAACATGTACAGTGACATAACTGTATGTTCAACATCTCAGGAGCAAAGATGAAGAACATGCTATGGATCATTCATTTTTTGTTCCATTGTGGGCAATTTGTTTAAAGAATCAAATCTATCAAGGTATATTTAATTTTGTTAGGGTAGCAACTAACAATTATTTTACTAACAACAAGCAATGATCACTTTCTCAATAAATCAATATAAAAGCCCATCAAAGTTCCCCAAAATTTTCTGCGACCAACAGTTCAAAACCCAAAATATTTACTATCAAAGAGGAGTACTAAAAACAGCAAATCCTCACATTTAAGAAAGTCGGAACCAGAAAATTTTAATTACTTTTGCTTAAAATATGACTCATTTCATCAATTATCAAAGTAGTCTGGCAGACTAATCAAATAATCAACAAATTGTTTCAGCTCTACGTTTTATATCTTGATATTGATTATCTTTAGGTATTTTCTAGAAACTCAATAGAGAAACCATTAATGGATAATATATCCTGACAGAAGAGAGTATTTTCTAGTTAACCTGGTAAATTAAATACATAGCAGATCAAGATGCTTCATCACACTGATGCAACAATTCTGTACATCATAAAGTAGTTCTTAATACCACCACACTATATTAAACGGATAGGCAAACTGAAACATTTTGCCAAGTTTAAATGGTAAAATCTCTGATGGTTGACAGACTTTTTTAGCCCCACCATTTATATATTGTCATATTGCTCATCCATTCCTAAAATTTTGACTTTCAAATAAGAATGTGTGCAAGTTATGCTCTAGGTAGTAAATATGGAGCGATTACAGACACAGCACTTCTTTGTTTGAGTGTAAAGAACGCCTAACAAGAATGAATGGGGTTATAGGCAGAGAGGGAAGAGGAGAGAGAGTAAGCTTACTCTTTCACGAGTAAAAGACAGCAGGTGATGGTTTACCTCTGCGGTCTTAAGGAGCGATAGGTCCTCCTTTAAGCGTTTCATGAGCTCTTTTCTCATATGTTTGGGGGACTGTCCAACTTCCTGTTCGACCTACAGTGTGTGTGCAGAAACTGGTTGATGCGGTATATTTTGAAAATCTACCAAAGCTGGCCAACAACAGTAGAAGGCATGCACAGCCCACTTTGAGAGGAGAGATACCGCATCCAGCCACCAACTGATTTAAAGTCAGCATGCGTTAATTCCCGTGACTTGTGATTGATGTCCCTGTGAACTCAGTCAGTCTTGATTAGTAGCTTTTCAGAGCACGTCAGAGAAATGTAAGTTTGAAAAGGGTGAGTCAAGTCAAGTCATGAAAGATTTCACTGGTACATGCCAGAAGATGTTAAGTCTATTAAAAAAAAAGCTCCCTCTGTATTACTTTGCATTAAATTAAGTCCCACAGCCGTCAAGATGATTATTTTGCCTCTGGAAATTAAAAAAAAGAATAACTGAGTTGGAATCATCCAGCGACCTCCGAGTGCACAAGAAGAACGCTGATCAAGCCTGTACCTAAGAAATCTTTCGTAATATGTTTTAAGCTGGCTAAACTAAACCAGCTCCAGTAGGTCTGTGTGATGCAATCTGTTTGTGGGTACACATCATGTCTTAAGAGAGGCATGGGAAATAATAACCTCCACTCATATTGTAAGCATAGGTGGACCAAAGGGTTGCTGTCTCAGTCTGTTTACATGACTGTATTCTTACAGGAGATTTAATAGTGTGCTTTGGTAATCTGTCTGTGTTTGATCCATAGTGACTCATTAAAACTGTTAAACAGGAACCCAAAATAACAGGGAACAGTCAGCCATACCTCAAAGAGATATTTGATGTCAGGTGCAGAAAAAGAGCACTGCTACCATTGAGTAAGCGATGTTGTAGCAAAAAGGCACACGCGACCCGTTTTACAGACTGCTTTTATTGTCAGAGCAAGTAGCCACTAACCCACTGTGTTTCCAGCTTTATTTATTCAATACTTATTTTTATCTACTTGTTTATACAGTAACACTGAGTGTATAAGTGTCTGATGGTGACTGAATTAAATGTCAGCCAAAGCACAAGGTTTTCCGTTGCATGGAAATGCACTGGTGGTATCTTAATGCATATGACAATAAATTAAACTACTTGAATATATATGTTATAGATGATTCCATATCAGTTACTCTGATGCAAGTCTTATTATTTCCCAAAGTGAGCCCAACACCACTCAGACAAATCTTCGAAAGTTGGCCATCCCATGACCAAAGTCACCTCACACACTCATACAAGAGACATGGTTAGTTAAATACACAATAACAGTACATTTTGAACAAATAATGCAACATTGCAAACGTATGCATTTTAACAATAACTACTGCAATAGCTTATATTTCTGTAGCTAAACAAAGCCAACCTGCAATATGAGAATATTTTTAAGTACAATAAAAATATACTCTATTAGTGGCCCAGAAAGCAAATTGCGAGCAGCACAACCACCACCAAGGGATTATAATGCAGGAGGATGCCAATCTGAACTTCTGCCATAAAAATGATGCAAAAGAGAAAAAACTGCAAGCACACCCAAAACATCCAAAGGCTGCAAAGCAGACAAAGAGACAGAAAGACTAACGAAGACCTAGCAGCACACCATCATAATAAGGTTTTATGCTTAGTCTGAGACTGAACTTTTATTAAATAGTTAATAGTCTAAAAACAACAAACACACTCAGTAGCACAGTATTGCTTAAGAAGCAACCAGAAGCCTTTGGGGCTGATGAATAATGGATAAAACATGGAGCTAGCAGCATCTAGGAGAAAGATAGCACAGTATGTCTGTTGCTATCATTTGCACACATATAGTACGAGGCACATCAGCAAGGCACACCACTCCCATAGGATTAATATGACACAGCCAAGAATGCCACGGGCTAAGCTGTTTAACACACACCATTAAACAGGTCGCGTCTGACATATGACATGCAAATTCTTACGCCCCCACGCTAATAAGAAAACTAAAGGCACACCCATGCAGCCATACCTCTTTCTTACGGTTCTTCAGCATGTTTTGGAACTTGGAGAGCTCCTTGTCTTGATCCGCTTTGATGCGTTTGGCTTCATCACGGAGCCGGCTGGTGTGATCCTGTTCCAGTCGCTCAATTGTCTGCTTCTGCTTCTTCTCAAGATTCTCCACTTCTTGGTCATACTGACGCTTCTTAGCCTGCACAGTCAAAATCAACACACACTGGCATCAGCCTGAAAAAATGTCTAGATCTGTGTTGTTATGTGATCCAATATCATACATTAACACCCAAAAGTTAGTTTCAGGCCTTTACTGCAGAAGATTGAGAGGGGAATTGACTGCAAAAGACATCTATATAGACATATAGTATGAAAAACTCAAATTAAAGTTTCTAATATTGTGAGCATCACTGATTACAGAGAATCTGCACTTCACAGTAGAAATGCTTAATGAGGAAATGATAAGTGAAAGAGACAGAGTTGGCGCCTGGCTACATGCTTAATGTAATTCCCTCCATCAGTTTTAGATCAACTTTGAGATTATGCAGCTTGTTTCCTAGGAATTAGCCAAATAAAAAAACAACCACTGTGGTACGAACAAACTGACTCACAGCAGTTTCCTGTTCAAAGCGCCGGTAGATCTGCTCTCTCTGCTGCTGCAGCTTGTTGCTCAGCTGCTGCTGGGCCCTTTGCTCCTCTTTCTGCAGGAGGCGCAGCTCTCTCAACTCCTGCCGCCTGAGGAAACCACATCAACAGTGCAGTTGGGGTGCCACCATATTTACTCATCTCAAATTCAACTGTCATTGATTTGTCTATTTTATATACTCAATGTAAAGCTGATTATAATATTAGTCCACATTAATATGTAAAGGGATATTTCCAGGTCTCCTTATTTCTGTGATGTGAAGTGATACATGTTAACTCTGTGCATTACTGACATAAAGTCATGAACCCAATAGTCAGACAGCACTTGTGTAAACATTCAGAGCAGCACGTCTCGATGTCTTTAAAAGGCAACATGGGAGATGAGAGTAACACAATGCAGCATTCATCACGAGAGATAACCCATCTGGCATTTGTAAAAAGCTGTGGGAGTTGTGAAGTGAGCGAGAACTATTTAAGGCAGGCATGTTAAATAGGCCGTGTCACATATTTAGACCAACAGTATGGTAAGCATATTGGATACAGACATACCTCAGGAACCTCATCTCTTCGCTCTTGGTGTCATTATCTGTAACTATCTTTGATGTTGTCACGCTGACCTCCACACCATCCACCATGAACTTACGTGTCTTCTTCAGAGTCTTCTTCTGACGTTTTGACTCCTACAAAAGAAACAAGGGTGTTTTGGGCGCTATAATAATCAAAGTAGTGTTGATAAAAAACAAAACAACTGAGGCTGTAAGTGAGGCAAGCATTGTATTACCTGCATAGACACAGAGCCCCCTTCTTTGCTCTTGGACAGAAAGCTGGAGATGGACAGATTAAGGTCAAGGCTGTTGCTGTCAGCAGCAGAGCTGCTTCCAGAGTCAGAGTCCTTCTCCACATCTGGTTTGATCACAGCGGGGCTTCCATGCTCAAGCTTGCTTTCGGAATCAGTTTCGCTCTCAGGGACAGAGACAGCATCTTGGGAAGTGCTCTCATCTGCAGGAGTGGCCTTCTCTTCATCCTCCTTCGCAGGGACATCTTTACATGGGACTACTTGTTCTGAATCCTCAGAGGTGTCTTTGGCTTCTTCACTGACTCCATTTGTGGATTCAGCTGGAGCCCAATCGTCCAGCCCAACCTCTTCTCTGGGGTGACTGTCTTGTTCAGGCTGTTCTGGCTCCTCGGGGGCCTCATTCTCAGGCTTGTCATCTGCCCGACTTTCTATGGCCTCTTTCTCAAACAAAACCTCAGCGGAGGACTCCTCCACACTTGACTTTGTGTCTGTGTCTCTATTTATGTTTGTATCAATTACACTTGATTCTAAATCCTCTGTGTCAATATTTTCATCTGTGCCATTAGCTGTGACTTCTATTATGTCCTCTGTTGCTTTATGTTGAAGTATCTCCTCATCTGCTTCTTTGCTTTCTTCTTCTACCTCAGCCACCTCTCCCGATACAGATTCTGGTTCTTCTGGTATATCTTCAGGTTGCTCTTGGTATTCTCTGGCTTCGTCTGTCCCTGCTTCTTTTTCTTCCTCTTCTTTCACCTTCTCGGGTTCTCTTTCATGTTCAATTACTTGGGTAGGTTTGTCCTCTTGTGTCTCCTTCAGTTCTTCCTGTGTTTCTTGACCATCTGTGACAAGTTCTACCGGTTCTTCTAGCTGTGATACTACAGGCTTGGCAGGAATCTTTTCAGCGTGGCCATCTTCTAGTTTAGGCTCTGTATGTTCTTGTGAGATAATGTCCTTGGTAGGCTCTATTAGCCCAGAGGCCAGGTCTTCATTACTGGCATCAGACACCTCATTGAGTTTCTCCTCCTCAGTCTTGTCTACTTCACTTGTTCCAAGTCCTTCATCAGAGAGCTTATCACTGGTCCGGTCCTCAGCGGGCTCAGCCTCCGTTTTTTCTGTAACAGATTCTAGCGTGGAGGGAGTTGGTGGGACTTTGTCGTCCTCTGAGCTGGCCACGCTTGCATCAGATGCCTCTCGCTTGTGCCCAGGAATCGCCTAAGCCAACAGTTGAAATGTGAAAAATCACAATATGTCATCAGTGAGCGATAGAAACGGTCACAGCTGAACAAGGATATCAACAACTGTTCAAAAAAATATTTGGTCAAGTACTACTTTGGTCGTTATTTACATACACAGACGGTATTACATACCACAGGCGTATCAGGCTCTTCCTCCTCCTCCTCCTCTTTGCTATCCTCGATCTCCTCTGTGACCTCAGCTTTGGCCTCGGCTATGATCTCTCTGAGAGGCTTGCTATCAGTTACACTGGTGACAAAAGGATGCTACATAGATGGACAGGGACACAAGACAACATTAAATACTAACCTTTATCCTTTACAAAATATCAGGCTGAATCAGATATAACAAACAAACAGCAAAACAGGGAAAGACACCCTTTAAGATATGACACATTCAGATTTGTGTATGCATTTTACATACTTTATTGTAGGCTGCGTAGATGGTTGTGTATTGTGAAATAACATTAGGGAGTGAATGGAGTAGGGCAGCTCACCTGTAGAAGCTGCTGTGTGTCCCACCTACTGTCCACATTCTTATCAAGTGCTTTCCGCAGAAAGTCGCTGAATTCTGGTGACCTTTCAACAATAAAATAAAAAGAATCAGCTAGCTGGTCATATAACAGAGTGCGCATCCTGCTTTGTGAAATAAAATTAATACTATTCTTCCTCCTGTGGCCATTCAATTAAGCATTAACAATTCAGCAAGCTTTCACACATTAAACAGCCAACATGTCCTTATCTCCAATGTGGAAACATTTCATTGCCGCTTCTCTGGTTATCACCAGGGCGCCATCTCACCAGCGAGAGGGATGCATGAGCGTGGGCGGTTCGGACTTGGCTATTTTCAGCAGCACTCTCATGGGATTCATCTCGTGGTTGGGTGGCTCGATCTGCGCTAGCTCTATCAGGGTTACCCCGAGGGACCAGATGTCGGCCTTGTAGTCGTATGGACGGTCCTTGGATGTTTCGCACATTACCACTTCTGGGGCCATCCTACAAAAGTAGATGTCAGTGGGTTTGGAATAAACATTAAGAAAATTTTGGACTACAAGCAAATTATGTACATTCGGGCATCCCTATAGGTCAAATAAGACAGAAAAATAATATGTGTGTGCATTGCGGTCTGGAATTTTAATAGATAAGAAAACTATTCAGTATTTAAAGCTGAGGTTATCAAACACTCAAGTGCATCTAAATTGCTGAATGAGGCCTTTTCCGTTCAGTCGCATTCCATGACAGCACATAGAAAAATCATCCACTCTAGCTATGGGACACGCAAAGACAATTATCAGACAATAAAGGGTGAATGCCCTCTTGTATGCAGGCTGCATGACTCACCAATATGGAGTGCCGATGAAAGAATCTCTTCTCTGTAATGTCTTGGTATTTTTAGCAGACACCCCAAAGTCAGCTGAAAGAAGAAATAAATTATGATTCCTTTCATCAATGACTCAAACTGAATTATAGAATGAATCATAGAAAACAGTAAGTCCAATTGAATAATATATATCACATTTCTACTAGAGCATAGGGTTGGGCGATATAGACAATAACGGTTATCACAATAAAAACATTTAATATCATTCGATATCTACGTTTATCACGATAAATGTGAAATAATCATTTCTTTCACGTTTAAAGGCTGTTTTTTGCTCCTTAGTAAAAGTTGAATAAACTAAATGGTTGATTGTGGTTTTAAACTATTCTTTATTGTCAGAAAAAACACTGGATGCCAAACAGTAGATCACTTAACAAATCTGAAGTAGAACATTCAAAACAATTATAATTTTAAAATCTTAAATGTGCCTGAATAAAATTAAGTAAAATCATTTTTTCACTTCTTTTTCCTCAACAAAATAAATATCTTAATAGAATAATCATGTGCTGATTAGTTCATTATTCAAATGAAACATTTATAATATACAAATTGAACATTTGTTATATTGTTAGTGAGGAAAATTATGCTGCAATAATTATCATTGTTTTATTGCCCTGCCATACTAGTGCCACCGTTACAGCTGATTTACTTATCTGCTTCAAGCTTTCAAATATGATGAACCCCATAAGTGGGCAGAAAGCCTCATGCTCCTATAGTCCGTCAACATTCCCAGCAGTTCTGTCACCTGTGCAACTATTTCAGCTTGCTCTTTTTTTCCTGCATCACTTAGAGGGTGTACACATTCAAGGGATAAGGAGCTCTATCATCAAGTCCCTGGTGACTGCTTGATAATTATTGTTTGCCAGGCTCCATGATGACCCTCTGCCTACAGAACATGAATCATCAGGGATCCAGCAGCTACGGATGCTAAAGCAGCAACATGATTACTTTTTCTTCTGGAATATTATGTAACTAATTCAATGTATCAACAACTCCTGAACATAAGTGGTGTATTAAAAATACAGTTCTCTCCTTGGGGGCTAAAGAAAACACGTCATTTTTTTTTTAACTTGATGCCACATGAATGACTCATTCCACTTTTATCATATGTAAACACTGTGCTCTGCACTTGTCACCACTATGCCCAAATAAATGGCTCAGCTGGTTGCCACAGCACTGATGGCAAAGGGATCCACAAACGACTTTACTAATAAGCTTTTTTAAGCCTATTAGTGTTGGCCCTGCAGGAAGGTTCGGAGTGGCCACCCAGGACACACAGCTGAGAGAGAAATCAACAATGAATCATCTACTAATCTGTGTAGTACACTAAAGCTAGTACGTGTGTTAATCTTTCCTTGCTGAATAGTGCTTCACATTTAGTAAAATACTATGATGGCAAATGGAGGAGCAAACCATTATTTACCCAGTTTCACATCTCCATCCAAGGACAGGAGGATGTTCCCGGCTTTCAAGTCTCTGTGGATGACCTTGTTCTCGTGGAGGTAAGACAAGGCCTCCAAGGTCTGTTTACACACCACACGGATCTGGGGCTCTGTCAGGGGCCTCTCCAGCTCTGTAGATAAACATGCATATAGATAATTTATAAGTGATTATATGTTCTTAATGTGGTTTTGATGATGCACTTTTACGCACACATACTGGGTCATTTGGATTATATTTATCAATTGTGATGGCCTGATCACATTTGATCACATGACAAAACTCCACCCTAACACCAGACTGCATGTGTGACTGTACAAATCTGGTCGAACAAATGTGTTCTAGGTGAGTCAGACCACAGAGCACAAAGTATTAACATCTAACAGTGAAGTGATTTAATTGGTGTCCTCTTTGCTGTGGTAATTCACACGTAAAGGAAAAGTGTTGAGGTGTTTCGTCAAGCTTCAACATAAGAGAGAGAAACTGCAGCCGTTAGAAGTGGACTAACCACTCCTTGAAATCTGAGCTACAATAATTACACAGTTGGAATGGCCTCTCCAACTGGGGAGAGGGAAAAAAATCCCACAGAGGAGGCTTAGGATGGAATAATAAAAAAAAAGTTGGCGCTTGAGGATGGAGCAAAGCTCCAGAACCTCCCAGTGTTTTTCTCTTTTCTTCAATGAATGAGGGACTTACCCAACATGATGGCATCCACTGCACCACCCGCACAGAACTCAATCAGAATCTGCATTGGTAAAACAAATCAAGGAGGAACAATAAGTAAAGTGTACTTTAATACAAAGGCCTTATCTAACTCCTCTTATAGAACAGGAACTCGTGTTATGCACTTGGACTTTATAGGAAAGGCATCGAAACTACTAGTCTATGTTCTTGATTATGCCGTGGAGACATTCCAAGAAGCCAATCGATCAGACAAGGAACAGCCACACTGTACATCCTCTATAGATACATCTTTTCAGGTTAATCTTTTTGTTTCAGTTCCTGTTGGATGAAAACTTCAGCTGAGGTTCTAACTGAAAGCTGGAGACAGCTTGGGAACCTCTCCTTCTAAAACTAAACCCTTATTCTTTAGAGTGTAAATGTTTTGTGTGCTGTGACTACACATGACTCACAGGATATTTCATCACAGATTCTGCAGAAAAATGATTTCCTCATTTTGGGTAAGCATTTCAATATATTTAGGGGATAAAGCCAACACTCAACACATGTATGCAGCACAGATAATTTCATCCATGGAGTACAAACAGTTTACTTTCTGGCACAAACAAATATTTATAGATATATCTAAACCATATCATTAATATTAGGCAAGATGTGAAAGGAAAATGTACCACTGTAATAAGGCAGAGACTAAATAACCATTGCAACTTGAATTTACTTTCACATGTCAATCTCAGTATGAAAGTCTGCAACTTTTGCAACTTTTCAGCTTTGCAGTAAAAGTTTAGACTTGTAGAGGTGCTTAAAACCAAACGACCTGCCTGCCTAATAATTAGAGAATAATGGATCCACCATTTTACAGAGCAAGTTTTTTTTATCTCTGTGAAACCGTAGCGCATTAGATGAAGACAGCACCAAATCCTTGTACTGTTATTGAGATGTAACACTGACCAGCTCCTGGCCTCAGTTGTAATAGCTGGTGTAATGTACCCGACCACCACTTCATTTATATTGGCCTTGCCAGTTAACAGCTCATGGTATCAGATGATAGACAAAAAAAAAAAAAAAAATCAATCAAAGCTACAACCGAGCACCGCCCTTCAGCAGGGACTCAAACAAAGAGGTGAAACTAAGCAGTTGTTCCTGTTCTGCATAACAACATATTGTGCTATGGAAATCTGGCTTGTAATCTACATTGTTATCATTCTGACAGGTGTAACACGTGGGCACAAATTGAAATTTGCAGATATTCATCTCAGGTTAAATTGAATAACATGCATCTAAATTAAGCCTCCTTGTTAAATCTTTTGGAGAAGAAAACAAAAAGGAACCTATTACATATTAACTCAGCACCCAACACATCCAAAGCAGAGGCAGTTACACATTCATCATGCTGATTTAAGACCAGGGGCGGAGGGACAACCTGTATGCAGCTCTGAATTATTCACAGGCACTTTCTCCAGTCACCAAAAGCCCTCCATTATCATCCCATAGATGTGTCCAGTCCACAAGGGACGGTCACATGACACCACCTGCCAGGACATAATTGCTCTGGGGCCTCTTACTGCACACAGAATGAGATCTACTCACCATGTATTAAACTGCACTGTGGCTCAACTCTCTGCTCACAGTAAAATAGCTTGATGAGGAAGCTGGCGCAGAACTCTTTTGTCACTATAAAGAAACCATACTCACTGCTCAAGATATGTGGGAAGGTAAGAATAAGGTCAAAATGGGGAGTATTTTAGCTGGAAGTCACAGGCTCCAATTGAAAACAGGAAATTGCTTAGTCTTTAATGTTAATTTCTTCTAGATTATGAGTTGAGACTTCCGGGACGTTGGGCCTTGTACTAGCTGACTGTGTCACATGATCCGTTTTAAACTCTTCAAATGTAGCCGACAGGACAAAAATGCACTGTTATTATCCTTTAATTGAATTATATAACAGTCCTGTGAGAAACAGCATAACGAATAGTGGCTTGTGATGAAACTGTGTGTCTCCATGCGTGACTGGTTCACTGCCTCTGTGTCTCCTTGGCTTAAAATCAACAGCAACAAACAAGAAAAAAAGAAAGAACGTTCTCTCAGCCAGGCACTTGCTTACTTACCCAAAGTTTGCCTTCAAAATAGAAGGCGTCCAGCAGTTTGACGATATGGTGGTGGTTGCACGAGGCCAGGATGTCAATCTCTACCATGTAATCCTCTAGTTCATCCTCTGTCTTTGTGTCAATAACCTTGGCAGCAGCGAGGGTCCCATTCTGCTTGTTCTGGGCCTGAAAGCAACATTGATGACAAAAATAGGAAATCGTTTATATTCTCACAATATGAAACATATAAATTAGGAAAGAAAAAAGGTAAGAGAACAAAGAAAATACTTGTATTGAGTGTGCTGTATATTGTAAATGATTTTCCTGGCTTGACTACAGAACAATCAGCTTAGCTAACTTTGCTAAGCCAGTGCTGTAGAGCAGCTTACATGGAAGAACATCCATCAACATTAACAAATCAATTTAAGACTAAAGTAATTTTAGCAATAAACACTGCAAAACTTTATGGCTTGTGTAGCTCAAAGCAATCTCTATAAATACATTTCATAGAGACTTTATAGTAACACGTGAAAAAACATCTGAAGTCAAAATATTAGCAAAAAACTAATCAAACTTGCTCACTTCCTCCTCTTTCTTTTGTGTTCTTTCTTTCCTTTCACTTTGACACACCTAGTTTAAGCTCAGATGTGTTACAATGGCAGCAATTTATAGATTACAATTTAATGTACAATTTAATAGGTTTATGTTTAGGGAAATGGCTTATGCACTAAAATCTTCATTCCCGATTGGGCAGCACTGAAGAGACTAGTTCATAAAATGACCACACATGCACCCCGTCAAACAACTAGCTGGGAAGTTATTTTAAGGCCAGCTTTAGACTTAATGTTTATGGATACAGACACAATCTCAGGGAGTTAAGGAAAAAGAAAAGGGAGGGAGTGTTAGGAACAACTGCTGCAGTGTGTGTCACACCCTATATTTACACAGTTCTGACCTGACACATACACTCATTGTGTCTTTCCCTTTGTACTGACCGACGTCTGTCCAGCACATGTCATCACTAATATGCATGCAGATTCAACCATTAGGTCCATAATGGCATGGGTAGTGATAATTTGCCTGTCATTGAGTTATGTAAGTGGAGACTGTGTCCTTTAAACTCTATATACCGGTCTGTTTTAAGGGATTAAAGGAGAGTTTGTGGGTGTCATAATAACAAATCAAACAAGTCTGAACATTGTTAAAATGATCTTTTAAGACTAACAAATACTGTCACCTGTCTGAATGTGAACACAGGTCTCATTGCAGCTGTATTGGAAGGGTTTCATTACTTGGCAGAAGGACTGCATTTTTGCCTTTCATATTGTAAGACATGTATGCCAATCTAACTGAACTGACTGGCTGCGTGAACAGAATTATGTAAGCTGTTTGTGTTATGTCCAAAAAACATGACACGCCTCTTCACTAAAAAAAACAGAAAAGAAAGGTACAATTCACCCCATGTGGATGCAAGTTCAGGGCTCTTCTCTCTTTCACTCTTTTAAACAGCTGATTCACACTTTGCTGGCAATCTTTGACACTCCGCCCAAAAGAGGAAGCCATCAAAAGCCTGTGAAATAACTGATGAAATGCGTAATCTGTGTTGATGGTAATGTGATCTGATGAAGGCAACTCCTCCCCACCCCTCCATGAGAGGGAACCAAACAGGGAGAGATTGCATTGTGGGATGTATATATGTCTGCAACTTTAGTCTGGACAGGCATGAAAGTCCTCTGGCTTTCATCACAGTTAGTTAATCAGCTAATAAGGAAACTGGAAAATTAAAATTTCTGGGACATTAGCTGCATTATTTGATAACAGCAGTTCCAGGAAGGGACAACATAAGTCTGAGAGAAAACAAGAGAAAGCTGTTCAGTGTGGGTTACTGCACAAGGGTCCTGAACTGACATGGAGCTTCATATGAAACTTTCTACAAACTACTAGACTAACTAGTAGTTTGTAGAAATTGTGGGGGGGGGATTTAACCTCCACTTAATGACTTATACATGAACAGAGCTGGAATTTTCTCATGTTGCTGACCTTTCCAAAAAGTGTTCTCAGTCCAGTACAAATTCCCACAAAGATAACCTGGAGTGGTACGTCAGTTAGCAGTGATAACAGGTGGCGGACACAAAACCATGACTAGCTTGCTATATATAATGCAAGCCACCACTGCAAACTACAGCCTTTCAGAAACCGCAGAACGAAACAACCTCTCTCTGGCACTCTGACTCTCTCAACAAAAGCTAAAACCTTGACAGGTATTGCTTTGAGACTATTTCATTAAATTTGCATTATACTGTACTGGTGTTGGAAGTATTGTGTACAGTAAATTTACAAACACACCTGTGCGCCTGTCAAAGTGTATAGCAATAATAAACTACTTGCCCATGTGTTTGTAAAAAAAGTCCCTTTCCACAAATGGCCAATTCTACAAGGCTGTAATGGACGCAATTTGACTTTTAAGGGCCTGCTCTCTCTTTGTTTCCCCCACCTGTTTATCTGTGCATCCTCTGATCTCTCAGGGCAGCCTTAGACCATCCTGTTTGTCATTTGTGAGGCCATTTCTACTCTATGGAAGTAATTCATACCTTCATCATTTTGACTGAGCCCAAGTGCAACATGGCAAAAATCATTATTATAACCTAACAATGTAACAGGGCCTTTCTTAAACCTCAAAAATGAGAAATGCAACTGACACACTTAACAATAACAGGTGAGTTTAAGCTGTCAGGGCTTTAGGCCACGTTTCTTTAAGATTACATAGGCAACAAGAATCTCTAGTAGGCAGGTAACAGTTTAAGAGTATGAGTATGAGAAGTATGAGTGATCTGACATAGCATGACAAAAAATTAAATTATAGGAGTCTAGTGGCCTAGAGAATGTGGCCTTAACGAGAATTGTGCCATCCTTGCTGGCAGTTAAGTTAAACGTTACATGGCCTGAATGAAACACAAAGGACTAACGCTATCTTAAGAAATAGGTTAGAAAACCCCAAGGCGGATGTAACGTTAATACATTACCTTGAACACTTTCCCAAACGCTCCATCTCCCAGCTCCCCAATGATCTCCCAAAATTCCTCTGGGTTAACGTCTCTATGCACATGTTCATACTGCTTCTTCTTTTTATCAGGCCCAAACTTGAATATCTTCCGAAAATTGAAGAAAGACATCTTTTCGGACGTCAACTACAACGTTGCGGGTTCGGTTGTTTCCGCCAACAAAATATAGAGGTTCCTCCCGACGCGCAGCTCAAATGGCTGTCGAAATAACAGCATGCGGGCGTTAAATGAAGACAGGCAAGCTGCTATTGTAGCCATTCAGATATGATAATGTGAATTATAACTTCCCTCGACGGCGGTATTCATAATCACATAATAGGTAGCAGTGGTCGACGCTGGTCGGGGAGGTGAGGGATAAGGTACAGAGAAGTGTTCGCTGTGTTACGTACAGGCTGGCGTTTCCGATTTAAAATCAAATGAAATAAAACAGTAAATATCGACCATGTTACCACACTCGACACGACATTCTCATTATTTAATGTTAACGAGTAAAAAACGAAGAGAGTCAAAGCACCCCATGCTTCGGTTGGCTGATCATACTGAAGTTAGCGGACTAGCGTCAAGCAAGTTAAGGTTACTTTTTGGATTTCCGTTATGAACGTTCAAATTAAAACCGTTACCAACGAACTACCGTACAATGCATCTTTTAATCACTGAAATGATCGAAGGTAAAATAAATAAATTCCACTGTAACAGAGAGGCAAATCGTGTTATATTAGCTATCTTTTATTGTGTTATATTAGCTGTCTTTTGTGCTATTTTGTGAGTGTTAATGGAGAAATCTCGCTAGCTTTTATGTTTGAGATCAACCGTTAGGAAGTCATTACATCAAGCGTAATGTACGCTAACGTTACATATTTTCTTTTGCTGAATGAACCTTTTCCCACGGAATCATATGGTCCAAATGCGATTGTGTTTTGCTAGGCTATGTCGTTTTTGTGTTGCCGGAACAACACAAGCGAAAGACTCACTAAATGTACTTCGAAGATAACGTTAAATGTCGATATTTCCGCCGTCAGGTGGTGTATCACTTGTTAGCTTGACGCAGTTGGTTAGCTGTATCCATTTCCTGAATCTGCTCAGCAGGACGTGCTTAACGGACGTGCTCAACCCATCGGCTCCAGCACGCATGCTAACGTTACTTGCGTTCCTGTCGTCATGAAGATGAAAAAATAGTAGAGGTTGTTTAACATTTTAGGCCGATTCACACTCACGTTGTATTAGAAGGTGTCAGATAATGGAGGCTAATTGATCGATTCAGCTAATTAACAGTAATTAAGCAGTCTGGTTAAACAGATAAGGGATAAGTTAATATCTTATTAAGTATAGTTGGTCTTTTATTTTCATAATTCACACATAAGGTATTGCAAAATATAATAGGACCACAGATTTCTTTGTCTTGGTGTCTTTCATCTAACTGATCTCAGTAGTATAACTACACTGAACAGTATTTAGACCCTTTACTTAAAGTAGCAATACTTTACATAAAATAAATTACGAAAAATAAAACAACCCACTACAATAAAAAGTTCTGCAATAAAATATACAAATTACATTAAAGTACAGTAGTGTTATCATCCAAATGTACTCAGTATATCAAAAGTAAAAGTAAAATGTAGAACGCTTTCAATATGTTATACGATATTTTGTTGGATTATTTCAGTTTCATGCAGTTTCAAGTATTTTAGTGTTGTGGGCATAGCCTTTTTATATGTATATAAAAAAACTTGTTACAAGTTGGTTGTAGGTGTTCGGGATGACTCTTATTTAAACTACTTTATATACCGTAAACTACTGTAAATACTTTTGTACCAAAATATCAAATTTTATAAGCTTATGTGTAGGTGTAGCCTACAATCTGAATCAAGTCGTAAAAACGATATAGCTGTCAAATAATTCTAGTGAAGAAAAATACCTCTTGAATTCTCCTTGTAATGTAGAGTAGAAATAGGCTATAAAGTGGCATGGATTACTCAAATAAAATACACATACCTCCGAACTGTACCTAAGTGCAATACATGATTAAATACTGTAACTGTACATTATTCCCCACCTATGCAGAGTGCAAATGATAATAAAAAACAATAATGAGCCACTTCGTCACGTCATTTTTTGTGTTGTGTATCGCCCCCGTGTGGGCATATTAATTAAATGTTGTGGTATTTATTTTTTTTCGCCTCATGCCCCTTCCACCAGGAGGAAGCAAAGTCATATGTCGAGTTTATGTGCTGTCGGAAATCCTATTGAAACTTTGAAATTAACAGCATCGTGTGTGCTGTAAATTAAATGTTATATGACTGTCAGCTAACCAGTGTGGCTGTTCATGCGTGTTAAGCCTTTTCCCCTAGTAAATAATACAGCTTTTTTGCACACAGAAGAGTATTATTAGAGAGTTTATTGACACAACACATTTAAAAACACAAAACATCAGTGTTTGTTGGATGCCTTTCTTCCACTTCTGTGCATCTATTTGCGGACACTTTAAATAAAAGCTACCGAAAACGTTTTTTTTTTTTTGTGGAGGAACATTTGAAGGCAGCATCAACTTTTTCACCAAGTAGGCGTTACACAATGCTCTCCAAACTCTCAATGGCTTTCAGCATTAAGAGAGTTTGGTACAATGTTACACGTGAGACACAAGAAACAGGTCCCAGTCTGACTTCACTTCTTCAAAGGGTCCCGTGCAGTGTGTCCAGCCAGCTGAAGCAGCACCGCCCCGTACATATTGATTTGTACTGCCCTCCTGTCCGTACTTTCCTGAGGCAGTCCAGCCCCTCTTAAGGGAGGAGAAGATTGATTAAACGCCAGTTTTACTGCGTTGTCATGTTTCACAAAGAGTTCAGAAGCTCCGAGACCGCCCGACACCATCATTTCGTGCATGCACTCAGAGCCTGCAAAGTGCTGAGAGACTTTTTAATCCTACCAAGTTTGCATTTATCAACAGAATACCTCACAAGGCAGTTCCCGTATGGTGTTTGATCCTCCATATCGTTTTCATGGGTGAACATCTTTTGTAGCATTTGGAGTGTTTCTTGGTGCAAATCCTACTTGGTTTGTGAAGATGCAGCTCCCCACGGTCCTTGACGTTAATGTTGTCGACGTGCAGAAGAGGAGGAATCCCTCCAAACACTATGTAAGTTTTCTCCTCATTCAGTCTTCCTGTTATGTTGTTAAATTAACTTCACAAATGTAACGTTAGGCTTCATGCTAGCAGCTCTGTGGTTGGCAGCACAGGTTAACCACTTTGTTCTGGCCTGAAAAAGATCTACAGTATAATTGGATTCATTTGAATTTTTGTACAGAAATTCATGGTGTCCAGAGGATGAATCCCAATGGCTTTGGATCGGAAGATCCCTCTTCTGCCACCATGAGATTCACATTTGTGGCTTTGAGTCAAATGTGGAATCCACATTTACTATTATCTCAAACGTCATCCGTCGATGGATGACGTTTGAGTATCTGACTTTTAGCGCCATCAACAGGTCAAAATTTGTGTCAATTTCTAATTTTTTCTTATTAATGACCTAATTCTTTCAAAACTAATGACATTTCATTAGCCTCAATTGTATTTTATGCTAAACAGCAAATATTAGCATGCTAACACGGTAAACTAAGATGGTGAGCTTGGTAAACATCACACCTGCTGAACGCCGGCATGTGACAGCATGGTCATTCTGCGTGTAAGAATTCAGCACAAAGGACATCCTGACCACAGAGCTGCTAGCATAGCTGAAGACTTTAAAGACCAACCGAAAAATCACGTCATCCCTTTTTGCATTAAAAAAAAATATTGTCAACGTGTTTTTAAACTTTATTGTCAATAGTAGGCTATTTTATGATTAAATGGAAGAAAACGGTCTTTTGGGAAATGTCTGAAGTGCTTCTTTTGGCAGCTGGATGGGTGTGTCATTGTCTGTGTTTGACTGACAGCAGCTGGCAGGCTGAGCCCTGACAGCATTCAAACACACCTACGTGATATTTGCGGCAGCTTTTACAAGTTGTTAATGTGCTGCAGCTGACCAGCTAATTTATAATATGACATTAGCGGAGCACTTTTCCCCAGTGACTGTTAACTTGTTCAACAAGCTAAGGTGCAGGACAAAACATGTTCGGGTTTGTAGGTTAGATGACAAGGGAACTTTGGCAGGAAAACCTCATCTAGATTATTGTTCAATGTGGCTCTTAATTGTGCTGTGTTAGCGGGTTGCTGTCTGGCTGTTACTGTGACAATCATCGAACAGTTTTGTTCCTGCTTTATCCATAGTTTAGAGGTGCAACGATTAATCGATTAGTTGTGAAATATTACATTAATTGCCAACTGTTTTCATTTTTAAGAAAAAGTATCTCACATGTTTTCCGGTTTCATTACTCCTTTATCACTGTAAACTGACTATACTTGTGTCATCTTAGACTTTGGGGAACATGAACGACATTTTTCACATTTTTCTGACATTTTTTCAACTAACAACTACTCAACGAGTCAACAGATTAATTGACAATGAAAATAGGCATTTTTTAAAGCCCTACTTTGGTTTAAAATTAAGTAATATAATTGGCTGGATAGAAACAAGTTCTCCATCTATGTAGACAGGGACCTAACACTATTCTGAAAAATTGATGCAAAGATTAGGGGAGGCATCGCAAAACAAAGAAATTTAAAATATCATTATTCTCCCGCTTGGTTTCTGTTTCTGTTTTTCTAAGATAACACAGAATATGTGATTTACAGAGCAGATCTTATTAACAAACAAGTAATTATTATTTTTAGTTTGTCGTGAGAAAGTATTGCAGATCAACACCAGCCCTAGTCACAACACTTTCACAACATCAAGCTGACAGCAGTTATGCAAGTATGTAATACACAAAGCGCACTCTCCTACGCGGCACGCAAAAAATGTAAAAATAAATGATTGGACTGCATAGTGAGAAGCTGCAGCAAAATATTTTAAACCTTTTCTCATGATAGAATAAAGAAGGTCATCTGCTCTTGCAAACTGAGAGCTGGTACAATAAGCTCCTGGAAATTACTGTTTGTTTCACCAGTGCTATTTTATTGAGGATCAACATATCAGATTGGGCTCCTGTACTGTCTCCCACATGACATACATGTCATTTGGTCGGAATCCGTGTAACAGAAGCATTTCTTTTACATAGCAAGGGTCAAATTGATCTAGTTTTCTGGAGGGAATGCGCCATCCTCCCGTCTTCACACCCATATGAGAAACCGGTGCTAGTTTTGCTTTGGCCAGACACATCCCCATGTAAACATCATCAATGGGAATCATAGGAATGGACTGGGACATCCTGTGTATGATCAAAGCTGTGTAGAAAGACATGATGAAGCCCCCACCGCCACAGTAAGGGGGATAGAAGTGTGTCTTGTACACCTCCAATGGAACATAATACTTGCTCTTTGATGATCTAATGGGACCCACATGTCTGATGAGATGGCCAGTAAAAAGGTGCCTACTTCCGTCATTATTCTTGAGGCCTTGGAGATATTCAACCGCATTGTTTGTGTTGACAAAGACGTCATCATCGCCATTTAGTAGGAAGCGAATGTTCTGACAGTTTCTTTCCATCCAGTCTAAGAAGAGTATCTGCTTCAAGGTGAGGTTTAAGAATGATTCGTTAAAGTCCCATTGGAGAATGTCATTGTGCTCCTCTTGCTCCAGAGCGAGGAGTTTGTTCAGCTTCGCTTTTCCCAGACCAGTACTCGATGTTCCTGAGATGAAGATCCTCTTGATCCACACACCTTTGTATAACCGCTCTTGAGCCCAGGTTTTACGCAGCACCTCTCGTCGGTCGTAATTTATAGGGGGGCTTTTAATGACCAGCAGAAGGAAGATGTCTGCAGGTGTATCAGCTCGTCCACATTTGTCAGGGATGTCCAGTAGCATGGGGAAATAGCGACAGTGATGATAGTAGAGAAAGTCTTTAATCCTATCAGGAAGAACGCTGAAGCCCGGGATTTTGCCAGCAGACACATTTTTTTCACATCTTGGCAGGGATGTGTTTATGCTGGATGCCTTTCTTTGACTGTCGTCGTTCTCCCCTTCTTCTTGGAGATGAATGGCTTTGTGGTAATTAAAGTCTTTACAGAGATAAAGAACCACAGAAAGAGCAAGCACTAAGGAAGTTCCTGCTTTGAAGTTTCTCCTCCGTAAAAATCTGCAGTGAAAAATAGAACAGTTTTCTCATCAACACATCATTATCAACAGTCTGACATGGACAGGTAAATTAACCCAGTCAACATTAAGATAGGTACAGTTAATTTTCAACCATAAATAATTCCTTGTATATGTATATGTATATGTATGTATGTATGTATGTATGTATGTATGTATATATATATATATATGTATGTATGTGTATGTATGTATATATATATATATATGTATGTATATATATATATATATATATATATATATATATATATATATATATATATATATATATATATATATATATGTATGTGTGTGTATATATGTATGTGTGTGTATATATGTATATGTATATGTATATATGTATATATATGTATGTGTGTGTATATGTATGTGTGTGTATATGTATATGTATATATGTATATATATATATGTATGTGTGTGTATGTATGTTCCCCTTACCAGCTTAGCATCATGGAGTGGTGCAAGAGTTTCAGAGTGGTGAGTTATTAATTTGTAACAAATGTATCTTTCATCCATAAAGTTTTAACTGAGCTCTGTCTTCACTGACTCCCTGGAGGGTACCTAATGTTTGGAAGGGAGAGGGGACACAGCAGGCGGATGTCTTGTTACATGCTGCAGCTCAGTGTGTTTTTCTACCGTCTTTAAAGTTAAAGATTTAATAGGCTAATTATATTATATAGTTACCTGATTTTTTTTTAACAAGTTATGTTAGCACTGCCACAGCCTAGCCCTGCCCTTTGACCTGTTGAGCCTCCCTCTTTAAGGCAGGTTGCGAGTCTCTCTCTCTCTGTGAGGTAAGTACCAGCAGGGATAGTTAAGTTATTCTTTTCAGCCATAATGTGGGTACAGAAAGTATTGTCTTAGCTGTCACAGAAGAGAAATAAAAAGTGTTCATGCAGTGTTATAATTACTGTCATAAGGTACATGTCGCCAACAGTGTGCAGAGCCAATGCAAATCAAAATGTGGTCAGTCAACTTTTTTTCATTTCATATTTCAGCAACCTGCCTGGGGCGTCTGATCTCATTTATTTTATTCACCAAGTATTTGTTAAGTTAATTATGGACACTAATCTGTGGAACAGTTAATCTGGCAAAAAGGCTGTTCTTGTGAGAAAACAACATGTGTTGATACAACTGACTAGGCTAATTTAGTGTTTCCGTCTACAAATTTCCGACCTCCTATTAAGAAAAAGTACAATAAAACGGCACTCAAAGTCAGAGTCCCTAAACTCTGGGGCAAATCCATCTACCCCAACTTGATGAAGAAGCAGTGTTCAACGTCACACAACGGCAGCACCCATTAAAGCGCATATTGTAAATGGTAACTCATCAACAGAACAACGTAAATGTAACTGCAACGTAAAGTATGTTTGCCTGTATTTAATCAAAATAAAAAAATACTAGTAAAACCTGTAATGCATATAAACTGATGGCAAAATATATTGCCAGTGTATATGCTAAACAGTCTCTGAAAGTTATCTTCTGTGCACAGAACACACAGGCTCAGCTGAGCTGATGCATAAGAAATCAGATGTTGACTGATATGTCACCTCAGACATTTGGAAAATGTAACACCGGACATTTAGTCATTAGAAAGAAATGAAGTACAACGTTTGTTGTGATTAGACTGGTTGTTAGACAGGTTGTTCTTAAGATGGTACATCCCTTTTCTCCGCATCATACAATGATAGTGCTGCTTTGAAGTTTACCTGACAAAGCTAAAGAAAGAACTTCTTATTCATCTAAAAACACATTACCTGTATGCCATGAAAGAAACCTTTTTTTGAAGACTGTTTCAACTATTTAAAGAAAACATAATGAAGTAGGGGTGGTGATGGCGCAGTGGATAAGACGCATGCCTTTTGTGGGAGAGACCTGTGTTCAACTCCCCACTTTGACACATCCACCAATGTGTCCCTGAGCAAGACACTTAATTACTTAGCAGTTGTAAGCTGTTTTGGATAAAAGTGTCAGTTAAATGAATAAATGTAATTCTGAATATAAGTAATTAATCAGACTGAGTCTAATGTTAAACGGAGATCCAAATCAGAACATCCACATATCCTACTGATTAAATAACCGGCTCAGCTCATTAACACAAGTGTGTGTGATAGCAAAGACTACACATTTTACAATAATAATTAAAGAAACCACAGGAACATGTAGCCTGCAATTAAACCAACTTTCATCCAAAAATATAATATTACCTGGGCATATTTGCAGATCAGTGTGAGGATCCCTTTGGTAGTCAGTAGTCAGCGTGATTGCTGGAGTAGTTGTGGTAAAAATGATGCACATGCTTCCTAGTTGGTCACATTATTTACAGAGCATAACCAGTCAGGCAGCCCCAATACAAAGGCAGAGTCTGCCTCCAACAAATTCAACAAGTTTGTGAATAGATATTTGACGTCAGAGATGGTTCGTCCCGCTTGCCTAAGATGAAAGCAGGTGGAACTTGCTGGATGAGAAATGCAGAAACAATACTTTGGGAACTTATGAATCATTAATAGAGCCAGGAGATTGTTTGCATAGCTTAGCATAAAGACGAAGATATAAAGGTTGATGAGTGATGTAAATACATGATTTAATTCTAGTTTCAGCTCACACTGTTGCTACCAAGATATGACTGGTGTAAAGAGAGGAAGTAACTGTTTGTCAGGGTCTTTTGCCAGTCATGTAATTGTTAAATTGTTTTTCACACGGTTTAGAGCGCGTCACATAGGGATATCTGCTAATTCAGGCTTGTCATTTCAGAGAGAGGGGAGAAAAGTTGTGAAGTAGCCAGTGCGTTGCTTTTCAGGTTCCCTGACTGAACATAATTGAACAGGTTTTTTTTAAAATCACAAACAGTAAAATCCCAGGGTGGAGTCCTCTGTTTTCAATCTGCTGCCCATTTGTTGTCTGGAAGACTGGACTGTTCCGGTTATAACTCCTACATGTGAATGTCTGTAGAAATGTAGTGCCAAAAAAAATCCATTTGGTCCAAATGAAATGATTGTCTGGCTGCCTACCTGACAGTCTCTGTCTGAACTCTGCCCATGACTCTACCTATGCACTCTCTTTGAGTTTTGAAAGGAGGCCTAACGGGAGGGTTTTATTGGTTGGTTACTTTCAAAATCTAGCTATCTCTTGCTAGTTTCACCAAAGTTACCTGCCCCAGTTTTAACAATAAACACGCATGTCTAGTAGGAAGTATGTGGTGCTGACCTTTGGTAGTTCACTATGGCTCTATTAATTGCCGTGTTGATGGATATATATCAACAACTAATGGATAGACAGCCGTGACATTTTGTACAGACATTCCTGGTGTCCTCTGACTCTTCTTCTGGCCCCTTCATCAGGTCAATGTACTTTTATGACTAAATACTTGCAAATCTAATGACCTCCCCTCCACAAGTACAGTGTGAGGCTGATGTTTGGCTGTGTTTTGTGCTGATTAGAGAAATGTTAGCATGCTAACATGCTAAACTAAGATGTTGAACGCAATAAACATTATAAATGTAAAACATAAGCATGTTAGCATTGTCATGTTTGCAGTGCTTTGTGCTAAATGCTAAGGACAGCCTCACAGAGCTGCTAGCGTGGCTGTAGACTGTCTTTTTTTTTTGACTGCATGGCCTGGTCTTGATGTTATTCTACTGACTTGAGTAATCAAATCAGATGAGCCTCAAGCCATGCCTCAACGGGGCTGCAAAAATCAATTAGCCCATCAGTTACATTTGGAATAATGAATAAGAATTGGGATCAATTTTATCATCCATCTCCTGCTGAGGGAGGATCCCCAAGGCCACTAAACACAGGGCACAGACTTTCCCTTGGGATGGAAGCCGGAGGTGAGGGTTGACTGGGAAGTCCCCACGAGGGAAGGGAAGGGAAAAAAAAATCTCATTATCTATGAGCTAAGCAACCGAAAATGCTTATCCGGTTTGAGAGAGGAAAGAAGCAACCCTTTGTCTTTTGTTCCTACTGTTTTAAATGTGACTTCCTTCCAGGGACTCATGGCATTGGAGCAAGAGAAAGCATGGCAACTTATCCTTGTTTACATACGGTGCTGGAAGATCATTTCAGGAGAGATGAGATCCGATAAGAAGGCTTCACTTTATGCAATTTACTGCATGGACACCCTTGTTGGATATAGCTTTTAATATTTAGTGAAAATGAGAATTGAATGGAGATGAGCCCACAGATAAATGTGCATTCATTTGTGGAGTTTACTTGTTTTGAATCCACTGTAAAGAATGTAATACTATTTGTATCAGTAATGTGGTTTGCAAACTAGGGCTGGGCATTAAAACATTAATGATAATTATTGCAATATAATTTTCCTCAATAACAATTTAACAAATGTTCGATTGAATTCATTTGAACCTCAAGCAAATTAGCACTTAATTTTTCTATTAAGATATTTATTTTGTTCAGGAAAAGTGACTGAAATTATGTTTAAAAAAAAAAAGATTTTATCATAATAGTTTTGAATGTTCTAACTCAGACTTGTGAAGTGATCTACTGTTTGGCAAGTGTTTGTCACATTCTGACCACAAAAAGAAGTTTAACCACATAATTAACCATCAGTTGCTGTTTTTCCATTTTCACTCAGGAGCAAAAATCAGCCTTTAAACGAAAGAAATAATGATTTGACATTTATCGCTATAATTATCAATATCGAATGATATGAAATTGTTTTATCGGGATAACATTTTTGGCCATACTATTGCAAACATAACAATCAATTCATGACATTGCTTTTAAGTGTTACAAAAAAGTATACATTCATTAATTCATAGCAACGTGCTGATCTCTGATTGCTTTCTGTTTCATAAGTGATAATGTGTTCAAACATAAACATGGCTCATGTTTCTTTTTGGACATATCTTGACCTCACACAGTCTCACTGTGAGCCATGCTTTTGCCTGAGTGTTCGGTCATGCTGTCTGTATCTAATTAGCGAGCTGCTGTAGAACTCGTTCCGCCTCCCTGCACACTCTTTCTGTAATGAACTGTATATCCAATGAAGGCTGCATTTCAAACTAGTAACGGATGTGCTTGCATATTGCCACCATATGTGTAAATGCTGCTTTTGTAAACTCTCTGGTCTTTGTGCTTACATGGAAATGCATTAGGTGCAGCCATCTGTTTCTGAACCTCAGGGCGTGCACAATTGTTTGTTGTTGCCCTTTTTATTGTTGAGGCAAATTTATTTTGGACTTACTTCCTTCAACACGATTTTGTTTTGTAAATGTCTGCCGGGGAAACTATATTCCCATTTCAGTTTCTGTGAGTAAACACTTCTTCCCTGTCATTATTCCGTGATAGACAGGAGCACTAGAAGTTGTTGACATAATGGGAGCATCGTTTGTTCACTCAGACTGTGGACTCAGGTGGACATTGCAAAAGTGAAATGCCAAGATGTTCATTATACAAAGTACCAAAGTCGCATTTGACCCGCTCCACTCAAAAACACAAAAATAATAAATTATAAACGGTTTTAATGACATAATATTTGAACTCTTTTGGTGCTCTCATTGACCCCTGATGGCTTTCCAACGTGTGATGGAAACAAATGAACTTAATGAGTTTATTTGACCTTCAGCGACCCCTTGAAGTTAAGTCAGGAGGAATGTACTTTGTGTCATTAGGGCAAGTCAAGCTAAAGTGGTGCCCTGGTATCTTTGACAAAGTGACTTTGTTGTTGACTTTGTTCTAACGGACCTGTTCTGTTTGTCCTTCTCTCACTAGGTGTACCTTATCAACGTCACTTACTCAGACTCCACTTCCCATGTCATCTACAGGAGATACAGCAAATTTTTTGACCTACAGGTATGTTATCTTGGTAAATACATCTACAGTCACTTTGTCCATGAGCAGCTTCAGTTCTAAATCTTTAAGTTGTTTATGAGAGTGAATATGTCTTCTCTTCATCAAACCCTGTGAGGTCAGTTTGACCCTTTGGTCACGTCTGACTGTTCAGCTGCTAGAAGGCACTATGCAGTGAAAGGTCTCATATAAGACTACTGGAGCCTGCTTGGGAAAAAAGGGAAATGGGGGAAATCCAGTCAGCAGATGCAGGAAGAAAACATGACCTTAGTCAGAATGCAGAATAAAGCATGGGGCCAAGTTTTACCTCAGGATTTCTTTCAGGGATCCTGTTCCCTCAAGTGAAATCTCTGTACTTTAACAGTAACATTTCAATAAGTTTATATTTTAACCACACAGGGTTGAATTGTCTCTACTATAGTTTGTTTTAAGCATTTAGCAGCCGAAGTAATGGTGTGAGGGGTTTAAACCTTATCAAGGCCTTTTCTTTTAAAAGACACTCTGGCTCTTCTCTGATAACCCTTTCTGCCAGACTGCACTTTACAGCGCCGTGGCTCTGGTGGGCTGGCTCTGTTGAAGGCAGCAGAGGAAACCCTTTGTTCTCTGGTCTCTCGCTAATAGCCAGGGAAATTGTGCCCTAGTCTGTTTGATTGAAACAGAGCTTCTCTCCTGTCTCTGTAAACATTAGTCTTGTCCATAGATCCCTGCTGCCTGGGTGTGTTTGTCTGGCCACGGTAATGCGTGAGGAACAACAGGCTGCAGCTGTCCATACAAAATGGGTGGGGATTGTATGTTTTATTTGTCCTTACATGAACATAGTCATATAGGTGAAAGAGGAAGTGTCTTGCATGAAGCACACTCACAGTTGCAGATAATCTGTGACTAGAGTTGGACTGAACAGTTGTAAAAAATAAATAAAATAAAATAAAAAAACATCTCACTGCTAGTTAAGATAGCATGTCAACAGTTGCATATTCCACCAAAAAAATCTACTGAATTATTCTAAACTATACTTTTTGTGTGGTATTGTGAGAGATTGGCAGTACGCTCTACAGGAGGAGGATGTAGTTTAGGTTATGCAAAGACCAATCCTGGAATGAAATGGATGAAACAAGGAGGAAGCTGTGGTTAGGAAAGGGTTGGGGGATGGGGGTAATGAGCAGTTTTGGAGCCTTGGATTTAAAGACTGAAATGAAGATGCTTTCCCTTCTCCAAAGTTTAGATATAACTGCTACATGTCTCCTTTTGATTTCAGTAATGTTGTGTGATGACAGTCTGCCAATAGTCTCACTTTTCCAACGCCTGTATTAGAATATTGTATTCTTTCTCCAGGCAGAAACTGAGCTTTTGTTTGTGTGTCAGCCAACTGACACCTACAATCATCCCCCAACTCTGCATAGTCCTCTGTCTTCATAGCACAATTGTATGTTTTATGTTGACTAGAAGCTGAGAGAGAGAAAAAATGCATTTGGCACCCTTGGCCTGACAAATGTGACCATGATCTCATCTGATAACCATTAATTCAGAATTCAGAAAAGCCAACTAAGGTCAAAGAACAAGAAGTACATTATAAAGTTATAAAGTCATTATAAAACCCCCGTCAACAACAGGCAACATTGCTGTTTGTCTTTTAAAGGTGAAGTATCCATTTTTATTGCCAAATGGATGTCCAAAATTGCACTCCATACTAATGTTTCAAACCTTTCCAGTACACTAAAAATAACTTATTGCTGCTCCTCTGGAAAGCAATTATCATAAATTATCAGGATCCCATGCCCTTTTTTATCTGATTCCTTCTCTCTTCATTTTTTCTGCTGACCTACAGGAAAGTGTGCTCTTTGTAATGCATGTACACATTGTTTAACTTGTTTTTTAAAGATGTTTGTTTTCATGCTGAAATACTGCTGAGCCTGAGTTCCACCAAATGCTGTTTTTGGAGTCAGAGTGAAATGTTTTTGACCCACATATGTTTGACGTGAGCAGAAATGGTCAGTGTGTCAAGCAGAGTTTACCGTCTCCCCTCTCCACACCCGTCGACCACAGCGGACGGAGCACATGGGTCACAGCATTCCACAGTGGGATTGTGGAGTGTGCAAGCTGGCCTGGTTTCTTCTGGACAGACACATCTCCATGAATCCCTTAGTCGTCATTATTTTGGATTGGGAAATTTGAACCAGGGTCAGCTCTATCCTTTCTGCATTATAGTTTGTCTGGCCTACATTCCTGACATTAGATGAGACTGTAACAAAGTTATTTTTCTAAAAAAAAAAAAAGTTGTCAAACCGGTGCTGCTTTGCAGGGAAATGGGGCAAAACTATCTAATGGCTGGATATGTTGTGCCAGTAGCGGCTAATGTAGCCTCAGGCTGTTAGGTTCGAGCGGAGATGAGGAGCAGGTTACAGAGGTCTGGTAAGCTCACTTCTTTTAACTCCTCGCCGCTAGATTTTTTTTATTTTCAAACTTGAGGAAATTTATCATGTTTTCACATTTGTCGTAGACCTGTAAACAAACTTTGATGTGTAAGATTTGAACACTTTGCAGCGTGTTGCAGCAATTTGTTAGTATACTAAAAGATGCATAAAATGTGAGTTTACACGACTTCTTTCCGATAATGACAATGCAGGTTTTGCACAATAAATCTCAGTTTTCTTAGTTTAACTCTTAGTTTATAACCAAAAAGGCTGTTGCTTCATAATCTCTCTGCAGTAAACAACTGTCAAGTAGATGTCAAAACACAACCCAGAGATGAGATTACATTGTTTTCCCCACTGAAAACATTCCTCCAACCCTGTCTGAGATTTCTACCAGAACAGTTTCTTTGTCTGCTTGCTGCACAGTGTAGTGTCTCTTTGTCTGCTCCCTCCTCCCCACTGCAATTAAGTTTAAATGCTTCAAATGATTGTCTTTACAGAATACAGAAGCTATTTGGGTTACTTCAGTCACCATAATTCATGCCCATGATGTCATGATGCCAAAATAGAGACATGTTTGATGATTGAGTGTTTATTGCACTTTTTTTCTCAGGCATTTATTCACAACTCTGATTATTGAGTGTGTAAAAAGACACTGGGAAATGTGATTACATCATAGCACCTGTTGCTACACGGACATGTTAATTTCCCCAGTGGGAACACTTGGCTGACTCTGCAGCTTAATGCACTGCAGAATCCTGTGTAGTTTGGGAAAGAAATATAGAGTAAATACAGCCTCTGGGGTCCCTGAAGCCTCTCAATTAAATGTATGTGAAATGTGAGAAATGTTTTTGTTCCAAGTTGTCCGGCTTTTGCTATAGAAACAGCTTTCACACCTGTCCCATAGAGCTGTGAGTCTATCCAGGCAGGTCCCGGGGAAGGGGATGTCGTCATCATCGCTTCTGGATGAGGAGCCTCTCTGTCAGCCGATGTGGTTTCTTATGTTGTTGAGTGAACACTCCCATCTTAGAGGGAGTATACGGCTACATCCAGCTGGGAGGCTGAAAACATGATGAGTGAGCAGCTTAGTGTCTCAGAAAAACAATACAGTTGCCAATGTACCGTTGAGAAAACTGGGATTCTTGGAAATCACAGCCCTTGCTGTGAATTTTTTTTATTGCCAAAGTAGTCTAAAGAAAAACAGTCAGGATTGTGTGTATATATATTTAATGCCTTTTTAGTTTTAGGAGCATAAAACTCAAATCTTCAGAAATCTTACCAGCAGTGCAGGTGTGGTTAACCAGGGCGGTTCTTTATACTCAGCCCTTTTACTTTGCCCTTAAACCACAATAAGGATGGCTGTCCTCTTCAAAAGAAACTATTTCTTGTTAGTGGCCCATATTTCGGAGCAGAGGGGAAATGCCATGTCCCGAGAGAAGTTTAGAAATTTAGCAAAGGCAGCAGATGAGTGCAGAAAAGAAAGAACCATAAGAGGAGAAACCAAAGCACCTCTTGCTGGAGAAATCCTAGAAACAGCTCAGGCCCAGACAGAGAGACCTTCCAAGCTTGATTCTGTTTGTCCACCTGGCTGTTCTTGGCTTGGTTTAAACTAAGACCAATCTCCCGGTCTCCTCCTCCCAGTTGAGTGTGCTTTAGCTTGACGCTCACAGTCCTTGCTGTTTAACAAAGCACATCTGGAACAAGGCAAGGCAGAACGAACAAAGGCGGAGCTACATCTGGATTATGAGCTTGCTATTACTGTAAGACGCTCTCATGTGCATTCATGGTATCGCCGTGATTTATTCAAACAGCCAACTGGAGACTCTTTACCGTGATACAGACACATACTTAACACATTTGCAATGTGTGTTCATGTGATGCTCATACATCATATACAACACAGCAGATGTTCCTTGTACACAATCGACAGATGCACACATACATGCATTCACACATGCTGAAACAGTTACAAATTGCTACACTTAGAAGGAAATAGTTGTATGCTGTCATCATAAAAGACTAAGATAGAGCATGCTTTGTATCTGTTTCCTGTCTGTTTCACCCTGCATCGCTCAATAGATCGATCATTTAAACGGTCACATGTATCAAGTGTTAACATCAAAGTGTTAATTATCTCATCTGATGGCTTTTTCAGCTCATTAAATGGAACTTGCTTTTAATTTTTCTTTTCTATGACAAGTGTGAGTGATGTAACCTTGTCTGCTGCCCCAGAGATCAAAGTGAAACTTTTTGTAGTTGCGCGACACATTAGCTCTTCAGACAATAAGTAATTGCACCCCGTGTTGAACTAATTTACCATAACAAGGAGGTCGACTGTTTCAGGGCAGTTTGCAATTTTTTTGTTTCTCATCTCAGATTTCTCCACTTTCAACTTTGACTGATAAACTTGTGGTAGATAATGACCAGTTCGTGTGGTTTAGCCATCCGTTAGCCAACAGTTAGTAGATAATTATTTCTTGTCACTTAATGTATATTGACATGTAACTTTTTTTGTGGGAACTGAAAGAGCATGTTTTTGAGTTTTGCTCCAGAACTCATGTTTGTGCCACTCTTTACTTTCTGCCTCACTTTTGCAGATGCGAATTCTTGACAAATTCCCAATTGAAGGAGGACAGAAGGACCCGAAAAAGAGGATTATTCCTTTTTTGCCAGGTAATAAACACAATTCACTATAGCATGCACAACGCCCTAATGCCACGATCACGTCCATTTTAGGTTTATCCAGGAGACTGCAGCAGTCAAGTCAGTACAAGCTAAAGAAAAGGTCTTCAGACATTTTAATGCACAACAGATACGAACATACTCCATTGCATGGCCTACCACATTGCATTGTTTTATTTACTGCCATACTCCACCCAGGCCAAATCAGTTTGTGGTCTGCCATGGCAGTAGGAAGCTAACAGAGAGGGATTTGTCTAATCTGATAAACTGATTGTGGGCCAGTGCAGAGGAGAACAGTGAAGAGATCCTTTGTTTGACAAGCTGCATTGTTGAAAACTGGTCAGTGCTGTTTTGATCTCTGTAAGTCCCAACATGGTGTGAATTTTCTCTTACACACACACACAGCAGACAGCATGCACAATTGTACTCTTTAATGGGCTTAATGCATTTAGACACTGATATTAGCAATCTCCCAAGAATAATGATGTGAGGATTAATAGAGGGGAAATGTAACTTTCTGCAGCTGCTCTAATTAATTTATGGATTAGACGACCCTTTGGATTTGTTCTGTTTTTAGGATCAAGCCTGTATTATTAAAAATGTAATGTAGGATACTTTTTCTTTAGTAAATGAAGGGGAATACATGTTCTACACATCAACAACATATCTACTTTTATTGTATTTTGTTCTTCTTTTTACTTTGCACTATATTCCCCTGTGCTGCTGTGCCAATTTGAATTTTCCCCTGCGAGGGAATCAATAACGGAACATCTTATCTTATGAATCAATTGCATCCTCTGTTGTGTAAACATTACCTGTCTCAAGAAGCTGTTCTATTTTTTTATTTTTTATTTTTTTACAATGCATGATTTTTTATTATTTTCCATGCAAATATACATCCAGCAGTTCAGTACAACAAATTAATATACACAAATAAAGGATGTAAAGTTACAAAAAACTACACACAAAGAAAAAACATAAATAAAGGTAAATAAAAGAGCCACAAGAAAACAAATAAAGCTCAAAAGAAGCGGTTTTGAGGGAAAACTGAGCATAAGAAAAATGCAGGGCCATGTATAAAAGAAGGAGTGAAAACATATATGGTTTCATGATTACATTAATGACTGAGTAAGAAAAGGGAGTAAAAATTCATGCAGAAAAGACAGGAAGTGGGTCCTATTACCTCCCTTTATTGAATAATTCCCATTTTAGCATAATAATCATGACTTTTATTTAACAACCTAAATTTTACTGTCTGAATACACTTGGCTTGTGAGGGATCTCAATTTTAATAAGTATGTTTCAATATCTGAAGTTGTATTTGTTGAATGTGATTTTTAATGTTTTGGGAGGTGTATGTGCAACTGCCTGTGCTCTGTTTTTCCTCAGGTAAAGTCCTGTTTCGCCGAAGTCACATAAGAGATGTAGCCGTCAGGAGACTGAAGCACCTGGATAATTACTGCAAAGTAAGACAAAGGCTCGATTTGTCTGCTTGTCTTCTTGGACATTAACTTTTGCAACTCATTGTTGGTTTATGTGCTGGTTTTAAAGGACACTTTATCTGTGTATGCCAATGTTCTACTCCCTGAACGTTTGCCACAGAATTTCTAAGGCCTCAACATGTATCTCCCCCCACCAGCCTCAACAGGAAAGCAACTGCTCTATCGGCACTGGTCATTTCCTGTCACCAATGCAAATAGGCAGCCTATGAAGGAAACGAGACAAATGGGGGCACACAGGGGTAAAACAGAATTTGAAGAACAAGGATGAATCAGTAGACTTAAAGAGTGACACTGTTATATTCTGTATATTAAGAGAGGGGTACGTGGGGCAAGTGCGCTGCCAAGTGTGGCAGCAGTTTTCATTTAGAGGCACTAAGCAAGATTTGCTACGCTGGCAAGAAGCTTAAAGACAACAAAACTAGATGTCTTTTTTAATATTGTTTCTCTAAGGATGTCTTTTCCAATTCAAGTACAGTGAAGCATCTCATTTTGAATGTCTAAGCGGCTGTGATATGCTGTTATAGTATATCATCTTTGTGTGTTTTCATTTGTTTTTAACCGTCACTTTGGGTTCAGAGACTTCTTCCTTTCCCTCCACACCCTCCACATCTCTGCCTGGTCCTCTCGTCTGACTGACTGCACAATGACTAAGTGTTATAAACTGGTTACTCATTACCATTCAAACCAAACTACAGCACGTTCAAAAATACATGCGCCTTTTCAAAGCCTTTTTGCAGCCTGTGTGTTTTTGTTGCAGCCAGTAGCTTTTTAACTCCCTTCTCTCCCACAGGCTTTGATGAAGCTTCCCTCCCACATTTCCCAAAGTGAGGAGGTCCTTAAGTTCTTTGAGACCAAGTTAGAGGACCTCAACCCTCCCACAGAGTGAGTAGCTACCACTGCATACTTTAGAAATCAGAATGCATCAGAAATCTCCATTATAAGAGCTGTTAAATTCCAAACATTGCCCTCTGGCGGGTTGTAAACACAGGCTACGACAGCAGACTGTGTGTGTTTGTGTGGCTCAGCAGCTGGGACGGATGCCTTTCACCCATGCTGACCCATCTTGAGGCTTTGCTGTGTCTCAGAGATGATTGATGGATGCTGGTTGAGTGGCACTGTGTTTTATCAATAATGATTTCTGGGAGGTGACACCTGATCCCAAAGTGAATCCATGAGGATTAGTGGCGTCATGAGGGTGCGGCTGAGTTCACGTCTCGGAGCAGATAAGGTTGTCAGGCTAGTCATTTGTCATACTCTGTTCAAAGTCAGAGTGGGAGTAATTACAGACCGGCTGCCGGCTATGTTTTGTTTAAATTCTATTCTTTCCTTTTGATTTATGTTCAGTTGAAGTATGTCTGTGATAATATTTCTTTCTAAGATCTGAATATAAACTCGTCTAATGTTGTTGGTACACTTTCCAACATGCTCAAGGAGAAAAATGTGGTAGAGTTAATCTCTTGAGTGGTCTCTCCGCTACCTCAAGGCCCACCACCTCTAACCTGCACCACCCAGACCCATGTTAATCCCACATCAAAGTGAGAGCCTCCTCCGGTCTCTGGGACAGTCTCAGTGCAGTTTAATCTGAGAGATTGATGTCTAAAAGCTGTGCCACCCAAGTGCTCATTTAACTACTGGGGGATCTGGACAAATTCAAAATGACTTTTAGGATATCATTCTTCTGATGCCATAAAATTACAATATGTGAGGTAAGGTGAGGGAAAATTAATTGTCAGTGTTGAATTAGTTTTAAATAATTTGGGAAAAGTACTTTTTACAAAAGTTTCCGTTGATATTGAGAGCTATCATCACAGTTTGGGCTAAATTAGAAGTTATATTTTTGGAAATAGCATAAAGAATTTAAAGTTTAACTGTCCCAGTCACTAAAACACAATGTACAGGCTGTTAATAGCAGTTCCACATTTATCCAATTAATTACCCATATTCTCTTTTATAGTGATGGGTCATACTGGGGACGTTTTCTTCATCACGATTCAGATCCACTCTACATTTTAGACAGTAGTTTGTCACTGTAGTCAGCACTGTTCTCATGCCCTCATCTGCTACTGCCATCTAATGGTCAGCAGATGTTACTGCACATACTTTTAAAAATGAAAAAAATAAAACAGATGTGATGATGCTCCATCACAAGAGGGAGCCATGCCATAGACTTGAAAAATTAAATATAGTTGTCTTGACTTTTGATGAAAAATGGCATCACATAATTATCATTAAAATAATAGTGTGGACAGATATACAAACACATGCAGATAGTGAATGGCCAATAAAAGGTCTTGCTATATTTTTGATGTCTTGATTGGCCTTTTACATTTTAAGATGTGAACTTTACAAGAAATACACTATATAAAACTATAAAACAATTTTACCCATGTGAAAACTTTTATATTTATTTTAAATGTTTGTGGCTTAAGATTCTTTAAACCAAAGTGATGCTTAATCCCAGTCACTCTTATGCATTTGCACAGTAGTTGACAATTCATTCAGATACCTATTTTAAAGTACTTTCAAAGGGCTTAGGGCTAAAAGCTATTGAATTTCTCACAAGAAAAGGGAATCATTGGAGACAAATTAAGAAAAATAGACATTATAATACATTTGGATAATAGAAACATGTTCTATATAGTCTTACAAATCATTTTACATCTTTGGCACCTCAAGTCACTATTGAATATTAAATTAGAATATTGAATTGTAGAGTTTAGATTTCCTTCATTATAATGGATGCCGCTGGCCAGATATAAAATTAAAATACAAACTTTTAGTCATCAGTCATTCTTTCAACACACTGTGTTAGTTTGACATTTATGCAGATTTGAAATTGGGCATTTGTGGTGTTTGTAACAAGGTAGTGGTATTTTGCTTAACTGTTGTCAATTAGCTTTAAGGTGTTTTGCTGAAAAGATACATCAGTGTCAGTCCATGTTTTTGCTCATTCACTAATAAATACCTTTTACTGCCCTGTCTGCAATGTGACTTTGCCTTGTACTATTTTTGTGGTATATGTAGAGTGGTTATAAGTAAGGTATACTTTATTAATCCCCACAGGGAAGTTTTTCCTCTACATTTGATCCATCCTCCCTATTTAGGAACTGTGTGCAGCCGCAGTGCCTGGAGACCATCTCCAGTTTTGAGACCAGCAACTCGGTCAAGGGCAATGGCACAATTATGAATAATTCCAGTAAACATATCTGTGTATCTCACTTTAAAATAACATTGTACTTTCCATACAGCCAAATGTCAGGTTAAACCACATCAGCTAATTTTTATTGACTCTATGGATATTTATATTTTGTTTACATAATGATGAGCCTCTTCCCATATATTTCAGCCCTTAGTTGCATTTGCTCTTAAACTTCTTGAATTCAAGTGAGTATATGGGACCCAGTGGGGAGTCAGCATACAAAGAATTAAGACCTCGATCCACAGAGGAAAATGTACCCCCTCCTGAAGAAGTGAAAATATCAGTACTTCCTGGACTGTAGCTCTAGGGAAAGTCTTTTCAATTCAAGGCCACTGGGTTTGATCGTACAACAAAGTCAGATTCACCAACTCTCTCTTTACTGCACAAACTGAAGAAGTGTGCGTTCGTGAGATGTTTTTCTTTGCATAATCAATGCCCCTCAAAATGTCATATAAGGCGGCATTTTCTGCTCCGTTTATGGGCAAGTTTCATTCACATAAATGTTACCAGAGAGTAAGGACAAGAATTTCACACACACAATTAGAATCGAAGCAATTAAAATCTGTTAATAATACAGATGTCAATGATGTGTCCTGTGAGCAGCCCTGACAGTGGCAGAAACAAAGAGAGTGTGATTTAATATAAAGTCAGATGCTAAAAAAAGTCTAAAGCAAAGCAGTCCACTACTAATATGAGAGATGGTCATGAGAGGTTTTCTTAAATAACTCCTTAGTGCCATGTAAGAGGGAAACTGTTCGTTCTTGCATAAGGCTCATTGAGTCCACCTTGCTCTCTGATGTTGACATGGCCCTGATGAATGTCTGCACTGTACCAGGCATTGTCTGCTTGTGCACCATGGCTCTGGCTTAAAAGGATATAAATGCTCTCAGTTAGTTTGTCAACAATACTTTTATATGCATTTTTTTTATCACATTACTAGATTCTCATGTACAGCTCTACACCATGATAAACGGGAAACAAGATTATGACTTTATTCTGAGCTGAATTTAGAAAATTAGAATTTTAAACAAGATGGTGCCCACAACCATGTAGGCTCTGCAGCTTAAGATGAATAAAAATTGAACCAGCATGCAGAAAAAAGGAATAAGCTCGACGCTGTCTGACCTTGAGATCAAAACTTCATCCCACTTCATTCAATGGGTCAAAGGAATCGTGTCTGTGCCTGTGGCAACAGGAATTAATGTTTTTTTTCTGTGAAGGAAGGAGCAGGACATCAATCATGTAAGATGAGATCATTTAATTTAGTTAAAAATTCATAGTTACAGTAAACTTAGCATTATGAGATGTGAAACAGTTTTATGTACTTCTTAGACAGACACAGTAGCTGATACGACAAAGAGAGCAGAACTGCCTGGGACTAGATGACAATAAAGAAAAGAAGTCTTACTTCTGTAGCTTACATTCAAAACACATGAGCATGCTGCTGGTACAAAACCTGTGGTCAAACACATTCCTGCAGATGTGCATACATGATGGTGCACCTACTGTGGACTCTTTTTCATATGCATGTAAACGGGGACAACCACATGATTTAGGAAGACATTTCATTGATGGGACACATGCTAAACCCCCTAACCTTACACTTAAAACAAGTCTTAACCCTGAAATGTCCCCCAAATTGTGAACGTGTAAACACAACATGATTAATACAACAAAGCAATAATGCATTTTAATTTATACGAAAGACACTAAAGTTGTTTTAAAGTGTTTTGTTAACAGCCTAAATCTTAATTTTACACCAGTGTTGCACCACAATGGAAGTTAATAGTGGTTGATTTGTGGTCAAACTAACATTCTTTTACACTGACATCACTATGTAATCATGACCAAATTTTGCTGGAGATTTTGGCCTGCATGCATGAGTTTACTGTGGGTGTGTGTGGGGATTTGAATGAGCAGTGTCATTTCCTCTCCTAAGGTTTATACACAAAAAACATTTCCTGCACCTTCTCTGTGTGCAAACCCAGCCCTCTGCTCTATCATAATGATTTCCTGCTCAGTGACGTGGACCCGCTGACCCCTGAGCTGGAGGTCACTCCTGCAGAGGTTAATCTTGGGTCAAGCGGGAATGTCTGTGTAATGTATGCATGCAGCAGGGCAGACAATTCAGTCCTCCGGCTAGGCTGAGAAATGTGAGCAAAGGACTAATGTCTCACACATTCCATTTCTAATAGGCCCACCTACAAAGAGTGAGCTGCAAGCAGATGGTTATTCTCAACTTGGGCTTAGGATGGACTCTCACGGGCTTGGATTTTTAATGATGTGTTCAGCCCATGCAGTTTATGTGTATGTGCATCTCCTTGCATGGGTGTATGCATAATGAAACTAAAACTCTATGAATTGTAAAGACTGTGTCCCAACTTCTGTGACTCTTTATTGTTGCCTAAAGGTTAAAATGTACCCCTACAAAAACAGGCACAAAGTCTTAGTGTTTGGACATATTTTTGCTCCCCTTACATTCCCCTCATCTATTAGAATTTACTGGTGATAGGAGGGAAGTGCACAGAGAGAGAGTTGTGTGCTCAGTCTCCTCCTGGGAGAATATTATTCCAGTACTGTGCTAAGGGTCATGAGCTAGCAGGGCAGGTCAAGCATCTAATTCATCCCCATCATTTCTCCCCAACCCACTATAGTGCTTCCCTCAGTTTCATCTCCACCCTATTTGACAAAATAAACACAGAATAATTCATAAGATACTTCAGAAATGATTAACATGTATTACAATGCATTTGTCTCACACATTGTCTTGATGTGAACATTATCTGATGATGTTACCATAAACATACTAATTTATAGACATATTCTAATTTATCTGGAATTTATGCTACATTACTTAAAAACATTACTTGAAAAGACTCTGTGAACTATTTGCACCGTATAAAATGTATGGATGTTTTTATGTTAAAACCCATTGCTGCACTTATTTGGATTCCTCCCCATAAGTTGTGAGTTTAAAGTTGTCTCCAGTGATACTTTGTGCACCATCTGCTCAGACTATACTTAGTTTTTAATAAACTACACCCTTATTCATGTTGGCTCGGCATAAATGTTTGTCATCATCATCAAATTCTGCCCATCAGATCATACAGAAAGTTATGAAATTAATCCACAGTCTGTACATTGCTTGAAGATCCAATATAAACACGTGTCACAATCCAATCCAAAACAGTGTATTCATGGTTGAATTTGTTTTTTTATTTCAAAATGAAGTGAGTATATATCATTTATGTTTTTAATGAAGCTGAACTGAGCTGTAAGCTGCTACATGTGTGATTGGAAATGTCTCATAGCTCATGTTTGTTCATGCATCTGGAAACAGAGAAGGCTTGTGCCAAAAATGACTTTATCTTAAGTAACAGAGGAATATAGTTACTGTTAAGAAATGTTTTGATTAAGCAAGAAGTGTTGCTTAGCTTGAACTAGGATAATCCTTTCATGATGCTTGCCAGACACTGACTTACCCTGATTTATAGCGTCAGTGTCATTTTACATTTTTTATTGTTCTTCTTAAAGCAAAACCTAAATGTGAAACGGCTTCTTTGTACAACAGTACAAAATTATATTGTACAGTTCAAAATAGTTCAAATGATACTTTTCTTGTTAACTCGGATCAATGAGTTGATGAGCAGGCTTTAACCTGGCAAATGTTAGGAAAGGTTTGTCCAAACATGTACTCCAGTCCATAACTGGCCATGGCTCCAGTCCTGCTGCTGGCCTCTCCAGAGAGCCAGGTGTCTGTTCCCATCTGTGTCAGTCCTCAGCTTCTCCTCAATGTGCTCTCTCTGTGGCTCGGTCAACTAAATGAGGACATGCAGTCAGCCAGCACCTCCTAAAATCTACAAGTTACAAAACATACAGACATATACACACTGATTCAGAAATGTTGGTCTCATTTGAAGTGTTTATGCATTCCCATTGTACAAACAAATCCACATTGAACTGGATTAAATAATTATGTGAAGTCTCATCATTTATGTACCTGCATTACAGTACATGAGGCATGAGCATATGAATTGAACTGACAGCACTTTAATGAATGAATTTAAATGTATTCATCCTATGTTTTTGTTTCTGTCATACTAAAATAATTGCTTCATATTTTCTCTGGCTGAACAGATCCAACAACAGTGACTGGTATACAATTATGTAAATGATCTGTTCCAGTCTAAATAATAACAGACCAAAGCAAAAAAAAAAGGAACGCACAAACATGTACAGTAAAAACAGTCAATAGCAAATTGCTTTCTCTGTGACCCTGAGGAGAGTGAAAGCACAGAGCGGGTTCATTGACACTAGTGTTCATCCTTTCAGTGTTTTGTTACAGTCCAGGCTTTGGAACAGAAAGACACATTCACATCTAAACATGAATGGGACTTATCAAGGCGATATGATACTGTTGTCAAGCAAATAAATGCTGTTCTGTTAAACCAGGGGCAGCTGCATTGCCCTCATATACCCCATGTCTTCCATTTTAAACAGAAACATACGCACACTGGAATATACTGGCTAAAACATGTGATGACTTGTGTTGTCTCTGTCCTTGACACACTTGCTGCAGTCCTCCACACACCCATATGTTGTATCCCACCCTGTCTCCCTCCCTCTAGTAGTGGGTCAAGTTCTGCATACATTCTCAACCAGGGTTTGGCTGGTACTTGTGTGCCAACTGGATTTGGATGGTTCTAGGCAGAGATTCAGCTGTAACCAGTTACTGGAGTCACACTAATGTTCTGACCTCTCTTGCTTGCACTCGTACGTACACACACACACACACACACACTCTCATACTGACCATGTTTCTCTGGTGTTGCTTCCTTTGCAGAGACTGTGGAGGGTCCGGCAAACGTAAATCAGGTAAGGATCTGAGATCTTTTTGTAGGGTCAGTAAAATCTGTATTTATTACTTACTTGAATGATATTGATTTTAAGGTCTCTTTTTACGCACAAGTTGCAACATTTTTCATCATTTGTTTTTTAAAATATTTACGCAAAAATGCATGAACGTAAAAGGGCACGTGTACCAATTTTACACATTAAAGTCTTTTTAGGGGTCTTGGGGAGCACTACTGCATATGTGGAAAAAAGTTGTTTTAAAGTCTTTTGTGGTTCCAGAGGGAGCTGCAGGAAGTCTGATTGCCTCAAGTGATGTCACAGACGCTATTTTGATAATTGACTAATGGTTAACTTTATTTTTCAAGCAAAATATTGCCAAGTATGCTCTGGTTTCATCTTCAGAAAAGAGAGGATGTGCTACTTTTCTTTTTCACAGATGGCAGAACAAGTTTTGGTTTTGGACTACTGATTGGGCACAACAAACTTAAAAATATCACCACGAGCTCAGAGAAACAGAAACAGTAACAGTTTAAAAGAAACATACAGACTGAACAGTTAATTCAGGAGATCAATTGATTATTAAAATAATTGTTAGTTGCAGCCCTAGTTTGTAATAAAAATGATATTTCTGGTTGTTACCCTTTTTTTATACTGTCCAATATGTTAAAGGAGTGCAATGCTAAATCAGTGGAGCACATGTTCTTCAAACACACTTCCTGTCACCATTACTTCTGTATTATGTCGAAACGGATAAGAAAATAGTTTGGAGAGACCACCTGCTCTGCTCTGTAATTGTTCTGTGAGGGTTGGCTGTTGGATTTTCACGTGTGTGTGTGTGTGTGTGTGTAATGAAGGCAGAAAGACTGAGTGACTCAGCTGAGCGTGGGGTATACAGGCGTAGGAGGCAGCAGGAAAAGTATGAGAGGGGTTTAGTGAACAGCTGTGCAAGTGTTGTGTATTTGTGTTTGGACGTTCACTTGCATGCCGTCTCAGAATACCCACATGCATTACTAAATTACATGTTACTCCTGCCATCAGATGCAGAAGTTGCTGTGGCCATCCTTCCTGCAATCTGCCACAGTTATGTATGTCATAGCTGGGCAATGAAAGTCTGTAAATGACCTATAAGTTAATTTTCTGCGGGCGATCCACTCTGAGGAAAAGCTTTGCTGGAGTTGCCACCAAACGAAATAAGAACCCAACCTAATTTCATTATGTGTTCCATGGTATTGAGGCTTTACGTAACAGGGAATTCCAGTTACATAGCGAAATGGAAAAATTGTCTTATTTCAAGCGTGTGTGTGTGCGTGTGTTGAGTAGTCTACATTCAGTCTGTGCAAGGTATTAGATTGGTTTCCATTTATATTCAAATCTGCTGCCTGGAAAATTCATCATATAGCGTCTGTCGTTTGCACGCATAGTTTCAGCTGTTTTATTCTGAAGGGTTTGGTTTTGATATTAAATATGCTATCACCTATGCAGATTTTAAGATATGTATTTTTTTTAAATAAATCATTGCATAGGATCAAGTCTACCAATGAAAACAATAATAACACATTTTATGTCTTGTGCTTATGATAATTTACAATTCACAGTCAGCATGGAGCACAGCCATACTTCATCTCTAAGCCATCACCAGAGTCCCCATCAGGACATTAGTGGTAAATGCAGCTGAAAGATTGATCTTTCTCTTGTAAAGCCGGACAGCAGATAAAGTGCAGCGAGTCTGTGGTGAATTTGTGCTGTAGCTGCAGCTTATGGTTTTCATAATTACATGGTGCAGGTCTCCCATTAAGAGTGTACCAAGTCCCTGCCCTAAACAGTAGAATGTAGCCCTTCACCACAAAACTGCTGGCGGTTAACTAGGAACTGTGTTTACCTGGCAAGCAGGAGAAATCTGAGGAACATCTTAGGCTAACACACACAGATGATTGCTTGCTGTTGGTGTCATTATCAGACATGTGGAGTTTAAAAAAAAGTGATTTGAAAGGGAATTATTTTCTATATTTCGGAATTTCTTCTCTCATGTGTTTTCAGAAAGATTTTGGCTCTTATCTTATTCTCATCCAACAGTGACTTCCACTTCAAGAGCCCCACAGTATGAGGTTAAAGCAGTGTACACTTTTGACTCAGCATCATAGCCAGGCAGCTATCTACATTAGGTTCAAAGGAAGACATTTAATGGAATTGTCAGGACTGACTGCTGATAGCGGGCTCGTCAGCATAAATCACTGTCAGATGACTGGGACTGATGAAACCACATGCTGTCATAACCAAACCTCGGAGGAAACATCTTTTGACAAGATACTACGGTGATGAATTACATAATGCTACTTCATCTATACACAGGAAAGAAACACAAGGGGAACTGAGTATTCAAATGAACTGAGATTTTAGGATGAACTTGCTGCTTACTTATTATGATGTCGAGATTCAGGGGATTCAAAGCATTACCGAAGTATTAGTTATAATCTGTATTAAAAAAGAAAGTGAGATGGGCTTAAGACAGAAATTGAGTGGGAGAGGAAAAGAAATGGAGCACTCACGGGTGTATTGCATGTGAAAAGCAGCTGGAGAGGCGAGGAGGTTTACGTGGCAAGTGGAAACCATTTCAGTGTTGCGCATGGACTGAGGGAGTGTGTTTATGTGTGCAGACTTGCTGTCTTTATTTGAGCTGCGGGTCTCCGGGGGTGTGTATAGGGTGTATATGTGTGCATGAGGTTGTGTCTATGGTGGGTGTTTACATGCCATCTGTGGGTATGCATGTGTGCGTGCATGCTTATTGTGGGGGAAAGGGTTAATCTGTTCACGAGTTAGATGGTGGGTGGGTCAAGAGGTCTGTGTGTTTGTATTTGCAGATGGATAAGATTTTCAACTGGCATAGGAAATAATTAAGGCAAATGAACACTTCCAAATTACTTTAACAACCATTCACTGTGTCTCAATGAACAGCCCCCCCTCATACTAGCAGAATGATTCATTTTGTGGGTTAAACCAGGATTAAATTAAATGTTGTTTTTGGCTTCTTTTTTTTTACTAGATGTCGTTTAAAGTAATTTATTGCTGTTCATTTCATGGATACAGATCAGTATAGAAAGGTTAACATCACTTAACTCTGGAAGGATCGAAGCTCCACCCTCTCCAGCATGGAGCAGGTCCAACACAGGCCACTCTGTTTCTGCTAAATGACCATTTATCACAGTGGATTCCCGCCCTGGAGGAAGCACTTTGCATTTTGCTCCATGTGTAAGGCAGAACATGTTCTGTAATTAATTTATTCCTAATTTTGGATATGGTGTCATATTGCTTCCTTCACATACTAGTTGTGAAGAATCAAAGGTGTCAGGCTTTCTCCTGGAAAACCTGATGGAGGGGAGGTTTGGTGGAAGTCCTGCTTACATAATTAGCATTTTCACTCCAGTTAGAGGCTTTTTGGAAAACTTCTGTACCAGCAACATCCAGTGCAGTGGTAGCTACTGAAGTTAAAGGTACCCTGTAGATGTTTTTTTTTTTTTTACCTGTAGTACTGCTATAGAGCGATGTTTTTACAAGTGGGTCCCCGCATGCAGGGTACATGATATACACAGTTTGTGCCCGTAACCTTTCAAGTAATGTAGCAACAAAAAAAACAGAAAAAAGAATACAGCTCACAAGCAAACATGAATGTAGACAGTGTAGGTTTAAATATTTCTAAACCTGTTCAAAAAATGTTTTATCTTTCTGGTACTTTTTATTTTAACTACTATGATTTAAATTTTCATCTGGACCTAAAATACTGAGAATCAACAGATCAGTGATGATAAGGAATATAGTCAGCATTTTTAACAGCCTTGTGAAGGGTGTCTGTAAGATGATTTTGGGGGAAGTTTCTGTACTATTTGTTTGTGGTCTGCCCCTTCTCCCTCAGGGCCACATACTGATTCAGTGACATGAGTACATCTGCACTACATTGAACAGCAGTCCGGTGTCCTTTTCTAATCCAACTGCACATCTGCTGCTGATGAGCCAAACAAAGGCATCGCACTTTGCCAAATTTTTACTCCTCTCAACCAAGATCTGCTCTCATAAAGTTACCCCAGGGTTCAAAATATGGCACTAAGACCTCAAGTCCACTGCCAACTATGCCATCAACCAAAATGCTTGATCCTGAAAAATCTCTCACAAAGAAAAATTCTTCGGTATAAATGGGTAGACTAGACTCCCCGTTTTTTTCCTCTTGGTGATGAGTTATTGCAACGTTCCTAAATGTCATCATCTTTGGACGGAGCTGATGATGGGTGAGGGGGGTGGAGGCGGGGGTTGGATGGTGTGGGGACTTCGGGGAGTGCAAGGGTGGGAGCAGGAAGCGCATGTGTAAATCTGAGTGAGGACAGATATAAACACAGAGAGTGGCTAATAGGGATATCTGATTGAAGCCAAGAGAAAAATATTTTTCATCTTAAAGCTCATAAATTCCTAAGATGTATGTACACATACTGTATGATACACATATAAACACACATGCAAGCTTCCCAACTGTTTTTCTCAAAAAAAGATGCCCTGTCAGATGAAGTCGAGAACCCCTTCATCCGCAATAAATCATGACCCAATTGTCTATTAATATTTATGTATGGCATTATTTAAAGTGATTAATGATATAAAAGTGAATATTTGTTACAGTATTTGTAGCATGTAGTTAATCTGTCAGTGTAAAAATTCGGAGTGGCATTTATCCAGTACTTTCAGCTATTTCAACCACTTATCCAGTACTTTTACCTAACAATTTCAGCCATTAATGCATTGCTTTTTAGCTATTTCAACTCTTTGTCCATAATATTAACGATTTCAACCATTTAGCCATTAACTGTTTCTGTGCTCGCTTGCTAATAGTTTTCATACACTTTATTTCTTTGTATGTGGATACTGTATACTGTGTTTTCTTTTAATGAAATTATAATTTCTGTTTTTTCAGATTAGCAAAGGTACTCACAATCTTTCCACGTAGAAGGTGCAGAAGTACCTCTGGCTGGAAATTACTGCTCCAACACTTATACCATGCATGTGAAATCAGTCATCACTGTATCTTTACTGGACTGATTCATTTCACTTTAAACTTGATTTGTATACAGTAATTTATATAGCTCATTTTATACTCTCTGCATAGAGTTCATTTGAAATTAGACCTATCCTGTCCAAGGCTGTTTCCCCTCATTTTTCTCACACATGTTCTTCTTGTTCTGGCTCTGTCTTCCTGCTGTTGCAAAACATTTCATTTCCTGAATGAGGCTGAAATATTAGCTTTTGTTTTTCAGGCCTATTGACTGACAAAGTCTTTACTCACTCTCCTCAGGTCTGAGGTGAGTTTTGAATTGTGTGTTTTAGAAACCTCTGTTTCCTTCATTTGACATAGATTATGGTTTTATGAGATCATGCGTTTTATGTCCATCTGTCTGGAAATGATATTTTTGTGTGTTGAGTGTATTTTGTTTTGTTTTTTGAGACAATGTCAATGATAGCGTATTCATTGGAAATTGGGTTCCTGACTTTCCTGAGGTCTTTATTTTATTTCAGTATTAAATCAGCACAGGCACAGAATAAATCTGCAGGTTTGCGGTTTGATGTGGTTTGAGTAGAGGGAAAATTACTCATGATAAAGTCAAGAGTAGCTGAATGAAATTTCATTCAATAAAGGTACTGCATACTAATAAATCTGTGAATCTAGACATGCCAAGACTGTAGGGTGTGAACTTGATTTACACAAGTTTAGTATACAAAATATGATATCTTAAAGATGGCTTTTTAAAATTTAGTGAAGTGAAAAACGTGCATAGAAACATATTTATTCTGAATGTGATGACTGAATAAATATATTAGATTAATTACACATTACGGTTTCATTTTTATCACTGGTAAAAATTGTGTAATAGTTACAGCAGAACCTGTTTGAGTCAGTGAACTTATGTCCTTGCTGAGCCTACATTAGTAGTGATCAACATTAATTGATCTGTGAGTTAAAAACAAACCACTCAACCACACATATCCCAGAATAGTGTCAAAAGGAATATTATGGTTTGCTGTGACTAACGTAATTGCTGTCATATTATACTTTGTAGAACACGGAGGCAATACCCAGAATTTAAACATGTTCTTTCCAGCGTTTCTGCACCCAACTGTGTGGTTTGACAAAACATCTTGCACAAATAATGTGAAGCTCCATAAACCACAGCCCAACCACAGTAATCCAGTGTCAGACTCTTTGGCAGTTTTAAGCATTTGAGATGCTAATGGTGCAGAGTTCATCTTCATAAGTTATGAGCGCCTTTCAAATTTAGTTTCCAAATTGAATGCAAAATATTATCTTGATGGAGAAATGTTAATCTTTAGTCTGAAGGGCTGTCACTAGGTCAGCTCTTTGGAGAAATGGCGTCTTAATCCAAGCTGTCTCAATCATTCCTTATCTAAGCCTCTCAAACCTTCCATCTATTGGACTGAATTGCTCTTATTTTCCACCCTTAAGAAAAAAAGTTCCTCTTTGCAGAAACTGTGTTTACCGCATTTTAAATTTTCTTTGAATGAACTTGCTTTGCTTTTCATCTTCTTCTTCTTCTTGTGACATTATTTTCCTAGAAGTATTTGTTGATTGTGTGAGTCAATTAACAGTCACTGATGGCAGTTGGTAAATGCAGCATATGAAGCAAAGTGCCCATAAATAGTGATTGTGATCTTTTACTGGTATTCAAACACACCACAAAAGTACACTATATCTGTGGTAGCAGCATCATAAGTGTAAACAGATAGTATCTTAAGTTTGCAGACGGTAGCTCCCCTTCTGGTAGGGGCTTTGAACTCAGTGGCCAACAGAGTTTCTTGTTAATGTGTGAACTGTATGTCAGCTGGGGTTGTGTCTGAATTCCAGCTGACGCTTGTTTGATCTGCCTTTGTTCACTTAGTTATGCTCGTTTTAAGGATTCTTCACGATTAAAGCTTCAGCTGGGCTCAGTTAATGTAGCCTTACTTGTGGGGGGGATGTTGTGGATGGTAGTAATATATATCGAGCACTATATCCTATGCTCTTTATACAAATTAAATCATGCTACATGTTTCCGTCTTAACAAGGTATTCTGGTGGTTAGTTAGAGTGAACGAAAAATTGGATAAGTAATGGATGTGAACAAGTTATGAAAGCTAGCACAAACAGTGAAAGAAATAAATCACTGCTGGTGTTTATATGGTTAACTCAGAGAAGTACAGAAAGGAGGATTTCCATTGGCTGGGCTGCACGCTCTTTTCAAAGCTCTAGTGTTTCATGGAGACCGAGGGCCATCCCTCTGAGCACAGCTCCAGCCCCTTCATCTGGTTCTATTTAAGGCCTCTAGTGCCGACTCTTATGATTGGTGTACACAACCCCCTACTCTTTCTCCAGCTCCAGCCCCGACTAAGGAGAAGGAGGCTTTTTAGCAGATGGTTTATTTTCCAAGGGAAACCATTTCTTTCTCCCTCTCTGTGTTGTCCTCAGCTGGCTTTAGCTCACATTTCTATCACTTCTACAGCTCCTTCTGCTTTCTCATTGCTGCTCCTCTTTCCACTGTGTTAATGTGCCTACTTGCAGCTATTGACCTGGTCCCAGCTTGGTTGGACAATCGGGATGAGGCCCCTTCAGTAACACAGAATGGATTTTCTGCACATGAGTGCTTGATCCTTCACTTTTTGGAGGGAGATTCTCTTCCTAGACTTTCAGCATCTCCGTTGCCCTTGTTGTTGGGCTGGAGGGGGATGCAGCTCTATGGCTAGACTCTCAGGAAGATGCACTGAGCCCTTTGAATATTGTGATTGGCTGAGCTCTACAGACAAATTGGCCTATGGCACAACGTGTGCCCAGCAGTCGTTCTCGTGGACCTATGGCTGGCAGCTGGCTGACAGCATGTTTTTTCCCATCAACTCCAGGTCTGGATGCTTCGGATCCCATGCTCCTGGAACAGTACGTGGTGGTGGCCAGTTACGAGAAACAAGAGCCTGCAGAAATCAGCCTTCAAGCAGGCGAGGTGGTCGACGTGATTGAAAAGAGCGAGAGTGGTGAGTTACTGAAAACAAATCCACAACAAACACATGCTGAACAGGAACAGGCAGCATGCATGTTGTGTGTATGTCCGACACAAACAGACTGTCATGATTCAGCCCATCGTTCCTCAAACATGCTGCCCTTTTCCCTCACTCAACCCTTTGTCCACAGCTCACTAGCTGTTAGTTAGCCCCATCTGGAGGCTTACTTTGGCCTGCAGTCATCCCTGTTTTTTCCCACTGTTGGTTTAGGCTGGGGACCAGAATGTTGCCTCTAGCAAGAGGAATGTCTTCCAGAGTCGTATTAATTATCCCACCTCACTTTAATGGAAAGCCAGCAAAACATGCCGGATTTACAAATACCAGCTGCAGAGAGTCCTTAGTCAGCTGTTTAACCTCTGGAAAGCATTAGCAAACAAAATCCAAGATCGTGTTTTTGGGTATGTGTGATTCAGTTTGACAATACTATTTGATGTCTAATGAGTCAGTAGCATGCTGATGGATTTTTTTTTTTCTAGAAATGTGCTCTAATTCTTCTAGGAACTTGCATCTATTGTGGGTGGAGAAACACAAAAAGACCCTTAGTAGTGCACATTAATTATCTGAAAGGCAATATATAATATCTGTCTTTGAAATACAGTAAAATGAAAACCTGTTAAGATAGTTTTTTAACTTTTATGACACATGACATGGAAACCAGAAAAGCTACCATGAGTATTAGATCCAGAGTCTTGGTTAAATATACTAAAACCGTTAACTATCACTGACACCCAAGTCTAAACACCTGCCCAAATCACTTTTGTTTTGAAGGGAATTTGCCATATGAAGCAAAAGAGAGGTACTGTAAAGGCCCACTAACAGGGTCTGACGTTGAGCTTAATGGTGTGCTGAGACAGTAAAACAGTAATGGGACTCATGTGTTCTTTAGTGGGAGGACGGGGAAAGAGAGGTGGAGGAGGAAGCGCTGACCAGGAAGGCAGCTGGACTTGGGTTTCATGATGGGTGTGAGTGAAACGCCATGCCACACTGGCCTTAAGGAAGAGGGTCCCTAGAGTTGGACCGCTTTGAAGTGTCACATGTTCTGCCTTCGGGTTCATGTATTTGTTTTCACTCCCTGCTCCAGTAGGATTTCAACCCAATGGGGAGCCACAGTGAGGCGGATATTCCAACACCTTGAAGTCCTTTTATCGGGGGCCTTATATGAGAGCTTTCCTCCATGAACTTGAACTGCATGGTCCTGTGCTTTTAAGTAGAGGCCCCCCTTACTTTTGCATTTCAGCTGACCACTGTGCAAAGTTATAGTGGTTGGTCTGTGCGTTGATGATCCATGCAGAATGGGAAACTCATGCACTTCAATGGTCCCATTGCAGATTTATGATTTCTAGGCTTCCAAGTTGTCGTTATAGCTCAGTTTCCATGTTACTATTGCTTTGTTTCATCCTCTTCTCTGATGCAGGCTAAGTTTTGTTGCCACTCTCAGTTCGGCTCATTCATTAATTTCTGGTGTGGTTGGATTAGTCATGAGTTTCTAGAATGAGAAACAGTAGACTTCAGGCTTCTTAAATAACATCTTAAGGCTATTTGACAGTTTTATTATACACTGATGGACACTTTCACAGAGATCTGAAGTAAATACAGCCCCCCATCCATCTTGCTATGGAGACCATTTCCAGCAGCACAGCTAGCATTTAACTGAAATCTCAACAGCTCCTGCAATGGAAGTCTGCTAAATCTGGTCCATTTGGCAGGGTGACATCACTCCATATGTCTTTTGCCAATACTAACAAGACCAGGTGTGTGCTAAGAAGATTTCAGAGCTCATTTGATTTAGCATCCATTCCCTTGCAGTATAAGTACAAACCCTTTAATGGTTTCTGACAGATTGATCTGTGCATTACAGAGTTATATATACCGAGTTAGAGGTACTAAAAGGTGTCTGTTGCATTTGTAATGATAAAAGGGTTGTATGGATATTTATTGAGCCTCCAGCCATAGTCACATATTTTCTTTAAAGCCATGTACATTTAAACCAGCATGGATTTCCCTGTAGAGTCTTTGGATGCCTGAGGACTGAGTGGAAAACATCTGTATGCTGTCATATTATCATCTAATTTAGTATCAGCATTGTGTGACTGAGTGAGATTTTTTGTAACAGTGTAACAGAGAAAGATCTTGAAATGGAAAACTACAGCTCTGTGTTATTCTTGCCATTCACCCTAGTCCTTCATACATAAGTCCTGCTGTTAAAGCTACTGTACCATAGACTGCGGCTGTGACTGCTGCCAGTGCAGTTATCGACTTTTCCTTACCTTGGATTAGATAACATATGCCTTAGACAGGGCAGTGAATCTAGGTCAGACCTATAAGCAAGCGCTGCTTTCTCCACTTTTCCAGCCTGCTGTCCCAAGCCAAGGCAGTATTTTCCATTGCACTCACTTGACGATACAGTTTGAGGCGTGGTTTGTGCCTTTGTTTCAGTTGGTACAGTAGTTTATATTGATTTGTGTTTTGTTGGTTTTGTAGTAGGTGTAGTGTGCGGTAAATCAACAAGGTAGACCAGTGACCGCTAGATTTTTCTGTAATAATGTTCTTAAAAAACAGGAGTTACTGTTTCCCATAGAAATAAATACAAGATGTAATCTAAAGGCACAATATGAACATGTTATAGAAGTTAGCATTCCCCAAAACTGTTTAAAAATTTGGTTTATAATTAGTAATTCTGTCCACACTCCTTCTGCAGCTATTTTAATTGTCTATTTTATGAGTTTGCTGATGGGCTGGCTCAGGAGGAAAGAGTAATGCAGGGAGAAACTCAGGGGGGAGAAAATGGAAAAAGACATTTCCTGCCAAAGTTAGTGGTTCAGAGAGGTTGGTTCATTATAATGGCTTAATGGATCCTCCAGGATGCCTCCTCAGTTTACACTATATTGGAGAGATGTTAACCAAAGCTAAGCTAGCAGCCTTGTTGGTCAGTTCAGATGCTCTGTATTCAGTGGTTTAAACTTTGCCCTTTAATAAAATAGTATGTACTGTAGGAAGGGAAAAATAATTTGCAGTCACTTGTGGAAATATTGTACTTATTGTAGCTGGTTTGCCTACACCTCAAGGGCAGCTTTAGGCACGGTGTGCCCAGTGCTGTGTAGAAAATCACTCTCTGTGGACCAGTCAGGGTTTAACTTGTCTCCATTCCAAGTCCAGATCAGCCGTTATGAATTACAATTTGCCAAATGAACTCCAGGAATGCCTGTCTGTTTTGGAGAGGCCAGCTCACATCCGTCTGTCCGTTCATCCAGCTCCCTAAAGACCCCTTGGCACCACCCATGTACAGTATTGTATCTCTGCTGCTCCATCCAGTTTACTTAAGGGTGGAGTGAGTGAAATTTCCGGAAGAGCTTTAAGGGTCACTTACTAAGACAGTCATCTTAGCTTTATATTCCCTTTTTGTTCTCATGCAGACCTATGATTTTAAGTTTAACACATCTGAGCCACAGAGAAGCTGGACGGTAACAAGGGTATCCTGCAGGTGGTGTTCAAATGCCCAGAGACTGCCGGTGTCAAATCCTGGCAGTTTAAGCAGGTGTGGCCCTCAGAGTAATGGATTTGCAGGATGTCTTCTTTACATTCACGTGAAAAATGTAAAAAATGTAAAATGTTTGGTGATCCCAGGCTTTACATCTAGTGCCAAGGAAGCTTTTAGTGGTTAGGGTTCTGAACAACTATTGAACAGGTAGCCATGTAATTTGGACAGACGTTCATGTTAACAGTGAAATTAAATCAGTTTTGCTGATCCATTTACTGTCCATCTAGCACCACCATTAGCTCACATTCTTTCAAACACTTTGGTTTATGACCAAATACCTGCAAAACTAATGACATTCTCTTTAGCCTCAGTTTTACTTTGTGTTTATAGCCAATTAGCATATGCTGAACTAAGATGGTGAACATGATAAAGAAAAAACTCTGCTAAAGATGACTGTTAGTTTTCGATTTGCATTTAGCTCAAAGCACAACTATGTCTAAGCACAGCTTCATAGAGCTGTAGACTCTTGTTTGAGTTATCATGCACAGACAAAAACAAACAGGGGGTACACAACCTTGGTAGAGGTAATAAACTGTATATCTCCTTTAAGCCCTCAGTCTACTGTATTTGTTGTTTCACCTGGGACACAATCCTAGGTCCTCATATTCACCCTGCACGGATAACAACTTATTAAAATGTCTGTTGACTTTCTTCTGTAGCTAATGGCACGAAAAGGCACAAAAAGCATAATGTATACCTGCCACAGGATTAAAGGTAAAGTATTTGTTGAGCTTCTAGTGCTGCAGATGCTCTAGCCTTCAGTTTCCCAATTTGCTATATGCAGTTTCAGCAAGAACATGTTTCCTTGTATAAAAGAGGAAAAACCCTATAATTCGTGTCAGAGAACCACCAAAGACATGATGCAGAAAACTTGCCAAGTGTTAAATGTCTTTTTTTTAAAGCTGAAGTTGCAGCAGCAGATGGAAGACACATTATCCACTCAAAGTAATCCCCATCCTCCACATTCTTTCAACTGACCATAGGAAGTACTAACGACTGTCTCAAGAAATTAACCTTTTCCTGTATTTGTAGATATGGAAACTCAAATGGGAGGTTTGTATCTGGCATTTCAACATGGATTTCATCTTGTCGCAGAGAGATACAGCCAGATGAGATAAAGAACAGGAGCAATAACAGTATTTAATAGCACAAATAGTGGTAATAATAGTCTATAGAAAATCTGTGGAGCCAAAGGAGGTGCCCCTCTCTCTTACTCAAGAATTGACCATTGAGTTAAACCAGCATTTTAAAGGGGTGGGTTTTCGTACACTCAAGGACTGCTGTCTCTCCAAATCAGTGGAGCCTAGAAAGCACACAAGCTGTGGGCTTCAACTTCGTTCAGACCATGAGGGGATCCTTTCAGAGGCTGGGAGAGAGAGAAGGCTGTGCCTTAGGTCAACATCAGCTCTTGAAAGTCGTGTTGTTGTCGTTTTCAACCCCCTCCCAGTGTTTTATGAACTGGAAGTGTGTGGATTGGGCTGGATACCTTCCCCCTTGTGCTTTGATACCAAATCCACTGTTAATGAATACAGAAGCTGGAAATGAATGGGGTTTTCTCCTGCTTTACTCAACAGTGGTGTCAGATATCTGCAGGACTGCTGAGCCACTGCATTCCTCATCATTTCAGGTCATGGAAAAAAAGCCTCCTTGTGCTGCTGGATCTGTGGTTCTCATATTCATGCTAGATGTGTAGAAGTATTTTGTGAATATTACAGAGTTACTCCAAAACACAAAACAATGTTTATTTTGAATGTCAGTGCAGTTTAAGGTCTAGTTGTTGAGGACAAAGAGCATGAAGGAGTTTAGCAAATGTCACACTGTGTTAGGGATCAGACTTGATTTATTGAATTCTTAGATTGCAGTTTTGTTTTATAGGTTATCCAGCCACCTCAGGAAAAATCCCACATGGCATAAATCTAGTTTCTTGTTGCAGCTGAGAATCTGTTGTTGATTACAGTAAAAATGAAGCACAGGTCTTAAAGCTGATCGAGTTTCCAGATGGCAGATACTGTACAAGAGACAAATAGAGCTCAGTCTGCAAATTGCTGCAAAGCGTTTAACTTACATAACTGATATTTGGTGATTATACAATGAAACAAAACAATTTATTTATTTATTTAAATCAACACAGGCAGAGAATTGGACAAGAAGGTTGATGCCACTTTCATGTAGGTCTGTTCAGTGCAAAGCTACAGCCAGCAGCCAGTTAGCTTCGCTTAGTAGAAAGACTGGAAATGGGGAAAACATATCCTGGCTCTGTCCAACTGTAATAAAATACTACTACCAGCACCTCTAAAGCTCACTTATTTACATTTTGTATTTAATTAGTGTATTCTGTACCAAAACAAAAAGTGTAAAAATAACAATTAGATAAGTTAAGAGGGTTTATGTGCCAGTAGTTCTTGGCTGGGACAAGTTGACAGGCAACCAGCAGAGACTCCAAGAAGTTACGAGATATAACATAAGCTTTAGAGGTGCTGCGAGGCGGATTTGGGTACCGTTTCTTTTAGGCTTAGCTGAATGAATTATATCAACTTCTTGTGTAACTTTCTGCCAGAATGTGAGTAAGTGTATTTCCCAACATGTCTTGCTTTAAATCTGCATCTGTATGTTTCATGCTGTCTAAATTAGGCTGACATCATTTTCATTTTTTATTACAGAAATAATTGGAATCAAGCAGGCATTTAACTTGATACAACCAGAGTTTTTTGTACCTCACAGCAGGCTACCCGAGGCATAAACTTGACCTCAGCTGCGCTTAAAACATCTTGTTTTTCCCAATGCCATTGTAGTGCAATACAACAGTGTTGTCAAGACAAACCGTTGGGTTTCTTCCTTTCTGAGACTGACATTTGAGGTTGATGTCTGTGGTCATGATTCTATGGTGTGATGGTGTTATATGACATCTCCACCAGAGGGTTGTGGGTTTAGCTATTGTCTTATGCAACCACTGACCCCTAAACGGTGGGGGTTCCGAAACTAAACTCTGCTCAAACGTTTTAAAAGCTTTTAGATTTACTCAGGATGTTGACTAAGTAGCTATAATCATAATATTGAATAATGTTTAGCGAAGTGTATTGCCAGTCAGCATTTGACTTTTTCTTTTGTGGTTAAAACTCTGCAGCAGCTTTCCAAGATTTTTAACTTTTCCTTACGTGGCTGGTGAGGCAGGAAGACACGATGAAATGCATGTTGCAATGTAGACTCAAGATCAGATATTGATACAGGTGGAGCTTTATAATGTACTGTATGTCTCCACTCTCTTAGCTGTGAGATCCAAGACAGGTCAAAATAAAACAAATGCATGGATACATGTCTACAGATAGACACAGACACACGCCGCACACACACACACACACACACACACACACACACACGCACATATATTTCCAGACACAAAGTATGCTTCCTTCACCTTTGTTCCTCCGACATCTGTACAGATAATCCCTGCTGTCTGGAAACGAGGGAAAGACAGCACGTTCTACTCTTAATCTTATTTCCATTATCTACCATTTCGGCTTAAAGCAGCTGAATTCGCAGCTCCATTTGAAATCTGTATCTCTAAACATGACCTATAGATTGAATGACTTCATGTCTTCCACATGGTTTCTGAAAGTTTGATTTTTGTCATTTTGTGTTGCCTGTAAATACACATTGACTATGAAGCTGCTTTTGTGCAAGATTTAATTACAGTCACTCCGAATAAATACGATGAAAGACATGAAGCAGTGTTTTCCTGTACATTTCATATAATTGCAACCTGTCTGATGTAAACCTGCAGTGGCCAGGAAATCAGCATGTACGTAATGTGTGTAATTTTTTTTTTAAAGCATTTTATTGCTTCTTTTGAGGTTCAGTGAACTCAGCCTAAGCACCTGCCATATGGGAGGATGGCTGAAAAATACTGGCATGGCAGTGTTGGCCATCAATAACAGCATATATTTACTCAGGCCTTTTGAAGTAACTGTGTGTTAACTTTGCAGCATATGTATATTCAGACTTAACAGCCGAGTATTCTCAATTAAAGTACATTCCCACACCTTATTCTTATATTTGCTTACATTTCTGTAAGTGTCAGTTTGCTGAAGTGAGAATGACATTTCACCCCAGTGTGTAAGTTTAAAAATGTGCAAATTTATTTATTTGATGCAGGTCTTTTTACTTCTGCCAAGCTGACCTTTCTTTATAATGGTAAATTTACTTTAATGTAACATTAATATAGCTGTTGTTGCCCTTTGGTGGTCATTAAAACACAACACATCAGATTTATTTAAATGTTTTCAGGGACTTGATAAAGTATTGCAAACATTTTGATATAATGAACTAATTTAAAATTAGGATGACAGTATAATTCATGTTAAACAATAATTGAATGTTCTCACAATATTTTAACTCAAATGTGGACAAAAAAGGCTGTATTTTGAGTCCTCTGGTTCTGAATGGAACATTTTGGTGTTTTTTTGTTTTTTGTAGCTTGCTGCTCTGCCTGATTTATTGGCATGAGGTTTTGTTCAAGCCACAGCTTTGGTGTAAAGACTGAGCACATTACACGGCTTGTTACGTACCTGAGGCCTGGCCAGCATGTTGTTACGGAGCCAAACACTAACAACATCCTGCTATCTGGACCCTCCCTAACGCTGTGCTAACGAGCCCCACTGTACAGCTGATTATGTACTTTGTCGTGTGGCTTAGCAAGTTCATCAATTAAATAAATCATCCTTCACATGAATCACATGCATGTGAAAGTTACAAAAAGGCCTAGAAAGAATTTCCTTCACTGAGTCCTGCATATAATCTGTCAGCTGAATATCTCTAATGCTACTACATTCTGTCTTGAATTTGGTGGACAGAAAAAGAAGGGCCATGATGGGACTTAGTAGCACCATTTGTTTATTCTGAAATGCACCTGTGTCCACTCCATTCTCTTGAGAAATGCGTTTCAATCTTTTTGCTATTATTTTCATATTAGCATCCTATAAGTTTACCCAATCCTTTACCATATAATTACATTCTCTGTTTATCTTTCATACTATATTCTGATTTTTTTTATGATTTTGATTAATTATGTGCCATTAAACTACCTCATAACAATTTGTTTAGAAAAATGAACATTGGATGTTTGGACCAGCTGTGAAAGTGTGATGGAATACTTCTATCCACTTTATGGGTTGTCCAGACAGCTGTCAGCCATATTGTATTCCTGTTGTCAAAACAAATAGCGTATGTGTGGCATACCATACAGTTTTGGTGTCAGCTTTGTCACTTAAGTCTCCTGTTGAGAGCTGGTGGGAGGTCTCACAAATGGTGAGTGGAACTTTTTGTGAAATTTATGCGGAAGAAATTTAGCGCAAGTTAAAATGTCAGGATTTGTGTAAATAATATACTTTAAATTTTCCACAAGCCCTAATATATATATATAACACAACTGACCTTTCCACTTGACTTACTTTATTGGGATCAGATTATTTTTTAAGCGAAAAATTACTTTGCAGGTGCATGTTTCTGGCATGGCATTTGTCATAAAGCAAGTTATCTGCTGTTTTTGATAGTAGTACTTCAGAAATGTCCTGCCCACTAAAGTAGTGACTGCTCCTGATGAAATGCGGGTTCAGTAAGACCTTGTTGCTAGTCGTAGTAATGGATTCTGTTGACAACACAATTAAGTTCCTCATGGTCTTGTTCACTTGTAGCTCATCCCTGTGTTTTGACAAAAAACATACATGTGATATGCCATGGGATATAA